>JAYRBT010000181.1:23493822-23535540 GCA_036023395.1 Myiotriccus ornatus | reverse complement strand
TGGAGAGCCAGAAGCTCCTCCAGCTGAAGGTATATGGTGGTGCTCTGAAAGAGCCTCCATGCCCCCTGGATTTTTTTTCTGCAATCCTGAGTGTTCTTTGCCCCTCTGCTCTCTGTGGGGAGGGGTGAGAGCAGCATCTGGTCGTTTTGGGCCTATATGTGCATGACCTTTAGTGCATTCGAGTAAAAATAACTAATATCTTTAAAGTGCCTGAAGTGGCTGAGGAGAAAGAGTCAGAAGAGGAGGTGCCTGTGGCTGTTCCCAAGAAACCTGTGGCTGTGCCCAAGAAACCTGTGACTGTGCCCAAAAAACCTGTGGCTGTGTCCAAGAAACCAGAGCCTGTTACTGTGCCGAAAGTACCAGAGCCTGTGCCTGTCCTTAAAAAACATACAGTTCCTTCAGTTAAAGGTACATGCATCAGTGACTGAGCCTCTCCTTTTCTCTATTCTCTGAATACTTTTTCCCTTGTTTCACTAATGTATGCAGGGCTAAATTAATAATATGTCACTTAAAATTTTATTATTCTTCATGTTTTGTGTGCCCTACTCTTTTTAGACATTGCACTTTTCATTATTGTGTGTATATATGTATCTTAATATTTACAAAAATGAAAATTTACTAATATCTTTAAAGCACCTGAAGTGCCAGAGAGAACTGTCCCAGAAGAGAAAGTGCCTCTTACTACACCTAAAAAGTCACAATTACAAAAACCAGAGCCTTCTCCTACCAAAGGTATATATTGCCAGGATACATTTCCTGAGAAGAAATGTTTTCTATATTCTCTCTTTTCCTTGTTCCCAGCTAAGTCTGTAAAATGTGTTTGTTGTTTTTAGACTACCTTCAGAGAGACTGGAGCACAGTCTTTCATGATTATGGCTACTGTTGCTGTGATTTTGTGTGTGATAAGTGTCTTTGTTTTTAATATGTTTCATATGTACATTTGTATACACACAAATAAAAGAAACAATTTTTTTTAAGTGCCTGAGGTAACCAAGAAACCTGTCTCAGAGGAGGAAGTACCTGTTGCTATTCCTAAAATACCTGAATCACTACCAAGTGAAGGTTTGTGCCATCATATCTATTACTGTAAGGACAATCCTTTGTCCTCTTCTTCTAAGTATAAGCTTTCAAATGTTTACTTTTTTTCCCCATTGTGATGTTTGTAAATTGTTCATTTCCTATTTTAGATAGGAAATAGTCAATATTTCTTATATCTACTATTATATTTTCATTTTTGGAATTACAGTATGTGCTCCTCCATAGGATATCCTGAAAAAACTATGTCTTTTTTTAAGTCAATAGTAAATTCCCACTAAATTGGAGTTTCTCAGACCTAATATTTGCAATCTGAAATGATTTGAGAGCACTGAAGTTTTTATTCTTTCCTGTTACATCTCATCCACAAATTTAATGTTTAGTTTATACTGTATACATAAAAAATACTATTCTTCACATAACCCAGATTCATTCTTAGAAAGAGAGTAGTTTCTCAAAATCTTGCATTTACCGCAAAGGTAACAGATACTGAGTGATTATTTTTGCTAATGTGTATTTGTCTGTGTCTTTTGGAGTAGCTTTCTTTGTAGTTATATCAATATAATTGTTCATGTGAAACAATCTTATAATTGAAAACTTACACCAGTTGTCAATATTCTTTCAAGAATATGAAATCATAAAGGAGACTGAGCTTGAAGAAGCAGAAGAAATTCCAGTTGTAGAAGTCGAAGAAGCTTTACCAGTTGAAGGTATACGAAGTACTTCCCTAGAGGCTGCCAGATACCTTTCTTTCATTACTGTGCATCCTTCATTCTGTCATTCTTCATTCTGTCATTCTTCATTCTGTCATTCTTCATACGTGTCTGGATGTTGTAGGTCTCTGTGTAATTTTTCCTTTGTTGATATGTTTTGCAAATTATTTCTGATCATTTAATTCTAAGTACAACTTAAAGATTATTTTAAATGCTTTCACTTTCTTTCTGATCCACAAGATTCTTCTCATCATTTGATTTTCACCTTTGTTCTTATGTTATTGACATGCTTTTTTAAGTCAGCTTGGATAACTGTATTGTGTGCACGCTACGAAGCAATAACCTAAGGCTCTTTTATGCTCCCATTTAATTCAATGACATTTTTTCACTGGCTTCACTGGAAATGGAAAAGGGTGGTCTTTAGGTTTCTATTTTACTCTTCACATAACTGCCATCATAGTATGTTTATTCTAAATCTACCTAATGTTATTTAAAGTGCTGCAACCTGAAAAGAAGGTCCCTGAAAAGCGAAAACCACCACCACCTGCTCAACCAACAGAAGATATTAAACTGGCAAAGGATCTACTTAAAGGTATAATCATCTGAAGCCACAAATAACAGTGGAAACTCAAACATATAATCCTTTAAAACTATACTGATGTATCTTGAAAAGAGTGCTTTTAAAGTTATCATTTTGTGAGTTTTTTATTTCTTTTCTAATTTACTATCACTTTAATAGTGCGCCTTACTAATGCTCAGTCTCTCATTATATTTTATGTGTTATGCCAAGTCAGTTTACATGGATTCTTTTCAATAGTCACAGGAAAAAAACCAATTCATTAAAACAATCTTCACCAAGTTAATGCGTCCTTCCATCCTTAACATAATTCTTCTCTTGTTAACATGTTCTTACAAATGAAAAGAATCCCCAGCAATAACTTGCTGGTGTTACTATATGAACATGGGTGTCAAATCAACTGTGCTTCCTACAGACCATCTGACTTTTTCTAAACAGTTAATCAGCAAGAATCTTTGTTTTGCAGCTTTTGTCCTTCTATTACATCAATAGTATTAATCAGTTGTTTGGATTTTTTAGAAAGCTCTTTTCTTTTTTTAATCTAATTATGTGTGTTGTAAACTTCACTTAATTTTCTTTAAAGCTCCTGAATCAAGGAAGAAAGCTGTGACTGCAAAACCTGGTGAGCCTCCGAAATTGGAACCCCCACCTGCTAAAGGTACCTAGCTAATACAAGGATCTTACTTAAAATAAGCCTCTCATGGGTCCAAAGTTGTAGTTCTTAGTATCTTTTTCTTTAATTTGCTCCAATATATCAGAAAGCTGTCTATGTTAAATTATGCTCAACAGTGCACCGCTGTCTTGGGTGTATATGTTTGTGTTCTGTTTATGTCCAGTTTAATCTCTTGTCGTGCAATCCTTGAGATAGACAGAATCATAGAAGAGTGAGAGAGTTTTTATGAGTTTTATAACTTGTGTGGATGCTTCTTTTGGTTTTCTGCTTAGGGAGAAATAAAATATAAAACACTGTTTAAATATATAGATCATTTTCCCAACATATCTAGTTTATTATTTTTCTGAAATGTAAGTTATTTTTGTGAGAGGGCACTTTCCAGAGATGGAAAGGAATAATGTATTGAACAAGCCACTTTACAAGTACTCCTTTACATTATGCATATGTACAGGAGTTTAAGATCAACTAATCAGCTAAATAGTGAACATCTTTTCTTAATGCTGTTCCAAATTTAGAAATTAAACTGGATCTATATGAACATTACAGGCAGTCAGCTCAGATGAATAGATATGTAACATAAGCCTGTAATGGAAGAGGAAAGGAAATAAAAACGCTACTATGATAACTCTTTTTGAATACATAACCTTTATAGTTTTCTTGAACTATAATTCTTTTCTGTTGTTTTGTATTAAAACTTTCTCTTATGTATAAGCTTAGATGCAAGCTGTAAGCAAGTAATACAGAAAGTATAACTATTGACTTCAATATCAGCAGTTTTACCTTTGTTTTTAATATTCAGTAGTGAACGAGCATTTGATTTGAATGTTTGGACAAGCTAGTTGTTGGTTAGCTCTTACTACTGTTATGAACCATAATAAAATGTGGAACAATATTCTTTTAAGTGCCTGGACTTGTAAAGAAACCTCGCAAAGTAATTCCTGAGGTTACTCCTCCACCAAAAGAAGAAGTTGTTTTGAAAAGAGGTATAGTAACTTGGCTCTGTTGTAAAAACCCTAGCATATTAACCTTGTTCAGCATGTTCCCCCAAGTAAATTTGTTTAATGTGTGTGGTATGGAAAATTACATGATCAAATACTATCTGATAACTTTTTCTTGCGAAAAGCTTTTGTAGTTGCAGGGATAAAGCGAGGATAGCCAGAAAGTCTCTCAGATGCAAAGAATCTGTAATGAAAACAGAGCAGAACACTGAAAATCTAGTTCCCTATAACTCTTTTGTTTCCCTTTGCTCTGTAAAGTCTACACTACAGCTGAGAGTTTTCCACTGTCTTCAGCTTCTGGACCCCTGTCCACTGACAGTGTAAATTATAGTTATTAAAGTTACATATGTAGCCTCTGTACTCTATTTTATGGTTTTCTTAGAAGTATTGCACAGATCACAGAACCCTGTGGTACTATTGGACACCAGTCCACTTTCCTGCAAAGTCTGGGGCATTCTGAATCCCTTTGTGCTCAACTATTGCTTAGAAAAATAAGCACTGATTCCAGTTCTCTTTGAAATACCATAGACAGGTGATTTGTGCCTGTGTACCTTGCAGCCAACCTTCAAATTTCAGAGAACATAATAAAGTATAGATATGCCATTTTTCATATCCCTCAGTCATCAGTTATTTCCATCTGATTAGATATCCCAGATGGAGGTTTGAGAGGAGTTTAATAATATTCCTGCATTTTTCCCTAAAAATCATCTTTAACTGCAGTTATTAATTCATAATTATGTATAGTAAGTCATCATTTAAATATGTGAATAAATATATTAAGAAATTTTATTCTGTCATAGACAGCTAACATTGACATCTTTCCTCTCAGATTGACTGCTCTTAATAAAACCTTCTTTTTGCCCTAGTTGAGTTGTATTTTAAAAGACTTTCAGAATAGTATCCTGAATAGTTACAAAAATCTTGCATTTGTATTGAACTATATATTTTACTTTCCTGTTTCTTTATGATTGATAATATATATTTAATCTTTTCTTGTTCATTGTCTTATTCTTTGTTTGCCTGTGCTTTAAAAATTGAATTTTTTTTCTTTCAAAGTTCTTAAAAAGAAACCTGAAGAGGAAGAACCTAAACCAGAAAAAGAGCCTAAACCAGAAGTTAAACCTGTACCTACACCAGTAGAAAAAATTAAGAAACCTGAAGGTACTAGATTGCATTCAAATCTATTTGGTAAATTATAATTTAAAAAAAATCCCACTATTGAGTGGTATTCTCTTAAATTCAGGAATGAAAGTCAGATTTTAAAAGATGGCTTGCATTGACCTAATTATGTAAGTTAAAGCTTAGCTGAAAGCACAACCAAATTTGACATTCACATTTGAGTCAGAATTCTACATTTTGGGATTGTTTATCAATCTTTACTGTGTACAGAAAAGAACCTTACAAGTATTTTATAATACTCATAAAAATATAACTACAATAAAACACTTAATCCAAGCATTTTTTATGTAACATTTTACAAATACTTGTCTCTTTCCCCATTTATTGTTTCAAATTTAGTTAAATCTCACTCTAAGAAATACATATTCCTAAACCTTACGAACATCTGAAACTTTTATGTGTGAAAACAATGAAAGTTTTAAATGCATTGGAGGTTACTGCATGTGGGGATTCAAGATGTTTCACTATATCTTAAAAAATTAAAATATTATTTTAAAGTCCCAGAAGTTCCTAAGAAGAAAACTGAGATACCTGTCATAAAAAAAGAGGAGAAACATGTGCCTGAACCACCAAAAGGTACAGATGTGTGGTGCTGTCTTTCCTTATTGCAGCAACTAAATTATATTCAGTGCTGAATATCATGCTGTATTAACACAATGCATTGCTGTCATCCAGTCTGCCCATAACTACCATGTCAAGATTAACCATTTTGCATTCTTCTGGATTTCTTGTTGTCTTTAATTCTTCAGTGCTTGAAAAATTCATCTTTTTTTCCATTGTATCTTGCATTCCAAGAGATCATCTCAAGTTAATTTCTTGCTTTTAGGCCAAATAAAATATAAACCAATAAAATCTGTCTTCATTTATCTCTCTCAGTTGTTGTTTCTAACTTTCAACGTTCAATGTGATTAAAAACTATGTAAATTAACCTACTTGTAATTTCTGTGTTTGCAATGACAGAAACTAAGCAAGCAATTGTGCTACCTCCTGAGCCTGAACCTAAACCTGCAGTAGGTAAGAATTCTTTAGTCGTGAATACTAGTGAAGCATTTTCCATTCAGAGATTTCTGGCTGAAAGGACATTCATAGAATCATAGAATACCCGGTTGGAAGGGACATCAAGGGTAATCTGGTCCAAACTCTTTTTGGCAAAAGCACTGGCTAGACAAGATGGCTCAGGACCCTGTGCAGCTGAATACTAAAAGTGTCTCCGCATTAAACAAATGCCTTTGATATTAATAAGACTGGAACTTTCATACCGTCTACAAATATTTTAAAGAACATCAAACTTAAACCAAAATAATGTATTAAAACAAAACAATGTATTAAAACAAGAACTCTTTTTTCTTCCCTACAGCTCTAAAATCTCCAAAACCAGCTGCAGAACCAGCACCTGCCGTTACTGCTCCAGTGACAGCCCCAGTTGTTGGAAAGAAAGCAGGTATTTATGTTTATTCTATGCTATTTATAAGGTTTTTCTCTCTGAGATGCCTAAATATCTTCAGGATAAAAAAAAATGAAGAGCTGTACAATAACTCATTTGTTACAGGAAGATTTGAGGCCCTATTCAAGGATCTTATTACTATAGGTACTGTCACCTACTCTAAAAGTGTCTCTGATATACTACTGAGATGAATCTGTGTTTTTTTTCTGGATGGTGATATGTCTGTCTTGATTTGTTGTCCTACAATGAAATTTGTGTATTCTGTTGATTCCTTGATGTTGTTTATGTCCTGATGTCTGTCTTTGAATTGCATCTTGTATTTTCTGTGTAGAAAAAGGGAAGTTAAAGATGTCTCTAAACAATCATTGTGATGTTTAGTTTTCTGATTTTAACTTGTTATTGAAGTCCTGAGGAAAACTGGCAGCGGTGTTGAAGAAGTAGAGTATTGCTACTTTCATCTGATACGCTTAGGACCCCGGATCATAGCCTGCTGTGAAAAAAAAAAGGAACTGTGAAGATTCCAGTCCCTCTGAAACACTCTGAACCTGTGGTCCACCAGCAGAACTGATGTACATTCTGCTTGCCCACTGTTAAAAGGGCCTCATGTTACAGATCCTGGGCAGCTGAGATGCCTAGTCATGAATGTTTCTTGGCCATTGATGTAGTGATGTAGCCAGGCCTGCAGTGGCATAATTAACCCATTTTACATTGGTGGCCAGACAGCTGCTATTTTCTGCTACTTTTAACCTGGACTGGATTTAAATTGGTGATCTAATGAGACAATATTAACAGTGGTGAGACAATACTAACAGGTCTTCTGTTCATGTGTGCCATTCTTATCTTTCTTTTCTTTTGTGATTATGTTGTAAATTTTCTGTTGTGTGGAAAAAAAAGTGTTCTGTGTTAATTTTATTTCAGGTATAACTGGAAAATTTGTCTTAAAATCTTAAAAATACTGTTCTTGATCCTTAGTCTTATGGATTTTAACTCTCTAAATTACCTGTGAAACCTTTGTAGCTTCAGAAAAGCCTGATGCACCATCTGTACTAAAGCACAGAGGTAAAATGCCCCCAGTGGAAGAAGAAAAGCCTGAGTCAATTGTGTTAAAGAAGATTTTGACTGAAAAACACTTACATGTAAAAGAGAAAGTAAGTCCTAAGGAGACAGTTCAGACAATAGAGCCACTTGAGCACAAAATCTCACTGGAAACAGCGGATGGAATACTGAGGTCAGAGAGAGATGAGCAGGAGAAAGTGGCTCTTAAGTATTTCATCCTGGCTTCTGAAGAAGAGGAAGCAGAAATGGCACCTGTAGTTTCAAGAAAGACTACTCCTACAGATGAGAAATTAGAAGTCAAAACAGATCATGTTACTTGTACAAAGGATGAACTATCACTACCTGATGAGGAACTGAAATTGATTTCTATAACATCTGAACCTCTGGAAAGAGATTCTGGAGAAGAAAAAGAGGATGAAATTAAATTACTTGTTCATAGGGAAGGTGCTGTAGGGAAAGGCTCTGACAAGTCTAGTGTTCTTCATGAAGGAAAGATTCTTGAGCATGGAAAAGAAGAAATGGAGTCAACTGCTGTACCCAAACCCAAAAAGCCATATCAGCCCAGGGACCAGAAAGGACTTTTAGGAAAAGAGAAAAAATCAAAAATGAGTTTGCAACCTGAAGAATTTCACATTAAGGATAAAACTTTATTTGTACAGGATATCGTAGAGGCAGGAATAGTTGAAACTCCTCTGCTTAGAAATGAAAATGAGAGAGGAGGTTTTACTCTAGAGAAATCTGAAGTTCCTCTTGGAGAATCCATGAAGGAGCATGGCATACCAAGTAAAAAATGGATTAATAAATCCGGTAGCACAGTAGCTGAAATTTCTATAGATAAGATTTTTAATAAAGAAGCAAAGAAAATGGGAGATACTCAAGATTATGAGAAAGGTAAGAAACTGGACTTTACATCACCAGAACTACATTCCTTAGATCTATCTGAGGAGGCTGAACCAGCTCTGAGAAGAGATGTTGACCTAGAACACTCCATTGAAGATGAAGAGGTTTCCAGAGAAAAACCTCACATAGTCTTTAAACCATCTGTTCTTAAGCCAGAAGTAGTAGAAAGGAAAGTAAGAGAAAAACATTCTGCAGAGAAAGAAGAAGTTCATTATGAGGAGGGTTCAGGACAATTGTTGACTGAGAAAGCACTGATAAGTGATAAAAAAACAGGCAAAAAGATTATACCAGAGAAGGAGGAGAAAACTATCTTCAGCACTCACATAAAAAAAGAAGAAATTAGAAAATCAAGTGTCCCTGAAAAGCTGCCTGTGGAAAAAGAATTTGATACACTGTTTAGAGCAGAAGAGATCAAAAGTGAAGCTTCCACAGGACAAAATGAAAAGAGAGTCAACGATGAAGTAGTTGACAGATCTGAGACAGAAGAGATAGTTGCTATTCAGCAACCAGGGAGTCAAGATAAAAAACAATTTCAGCAAGTTCATACCATTCAGGATGAACATAAAGAAGCTCTAGTTCACAAAAGCAGAAAAGATAAAACTGAAGAAATGAAATCTACAGAAGGTACAGCAGATGAAAAAACATCAGCTAAACATGGCACTGGGGAAAGCACAACTGGTACCATGACAAAAGAGAAAGGAAAGCTTTCAGACAAATTACCATCAAGCAAAGGAATACATGCAAATGGAGAAGTTACTTACTCCTCAAGTATAGGTAAGATAACTCCCAAGAAAGCAGGAGAGAAAGAATACCAGAAATCAGAACCTGCTCATCTGATTGAGCAGGCCACTAGACTTTCAAGTGAAAACAGGGATTTGGATGCACCTGGACAATCATGTGAAGTTCTGGATGTTCCTGCAAAATCTCATGCAAAGAGAGGTGAGGAAGACTGATGCCGAATTCTTCCACGACATGCTTGTACTATTTGCTTCAGGAAAATACCACTTGCCATTGTGATGTTTTAGTAACACCATTCACAATTCCATCATAGTCTGTCATCTGGCTGTATTGGCATTCAGCCTCTCTTGATATGTTTGTCTTACCTGTCTGTACATACATCTGTGTGATTACTGTTCATTGTCTTAGTCTTACACTTTTATAAGACTGTATAAATCATTTGTCCACCATTATCTTCCCAGAAAAACTCACTCATTTTTTATAGTATTCATTTTTCCATCCACTGCACTAAAATCTGTCCTGCATTTCATTCATATCACGGAACACCCCTCACTTGTGAAAGTACCACATTGTCCTGAAACATGTACTTAATTTACACAGCTTGTATTTCTGTTGTCTTCATTAGTAAAAGTGTATGCTTTTTCTGAAAAAAAACCCAACATATAATTTTAATAGGTACTTGAACTATTTTGGCTGACAGGTGGGTATTGATCAAGGGCCTAATCTTAAATCTAGTATCAAGGAATGGCAAAAAAAAAAAGGACAATACATAGAGGAGCTAGGAGCTTCTAAGCTGCCTCTTAGTCCCTACTGTTTCCCATGCTCCAAGATATTGAACTTACCATTGAGATATAGACAGTTCATATATAAACATATATACATATGTTTATATCTTCTTCCCTTTGTACGTGTAGGATAACTAAAGGAAAAAAAAATCTGATATGTAAAATAAATGCTTGTCTTAGTAAGTATCTTTATTTAACTACATTCTTAATAATACTGCTTTTCTACTTCAGAGGCCAAGCCACCAAAAGAAGAAGCTCCGAAGGGTATCAGTCCAGTCAAAGGTAGGATACTACAAACCTTGTCATGGTTTTACCCCAGCTGGCAACCAAGTACCACACACCCCATCATTCACACTGTTTTCAGCAGAAGTTCAAAATGCAGCCCCATACAAGGTACTATGAATAAAACTAACTCTCCCCCAGCCAAACCAGCACATTATCCACCCCTTATTCTATACCATTTACATCATTTTCAGGTCTCACACTATTCAGTACAACCTCATGAAACATCACACCCCTTCCCATCCTTTGGTATGATGCATGCATATCATATCCTTAGTTGATGGACCAGCACAGTAAAATGTCCATAAAATGTCCACTAATGTCCACAAAATATCCACTGAATTAATTTGGTCCATGACATTGGGCTCCATCTCTTCTGGTGGTCGCTCAGGACAGAGGAGGTGGTGTATTACATAGAGTTATTTGACACCAAAGCCGACTCAAATTGGGTCACTGTTGCACTTGCACTTCTACTTGTAAGACTTCTCCTCTGATTTGCATGGCTTCTGTTATAGTAACTCCTGTAACATACAGCTTAAATAATGGGGTTACAACAATTTAAAGATATCTACATTAAAATTTTCAGCCCTGGTCCTTTTGGGCCAGGTTACAGGATTTAACATTGCAATGAACTCTTCTCATTGCTCCTAGTCCAGCTAGCAACACGGGATTCCTACTATAGTAATTACAGTCTCCACCATTAGACCCCATGAGCTGCAGGGGGACAGCCTGTCTCACCATGGTCCACACCATGGGCTTCAGGGGAACCTCTCTTTCCCTGCCTCAGTGTGGGATCCCTTCCACGGGAGACAGTGCTCCACTGATTTCTCCAATGTGAGTATTTCCCACAGGCTGCAGCTCTTCATGTGGTGACCCCACAAGGGTCATCAGTCCTGCTCCAGTGTGAGACTCTCTTGGGGTCACAGCTGCCTATGGGCATCCACCTGCTCCAGCATGGGGTCCTTCACAGGCTGTAGGGGGATATTTGCTCCACTGTGGACTCATCCACAGGTCACAGTCCCTTTGCCTTGAGTTTGCACTGGAGCACTGTCCGGCACACACAAACAGCAGTGATGACCAGGCCATTGCTCAGCCCAGCCACATCACAGTGCCTGCTATCAAGTCATTCCCAGGCACAGCAGAGTGACATGGTCAACACTACAGCAGCACTATGAGAGCAAAGAGCAGGAGCTAGCAAGCATTAAACTCTTCACAATACAGTCAGGCAAGCAAGCTCCATGGCAAGCACAGGAGCCTGTCAATTAATAGCTAAACAGAACTAACAGATTTAAATTCAATCTAACCCATTCCAATCAAACCTGTTATCTCCAGCCCTTCAAGCCCCACGCTGGGTACTGAAAAGGATTGTAATGGTTTAACCCCAGCTGGCAACCAAGCCCCACACAGCCACTCACTCATTCCCCCACGGTGGGATGGAGGAGAGAATCAGAAGGGTCAAAGGGAGAAAACTCGCGGATTGGGATAGACAGTTTAACAGGCAAAGCAAAAGCTGCGCACACACAAACAAAGCAAAACAAGGAATTCATTCATCACTTCCCATGGGCAGGCAGGTGTTCATCCATATTCAGGACAGCAGGGCTTCATCACTTGGTGGGCAAATGTCATAACTCTGAATGTCCCCCCTTCCTCCTTCTTCCCCCCAGCTTTATATACTGAGTGTGACACCATATGGTGTGGGATATCTCTTTGGTCAGCTAGGATTAGCTTTCCTGGCTGTATCTCATCCCAACTTCTTGTGCACTCCCAGCCTACTCACTGGTGGGACAGTATGAGAAGCAAAAAAGACCTTGACTCTGCACAAGTGCTGCTCAGCAATAACAAAAACATCTCTACATTATCAACACAAGTGCTGCTCAGCAATAACAAAAACATCTCTACATTATCAACACTACTTTCAACACAAATCCAAAACACAGCCCTTTATTGGCTGCTGTGATGGCTGTTAAAACTACCCCAACCAAAATCAGCCCAACCTACAACCAAAAGCAATGAACCAAGATTAGTTTATTAATTTCTGAATCTGAATTACAGCCAAGAAGACACCTTCACCAGCAGATGCAGAAAGAAGGAAACTCAGGCCAGGCAGTGGTGGTGAAAAACCTCCTGAAGAGCCTCCATTCACTTACCAGCTTAAGGCTGTACCACTGAAGTTTGTCAAGGAGATGAAAGATATTGTCCTAAAAGAAGCTGAGTCTGTTGGGTCTTCTGCAATCTTTGAAGTCCTTATTTCACCATCCACTGCAATTACAAGCTGGATGAAAGATGGAAGTAATATCCGAGAGAGCCCAAAACACAAGTTTATTGCTGATGGCAAAGATAGGAAGCTGCATATTATTGATGTCCAGCTGTCTGATGCTGGTGAATATACTTGTGTGTTACGACTGGGGAACAAAGAGAAGACCTCTACAGCCAAACTCATTGTTGAAGGTATTCCCTGTTTGAAATTTATCAATAATTTAGGCTAGCTACTCCTCAAGCTAGAAGAACTGGTGCTTTGTAATTTTACAGTAGTTGGTAGACGCATCCTTTTGTTTCTCTCATTCTCTGCACATATTATTATATAAGGTATTTTTGCATCATATGTTCTGTATATAAGTGAACAATTCAAAATAATGTGTTTCCCACAGAACTCCCAGTGCGGTTTGTGAAAACACTTGAAGAAGAAACCACTGTCATTAAAGGCCAGCCACTGTACTTGACGTGTGAGCTTAACAAAGAAAGAAATGTGGTCTGGAGAAAGGATGGTAGGATCATCATAGCCAAGCCTGGGAAGTTTGCTCTGGGTGTTATTGGTTTGTCCCATTCTCTCACAGTCACTGATTCAGATGATGCTGATGCTGGCACTTACACTGTTACTGTGGAAGACTCTGAGCTGTCATGCTCATCTTGTGTTAAGGTAGTAGGTAAGCAATCAAAATCATGTTCTTTTTTTTCTCTAGGATATTTGGGCTGTTTTAAAATCAGGAAAGGTTTTTCTTGTAGTATTACAATATAAATGGACAGATAAGATTTTTACAGCTATTAAAAGCTTGTTGTAATACAAAATCTGTTGGTTCTATTTCTTCTTTTTATGACACATGTATTTTTGTAAAAGTCTACTAAGCTGTATTCCTATGTCACTTTTTGTCATGCAGAGGTTATAAGGGACTGGTTAGTAAAACCCATAAGAGACCAGCATGTTAAACCAAAAGGAACAGCTACTTTCAGCTGTGACATTGTCAAGGATACACCAAACATTAAGTGGTTTAAAGGAGATGAGGAAATTCCTGCTGAACCCACTGACAAGACAGAAATCCTGAAAGAAGGAAATAAAATTTTCCTGAAAATCAAGAATGCTGGCCCTGCTGATGTTGGAGAATATGCAGTGGAAGTTGAAGGTCGCAGATACCCAGCTAAACTGACTCTTGGTGGTAAGAAATCTTTTTTTTTTTTTTTTGATTATATTTAATCAGCTCATAGGCCAATGTTGAAAAATGTCTAAATAAACAAAAAAGGTAACCTGAATTATTGTAAAGCTCTATCAAAACGTGACCTAATTATATATGTGTTTATTTGTGCATTTTAGAACGTGAAGTTGAACTTCTGAAGCCATTAGAGGATGTTACAGTTTATGAGAAAGAAACAGCAAACTTTGACACAGAAATATCTGAGGATGATATTCCTGGTGAATGGAAGCTGAAAGGAGAAATCCTGAGACCTTCACCTGTAAGCATCCTTGAATTTTACAACACGATTTATTTAAATTAAACACTGTGAACAGATTTCTTGAGTCTTTATGGCAAGATCTGTCATTGCTACTCAAGTCCAGAACATGGAAAGGCTAAGCCTTATGTTGATTTAAAAAACCTCTAGTTCTCTAAGTAAGGATTATATGCCATAAAAGCTAAGTTTTGTAAGCCTTCATTTTCTTAAGGAATTTCAACACATAATTCAGACAATAATAGAAATATCCTACATATATTGTAGGAACTATTCTGGCATTCTAAAGAAGTGTGAAACACTGAATAAATTTACTCAATTTTTAAATTATTGAGTAAAAGTGTTAACTTTCCTAGAAAAGCAATTTCAGTCTTTCTCCCTGACTCTTTACTGCATATAAAATGTTTATAAAATCTTGTATTAAAAAGCGTAGCAGTAAGGCATTGGCATTGTATTTACCAAACTCTATCATCTCTCCAGACATGTGAAATCAAAGCGGAAGGAGGAAAACGCTTCCTAACCTTACACAAAGTCAAGTTAGAGCAAGCTGGTGAAGTCCTTTATCAGGCACTTAACGCTGTCACTACAGCTATCCTGACAGTCAAAGGTATGATGCACCATGGAGTATGATACCAACTTAAATAGAGTTCACATGGAGCACGTTACAAATGATGTGTTATGTTTTGCTTCTAGAAATTGAATTGGACTTTGCTGTGCCCCTAAAAGATGTTACTGTTCCTGAGAAGCGCCAAGCAAGGTTTGAGTGTGTCCTTACCAGAGAAGCCAATGTTATATGGTCTAAGGGCACTGATATACTCAAGATTGGAGAAAAATTTGACATCATTGCAGATGGAAAGAAGCATATTCTTGTTATCAATGATTCACAGTTTGATGATGAGGGAGAGTACACTGCTGAAGTTGATGGCAAGAAGAGCACAGCGAGACTGTTTGTGGAAGGCAAGTTTCTTATGAACAAAAGAATAAAAAATGGATAAAGAATATATCTTTTAGAACTACATTAATCTTTTTTCTGATGGTATTTATGTGTCTACTTTACAGGTGTGAGGCTGAAGTTCATATCACCTCTACAGGATCAAACAGTGAAAGAAGGGGAAACAGCTCACTTTCAGTTTGAGCTTTCTCATGAAGACATGCCAGTGAAATGGTACAAAAATGACAAGAGACTTCATACAAGCAGAACAGTTTTTATTACTTCAGAAGGCAAAGTTCATAAACTAGAAATGAGAGAAGTAACACTTGATGATATCTCCGAAATAAAGGCCGTAGTCAAGGACATGAACACACAAGCCAACCTCAAAGTCTTAGGTAATATATAAATAATTTAAAATATGCTATATTATAGGAATTAACAATTTTTATAAGTAGAAAGGGACAAAATATTGATGTTTTAGTAAATTCATATTACTAATTTACCTTTACATATCCACTATGCCTTTTGTAGAGGCCGATCCATATTTCACTGTGAAGTTACAAGACTACAGTGCTGTAGAGAAAGATGATATTACTCTGGAGTGTGAACTTAGCAAAGATGTGCCAGTAAAATGGTACAAAAATGGTGAAGAACTAGTAGCTTCCAACAGAATTTCCATAAAAACGGATGGCTTGCGCCGTATCCTGAAGATCAAGAAGGCTGCAGAGAGTGATAAGGGTGTTTATGAGTGTGACTGTGGAACCGACAAGACAAGTGCTAATATCGGTGTTGAATGTAAGTTATCATGTCTTGGCTAAGGGAAAGTACTGAAACCTTTGTAAAATGGTGTAGACAGAGAGACACTCTCTCAAGTGCAAGACCAAAAATGTACCCATAGAAAGCATGCTGTCACAATGAATAGCTGAAATATCTATATTTACAACTACTAAAAGTATTTACTAGAGACAGTATATCTGAGGATATATAAATGGCTTTTGTAAAGACAGGGACGATATGTTAGTCTCTATGTCAATTTTCAGTCAAGAAAAAAAGCAGTTAGTTTAGTTCACTGTAACAGATAGCTTGGTTAGTTATTAGGAAAAATATTCTTCCTAAAAATAACTAAATTTTCAGACATATTAATAAAGGATGCTGTAAAGTGCCCAAATTTGCAGCTTTTTAAAAACAGATTAGATAAAAACTTATTGGTCATAGCATTTGAATGCCCAAAAGAAGGAATAGGGAGAGAGCTGAGATCCTTTCCAATATTATCTTTTTATGATATGGAGTTTGTGACTAAACAGATGTGAACTGTTTTGATTTTTTTTTTTTATTTTAGCTCGCATAATTAAAGTGGAGCGTCCATTGTACGGGGTGGAAGTATTTGTTGGTGAAACAGCACGCTTTGAAATTGAAATTTCTGAGCCTGATGTCCATCCTATATGGAAGCTAAAGGGAGAAACCCTAACACCTTCACCTGTAAGCTTACTTCTTTATTTTTAGACCATAATTTACAGTAGAAAAACATATTTAATAATAATGCTTTTTTGGTGGTTTCTTAAAATATTCATATGTGGGGTGGGGGTGTGTGTTTTTTTATCACCAGGACTGTGAAATCATTGAAGATGGGAAGAAACATATTCTTGTCCTTCATAACTGCAACCTTGATATGACTGGAGAAGTGTCTTTCCAAGCTGCTAATGCTAAAAGTGCTGCTAATCTGAAAGTGAAAGGTACAGTCTGCATTTGGCCAATATTTCCACATGTGTTTCAGGGCATTAGAACAAATCTAGCATCAGAAAGTTCTATATGAACCTATCACTGATGTGAAAGATCTCTTTTTTGATTTCAGAATTACCTCTCATCTTTATTACTCCACTAAGTGATGTGAAGGTCTTTGAGAAGGATGAAGCTAAGTTTGAATGTGAGGTGTCCAGAGAACCCAAGACTTTCCGCTGGTTGAAAGGAACAGAAGAGATCACTCCTGATGAAAGATTTGAAATTGTTTCAGATGGAACAAAGCATGCTCTGATTATTAAATCTGTTGCCTTTGAGGATGAAGTTAAATACACGTTTGAAGCTGAGGATAAAAGAACAAGTGCCAAGCTAATTATTGAAGGTTTGTTAGACTTTGCCTTCCCAGGAAAGTTTTGCATCATAGTACTTGAATAGGTTTTATTGATAATGTTATTTTTAATGAAATGTTACTTTGTTATAGGTATCCGCCTGAAATTCATTACTCCTCTCAAGGATGTAACCAAAAAGGAACGAGAAACTGCAGAGTTCACTGTGGAACTCTCCCATGAAAATATCTCTGTTATCTGGTTCAAGAATGACCAACGATTACATACCAGCAAAGTGGTTTCAATGACAGACGATGGCAAATTCCATACACTCTCAATCAAAGATCTTACTATTGATGACACTTCTCAGATTAAAGTAGAAGCTATGGGCAAATCCTCAGAAGCTAAACTCACTGTTCTTGGTAAGAATACCCAAAAGAATTTACCTGATGTATATTGTCAGAAGACACTTATTCATAAAAAATGACAATCAGAAAGTCTTGGGGTTGGCCTAAATCTATGTGGTGATTTTGAAAATTTTACAATTTGTTTTTCTTCTTTGGGTCTCTGTTTTCTTATTCACAAAGGATGATTAAAATAACTTTAAAATTTCATGCAATTTTTGCAAAGTTAGTTATTAGATAACTTAAACAGTGCTCTGAAACTCCTAGAGCATCAAAAGAAAAAGAATTTTTTTTTAGATGTTGATTGTTTTCCTTCTTGAAACAGACGTGTGAAATGTTTATAAGGACTATATTTAATCCTTCTTGCAGGACATAAATAAGAAATGTATTTTATGGTAGTAACTAATTGGGTTTCTTTCGAAAGACTAAAACTTCAGACTGAACCATCTTAACTTTTGCTTGCAGAGGGAGACCCTTACTTCACCGGGAAGCTGCAGGATTACACTGCTGTAGAGAAAGATGAAGTAATCTTACAATGTGAAATCAGCAAAGCAGATGCCCCAGTGAAATGGATGAAGGATGGCAATCCAATTACTGCATCAAAGAATGTTGTTATTAAGGCTGATGGTAAAAAGAGAATCCTAATTCTCAAGAAAGCTTTGAAGAAAGACATTGGACAGTACACTTGTGACTGTGGTACTGATCAAACCTCTGCTAAACTCAATATTGAAGGTATGGTGATTTTAGTGGGCTGCTCTGTAGTGGAGACCTTGTGGGATCTGCTAGGCATTGAGGGAGTCAATCACTTTTTTTTCCTGCAGACCGGGATATTGAGATTGTACGACCACTATACAGTGTGGAGGTGATCGAGACAGAGACTGCCCATTTTGATATTGAAATCTCCGAGGAAGGGGTCCATGGGAACTGGAAGCTAAAAGGAGAACCCCTTACTGAATCAGCCGTAAGCAAATATTTCAGGATGTTTTTTATGTGTGTCTCAACAATTTGCAGGGAGCTAGGGTGTAAGGGAGAGAGTGGCTTCAGAAACTAAAAGCAATCTCTATGCTTTCTAAAAAGGTCACAGTAATAAAAATACTGTGTTTTTTCATTCATAACTTTTAAAATGTAGTAGAAACTTAGTCCAAAATGTTATAAAAACCCCATAAATTATTTTACATAAACAGGTATATTCTCTATTGCTAGTCCCTAATAATCATGTATCCAAAGTGCAAAGACCTTGTATAATTCCCTTAAACATAATGGCATTTAAAAATACAAACTCTGTATTGCCTGCATTTGCCTTTAGTTTTTGAGTTATGTTTGGTTTAAATAGATGTAGATCATATTTTCAAACTCTTTTTCGCTTCTGTGACTGTTAAAATTTAGTATAAAATGGTATAGACCTTAATCAAATATTCTTAATTCCTTGCTGGAAGGATCTGGAAAATAAAGAAACAATACAATCACAACTGGCAATAATTTGGCAATTCCTTGATGTAACGGTCTGACTGATCTACATGTTGATATATTGGCTAGTTAATCAGCACACAAATGTGGTGCCTCTTGCTCTTTCTTTCAAAGAGGAAGCAGACTGTATTAGGAAGAGACTTTGAAAGGAAGAGCCTATGAATTAATGTTTTTAAGGTGTATTTCGTGTGGCAGTGGGCCTAAGTTTGTGAATGGAGAAGGAGAAAACAAATGCTTGGTATGAGGAAAAGTAGGGGCTCTTGTGGTGAGGAGTGCAAAAAAATTGTTTCAATTCTATTTTTGCAGGAATGTGAAATCAAGGAAGAAGGGAAAAAGCACTTCCTTACCCTCTACAATGTACGCTTAGATCAAGCTGGTGGAGTAGATTTCCAAGCAGCAAATGCCAAGTCTGGTGCTCACCTTCGAGTGAAACGTAAGTGTCTTTTAAACTGAAATTAATAAAGTGAAAACATGGTACTCGTTGCCTCTTGGGAATGGGTGGAAAATCTCTATAGTATATTGCATCCACAGCTATCCTTTCAAGTATAGCAACTCAAGGATTAATTACTCAAATCATCTTAATTTTTCAGTTTAGGAAGGTCCTATATGTTTTTTAACCTTGTTTATAACTTATTTGTATAGGAGAAGTAAAAATCAGGAGATGGCCTTGATGGCTGCTTCATGGTCTGGCATCATATGGTGTTATGAAATCAAAGCATTGCAAGCAAAGGTTTTACTGCATGAAAGTATCATGTTAACTGGAGAGGATAGGATAACGGTGATATCTGGGGATAGGGTTAAGAGCTTGATGGACAGGGACAGACTACACGGTTGAAGACCACTTGTTTCCCGCTCCAATCCTAGCCCTCGCTATTTTGGAAAACACATGCCTTATCTAGCAACAGGCATGCAAGGCTTGGCAGGGAGACAGATGCACAGCAACTTTCTTGCTGACCTTGTTCAATTTAAAGAAACACGCTCTGCAAATAGGAAATTGTAGGTGACCAGCCCTCCCCTAAGAACCCAGGGTGGCCTCTTCTATTTAGGGAATTTAAAGAGCAGCATAGCGATGTCTGTCTCTCTTGAGGGAAGCCACCATGGAGATTAGTACATAAGGGCAGCAGCAGCTCTCTCTTGGGTAGAAGTGACTAATCTGAAAATTATGTCTTCTCCTTACCAAGCTCGAGTAATTGGCTTGCTGAGACCCCTCAAGGATGTAACAGTGACAGCTGGGGAATCAGCAACCTTCGATTGTGAACTCTCTTATGAGGGAATCCCAGTAGAGTGGTTTCTGCAAGGAAAGAAACTGGAGCCCAGTGATAAGGTAAAGAAACTAAACTTTACTTTTCCTCATGTTTCCTCCTCCTTCTCTTTCAAGTCTCTTCCCCTTCTTTATTTCTTATTTATTTTCTGCCAGTAGAAGTACTAAGACACAGCAATACTGTAGTGCTACTGTGCCAAATGGTAAATCCTCACTAAGTCAGATATAGCAAATTTTTTCCCAGAAATTCCAGTATTCTGGAATACTTCAAGTATTTGTTATACAAAGAGAAACTAAGGTTCCAAAATATCAGTTGTTACAACAGTGATTTTTATGTCTGATTCTGTTGGAGACTCAGCCACAGGGATACTGAATAATTTTTGCTCAGGTTACTTGTGATTACAGTGAGAGGATTTTGAAAGGTGCTATCAGGAAAAGCTTTTTTTCCTCCCGAATGCTGAGTTGCAGTCCAATTCTGCATATAAGGGGATTAAGAGGATTCAAATTCCATTTCAGGCATTTGTTCTGGCTCTCCAGATAACTCTCTGGGCAGATTTGCTTGTCAAGCACTTCTCACTAGCTATTTTTAACCCTTCATCAAGTGCTGGCTCTTAACTCTGAGATCTGAGCAGCCTGGAATGCAATCAATTTAGTATTTAAAGTTAATGGTAAGGGCAATAAATAAAGAAACATAAATAAATACATTAAGAAATGTAAAGGATTATTACGGGGTTTAAGGCTTCCTTTTTACATACTAGGCCTAAAGAAAATAAAGCAAATGAAAACAGAAGTTGTAAACCTCACACAAAGCAAACTTTCAAGGCATTACATGACATAGCAAAGTTTCAGATCTTGTAATAATGCTGCTAATGTTTTGATGTAGATTTTTTTTCCTTTTAAATACAAATTTTAACATATTATTTTCAGGTTTTGATAGATCTTTCTAAGCTTCACCAAATTTGCATAAATAAAAACTATTTTATAAAAGAAATAGAACATAAAAATAGGAAAAGAAAAACATATCATGGTGATAGGGGACCCTATTAGTGTACTTAAGGATAGATAAACAAAGTTGAAACTCAGTAGATCAGGCATGAAATAAATCAAGGTAATTATTTCTGAGTTTCAGAATAAAAATGTGAAAAGCCATTGATCAGCACAGAGGATTGATAGTTATTACTGCCTAACAAGAAAAATATTTAATGTTACATATTCTGTATGATGAAACATTATTTTGGTCCTATCTGTCTGAGCTATCATTTTAATTACATGAAAATAAATTAAGATTTTCATTCAGTTTACCTGGGCAGTCAAAACTGTCATTTGACTTCAGTTGAAATTTTATCAAGAAGAAATTGAGAGTAAACCATATGTTTACTTAATGCATCACTTTCTACCCATTTAAAATACTCTCTTGAAACATATTTACTGTCTTCAAGAATCAATCTAATTGTAGAAGTGTTTCATTTTAGCTGTTGCTAATTGAAACTTTTTCAGCTGCACATATATAACCTTTATTGATTGAAGTGACTTATTTGTTTATCTTTGCTATTTATCTTGATCAAATATACATTGGGCTTCATCTCAGTCTCTTTCAGATGAATATTCACTAGAGATAGTTTTCAGGGGCACAGTGACCATTTGGGAGGAAGAATAGCCTCTTTGTTCCTTCCTTCCCTCTGAAACAAAAGGGACTGCCTTCTCAATAGCAACTCAGTATTTTATCTTTGTTCCTTAGCAGAAGCTTGCTTTTTGCCTTTATTTTTCTAAACCAGCATCTACTACCTAATCACATACTTCTCTGAAAATAGATAAAAAGAATTCTTCAAGAGCTATATTAAAATTTACAGCATGAATAAGTAGCAGTCCTCTTGATGGCTGCAACGCAGGATGTGTCCTTGAATCCCCCAGGACCCCCAGGTCCACTCCTAGAGAAAAGGGATGTTTTTGTACAAGTAGCCCAATACAAAGCCATGATTACCAAGTAGTTTCTGCACAAAAAATTACTCTTTTAGGCAGAGTACAAAGTCAGAATTGCACTTCCAGAAGAGCGTGTGTGGTGCCAAAGCTCTTTATATCTGTATAATTTTTACTTTAGATGTAGCCAGCAGTAATACCAACTTTTTCCCATAGATTTGCTAATTTTTTTATCTGTTCAGAACAGGCATGATCTCAAGTCAGCCTCAAAATCCTCAGAGCACTGAGGATTGAGCTATATCTAGTATATACAAGAGGAAAGTATCAGAATTTCATATAAAAGTGGACAACCAAACTTCACAGATAACAAATAGCAGTGCTATTTCATGAAATATTTCCTAAATATTTGTTGTAGCTAATCACAAAGTGGGGGTTTATGTACATTTTAAGGTTGTGACACGTGCTGAAGGGAGAGTTCACACACTTGTTCTGAGAGACGTCAAGTTAACAGATGCAGGAGAGGTATCACTGACAGCAAAAGATTTCAGAACTCAAGCAAATCTTTTTGTGAAAGGTAAGTCAGTCATTTTAGTTAAACCATAATCAGTATTAATGGTCCATTCATTATTCACCCTGGAGTAGGCTGTTAATATATACCATATATCAAATTAGTAGGACCATACATTTGATACTGGACTGGTAGATAACTTTCCTGATTAAAAAAGCCACCTAGTTAAAATCTCTGTGCTTCACAGAAGAGCTACAGAAAGGGGAAAATAATGAAAATTTATCAGATGGGGGAGATGAACCAGTTCATTAGGACTTCTAGGGCTTTATGACAGACTTGAACAATCAGTTGGCCTCCAGAGGACCCACAAATACTGGCCTTTATGGCTCCCAGTGGCTTTTTCTGTTCTCTGGAATATCCAGAAGCCTTTGAGAGCATAATTGTACCATCAGTCAAGCGACATAACATTGTCTGTATACCTACTTGTACACTTGCAAGCTGTGTACCATTAAGAAATAAAAAAAGGGCACACACTAACCCAGTAATCCAAGAAAAAACTTGAAAAAAAATTCTCTCTAGTCAGAGTGTAACTTTAGAGTCACTGAGATGACATGGGTTCAGCTAAAGAAACTGATTTGCAAGGCTTTGTGATGATTTGTAAGTAAAAACCCCATGGATAAGGATATCATTCAGTCTAATCTTACAGTAGGCTTGAAATGAGAAAATTAGGAGAATAAACAAAACCATGCCTGTTAACAAAACCTTAAGCAAAGACACCCAAGAGCCTTTTTGATTATTCAGTCAAGGAAAATTAGTAAATAGCATAGGATTGTTCTGTACAAGCAGAAGACTGGCTATAATTTATATCTTTTTCTATCAAAAAATCTGTCTCTTTTAGAACCCCCTGTTGAATTTACTAAACCACTTGAGGACCAGACTGTTGAAGAGGAGGCCACTGCAACACTGGAGTGTGAAGTTTCCAGAGAAAACGCAAAAGTTAAATGGTTCAAAAATGGAGAAGAAATTCACAAATCAAAGAAGTATGATATAATTTCTGATGGCAGGGTCAGAAAACTCATCATCCGTGGCTGCACACTGGACGATGCAAAAACATATAGCTGTGATGCTAAGGATTTTAAGACATCATGTTTTCTCAATGTAGAACGTGAGTAATTTAGTTTTCCACAAAATGTCTAGTTGCTATAAAAGCTATGTACTAATTTCTATGACTAATAATAATATCATCAATGTCAGCAATTTTTTTCTTCCCTAATGTAGATTTTCCTCTACTAAAAATTTTCTCTTCTCTCACAGCTATTCGTGTGGAGTTCCTGAAACCCCTAACTGACCTTGAGGTTAAAGAAAAACAATCTGCTCGATTTGAATGTGAAATTTCTCGTCCAGGTGTCAAGGTCAATAATAATACTTTTTAGTCTCAGTAACTCCTTCAACTAGAGGAGACAACTCTATTTTGTTGTTATAAAAGAAGACATGACTTAGGATGTTACTACTAATAACCATGGTAATTTGTTCTGAAACAGGTGAAGTGGTTTAAGGATGGCATGGAAATCAGAAAAGGCAAAAAGTATGATATAATTTCCAAAGGTGCAGAACACATTCTTGTTGTCAATAAATGTGTCTTCGATGATGAAGCTGAATATTCCTGTGAAGCAAAAACAGCTCGAACTTCAGGCCTGCTTACGGTGATAGGTAAACACAGTGTTTTAGAATCAAATACATGAATAATAAAAAAAGTGAGGGTTTTTATGACAAACTTTAATCATCTTTCAAAATTCTTCTTGCAGAGGAAGAGGCTGTTTTCACAAAAAATCTTCCTGATCTTGAAGTAAATGAAAATGACACTGTAAAATTGATCTGTGAAGTTTCAAGGCCTAATGCTGAAGTTACTTGGCTTAAAGGAGATGAAGAGGTGCCTGATGGTGGTAGATTTGAACACATTTCTGATGGTAGAAAGAGAATTCTTCTTATACATAATGCTCATCCGGAAGATGCTGGCAAATATACTTGCAAGCTCCCAAGCTCTAGTACAACAGGAAAACTTACTGTACATGGTAAGAATTTTACTTTGGGGGCCTTGTTTGCTGGGGGGAAAACAAAAATTAAAATATTTCAAAAACAGTAAGAATACACAACTTGGTTTACTCAATTCCCAAGTAAAAATAAAATCAAATTATACATATCTACAAAAATGTTTTCTTTCAGAACTTGCAGCAGAATTCCTTACCAGACCACAAAATCTTGAGGTGCTTGAAGGAGAAAAAGCTGAATTTGTCTGTACAGTATCCAAAGAGGCCATTGAAGTACAGTGGCTGAGGGGTGACACAGTCCTGGAGCCTGGTGATAAGTACGACATAATTTCAGATGGCAAGAAGAGGACACTTGTTGTTAAAGACACTATTCTAGGAGATACAGGAATGTATAGTGTCATGGTTGGTGAAGCTAAAGCTGCAGCACATTTAGGAGTGATTGGTAAGCTTTATTTTATCAATATGTAGGTACATATTTTGTTGCACTCCTTATACTACGTGATGTTCTATTTCTTCTGTTTTCTCAATTTCAGAAAAACTCAGAATTATAACTCCTCTTAAGGACCAAGAAGTTAATGAGTGTCAAGAAGTTATCTTCAACTGTGAAGTTAATAAAGAAGGTGCCAAAGAGAAGTGGTACAAAAATGATGAGGCAATATTTGATAGTGCAAAGTACATTATTGTTCAGAAGGGTTTAGTTTACACTCTCAGAATCAGAGATGCAGAGCTGAAAGATCAAGCTACCTACAGCATTGCACTGTCAAACCAGAGAGGTGAACAAGTCAAAAGCTCTGCTGCCTTAACAGTATTAGGTAAATATCTTGCACTGTATTAAAATTGTTTCATCATTTACATTCAGTTTCATATGAGGATGTAAAAATGTTCGCTTTTTTGTCATAACAGAGGAGGATCTCAGAATTGTTGAGCCCCTTGAAGACATTGAGACCATGGAAAAGAAAACTGTCACATTCTGGTGCAAAGTCAATCGCCTTAATGCAACTCTCAAATGGACAAAGAATGGCGAAGAGATCACATTCGACAGGCGCATTTTGTACAAAATTGATAAATTCAAACACTCATTGATCATTAAAGACTGTGGGTTTATAGATGAAGGTGAATACACTGTTACTGCTGGACAAGACAAATCTGTTGCAGAGCTTCTCATCACAGAAGCACCAGCAGATTTCACTGAACATCTTCAGGACCAGACTGTCACTGAATTTGATGACGCTGTCTTTACATGCCAGCTTTCCAAAGAGAAAGTCAGTGTAAAATGGTACAGAAATGGAAGAGAAATCAAAGAAGGCAAAAAGTATGTACATTTTATTACGCTTGTTAATGTGTCAAACATGCTTGCTTTACTTTGTTGCTTGGTCTGGAAGCTAAAATACCACTTCTTTTTCTCCCCCATAAAGATACCAGTTTGAAAAGGATGGAAATCTGCACCGGTTAATCATAAAAGACTGTAGACTAGATGATGAGTGCGAATATTCCTGTGGAGTGGATGAGAGGAGATCTAGGGCAAGACTTTTTGTTGAAGGTATTTGTAAAATCAAATAGGATTCATTTCTTCATTGTTTGATAATAGTAGAAACAATAAACAAATAACACCACTTAATTAACATTTATTTCAGAAATCCCTGTTGAGATTATCCGACCACCACAAGATATTTATGAAGCTCCTGGTGCAGATGTCATCTTCATGGCTGAATTGAACAAAGATGGTGTGGAGGTCAAATGGCTGAGAAACAACATGATTATCATCCAAGGTGACAAACATCAGATGATGAGTGAAGGGAAGGTCCACAGGCTGCAGGTTTGCGAGATAAAGCCCCGTGACCAAGGGGAATACAGATTTATCGCCAAAGATAAGGAAGCTAGAGCTAAACTTGAATTAGCTGGTAAGTTGCTTGCTTTGTGTTTCTTTTATAAAATATTGGATTAGTGAATTAACTGTTTAAGTAAATTGATTTTTGTCCTTTTAAAGAGTTGAACTAAAATGAATACAACAATCAGCCTGAGAAAAGTGCAAGTCTGTTAAACTATATGAATTATAATACAAGCAAAAAATATTTCTTATTATACCATGGTGATCCGACTGTTGAGGAAAATATAGGTCACTTTTCAATGTCAATACCAAAGAGCATTATTTGAGCTTAAAGAAGACAGAACCTTTTCATTAAATCACTAATAAAACATGGAAATTATTTGGCCTACTTCTTTCAGTCATGTAAGACATTTAATTCCTAATTTGTCTGCTTTAGAGGACTGACCAATAAAATAATTAAATTAATGCTCAAAAAGCAACTTCCTCTATCCTGATTTTATAGGAGAACACAGTACAGTATATCAACCAGCTGAATTTCTTTCTCTGGACTGTCCAGTGAGCATAAGAAGGATTTGCTTAGAATTTACACAACAGCTCCTTTTACTTCTCTATGTTAGCATCTTTGCTGACTACACAAATATATGATTTATATATATATATAAGCAAGTCACATTCATCTTTATAGCTTACTTGTCACATTCATCTTTCTTAGCTGCACCTAAAATCAAGACTGGTGATCAAAATCTTGTGGTTGATGTTGGGAAGCCTTTAACTATGACTGTCCCATATGATGCCTACCCAAGAGCAGAAGCTGAATGGTCAAAAGCAGGAGAAAGTCTGCCCACAACAACTGTTGATACAACAACTGACTGCACTACCTTCAAAATTTTTGAAGCAAAGAAATCAGATAAGGGAAGGTACAAGGTTATTCTTCGAAACAAACATGGGCAGGCAGAAGCATTCATCAATGTAGAGGTCATTGGTAAGTACTTCTATTATTAAAACCCTGTCTAAATTTATTTCACAGAATCATACCTTCCACTTGCCCCTGGGGAGAAGCTGTAGATTGTAAAGAGGTCTTCCCTCGGCCTCCTCTTTTCTAGCCAGAGGGGGGGAAAAAAAGATGCAATGCCCTGAAATACTGAAATATTGTCATATCTTTATTAGATGTTCCAGGTCCAGTTAGAAACTTGGAAGTCACTGAAACTTATGATGGTGAAGTTGGTCTCGCCTGGCAAGAACCAGAAAGTGATGGTGGAAGTAAAATCATAGGCTATGTTGTTGAAAGACGTGATATTAAGCGTAAAACCTGGATTACGGTCACAGATCGTGCTGAAAATTGTGAATACACTGTTACTGGACTTCAAAAAGGAGGAGCTGAGTACCTCTTCCGTGTTAGTGCGCGCAACAGAGTGGGTACTGGTGAGCCAGTGGAAACAGACACACCTGTGGAAGCTAAGAGCAAATTTGGTGAGTAGAAGTTATCAAAAAATCAGTTTTTGACAGCAGTGTGAAAAAATCAGTACAAACTCTAACAATAGGTAAAACCCACATACTTGTTTTTCATTTTTCTCCCTAAAATAAAATGCAGATGTTCCTGGTCCTCCTCAAAATGTAGAAGTTAGTGATGTGAACAGGTTTGGAGCCACACTTAGCTGGGAACCACCTGAGTATGATGGGGGATCTCCGATAACTGGCTACGTTATTGAACTGCGTAACAAAGGTTCCATCAGATGGGAGCCAACTATGACCACAGGAGCTGATGAACTGTCAGCTCTCCTGACTGATGTTGTTGAAAATGAAGAATATTTCTTCAGAGTAAGAGCTCAAAACATGGTTGGAGTTGGCAAACCAAGTCCTGCTACACGTGCAGTAAAAATTATGGACCCAATTGGTAAGTGTGCCAAATATGCATGATTGTGATTGCATTATGAGACAGGGAAATTTTGGATGTTTATGCCATGACTGCACAAAAGTTCAGTTGAGAAATGTGTGTGCTGCAAATACTGTGTAGAGTTAGATTTTTGTTACTTTTGTCCTCCAAACATATCAGGAGTACCTTGTTACCATTTGGCTCAGTAAGAACTCCCAACATTTTTGCTCTGAAGTTAGGATCCAACTCAATTTAGAAATTTGGTTGAGAAAAAGCTATGCAAAGGCTTTAGAAACAGTACTGTAAGATATAAATAGCTGATTTGCAGAACCATACTCCTTTGTCAGTGGCAAAAATGTATTTGTTGCAATTTTTTTCAGAGAGACCAAGTCCTCCCATTAACCTTGAGCATTCAGATCAAACTAAGTCATCAGTTCAGCTCACATGGGAACCTCCTCTCGAAGATGGAGGAAGTCCAATCTTGGGCTATATTGTTGAAAGGCAAGAAGAAGGAACAGACAAGTGGATTCGTTGTAACCCAAAACTAGTACCTGCTCTTACTTTTAAGGTATGATGTTCTCTTCATCAACACTTAAAATGTATAGATCATCTTTAATATGAGTTAGTAAAGTATTATTTGTGCTTTTTTAGGTAACTGGATTGAAACAAGGATCCAGTTATTACTACAGAGTCTCAGCAGAAAATGCAGCTGGTGTGTCTGACCCAGCAGAGGCTATTGGGCCATTAACTGCAGATGATACTTTTGGTAAGCCATATTCTATTTATTAAAGATAATTAATCAGATAAGGCACATTATTAAAGAGCATCTTGTGGGTAATATGTGAAGATTTTTCGCAAGATAACTGTCACACCTAATACATTTGAGTTTATGAGCCATTTCTCCTCCATTGTGAATTCTTCAGATTAGGTAGAGGTCTATTAGGTTGCCTGAGGAACAAGGCATGACTTTTTGTCTCCTGACTGAGCTTTGTGGAAGATGGGAAATAATAGAAAGAAAGCCAGAGAGACCTCTAGGATAAAAATTAAACAATAAATAGTTTTTACATTTAAGGGTAAATTAGATATCCCTCTTGGTAATGCTAGTCTCCCTTATTATCTCACATATTAAAAAAAAAAAAAAAAAAAAAAAAAAAAAAAGCATTTACTCAGGACAGGTAGGCAGTGGTAAGCCAAAGCTAAGTCTGGGCAGCTCCAACCTGCAAGCTGAGAGATACAGTCAGAATCAGCCTCTCAACACAGCTATCATTACCCATATTCATAACAACTGAAAATATTTCATAGAATCCATTTTCCACTTTTTCCAGTTGAACCTACAATGGACCTAAGTGCATTTAAGGATGGGCTGGAAGTTATTGTTCCAGAGCCAATCAAGATCCGTGTTCCCATCACTGGCTATCCTGTTCCAACTGCCACCTGGTCTTTTGGTGACCAAGTCTTAGAAGAGGGTGATCGTGTAACAATGAAGACCACTGCCTCCTTTGCAGAACTTGTCATTACTCCGAGTGAACGTCCAGACAAGGGAATTTATTACTTAACATTAGAAAACCCTGTGTCATCTGTTTCAGGAGAAATTAATGTTAATGTCATTGGTAAGAGGACATGTATATATTCTAGCAATAACAGTCCATATTTTTCTTGCTTAAATCTAATTAGGTTAACAATGTGAAATCTCACAATGCCCAGTAAACCAACTACATTAAAATATAACTCAAAACTAGAAATCCATCCTCGGAAAAAGTCTTTTCTGGTTTTCAACATCCAACTTTGCTGTTTAAGGAAGAATGACTAACAAGACTAAGTCTTCTGGCAGATATATTACATAGAGATCATCTATCAAACACCAATTGCAAAATAATTAATGCAATTTCTATGGCTTCTAGCTCCTCCAAGTGCACCAAAAGAACTTCAAGTTTTAGAAGTACTCAGGACTACAGTACAGTTGTCATGGGAACCTCCAGAAGATGACGGTGGAAGTCCAGTTACTGGCTATGTAATTGAAAAACGTGAAGTAAGCCGGAAAACATGGAGCAAAGTAAGTTCATTCTCTCTCATTTGAATTTCTATTGCTATATTATTTCCACATGTGCTACTGAGTTTTGTGTCTTATATTAGTAATCACTCTTTGGAAATAAATTTTAAAAACACATTGGAACCTTTCTGCTCTTTAGGTTATGGATCATATTGTTGACCATGAGTTCACTGTACCTGACCTCGTCCAAGGAAAAGAATATTTATTTAGAGTTTGTGCATGCAATAAATGTGGCCCTGGAGAACCTGCATATATTGATGAACCTGTAAATATGTCAACACCAGCAAGTGAGCATATTGCAGCTAATTTTCTGTTTCTGAAATCTTACTGATTTTTATCAAAATAAGATGTAAAATTGTTTTAATGTTAAATGTGTTTAATGTTACATGTTTTAATTTTTAATAGCGGTGCCTGACCCACCAGAAAATGTTAAATGGAGAAATCCAACATCAAAAGGAATCTTCCTAACATGGGAGCCTCCAAAATCTGATGGTGGTGCCCGCATTAAGGGTTATCTGGTAGAAAAATCTCAACGTGGCACAGACAAGTGGGAGACATGTGGGGAGCCTGTTATTGAAACAAAGTAAGTAAATTGACATCTGTAGATACATCTTTTCAACTAACTATGCCATCATCATCACCTTAAATATCTCATTGTTTGTTTGGTTTTTTTTAAACAGAATGGAAGTAACAAAGCTCATGGAAGGAGAGTGGTATGCGTATCGGGTTAAGGCTCTGAACAGAATTGGAGCTAGTAGGCCAAGCAAGCCAACTGATGATATTCAGGCCATTGATGCAAAAGGTAGTTACTTCACCTGATGAATTACAATAGCTGCTTTCTTTTTAACATTCTCTGAAATACTGTTTCTACAAAAACATTTTTATTCTCTCCTAAATCAGAGGCTCCAGAAATTTTCTTAGATGTGAAGCTTCTTGCTGGACTTACTGTGAAAGCTGGAACTAAAATTGAGCTACCAGCTAAAGTAACTGGAAAGCCCGAGCCTCGGATTACTTGGACCAAGGCTGACCAAATTTTGAGACCTGACAAAAGAATCGCCATTGAAAGCCAGCCTAATCAGTCTACAGTGACTATTACAGACAGCAAAAGGAGTGACAGCGGGACCTATATTATAGAAGCTGTAAATTCCAGTGGACGTGCTACTGCTGTTGTTGAAGTTAATGTTCTCGGTATGCATGTATTCTATGTTGTTCATACAAATAATTAGTAATTTACTGAAGTATGTGAGCAGAAGATTAACATTCACATCTTATCCTCTACAGATAAACCGGGTCCACCAGCTGCATTTGACGTATCAGAAATCACAAATGAATCCTGCCTTCTAACATGGAATCCTCCACGAGATGATGGGGGTTCTAAAATTACCAACTATGTCCTTGAGAAAAGAGCTACAGACAGTGAAATATGGGACAAGTTGTCATCAACTATTAAGGATACAAAATTCAGAGCTACCAACTTAACTCCTCATAAAGAATATGTGTTCCGAGTCAGTGCTGAGAACATGTATGGTATTGGGGAGCCAGCACAGTGTAACCCCATTATTGCCAAATATTCATTTGGTTAGTTAATTAAATTAATGTTAGATTTTCACAGTATTTTACTAGGGAGAAAAAAACCCACATCTGATTGTTTTGTTTTTTGTTTTGTTTTTAATTAATTAATTTATACAGATCCACCAGGCCCTCCAACAGGTCTCAAGCCTACAGAGGTCACTAAAGATTCAGTCACTTTAACATGGAATGAACCAGATGAAGATGGTGGCAGCCCCATAACTGGCTACTGGGTTGAAAGATATGATCCTGAGCAGGATAAATGGATAAAATGCAATAAAATGCCAGTGAAAGATACAACATTCAAGTAAGACTACAGTCAATTTAAGCTGAAATATGTCATAGAGACAGAAAGAGTAGTCTTTTAAACAAGTTTTACATTGTTCTTACTCTTAAGTTAATCAAGTATTTTATTTTTTTAAATGTTATGCTTAATAATTTCTGTGCTATGTGGTTATTCATAAGATATTCTAAAATAGCAGATATAGCCATTTCAAGGAGCAAACTGAAAAAACTTGAGTTTTTTCTGCTGGTACTCTTATTAACTAAAAAACATAGAACATGCAAAAATGCAAGATGGTTCTTATAACACTCATTTCTGTCCCATGATTCTCTATTTTCCTGTTGACAATATCCCTATTTCAAATGTTCCAACATTTCATAAAACATCATTAGTAGTAATTTAAGTATTTTCAGATTTTCAAGTAACTGTGATATGAAGAATAGAGAGAATAATGTTTTAAACATGAATTAATATCTAGTTTTGGTTTCATCAAGCTTAATTTTTTTTTTTTCAGAGTAAAAGGTCTTACAAATAAGAAGAAATATAAGTTCCGTGTCTTGGCAGAGAATCTTGCAGGACCTGGAAAACCAAGCAAGGAAACAGAGCCAATCTTAGTGAAAGATCCAATTGGTATAATAAATACATTTTTAATAGTTTAATTATCAAAAAAAAGTTGTTTTCAATCACATAATTAATACTGGACTCTTGTCTAGATCCACCATGGCCTCCTGGAAAGCCCACTGTGAAAGATATTGGCAAGACATCATTGACCCTGAACTGGACAAAGCCAGAACATGATGGAGGGGCAAAGATTGAATCTTACGTCATTGAGCTGTTAAAGACTGGAACAGATGAGTGGGTGAGAGTGGCTGAAGGAGTTCCCACAACTGAACACTTCCTCAAAGACCTTATGGAGAAACAAGAATATTCATTCCGTGTAAGAGCTGTGAACAAGGCTGGCGAGAGTGAGCCCAGTGAACCCAGTGACCCTGTGCTGTGCAAGGAGAGGCTCTGTGAGTACTGTTTCAGAATGTGCTGCTACTGCAGATATGCTGCCTCTGTCATTAAAAAAGCCCCATGTCTGCCTGTTTCCATAGGTACCAAACCAACTATTGGAAGGCTTATAAAATATTAAAATCTGCCCTGCTTCAACTCATAAAATACAAAGTTTTAATACTTTAGGTGTATTCCCTGGCTTCCAAGATCTTTCATGGGAATTACAATGACCTGTTTTACCTTCTTTTTCTATTTTGCAGATCCTCCTTCACCACCTCGCTGGCTTGAAGTTATTAATATTACTAAAAACACAGCAGATCTTAAATGGACAGTACCAGAAAAAGACGGGGGTTCCCCAATTACCAACTACATTGTTGAAAAAAGAGATGTAAGGCGAAAAGGTTGGCAGACAGTTGATACAACAGTAAAAGATACCAAGTACACAGTGAGCCCCCTGACTGAAGGCTCATTGTATGTATTCCGTGTGGCTGCTGAAAATGCCGTTGGACAGAGTGACTACTGTGAAATTGAAGACTCAGTGCTTGCGAAAGATACTTTCAGTAAGTTCTGATTTGCTTACTGAGTGGTCAGTAGCTCACGTATAACGAATTCTTAGTCTTCTAATGTGTGTCTTTTTTCTGTTTTAGCAACCCCTGGGCCTCCATATGCCCTTACAATAGTTGAAGTTAAGAAAGGTCATGTTGATTTGAAATGGGAACCACCTAAGAATGATGGTGGCAGACCAATTCAAAGGTAAGGTCATTTTATGTTTGTGTAGGTTCCTGTAGATGAAAATCTTTTAATGAATTAAGACATTTCTCTCAAAAAGTTTAAGTTTTAAATGGACAAATTTTATATGAAAAAGAGGTAGGTGGATGTAAGAGAAGCCATGTGGTCAAAGCAGTTAAGGGTTTGATTTTAGAATGTGGAAATGATGCAAATAAAATACCTAATATGCATGAACAATGAATATGTGTCAACATCCTTAGACTCATCTATGTAGCCACTTGGACTCAACTATCAAGTAATATAGCATTTTCCTTCTGCTTAGTTTCTCCTTCAGACTGTATACTCTCAGCTAAAATGAAGCCTCACCTGTTTTCTGTTCATTCTCTTCCTTATAACAATTTTCAAAAAGACTGTTTAACTCTTCTGAGGTGTTTCTAACTTGTCTTTTAATTTGGTTTCTAAAGTATCTGTACTCTGAAATTCACCTTGAATGCCAACTGGATTTTTCCTCTTTAGATTTTGATTTTTCCCCTCCTTCCCAATCACAGTAAGCTCATGTTAAAGAAACAGACAACTACAGAGATCTTCCTGAAGCAACATAAGTCAGTTAATTTGAATTACTTTGCCATACCCTGTCCTAAGCAGAATTTTGACAGCTGAGTAATAATATTTACAAATATTCTCAATGGACTAACTGCTGAGATCCAAACTAGCAAAGATACAAGTATAGCTTGGAGGTTCTTTTGCCTCTGTAGCTCTCTAAAATCTGAGAACACAGTTTATTTCAATTCTAAAACACAGAACTCAGTTCAGGTATTGGCTTTCAGACCTGGGTTTGTCAATGATGTCAGCCCTAATAGGGGCTGAGACCTACTAGGACTAAGTGACTGATGTGTGAAGAAAAGTTCATTGAATCTATTACCCATTACTCTCTTTACTGTTCACTGTCCAACTTCTTCTAATCTCTTTATATCTATTTCATTGAACAAGAAATCTGAACTGTTCCTTATTTCTAGTGCCTGATAGTATTTTCCCCCATTTATTCAGATATGTTATTGAAAAGAAAGAAAAACTGGCCACTCGCTGGGTAAAAGCTGGCAAGACAGCTGGTCCAGATTGCAATTTCAGAGTGACAGATGTCATTGAAGGTACAGATGTACAGTTCCAGGTTCGTGCAGAAAATGAAGCTGGTTGTGGTCATCCCAGTGAACCAACTGATCTCATTCATATTGAAGATCCAACAAGTAAGTAGTAGCATAATGTACAGTATATGGATTATAGAAGCAGTGTACTGTGTGGAACAGATATTTTGAGAGAAAAATGACTGAATAACTTTTCCATTTCTGCAGGCCCTCCTTCACCTCCTCAGGATTTACATGTCACAGATGCAGGCCGAAATCACATTTGCATTGCATGGAAACCTCCTGAGAAGAATGGTGGAAGTCCTATTATTGGGTATAATGTTGAGATGTGTGAAGCAGGAACAGAAAAATGGATGCGAATCAATTCTCGTCCCATAAAAGATCTAAAATGTAAAGTGGAGGAAGGTGTGGTTCCAGACAAGGAGTATGTGCTAAGAGTCAGAGCTGTCAATGCTGTTGGAGCTAGTGAGCCATCAGACATCTCAGAAAAAGTTGTTGCCAAGGACCCAGACTGTAAGAATAGATTCCTTTTTTTTTTTTTTCAGATCTGCATAATGAAAAAGAGTGGTGTTTGGCAACTTTCTAGTAATATTATACTTACTTTTACAGGCAATCCAACAATTGATCTACAAACTCGTGACATTGTTGTTGTTAAGGGACAGAAATTAAGTATCCCTATACCCTTCAGAGCTGTTCCATCCCCAACTATAACATGGCACAAAGATGGCAAAGAGTTGAAAGCTGGTGACAGAACAACAATGAAGAGTGACTACACCTCTGCATTGCTGGAAGTCATAGACAGTGTTCATGCTGATGCTGGTGTTTATACTATCACACTGGAGAATAAGCTGGCATCAACGACTGGCTCAGTCAATGTCAAAGTCATAGGTAACTAGATTCTTCCCTTCCAAGAAATATACTTACCTTCATTTGGGCCCTGCAGCTTACAGAAGAAAGGACTAGAAAGATAATTTTTCTGCCTGGTGGACAAATCACTTCAATTCAGACACATGTAGATTGCCATACAGACATTAATGTTACGAAATCCCATGAAAAAACATTACCCCAAGTTGCTCTAACTATTCAGGGGCTGCTTAAAGCCCAATTATTTTGAATAGTTATCATATAAATGTAAAAATATTTTAAGAATTCTGACTCTTTAGGAACATAAATTCATATACATGGTGTGTAGTCAACATTTGTGATCTTGATCTGCTTTCTGCAAAGCAAAGACATGATTTCATATTTATATGAATACAGTTTCCCATCTATTTAGTTATCTAATTTTTTTATTCTTATTTAAAACAGGTCCACCTGGACAGTGTAAAGACATCAAGGCAAGCGAAGTAACTAAGAATTCTTGCAAAGTGTCCTGGGAACCTCCAGACTTCGATGGTGGTACTCCTATTCTGCATTATGTTCTGGAACGCAGAGAAGCAGGTCGTAGAACATATATCCCAGTCATGTCTGGTGAAAATAAGCTTTCATGGCAAGTCAAAGATCTTATCCCAAACTGTGAATATTACTTCCGTGTTAAAGCTGTCAATAAGATTGGAGGAGGTGATTATCTTGAACTAAGAAATCCAGTCATTGCAGAAGACCCAAAACGTAAGTTTGTCTTACTACTAAATAATCTAGCAAACTGAATTTTAACTAATACCTTCATCCTTTCTCTTCTCATATGATCTCTCTTTTGATCTACTCTTCTACAGAGCCTCCAGATCCACCTGTTGACCTTGAGGTCCATAATCCAACATCCAAATCAGTAACACTTACATGGAAACCACCCCTGTTTGATGGTGGAAGCAAAATTATGGGCTATATAATAGAAAAGCTCGCTAAGGGCAAAGAGAGGTGGGAGAGATGCAATGACTATCTGGTTCCCTTACTAACTTATCCAGTGAAAGGCCTCGAAGAAGGAAAGGAATATCAGTTTCGTGTTCGTGCTGAGAATGCTGCTGGCATCAGTGAGCCTTCTCGGATTACTCCTTTCGTGAAAGCTGTGGATCCTATCGGTATGAATTAATAATTTAATCTTTTGTATTAGTTGCCATACATCCTCAAACATATTGGAAGATTCTATGCTCCATTTATCATTCTGTGTTATTACAGAGGCTCCAAAAGTCTTCCTTGCTGCAAACCTACAGTCTGGCCTTGAGGTGAAAAGAGGTGACGAGATCATACTTGAGGCACATATTTCAGGGTCACCTTATCCATCTATCACTTGGCTGAGGAATGATGAAATTGTCAGACCAGAGGATATCAAAAAGAGAGTAACAACACCAAAGAAGAAGGGTGAAGCTGAAGAAGAGAAACCTTTCCAGCTGTCACTGCCAGAACGTTTGAGCGTTGACAACCATAAAGAAGGGGAGTCTGTACTATCAATTCGTGACTCCATCAGAGCTGACCATGGCACATTTACAATTAAAGTAGAAAATGATCATGGTGTTGCAAAAGCCTCATGTGAAGTCAATGTGTTAGGTATGTAAAGAATGTTCTTAAAACACCTAGCTGTTCAGAATATTGGGTAAGAAGTGCAAATGATGAGTACTGACCATTTTTCTCGGTTTACTGACAGATACACCTGGGCCTCCAGTCAACTTTGTATTTGAAGACATAAGGAAAAATTCTGTCATTTGCAAGTGGGAGCCTCCCCTTGATGACGGTGGAAGTGAAATCCTAAACTATGTACTGGAAAAGAAAGACAATACAAAAGCTGAAATGGGCTGGGTCACTGTCAGTTCGACACTCAGGCATTGCAAATTCCATGTTACAAAACTGATTGAAGGAAAAGAATATCTCTTCCGTGTATTTGCTGAAAATAGAGTTGGAGCAGGGCCACCATGTGTTTCAAAACCAATGACAGCTAAAGATCCTTTCTGTAAGTTTTAATTTTGAAATACAACTTTTTCAGAAAACCAGTATAAAACTGCACAGACTCTTAGAATACTCAGCTTCATCTAGGTGAATGTTTCCCAGAAAAAACTTAAGCAATGTGATATTTATTGCACATTGAAATAAAGAGAGCTATTGGAAATATTAAAGATTTAAGAATCATGATCACTGCCATAAAACTTTACACTTAAAACACTTATCTTCTGATTAGTGACATTCTCTGTGTTTAATAGATGAGTATTCTTACCAAAAGAGAGAACTACTGCAAGTTTGATTACTGATTGCCATTAGGATTCAAAGTTTCTAAAGAAAGAGAGCAGCAAAACTGTTAATTACTTAAAATTAGTAATTTCTTATGTCTTAGTTCTCTCTTAGCTTTGAGTAAACTCTGAAGAGACAGAAATTATGACAAAACAACATTTTTTTTTTTTTTCCAGCTCCACCAGATGCACCTAATAAGCCTGATGTGGAAGATGTTACCAGCAACAGTATGCTGGTTAAGTGGAATGAACCAAAAGATAATGGCAGCCCTATCATAGGATATTGGATTGAAAAGCGTGAAATTAATAGTACTCACTGGGCTCGGGTCAACAGAAGCCTCGTGAATGCTCTGGAAGTAAAAGTTGAAGGACTGTTGGAAGGTTTAACTTATATCTTTAGAGTATGTGCTGAAAATGCAGCTGGCCCTGGTAAATTTAGTCCACCATCAGATCCCAAAACTGCACAGGACCCAATAAGTAAGTAGCTTAGCAGAAGCTAACAGCATACATGTGACAAAATAGGATTCACAGCCTTTAACTTTAATTTACACTTATTTATTTATTTATAGTGCCACCTGGTCCACCAATTCCAAGGGTTGCTGATACAAGTGCAACTTCTATTGAGCTAGAATGGGAACCTCCTGTGTATAGTGGTGGTGGAGATATCACTGGTTACCATGTGTACAAACAACTGATGGGAGTAAATGAGTGGTCACGTTGTACAGAGAAACCCATTAAGGTTCGACAGTACACAGTTACAGAAGTCAGAGAAGGTGCAGACTATAAACTCCGTGTTACTGCTCTCAATGCAGCTGGCGAAGGACCACCTGGGGAAACCGAACCCACAACAGTTGCAGAACCTAAAGGTATTGCAATTGTATTATTTTCAAGAAATGTCCAGCTGCTTAAAAGGTGGGTTTGAATCCCTCCCTTCAGCTAATGAAGTATTTCTCTCTCTTCCACAGAGCCTCCCACTGTTGAGCTGGATGTTTCTGTCAAAGCAGGCATTCAGATCATGGCTGGGCAAACTCTTAAAATTCCTGCTATTGTGACAGGACGTCCTACTCCCACCATTGCTTGGACTGTGGAGGACGGTGAATTAGACAAAGACCGAGTTGTTATTGAAAATGTTGGCACAAAATCTGAGTTAACCATTAAGAATGCATTGAGAAAAGACCATGGAAGATATGTAATTACTGCTACCAATAGCAGTGGTTCGAAATCTGCAGGAACCAGAGTAGAAGTATTTGGTAAGGAAAATATTTTCTCAAATCAACTATGCATTTCTTTTGGTTAGTATGGGCCTCACCATATTTGTTTGATTTTGTTTTTCAGATGTTCCCGGACCAGTCCTTGACCTAAAGCCAGTAGTCACAAACAGAAAGATGTGTTTACTTAACTGGTCTGATCCTGAAGATGATGGCGGCAGTGATATCACAGGCTTCATTGTTGAACGGAAGGATGCCAAAATGCATACATGGAGACTAGCTGTAGACACAGAGAGATCTAAATGTGATATTACAGGTCTAGTTGAAGGGCAAGAATATAAATTCCGTGTTAGTGCCAAGAACAAATTTGGTACCGGTCCACCTGTTGAAATAGGGCCCATTCTTGCAGTTGATCCATTAGGTAAGACAATTTTATGGGTTAAAAGCAAAAAAGTCAGCTTAATAAACCAATATTGCTGTGTGAATTGTTTTCTATACAGAAATTGTATTTACTTTTCAAATACAAAGGCATCTGTCTTAGATCAATTGCTTCAGTCAGATTTCTAAATCACTTCTGTGAAACAACTATGGTTCTTTATGTAACAAAATAGTGGTGCCTACTGAGACACTACTTATTACCTTTTTCTCCACATACTTGAGAAATTTTATACTAGCCATAATTATACTCAGATTCTTTGCATACAAAATCTATTGTTTTAAAAAGCTAGAGCTACTGCATTTTTACAATCTAAAATTCTCTGATTTTTTCTTCTTTTTTTTGCATTTAATTTGTCTGTGTTAATAGGTCCTCCAACAGCACCTGAGAGGTTCATGTACACAGAGCGAACAAAGTCAACCATTACACTTGACTGGAAGCCTCCACGTAGTGATGGTGGCAGTCCCATCTTAGGATATATTGTTGAGAAGAGGAGACATGATTCAAAAGATTATGAAAGAGTTAATGCAAGGCTCTGTCCAAAAACGTCTCTTCTCGTTGAAAAACTTGATGAACTTCATATGTATGAATTCCGTGTCAAAGCTGTCAATGAAATTGGAGAAAGTGAACCGTCATTGCCCCTCAATGTAGTCATACAAGATGATGAAGGTATATCTGCTTTAAAGAAATCCATATAAATATCTTTAGAACACTTCAAGGCAATTTCTGTTTCGTCTCCATGTTCACGCTGTCACTTTTCTTGTTTTCAGTACCTCCAACTGTTACATTGCGCTTGGCTGTGAGAGGAGATACTATCAAAGTCAAGGCAGGAGAACCAGTTAATATTCCTGCTGATGTGACAGGTCTGCCAATGCCAAAGATTGAATGGGACAAGAATGAAGTTTTAATTGACCAAACATCCGATGCACTTAAGATAACCAAGGAAGAAGTATCTAGAAGTGCGGCAAAAACGGAACTTATCCTGCCTGCAACAGTGAGGAATGATAAAGGCACCTACACTGTGAGAGCTACCAATCGTCTTGGCACTGCATTTCGCAATGTGCACGTCGAAGTGTATGGTAAGGATGCAACATTTTAACTAAATGACTGCTAATAAAATGCTTTTGCCTTTTTCTTAATGTAGTTCTATGCTCTATTGCTTTCATACAGATCGTCCTGCTCCACCAAGAAACCTTGCTGTTTCTGATATTAAAGCAGAATCATGCTATTTAACATGGGATGCACCTCTTGATAATGGTGGTAGTGAAATTACCCATTATATTATTGAGAAACGTGATGCTAGTAAGAAGAAATCTGAGTGGGAAGAAGTCTCCACAGGCGCCGTTGAGAGAAGATTTGGGGTAATTTATAAAATATCTTTATTACATATTATAGAATCATAGAATCATAGTATTAACTGGGTTGGAAGAGACCTCCAAGATCATCAAGTCCAACCCTTGATCCAACACCGCCGTGGTTACTGGATCATGGCACTCAGTGCCACATCCAGCCTCATCTTAAAAACCTCCAGGGACGGTGAATCCACCACCTCTCTAGGCAGGCCATTCCAATGCCTGATCACTCTCTCTGCAAAGAACTTTCTAATATCCAACCTAAACCTCCCCTGGCAGAGCTTAAGCCCGTGCCCTCTTGTCCTATTGCTGATTGCCAGAGAGAAGAGACCGACCCCCACCTGGCTACAACCTCCTTTCAGGTAGTTGTAGAGAGTGATGAGGTCACCCCTGAGCCT
>JAYRBT010000181.1:23419636-23493722 GCA_036023395.1 Myiotriccus ornatus | reverse complement strand
ATTGGCCTTCTTGGCCACCTGGGCACACTGCTGGCTCATGTTCAGCTTCCTGTCAATCAGCACCCCCAGATCCCTTTGTGCCTGGCTGCTCTCCAGCCATATAGTAGTATGTAGTATATAGTATGAATAAAAAATATGACATATCTAATGAACACTGCTATTTGCACAGACACCTGTGCTCATGTTCCATTTGGACTCCAGAATTACTGGATGAATGGCTACTATTTGTATTTGCCATCCATGTATCTGTGTTATCCCTCATGTAACAAAACAAAAGAAATTGTTCGCTTTTGGTAGCTACCTTCAGCTGAACTAGAAGACATCTTCCTTTTCATTACCCAGTATTATTCAACTTTACCAACTGCAAAACCACACATGATAACATTTTTATTTATGTCTGGTCCTATGCACATCAAATAAGAATATCCTTAGGACATCATATATAGCTTTGTAGTAATAAACAGAGGTATGCCAATGGGATTCCAGGACAGAATTTAAAGTGAAAATCATTGCATATCTCCAAATAAGTTTATTCCAAAAGTAACCAAGTATTGATTTAAATCTTATTTTTCAGGTGTGGAATCTTGCAACAAATGAAAAATACCAATTTAGAGTCCGGGCTGTAAACAAATATGGAATAAGTGATGAATGCCTCTCAGAAAAAGTTGTTATTAAGGATCCCTACGGCCTCCCTGGACCTCCTGGAAAGCCAAAGATTTTAGAACGCACCAGATCATCTATGCTGGTGACTTGGGAACCTCCTTTGGACAATGGTGGCAGCCCAATAACTGGCTATTGGCTGGAAAAGAGAGAAGTGGGAGGTGTCTACTGGGCACGTGTCAACAGGGCTCCGGTAACAAAACCATCAGTAAAAGGTCTACAGCACAATGTGCTTCGTTTGATTGAGGGTGTTGAATACCAGTTCAGAGTCATGGCTGAAAATCTTGCTGGAATTGGCCCTCCCAGTGAACCATCAGATCCAGCCTTAGCAGCAGATCCCATATGTAAGTATATCATTTGTATGACTATGTTAATGGACTCTATCACAACAGAACAAAAGATGTGCTACTATTTTTTATTTTTGATTTAGTGCAATTAATCAAATGTTTTGTTTTCATTAAACCAAAAAGAATATATTGACACAAATAGTTTCCTGATTTGGTGTTTTTCACCATTTTAAAAAAAATCAGCTGTAATTCAAATTTTTTATCTCTTTTATGTGCCTAATACTCTGATTACACCAATGCAGATATTGCCAAATAAACTTCAGATCAGAATCATGTTTTTATATTATTGTTTTAATTAATTTTTAAAGAGTTTGATATTTATGCCTTGTACCTTAAGTATCTCTTAATAATACAGGTAACATATGTTATCAGTATGCATGTTCTGGGGTTGTACACTCTATGTATGAGAGAAGAAAATTAGAATACTTGCATTCTTCTAGAAACTATTCAGAAAAATACAGGAAGACAGTAACTCTCAGGTAATTTTTACTTACTCTTGTTTTGCAAGTTGTTCCTGGTCCACCATCTTGCCCAGAGGTCAAAGACAAAACAAAATCGTCTGTAGCTCTTGCATGGAAGCCTCCTCAAAAGGATGGTGGGAGTCCTATAAAAGGATATATTGTTGAAATGCAAGATGAAGGTAGTACTGACTGGAAGAAGGTGAATGAAGGAGACAAACTCTTTCCTACTTGTGAATGTGTTATTCCCAACTTGAAAGAGCTCAGAAAATACCGATTTAGGGTGAAAGCTGTAAACGCTGCTGGAGAATCAGAACCAAGTCCTGCAACATCAGAAATACCTATCCAAGATATTCTAGGTAGGTGTTTCGGGAACTGATTTAGTTATTTGTATCTAAATGCCACTTACTGCTGTGAATGTTCAAGCAGGATGCCAAGTAAGTCAAACAGAATAAACAATTATGCAAAAATTTAACGAAAGATTGGCACACATTTTTGAAAGTGTCATGATGACTATTATCAGAGCATGATCTATTAGAAAATTGATAAACACCTACAGTCATACTAAGGAAATACTGTGTATTTTATGAGGAAATTACTGCAACAACTTTTTCTATTTGTATACTTCCCCAATTTACTTTTTGCACACCCAACCCTTCTCACATAAACATGCATTCTACATGTTTCAGGGGGCTTTCAGCTACATGCTGACAGAGATATCCTCTGAGTACCTCTTAAAATTTTTATATTTAAATATTTTTGCAGAGGAACCAGAAATCTTCCTTGATATTGGAGCACAGGATTTACTCTCTTGTCGTGCTGGCACAACAATTAAAATCCCAGCTGTTATCAAGGGTCGTCCAGTTCCAAAAACATTTTGGGAGTATGAAGGAAAAGCAAAAACAGCAGCAAAGGTTAGTAAAAGAAATAGCTTTTTTTTCTACACCTGTTTCTAGACATTTAAGCCTATTCCCTTTTATATTTACATTATTTCCCTTTGTTTATAGGAAGGAGGGCATAATGTACCTGAAGAAGCTCAGGTAAAGCAAACAATTTTTTTAACCTCAGTATTGTTGCATTTTTCAAACATAAATATTTAAAGTTGATTTATAACTTCTCTTTCTTCTTATAATACACAGGTGGAAGCAAGTGATACACGTTCAGAGATTATCATCCCTGAGTGCAACAGAAGTCATTCTGGACGATACAGTATTACAGCAAAGAATAAAGCAGGACAAAAAACAGTGCATGTCAGAGTCAATGTGCTTGGTATGACTTGTATATATTGAAGTATTCAAATACTAGGCTTTAGTCTTGTTTTTCTACATACTTTCTAAAATTGTGTATGTTGTGCTTTTATCTTAACAGATGTCCCTGGTCCACCGAAAGACCTAAAAGTAAGTGATATCACAAGGGGTAGCTGTAAACTTTCATGGAAGATGCCAGATGATGATGGTGGAGACAGAATCAGAGGCTATGTTATAGAAAAAAGAACTATTGATGGGAAGGCCTGGACTAAAGTCAATGCAAGCTGTGGCAGTACCTCCTTTGTTGTACCTGATCTCATATCTGGCCAAGAGTACTTCTTCCGGGTACGTGCAGAAAACCGTTTTGGTGTTGGCCCTCCTGCAGAAACCATCCAGCGGACCACAGCCAGGGATCCAATCCGTAAGTAAAATTAAATTCAAACAAATCCTTTAAAACCAGATGGTACTGTAAGGTGGATTTATTCACATTTCTGTTTTGGTTGTGAAGATCCTCCTGATCCGCCTATTAAACTAAGGATTGGCCTTGTAACCAAGAACACAGTGAGCTTGACGTGGAAACCACCGAAGAATGATGGTGGAGCTCCAGTTACACATTATAATGTTGAATGTCTCCGCTGGGATCGTACTGGAGAAGTGAAAGAGTCTTGGAAGCAATGCAACAGACGTGATGTGGAAGAAACAAAGTTTACTGTTGAGGATCTTGTAGAAGGTGGAGAATACGAATTCAGAGTCAAAGCTGTAAATATAGCAGGTCCTAGCAGACCATCAGCCACTGTTGGCCCACTTGTTGTCAAAGACCAGACCTGTAAGTACTAACTGATACCACTAAATACAAATTTCATTTTAAAATTATGACCTACTTTATATATTATTTTTTCAACATTTCATTGTAGGTCCACCATCTATTGAGCTCAAAGAATTTATGGAGGTTGAAGAAGGAACGGATGTTAAAATTGTGGCCAAGATAAAAGGTGTACCCTTCCCCACATTAGAATGGCTAAAAGCCTCTGCAAAGAAACCAGATGACAAATCACCAGTGCTCTATGATCAACATGTCAACAAGATTGTTGATGAAGATACTTGCACTTTATTAATTCAACAGTCTCGGAGAAATGATACAGGCTTATATACTATAACAGCTGTAAATAATCTGGGAACTGCTTCAAAGGAGATGAGGCTGAATGTTCTGGGTAGATATCAAGAACTCTTATACATTACAAAAATTGATAGCATTCAAATGGTAGATACTTTAGTAGCATTTGAATTAATTCTTCTTTATTAAAATGTCTTTTTTAGGTCGTCCTGGACCTCCAGTGGGACCTATTAAATTTGAATCCATTTTGGCTGATAAAATGACAATATCATGGCTTCCTCCATTAGATGATGGTGGTTCTAAGATTACAAACTATGTTATAGAGAAAAAAGAAGCAAATAGGAAGACATGGGTACCTGTTACTAATGAGCCTAAGGAATGCATATTCACTGTTCCCAAGCTGATGGAAGGCCATGAGTATGTGTTCCGCATTATGGCACAAAACAAATATGGTATTGGAGAACCTTTGGATAGTGAGCCAGAAACAGCACGAAATCTTTTCAGTAAGTAGAAGTATACTTTCAAGTGATGGCAGTTGTTTCCATATGCTGGTATGTGTATAGAATCTGTTAAATACCACTACTACTTTTTTCTCTTCACGAAGTAAATTTTCTAGAATAGCTTGAAGAGTTTTACCATTAGTACTTAGTTCTTAAAACCATGTGTAGCACTTAAAAAAACTTGTTGTCCTCCTTGGTATTATACTAAAATACAGTGTTAACATTTTTAAGGCTTAAGTATACAAACAAGTGTTTAACTGATAAGATCCATGTCATTCTGTTGTAGTTGAGACAGTATTAACCTCATAACCTCAGGAAGGGTCTACTTCCTGCTTTCACTTTTTAAAGATAAATTAGACAGAGTAGCTTTGACACAGAAGGAATGTTAGGCTGGCAGGAGAAAATAATTCTTAAAACATCCAGTGTTAAGCTGGGCACTGAAATGAGATAGTGATCCAGAAAGGCAAGGAAAAAAAAAATTGGCAATTGTTATTTAAAGGAAAGATACTTTATTTTTCACAGAACTATCTGTACCTGAATAGGAATGAGAAACTGAATGAGGGAAGGAATCTTGTGCAGATAGGTAACTACCTAGTGCAGTGGTGACTCTGTGAGTGCATAGCTGCTCTGCATGCTGGCTATCTCCATATTTCTTTAGCGTATTTTTTACAAGATATGTGTGATTTTTTTTCCCCCAGCTGTTCCTGGACCTTGTGACAAGCCAACAGTTAGCAGTATAACACGTGACTCAATGACTGTAAACTGGGAAGAACCAGAACATGATGGTGGCTCTCCTATTACTGGTTACTGGTTGGAGCGCAAAGAGACCACTGGAAAGAGATGGACCAGGGTTAACCGAGATCCCATCAAGCCTATGACACTGGGGGTTTCATACAAAGTCACAGGTCTTATTGAAGGCTCTGAATATCAGTTCCGTGTTTCAGCTATCAATGCAGCTGGTGTTGGCCCACCGAGCATGCCATCTGATCCAGCACTTGCTAGAGATCCTATCGGTAAATATTTTAGATTCTTTTTTCCAAAATTTGAAAATATTCAAATAAGAACATACAATATATTGTTATGCTGTGTGATGATATTTTTCAGCCCCACCTGGCCCTCCTATACCAAAAGTTACTGATTGGACAAAGTCTTCTGTAGATCTGGAGTGGTCTCCACCAGTAAAGGATGGCGGTTCTAGGGTCACTGGCTACATTGTTGAGTATAAAGAGGAAGGAAAGGAAGAATGGGAACGGGTAGGTGTAAAACTGTTACGGAATCTGCATTTCTTTTCTCTGTGTCTGTCAAAGTAAATTACTGCAGAAAAAAATATAATTTTCTTTATACATTTTTACTATGCAAGTTATTTTCTATAAGTTTGCGGTTTTGCACAATAATTATCTTCATATGTTTAAAATATAGGACCAAACTTAAAAGTTGGTACTTGCCCCTTCTTCATATCAAGTTAACTTTGCCATTCCTAAACTTAGAATTTTTATAATTTCTGTTTAAAGATGTGAGAAAGTATGTAGGTAATTTGTTATTAAAAAGCCAAAAGACCAAGTTAGAACTGGCACAAAAGGAAGTTTCACTGGTATCAGACAGTGCCAAAGCATTTACAACTACTATGTCCCTACATTTTCCTCCTTTTTCAATAATACATTACAAAAATTTAACTGGTGTGCACCTTGGGAATTTTTTGTATCTCCATAAACATCTGGGGCATTTTAAGTAATACCTAAATTTCTTACACTGTTTCCAGGTAAAGAGCCTTTGTACTGGGGTTTGAAAAGAACAGAATTCCTTTTTTTGCCACTTTCACTTACATGAGTTTATGTGTCCAAAAATACATGTAACTCTTCTGAGACCAGACTATAATAGATGCTGTAGCAACCCTCTCTGTAGAACTATCAAAAGATGAATCTTCAGAATAGCTTGTATGTCCATCTCCTGCATTTCTTTACACAAATTCTGAAGAATTCTATGTGAGCTAGGTCCATGTATGCTTAATACTATTGTGTGCTTGTAAATCTGAAATAATATCTGATGTAAGGCTTCTTTCAAACCTTGCAAAGAAATTGATGATATCTTGATGTTAGTTGACCTTACAATATTCTTTTCCAGGTAAAAGATAAAGAAATTAGAGGAACCAAGTTCGTTGTGGCAGGATTAAAAGAAGGATGTTTTTACAAATTTAGAGTTAGAGCAGTGAATGCTGCTGGCATCGGAGAACCTGGAGAAGTGACAGATGTTATTGAAATGAAGGACAGAATTGGTATTTATCATTTTCATTTACATTTTTAGTACCTCTAATTCAAAGTGAGAAAAAAAACTCATTGAATTTTTTGTTCACCTCCTTCAGTGGCTCCTGATATTAATTTGGATGCAAGTGTCAGGGACAGAATTGTTGTTCATGCTGGAGGAGTAATTCGAATCATAGCATATGTCTCAGGAAAACCACCTCCAACAGTGACTTGGACCAGGGATGACCGCGCTTTGCCAGAAGAAGCCAAGACTGAAGAAACAGCTATTAGTTCCTCTTTAGTCATCAAGAATTGCAAACGGAGTCACCAGGGTTTATACACTCTTCTTGCTAAAAATGACGGTGGTGAGAGGAAGAAGACAATTATTGTTGATGTGCTAGGTAAATAGCAACTATAGTCCTTGTGACTAGTACAATTTCGTAAATTCAGCATGTATACTTAAATACTCCATTTTTTTCCCTTGCTTTCAGATGTGCCAGGCCCAGTTGGAGTGCCATTCCTTACTGAGAACCTAACCAATGACTCTTGTAAATTGTCATGGTTTACTCCAGAAGATGATGGTGGTTCTCCTATTACCAACTATATAATTGAAAAACGTGAAGCTGACCGTAGAGCTTGGACTCCAGTGAGCTACACAGTTACAAGACAGAACGCTACTGTTCAGGGACTCATTGAAGGGAAAGCCTATTTTTTCCGAATTGCAGCTGAGAATCTAATTGGCATGGGTCCATTCACAGAGACAACAAAAGAGATTGTCATTAGAGATCCAATAAGTAAGAATATTTTTGAGTTTGGAGAACTGTCATATGAGGTGAATATGCAGGAGTATGCTGAATACACAGAAAAATGCATTTACAATATTTTTTGTTTATTCACAGCTGTTCCTGACCGTCCAGAAGATCTGGAAGTAAAAGCAGTTACCAAGAACTCTGTTACATTAACTTGGAACCCTCCAAAATACAATGGAGGCTCAGATATCACCATGTATGTTCTAGAGAGCCGTCTCATTGGAAAAGACAAATTCCACAAAGTTACAAAGGAGAAAATGCTTGATAGGAAATACACTGTAGAAGGCTTGAAAGAGGGTGACACCTATGAGTATCGTGTGAGTGCTTGCAATATTGTGGGGCAAGGCAAGCCATCATTTTGCACTAAACCAATCACGTGCAAGGATGAAATTGGTATGTAACTTTTTCATACTTCTTTTCAAAACCGTGTTAACATTTATTGATTCTTTACTTTTTCTTATTACTATTGCTGACATTTTTGGGCATCACGTTTTTCAATATTGTCTTTCAGCTCCTCCCACACTTGACCTTGACTTTAGAGACAAGCTTATTGTTCGAGTTGGTGAAGCTTTCAGCCTGACTGGACGCTACTCAGGCAAGCCTGCACCAAAAGTTACTTGGCTAAAGGATGATATTGTTTTGAAAGAAGATGACCGTATAAAGATCAAGACAACTCCTACAACTCTTTGCTTGGGGGTATTAAAATCTGTCCGTGAAGACACAGGCAAATATTGTGTGACTGTGGAGAACAGCACAGGATCAAGAAAAGGATTTTGTCAAGTGAATGTTGTTGGTAGGTTTTACTGAACAACAGTATTGTCTGTGATTTTATTAGTGATTTGAATTAATTGAATTATATAAAATGTAGGTATTGAAATGTATTCTTTATTACAATAATCTGATTTTCTGCATTCTCAATTATACTGAAAAGCTTCTTATTAATTTCGAGTACATAGTTAAATCTGGATTGGTTTATTCAGCATGAATAGTTTAATATCTCTACATGCATTTAGAGAATGTCAACACTGTAGAAAATGTAAATCACCAAATACCTTATAAGCATTAAGGAATTAAGTCAAGTGAGTCAAACATGTATTAAAGAGGAATAGTCCTGTGGTCTTGTTTCCTTATTAAAACTGTGATGTCAGGTTTCTTATTTTATACTATATTTGCTGTATTGACACTGTTCAATCTCTGTTGTTATGTGAAGTTTATATAAAAGCGTGAGTATGCTTTACTTTCTCTTAAACAGATCGCCCATCACCTCCAGTAGGCCCAGTTATATTTGATGAAGTCTATAAAGATCATATGGTAGTTTCCTGGAAACCTCCATTAGATGATGGAGGCAGTGAAATCACGAATTACATTATTGAGAAGAAGGATACACACAAAGACCTGTGGATGCCAGTTACATCTGCCACAGTGAAGACAACATGCAAAGTTCCTAAGCTGCTTGAAGGAAGAGAATATCAAATTCGAATTTATGCTGAAAATCTTTATGGCATAAGTGATCCCCTCATCTCTGATGAGATGAAAGCCAAGGACCGTTTCCGTATGTTTCTCATTTGCAATCTTACTTTAATACTCTAATTTTTATTCTGTTTATAATGCTTATACGCTTTTTTTTTTTCTCCCTACCCCAGGTGTTCCGGATGCACCTGAGCAACCAATCATTAAGGATGTTACCAAAGACTCTGCAGTAGTGGTTTGGAACAAACCGTATGATGGAGGCAAGCCCATAACAAACTATATTGTAGAAAAGAAGGAAACAATGGCTACAAGATGGGTCAGAGTTACCAAAGACCCAATTTTCCCTGGTACAAAGTTCAAAGTACCTGACCTCCTTGAAGGCTGTGAATATGAATTCCGTGTTTCAGCAGAAAATGAAATTGGTGTTGGTGATCCTAGTCCACCATCAAAGCCAATTTTCGCTAGAGATCCTATCGGTGAAGTATCAAATTTAATTTCTCATTGAAATTTTAATACACTCTTAATTTCAGTTAGAAAAGGATTTTAATAGTTTCCTTTTTTTTTTCTTTTTTTTAACAGCAAAACCAAGTCCACCTGTTAATCCAGAAGCAGTAGATAAAACTAAAAATTCAGTTGATTTATCTTGGCAACCACCACGCCATGATGGAAATGGCAAGATAATTGGCTACCTAATAGAGTATCAGAAAGTTGGAGACGAAGAATGGAAAAAGGCTAATCTTACAGCAGATTCTTGTCCTGAAACAAAATACAAAGTCACTGGTCTTACTGAGGGTTCGACCTACAAGTTCAGGGTCAAGGCAGTCAATGCAGCAGGTGAATCTGATCCAGCCCACGTTCATGATCCAGTAGAAGTAAAGGACAGGCTCGGTGAGTTAAATAAAATCAGATAAGTTTACCTAAGAACATTTTTTTTCCTCATTTTTAAAAAACTTATCTTTTTGATTCCAGAACCTCCTGAGTTGATACTTGATGCAAATATGGCCCGAGAACAGCATGTAAAAGCTGGAGATACGCTGCGGCTTAGTGCTGTTATTAAAGGTGTTCCATTCCCAAAAGTTACTTGGAAGAAAGAAGATCATGAAGTCTCACCCAAAGCTGATATTGAGGTTACAGGAGTTGGTAGTAAGCTTGAAATTCGTAACACGGTCCATGAAGATGGTGGAATGTACTCCCTGACAGTTGAAAATCCAGCTGGTTCAAAGACTGTTTCAGTAAAAGTCGTGGTCTTAGGTAATCTTTTTGATGTTCCTTTCATACCACACCTTCTTATTCTATAATTAGAGATTAGGAAATAAAGGAATTTCTGGAAAATATCAATTAACAAAGTTTTATAAAAAATACACAGTAGAAAAAGGACTAAAAATTACATTAAATATATTACTTTATCTTGAAATTTACTAAGCTTTATAAGAAATGCTTTGGTTATCAAATAAATAATGGATTTCATTTTTGTCAATTTTAGATAAACCTGGTCCACCCAGAAATCTAAAAGTGAGCGATGTTAGAAGTGACTCTTGCTATCTCACTTGGACTGAACCAGAAGATGATGGTGGCTCTGTCATTACCAACTATGTTGTGGAAAGGAAAGATGTAGCTTCTGCACAGTGGGTAGCCATCTCATCATCCTCCAAGAAACGCAGTCATATGGCTAAATATCTGATGGAAGGCACTCAGTATCAATTCCGAGTTGCAGCTGAGAATCAGTTTGGTAGAGGTCCATATGTGGAAACACTCAAGCCTATTAAAGCTATAGATCCACTGCGTAAGTGTTTTAAGTTACACGATTTGGTTTTTTTAATATTGTTATTGGTAATTTGGAGACTGTCCTGTTGGTATCAATGTGAATATAATACACTGATACCATAGATTTTTCATCCTAGTAACCATTTTGGGTTTTTATTTTAAAAGATCCTCCAGGGCCACCAAAGAATCTGCATCATGTAGATGTTGACAAGACTGAAGTTTCCCTTGCTTGGAATCGACCAGATCGTGATGGTGGTGCTGAGATCACTGGATATTTGGTGGAATATCAAGAAGAGGGTGCAGATGAATGGACAAAGTTCCAGACGGTCCCTATGCTAGACTGTGTTGTTACAGGCCTACAAAAAGGAAAAATATACAAATTCCGTGTGAAAGCTCAGAATATTGTTGGTCTCAGCCTTCCCGATACAACTATACCAATAGAGTGTCAAGAGAAACTAGGTAATTTGGGGTTTTTCATGTTGTTTCGCTTAGTCTTTCTGCCTTTCTTTAAGCATTTCCCTTGAAAAGGTAATTTCTATTTTTCTCTCATTTCAGTACCTCCATCTGTGGAACTAGATGTGAAGTTAATTGAAGGTCTTGTTGTTAAAGCTGGCACCACAGTGCGACTTCCAGCAATTATGAGAGGTGTGCCAGTTCCCACTGCAAAATGGGTTACTGATGACACTGAAATTAAACCAGATGGCAAATACAAGATTGAGACTGACAATTATTCAACTGTGCTTACTATCAAAGACTGTGTAAGAAAAGATACAGGAGAATATCTACTCACAGTATCTAATGCAGCTGGCAGCAAAACTGTGGCTCTACACCTTACAGTTTTGGATGTTCCTGGCCCACCAACTGGTCCTATTAATATTCTTGAAGTAACACCAGAACACATGGTTATTTCTTGGCGCCCTCCTAAGGATGATGGTGGGAGTCCTATAATTAATTATATTGTTGAGAAGCGTCAATCAAAGAAAGAAACTTGGGGAGTGGTTAGCTCTGGAACAAGTCACACAAAAATTAAGGTTCCACGACTGCAGAAAGGCTGTGAATATATTTTCCGTGTTCGTGCAGAAAATAAGATAGGCATCGGTGCACCTCTTGATTCAGAACCAACAGTTGCTAAATATATGTTTGATCCACCATCCCCACCTGGTAAACCAACTGTTTACGATATTACAGAAAATGCTGCAACAGTGTCTTGGACCCTCCCAAAATCTGATGGTGGAACTCCAATAACTGGTTATATACTTGAACGTCGGGAAGCATCTGGTAAATGGGTGCGTGTCAACAAGACACCTATACTTGATATGAAATACAGAGTCACTGGTCTTTTTGAAGGCAACACATATGAATTCAGAGTTTTTGCAGAAAACATGGTGGGTTTAAGCAAACCATCTCCAAGCTCTGATCCAATAAAAGCATCACGTCCAATCACTCCTCCTGGACCACCTATAAATCCAAAATTAAAAGACAAAACTAAAGAAACAGCTGATCTTGTGTGGACAAAGCCACTCAAAGATGGTGGCAGCCCAATTCTGGGATACATTGTGGAATGTCAGAAAACTGGAACTACACAGTGGAATAGGATTAATAAGGATGAACTAATTAGACAGTGTGCTTTCAGAGTACCTGGATTAATAGAAGGAAATGAGTATAAGTTCCGAATAAAAGCTGTCAACATTGTGGGAGAAGGAGAACCAAGAGAACTGGCAGAAACTGTACTTGCAAAGGATATCCTTTCTCCTCCAGAAATAAGCCTAGATGTGACCTGTCGAGATTTAATTACTGTCCGAGTTGGTCAAACAATACGTATTACTGGTAAGGTAAAAGGCAGGCCAGATCCTGAAATAACGTGGTCTAAAGATGGCAAAGTACTAGTCCAAGAAAAGCATGTTGAAATACTCCATGATCTACCGAATGTTGAACTGCAAGTGAAAGAAGCCAAAAGAGCTGATCATGGCAAATATATAATAGCAGCTAAGAACAGCTGTGGACAGGCTCAAGCTTTTGCTATTGTTAATGTACTTGACAGACCTGGACCATGTCAGAACCTGAAAATAAGCTATGTCACAAAAGACTCTTGTATGATTGCTTGGGAGAGTCCAGTGGATAATGGTGGCTCTGAAATTACAAATTACATAGTAGAGTACCGTCAACCAAATCAAAGGGGGTGGTCAATTGTCTCCTCTGATATCACTAAACGATTAGTAAAGGCAAATCTTGTAGAGAACCGTGAATACTTCTTCAGAGTTTGTGCAGAAAACAAAATAGGTCCAGGTCCTTGCATTGAGACCAAGACTCCCATCCTTGCCATCAATCCTATTGACAAGCCTGGAGAGCCAGAAAATCTTCACATTGCAGAGAAAGGGAAGACATTTGTATATCTGAAATGGAGAAGGCCAGATTATGATGGTGGAAGTCCCAACTTAAGTTATCATGTTGAGAGAAAACTGAAAGAGTCAGATGAATGGGAAAGGGTTCACAAAGGCAGCATTAAGGAGACACACTACATGGTAGATAAATGTGTGGAAAATAAGATTTACCAATTCCGAGTTCAAACCAAGAATGAGGCTGGTGAAAGTGGCTGGGTAAAAACAGCTGAAGTTGTTGTGAAGGAAGATCTGCAGAAACCAGTGCTAGACTTGAAGTTAAGTGGGGTTTTAACTGTGAAAGCAGGTGACACAATTAGAATTGAGGCTGGAGTCAGAGGAAAACCACAGCCTGAAGTTGTATGGACAAAAGACAAAGATGCCACGGATCTCACCAGATCTCCAAGAGTCAGTATTGAAACAACTTCTGACACATCGAAGTTTGTCCTCACAAAATCAAGGCGCAGTGATGGTGGGAAATATGTGGTTACTGCAACTAACACAGCTGGTAACTTCGTGGCATATGCTACTGTTATTGTCTTGGATAAACCTGGCCCTGTAAGAAACTTAAAAGTCACTGACATTTCAAGTGATAGATGTACTGTTACTTGGGACCCTCCAGAAGATGATGGTGGTTGTGAAATACAGAACTACATCCTGGAAAAATGTGAAAGCAAGCGTATGGTTTGGTCTACATTCTCTTCGTCTGTCCTAACAAACTATGCAAAAGTGACACGCCTTATTGAAGGTAATGAATATATATTCAGAGTGCGTGCAGAGAATAAAATGGGCACTGGTCCACCAACAGAAACACACCCAATTATTGCAAAAACAAAATATGATAGACCTGGACGCCCCGATCCTCCGGATGTCACAAGAGTCAGCAAAGAAGAGATGACTGTAGTTTGGAATCCACCAGAATACGATGGTGGCAAATCGATTACAGGATACATTTTAGAGAAGAAAGAGAAACGATCACTAAGATGGGTTCCTGTTACTAAGACTGCAATCCCAGAGAGACGCAAGAAGGTTACTAATCTCTTCCCTGGTCATGAATATCAGTTCCGCGTCAGTGCTGAAAATGAAGTCGGACTTGGAGAACCAAGCTTGCCATCAAGACCCGTAGTAGCCAAAGACCCAATAGGTATAATACCATTGACTTTTTATACTTCTTTAATGTAACATGGCAGGTGACTAAATTGTACAGCTGTGTTGTTATCTATAATTTTTTCTGTCTTTCAGAACCACCTGGTCCTCCCACAAACTTGAGAGTGGTTGACAGCACAAAAACTTCCATAACGCTGGGCTGGGGAAAACCAGTGTATGATGGTGGTGCTCCAATTATTGGATATGTTGTGGAAATTAGACCAAAAGTGGAGGGTGCTGATCCTGAAGCAGGATGGAAACGATGTAATGTTGCTGCCCAGGTTATTCACACAGAATTTACAGCCACCAGCCTGGATGAGAAGCAATTATATGAGTTCAGAGTTTCTGCCCAAAACCAGGTTGGCCTTGGTCGGCCAGCTGAACTGAAAGAAGCTGTGTCTCCCAAAGAAATTCTTGGTGAGTTTTCCCATCCATTTTATCAGTGTTTACATCCAACCTTTATTTGCCTTACGTTTACTTTCTTACACATGCTAAACTTTGCATTTTCTTTAATTTTGTCTTTCAGAACCTCCTGAGATTGAGTTGGATGCAAGCATGAGAAAGTTAGTCACAGTCAGGGCTGGATGCCCTATTAGACTTTTTGCCATTGTTAGGGGCCGCCCAGCACCAAAAGTCACCTGGAGGAGAATGGGTGTTGATAATGTCATCAGAAAAGGACTAGTTGATCTGGTTGACACTATGGCCTTCTGCGTCATTCCTGATTCAACACGTGACGACTCAGGCAAATATTCATTGACACTTGTTAATGCAGCTGGAGAAAAGGCTGTATTTGTGAATGTCAGAGTCCTGGGTAAGTAATGAGACAAGTATCTCTAGACAGTTTTATAACTATATTGAATGTTCATTGCAGGAATATTTATGACCCCCAGATCCTACAGTTTTTGAGCATAACTGTATCAGCTAACACTAACTCCCCCTATATAAAAAGCTGTTAGCCCCCTTTAATTTTAATTTATTCAAGAAAAAAAGTCTAACGTAAATTGAAATTTCTTTATAGATACTCCTGGACCTGTGTCAGACTTCAAGGTTTCAGATGTCACCAAGATGTCATGCCATCTATCATGGGCACCTCCAGAGAATGATGGGGGTAGCCCAGTGACTCATTACATCCTGCAGAAACGTGAGGCTGACAGAAAGACCTGGGCAACAGTCACTGCAGAACTAAAGAAAACTAGTTTCCAAATAGCAAACCTTGTACCTGGAAATGAATATTATTTTAGAGTGACAGCAGTAAATGAATATGGGGCAGGTGTTCCAAGTGACATACCAAAACCAGTTCTAGCAACAGATCCTCTAAGTAAGTATGCCTTTATGTGCATTTTATGTTTTTTTGCTAACTTTAATAAGATTTTTTGTTTCTTGAAAGCTAGTGTTTCTAAACTGGACAATGCTACTAACTACTCTGATAAACATAAATATTTCTGTGCCAGTTCCTTTAAAATAATATGATCTATGAATATAGTACCTTTGCAATTATTAAGAATTTTGCTCTTTTCTATATTGCCCTTGTTGAGTTAGCATGGCTATCATCCAATAATCCAACAAATACTCGAGTTAGAAAATCTTGGAAATTCAGTGTTTAATGTGTTTCTTTTTTTTTTCCCTGAAAGGTGAACCTGATCCACCAAGAAAACTTGAAGTTACTGAAATTACAAAGAATAGTGCTACTTTAGGCTGGCTGCCACCACTGCGTGATGGAGGCTCTAAAATTGATGGGTACATTGTTAGCTACAAAGAAGACGACCAACCAGCGGATCGCTGGACAGAATATTCAGTTGTCAAAGATCTCTCCATTGTTGTAGCTGGTCTGAAGGAGGGAAAGAAGTACAACTTTAGAGTGGCAGCTAGAAATGCCGTAGGAGTAAGTTTGCCAATACAAGCTGAAGGAGCATTTGAAATTAAAGAACAGCTCAGTAAGTAGCAAATTAAATACTACCTATGTTGCAATATACTGCTTTAATAATAAAATGAGGAAGAATTATAGTTCTTGGACTCACAGAAAAGCATATGCTTTATGAAGTTATCGGGATGATGAAGGTTTACTGTACTGAATATTTTGACAGCTCAGAAAGAATGAGACTTGACCACTAATTCAGAATTATTAAATAATTTTTCAGGTATGGTTTCAGTTGGAACCAGAAAGTAGGAATTAGGGAGAAAAAATAAACACCTTCAATGAACTTGAAATGAAAAAGAGTCAGACTGGTAGTTTTAGAGATAAATGGGGCCAAAAGTGCCACCTGTTTTAATATAAGGGAAAACAAGTTGCTTATATTGTGAAGTTGATTGGGAATGTAAAGCAAAAGGCAGGGAGGGCAGGTTGGCCTATTTAAAGTGGCAGGGTCCCTGAAGCACAGGAGACATGGGGGTAAGGGCATTGTGACATGGGAAGAGAAAGAGAGAGATACAGGAAAAGGAGAACGAAAACTAGCCCATGGTGGGAAGAAGACTACACCAAACAAGCTGTCGTGTTTCTTTTGGAAGAAACTTGATAGCTTTTGTGGAAAAGAAGAAGTAAGAAAAGAATAATTTGAAGATACAAAAAGGTTGACTGTACAAGTGGGTTGAGTTCAGAACTTCAGTGTTTCTTTTCTTCTCCTTCATGTTTGTCTTGTAGAAAGTCAGCAATAAGTGAGCAACAAGTTCCAGATATAAAGAGGAATTACATTTCAAGCACTAATAGCGCACAAATATCTACATAAGTGTGTGTGAAGGCAATCCAAACTCATAAATATTCTCTTGTAAACTGTACAAGAATGTAGAAGTAAGACTGAAGTAGATATTTCCCTTGCAGAAACTGCAGTTGTCCACAAGTGGAACCTAAATTAAAAATCATCTGTTCATTCCTACTGGTCATTCCTCTTGAAAAAGAAGCAGAGATGTTTCACATGAAAAAATAAGAAAAAGTAAATTAATATATCACAGAAATTGAATTTATATGTCTGATTTTTTTTTTCTTTTACAGTCCCACCTAAGATTTTGATGCCTGATCACGTTCACATTAAAGCTGGAAAGAAACTGAGAATTGAAGCTCATGTATATGGGAAACCTCAGCCTGTCTGTAAATGGCTGAAGGGAGATCAAGACGTAGTTACATCCAGTCGCCTTGCTGTGCATAAAGCAGAAAAGTCTTCTGTTCTTATCATTAAGGATGTGACTAGAAAAGATTCTGATTTTTACACTCTTACTGCAGAGAATAGCTCTGGTACTGATAGTCAGAAAATCAGAGTGATAGTCATGGGTATGTTCCATTTCATTGTTTCTCAATCCAGCTTTACACAAAGCTAGTTTTAGTATATTCCAGTGGTTTCCATTTTCTTTCATCCTTTTCTTTCTTAATCTAATTTTTTTGTACAGATAAACCAGGTCCACCAGAGCCTCCATTTGATATTTCTGAAATTGATGCTGATGCTTGCACTCTTTCATGGCATATACCTCTTGAAGATGGTGGCAGTAACATTACAAACTATGTAGTTGAGAAATGTGATGTAAGCCGCGGGGACTGGGTAACAGCTTTATCTTCTGTCACAAAGACAACCTGCAGAATTGGAAAACTTATTCCCGGAGAAGAATACATGTTCCGTGTTCGTGCTGAAAATCGTTTTGGGATTTCTGAGCCGCTTGCTTCTGCCAAGATGATCGCAAGGTTCCCATTTGGTATGCCAGTTTTTGTTAGCAGCATTTCTCTATTTAATATTTCTAGTAAGAAAACATACAATTGATATATATCTTTGTATTTCTTTCTAGATGTCCCTAGTGAACCAAAGAATGCACGAATTACCAAAGTCAATAAGGACTGCATTTTTGTTGCTTGGGATAAGCCAGATAGTGATGGAGGCAGTCCAATTACTGGTTATCTCATTGAGCGCAAGGAAAGGAACAGTCTGCTGTGGGTGAAAGCTAATGACACAGCTGTGCGCTCCACAGAATACCCTTGTGTGGGGCTCATCGAAGGTCTTGAGTATACTTTCAGAATTTATGCGTTGAACAGAGCTGGAGCAAGTAAACCTAGTAAACCAACTGAGTTTGTCACAGCAAGAGCACCAGTTGGTAAGCCAAACATACCAGCACAAACTACTGTTTTTCTGATCATTTCCAATATATCTGCCACTCTTTGTGATCTTCAGTTTGCCCTTTTGTTTATATTTTTATGCTTACTATGACTTTACCGTGAGTGCACTGTGTGTGGGTATGCAGTAAATAGGATCCAGCATTATTAAAGCCAATTTTGATATTTTAGCTCTCTTTTGGAAAAAGAGAGCTAACTACAAAATGTTTTCTTTTGCTTTAGATCCCCCTGGAAAACCTGAAGTTATTGATGTCACTAAGAGTACTGCATCACTGGTATGGACAAGACCAAAGCATGATGGCGGTAGCAAACTAATTGGCTACTTTGTGGAAGCTTGCAAATTACCTGGTGATAAGTGGGTTCGGTGCAATACAACTCCACATCAAATACCACTAGAAGAGTACACTGCTACTGGTTTGGAAGAAAATGCTCAGTATCAATTTAGAGCAATTGCCAAGACAGCAGTTAACATCAGCCCACCTTCAGAACCTTCTGATCCGGTGACCATTCATCCAGAAAATGGTAAGGAATGTAAAAGCATTCGATAACTCTGATAAGAGTCTGTGCATGTTGAACTAAATTTCATGTCAAGAATGAGATGTTTATCTCTTACTACACTGAATAACCCTTGGACTGTTTCCTTTCAGTTCCTCCCAGAATAGAGTTGGATCTGTCTATGCAATCACAGCTTACAGTAAAAGCTGGAACTAATGTGCGCCTGGAGGCAAATGTATATGGCAAGCCGATGCCAACAATCACCTGGAAGAAAGAAGGAGAAGTTTTAAAGCCATCTGAAGGTGTTAAGATAACTACTAAGAGAAATCTTGCTACAGTTGAGTTGTTCAGTGTTAACAGGAAGCAAACAGGAGACTACACTATTACAGCTGAAAATGCAAGTGGATCAAAGTCAGCAACCATTAGGCTTAAAGTACTTGGTAAGCTAAAGACTGTCCATTAGCAAATACTTTTATAATTAAATTATATAGCAAGAGACAGAGCTGTAACAATGTGATGTTAATTGTTCTAGATAAGCCTGGTCCACCAGCCTCCGTCAAAATCAAACATATGTATGCAGATCGTGCAATGCTTTCTTGGGAGCCTCCTCTGGAAGATGGAGGTTCAGAAATTACTAACTACATTGTAGACAAGCGTGAAACAAGCAGGCCAAACTGGGCCCAGGTCAGTGCCAACGTACCCATTACAAGCTGCACAGTAGAGAAACTAATAGAAGGACATGAGTACCAGTTCCGCATATGTGCTGAAAACAAATACGGTGTTGGAGACCCTATCTTGACTGAACCAGCAGTTGCTAAGAATCCATATGGTAAGTGCTTTGTGGGATAGTTTCAAAAGTCACTGTTTTTTTGTGTGCAGTTATGAATGTGAATATAATTTTCAAATAAATCTCCACAGATGTACCCGGACCTTGTGATCCACCAGTAATTAGCAATGTAACGAAAGACTTTATGACTGTTAGCTGGAAGCCACCAGCTGATGATGGTGGATCCCCAATAACTGGTTACATCCTCGAGAAGCGTGAAACTAAGGCTCTTAACTGGACAAAGGTGAACAGAAAGCCTGTCATTGAAAGAACTGTTAAAGCTACTGGACTCCAAGAAGGAACAGAATATGAGTACCGGGTGATAGCATTGAATAAAGCTGGACCTGGCAAGCCTAGCGCACCATCTAAAGCAGTGTTTGCTCGTGATCCTCAATGTAAGCTTAAAATCTCAGATATTTTCCATTATTATTTCCAAATACTATCATACAGCATTTGGTACAATAACTATATGCTATTTTAATTCTCAGATCCTCCTGGCCCACCTGCTTTCCCGAAAGTGGTTGATACTACTCGTAATTCAATAAGCCTGTCATGGAGCAAACCAGCATATGATGGAGGAAGCCCTATAATTGGTTATCTAGTGGAATCAAAAAGAGCTGACACAGACAACTGGGTCAGATGCAATGTACCAAAGAATTTACAGGCTACGCAATTTGTCGTAACAGGACTGATGGAAGATACAGAGTACCAGTTCCGTGTTTATGCTGTCAATAAGATTGGATACAGCGACCCAAGTGATGTTCCTGATAAACACACTGCCAAAGACATTTTAAGTATGTTCACTGAAAACCAATTACCTAGTTGACTTTAATTCATGGGATGAGTTCCAAAGAGAGTTTGTCACAGATCACAGGCACAAATTAATTTGGAATGTTATTACTCAGAAAAGGTGGGCTAAAAGCAGCTAATTTGGAAGAGCACAGGGCAGTTAGGAACAGAGTAGAATTTGGCTAGTGCCTGGGTTTTTTATTTGCATGCTTTATAGCCTTCTGTCTCCTCTTTGGGTTCATCAAGATACCTCTCTTTCTCTAATCTTAAAATTAGACTTTTCAGCTCTCTTTTCCATTCTTAAAACTTTGTCATATTCGTGTCTTCTAAATAATTGGAAGCCAGGATTACTATTCTAAGCAGCTGTGTGACACAGTATTTGATTGTATGTCATTTACTCCTTAAAAGCCATGCTGGCTTTTGTATGCGTTTTGCTTTATGTACCAAAGCATTGCTTCACAGAACTGTCTTGGCTCAAGAAAAGCAGTAGAGTCTAGGAGGCTTTGAAACTCCTTTGAGTTCTAAAAAAAACTAGGAGACTTTCTAACATAAATGGTGGAAAAGGCAGGAAAAAAAAAAAAAAGTGAAATCAGTGCAAAAAATGCCAAGTTTGCAAATTACCTTCAAACAGGATTCAGGACACTTACTAACATCATCACAAGCATGAGAAGTTGGTTAATCCAGTGAAATGCCAGTAAAGAGGGACTTTCTGTAACAGGAACTTTGGTGATAGCCTTAAAGATGATGCTTTAATTACATGTTCTTTTGTTAAACACACAGTTCCACCTGAAGGAGAACTTGATGCAGAACTAAGGAAAGTCCTTGTGTTGCGTGCTGGAGTCACAATGAGACTTTATGTGCCAGTAAGAGGACGTCCACCTCCAAAAATTACATGGTCTAAAGTGGGTGCCAACCTAAGAGATAGACAAGGATTAGATATCAAGTCAACTGATTTTGATACCTTCCTGCGTTGTGAAAATGTAAATAAATATGATGCTGGAAAATATGTCCTCAGTCTAGAGAACAGCTGTGGCAAAAAGGAGTACACCATTGTTGTGAAAGTACTTGGTAAGTCTCAGGGTTTTCCCCATTATAATATATTTGTTGACTTTTTAACTGATTTTTAAAAATTTTATTACTGTATCAAACATGGTGGTCTTTTGTCTATGCAGATACTCCAGGCCCTCCAGTTAACCTGGCTGTAAAGGAAGCATCCAAGGATTCTGCCTACATTACATGGGAACCTCCTCTAATAGATGGGGGCAGTCCAATCAAAAATTATGTTGTTGAAAAACGTGATGCAGAAAGAAAATCATGGTCCACAGTAACAACAGAATGTCCAAAGACAAGCTACAGGATAACTAACTTAGAAGAAGGCAAATCTTACTTCTTCAGAGTTTTTGCTGAAAATGAATATGGTATTGGTGATCCCTGTGAAACTCGTGATGCTGTTAAAGCTTCTGGTAGGAAAAATGGATCCATTTCACCTATTTTTTTATTCATTTTTTTTGTTTAAATAATGTTTATTTTTAGCTTGACTGGACACTTAGTATGATTTTCTTCCTTCTAGAAACACCTGGGCCAGTCGTGGATCTAAAAGCTTCAGCTGTAACAAAATCATCATGCAATTTGGTATGGAAAAAACCTATCAGTGATGGTGGAAGCCGTATTACTGCATATGTTGTTGAGGTCCTGATTGGTGAAGATAAATGGCAAGAGGTCATGCGGGGAAAGAACCTCCATTTTTCAATGAGAGACCTAAAAGAAGGACAGGAATACACTTTCAGAGTGAGAGCCCAGAATGATGCTGGATATGGAACTCCATCAGAGCTCACAATTGTAGCAAGAGATGATGTTGGTGAGAAGCAAGATCATTATATCAATACTTCACTTACCCAAATTATATTTATTTTATACATACTGTCATTGCTATGCATACATACAAATCAGACACCTTTAAATCAGATCTTAATTTTACCACAAAGTTTATGTATTGTTGAATAACTGGTTTCCTTTATTTTTCACAGTGGCACCTGAACTTGACTTAAGAGATCTACCTGATTTGTGCTATATAGCTAAAGAAGGTAGCAATTTCCGTCTTAAAATCCCTATGAAAGGCAAGCCTGTCCCAACTGTAACTTGGAAGAAGGATGAAGACCAAGCACTTCCTGAGAGTGGAAGAGTTGCATTTGAATCTACAGCAGTTAACACCACTCTTGTAGTACATGACTGCCAGAAAGCTGATGCTGGAAAATACACAATAACTCTGAAGAATGTTGTTGGCAGCAAGGAAGGCACTATTTTTGTGAAAGTTGTTGGCAAACCTGGCATACCAACAGGTCCAGTGAAATTTGAAGAAGTCACAGCTGATGCCATAACCTTAAAGTGGGGCCCTCCAAAAGATGATGGTGGTTCAGAAATCACTAACTATGTTCTAGAGAAGAGAGATAATGTAAACAACAAGTGGGTGACTTGTGCCTCTGCAGTCCAGAAAACAACTTTTAGAGTTACAAGACTTCATGAAGGAAATGAATATACATTCAGGATCAGGGCTGAAAATAAATATGGAGTAGGTGAAGGCCTTAAATCTGACCCTGTCATTGCAAAACATCCGTTTGGTAAGTATCCATTATAATTAATGACATTGGAAAAAAATGTTAAAGGAGTGATATTAATTTTTAATGCTACTTCCTTTTTTCAATACTGTTTAGATGTGCCAGATGCTCCTCCACCCCCCACCATTGTTGCTGTTCGGCATGAATCTGTAGCTTTAACTTGGACTGATCCCAGAAGAACTGGAGGATCACCAATCACAGGTACATCCCCAAAAACATCCCTAGTATTTCAGTTCTTAACAGTTCTTTCTCTCTGGCAAAGGGTAAGATAAAACTAGCAGGTGTTTATGCCTTAAATTGAGTGATTGATCAATTGATTGATTTCACTGTTTTGCTTCCTGTTTTTTCAATATGATTTAAAAAATTAAACGTTGGGAAAATACTACCTGAGAAACAATATTTTTGCTCGGATTTTTTTTAGGCATTTGCTTGCACAATGCCTATGCAACATGCAATACAGGAAATATGATGTTTCACAATGCCATGAGAAATTAAGATTTCTAGAAACCTCCCCCATATTTTCACCTCATCATTTATCTTCTAGGTTATCACATTGAAGTTAAAGAAAGAAATAGTCTTCTGTGGAAGAGAGCAAATACAACACCAATAAGAATGAAAGATTTCAGAGTGACAGGGTTAACTGAAGGTCTGGAATATGAATTCAGAGTAATGGCAATCAATATGGCTGGAGTAGGTAAACCAAGTCTTCCATCTGAACCAGTTGTGGCACTTGATCCTATTGGTAAGTCATCAGGAGAATAAAAAGGAAAATTCTGAGATTTGAAATAAATTTTGTTTGACCACTATTTATTATTTTTTCTTCTAGATCCCCCTGGGAAACCTGAAGTTATCAATGTAACCAGGAACTCAGTAACACTCATTTGGACAGAACCGAAATATGATGGTGGACATAAATTAACTGGCTATATTGTTGAAAAGCGTGATTTACCCAAAAAGACTTGGACAAAAGCTAATCACGTGAATGTTCCAGACTGTGCATTCACTGTAACTGACCTTATTGAAGGCTCCAAATATGAGTTCAGAATTAGAGCAAAGAACACAGCTGGAGCTATCAGTCCTCCATCTGAATCCACAGGAACCATAATATGCAAGGATGAGTATGGTATGTAGATGGCACTGAATAGGTAGAATTTTATTTGACTAATTAATACCAAATCTCCCTTTTTTCCCCCTGTGTTCTTGTTGTAACAATCAGGATTTTTTGGTCTGTTTTTTTTTTTTTGACAGAGGCACCAAGCATTGTTCTGGATCCTCCTTTGAAAGAAGGTTTAACGGTAAAAGCAGGAGACACCATTACACTGTCTGCTATTAGTATCCGTGGCAAACCACCTCCAACTTCAGCATGGTCAAAAGCTGGAAAAGATTTTAGACCTTCAGAGCTTGTGCACATTGAAACCAAACCAACTTCTTCTACTCTAACTGTCAAATACGCAGCCAGAAAAGATTCTGGAGAATACACAATCACTGCAACCAATCCTTTTGGCACTAAGCAGGAGAGTGTACAAGTGAAAGTTTTAGATATACCAGGACCTCCAGGGCCTATTGAGATCAGCAATGTTTCAGCAGAAAAAGCAACTCTTACATGGTCTCCTCCTGCAGAAGACGGCGGATCACCAGTCAAATCATATGTCCTTGAAAAGAGAGAAACTAGTCGACTGCTCTGGACATTGGTTGCTGAAAATATTGAAACCTGTAGGCATGTTGTTAGCAAGCTCATTCAAGGAAATGAATATGTTTTCCGTGTCTCCGCAGTAAATCAGTATGGCAAGGGTGAACCAGTACAATCAGAACCAGTTAAAATGGTGGATAGATTTGGTAAGTAGAACAAACTAAAAGGTTCAAGTGAGTTTTTATTAATCTCTTAAGACTTGATTTTTGTTTTAACTGTAATTTTTCTTCCTTAACAGGTCCTCCAGGCCCTCCTGGTAAACCAGAAGTAACAAATGTTACTAAAAATACTGTCACAGTTACCTGGAAAAGGCCAGTAGATGATGGTGGAAGTGAAATCACAGGTTACCATGTGGAGCGGAGAGAAAAGAAAGGTTTAAGATGGGTTAGAGCAACAAAGAAACCAGTTTCAGATCTTAGATGCAAAGTAACTGGTCTTCTGGAAGGAAATGAATATGAATTCCGTGTTAGCGCAGAAAACAGAGCAGGAGTTGGACCACCAAGCGACACTTCAAACTCAGTCCTATGCAAAGACGTTGCATGTTAGTAACATGCCTTTTCTTATTTGGGGGTGGGTGGGATATGTGGGGAGCACATTCAGAGGGCATAAGAATGGCCTCCTCTGTGATGTAATGTTTTATCTTTTCCTTGCTTTTCAGACCCACCAGGTCCACCTTCAAATCCAAGAGTGACTGATACTACAAAGACAAGTGCATCTTTAGCCTGGGGCAAGCCTCACTATGATGGTGGTCTTGACATCACCGGCTATACAGTAGAGCATCAAAAGGAAGGAGAAGAAGAATGGGTAAAAGACAATATAGGGACTGCTCTAAGAATCACTCAGTTTGTTGTAGCCCATCTGCAGACAGGAGCCAAATACAATTTCAGAATCTCTGCCATGAATGCTGCAGGTGTTGGTGAACCAGCAATAATTCCAAGTGTGGAAATCAAAGACCGAGAAGAAATTCCTGACTTTGAATTAGATGCTGAGCTAAGAAGAACACTTGTTGTTAGAGCTGGATTAACTATTCGGATTTTTGTACCAATTAAAGGGCGTCCAACTCCAGAAGTTACATGGACAAAAGATGATGTTTCACTCAAAGGACGTGCCAGTATTGAAAATACTGACTCCTTTACACTGTTGATTGTCACAGAGTGCACCAGATATGATGCAGGAAAATACGTAATGACTCTTGAAAATGCTGCTGGTAAGAAGACTGGCTTTGTAAATGTAAAAGTTTTGGATACACCAGGTCCACCAATAAACCTTAAGCCTAGAGAAATAACCAAAGACAGCATCACCCTCCAATGGGATATGCCTCTGGTAGATGGAGGTTCCCGTATAACAAACTATATTGTTGAGAAACGTGAATCAACTCGGAAGGCATATTCAACAGTCACAACCAACTGCCAGAAGTGTTCCTTCAGGGTTCCTAATTTGGCTGAGGGCTGTGAATACTATTTCAGAGTACTGGCTGAAAATGAGTATGGTATTGGTGAACCAGCTGAAACTACAGAACCAGTAAGAGCTTCTGAGGCACCATCCCCACCTGAGAGCCTTAATATTATGGATGTAACACGGAACTCAGTTAGCTTAGCTTGGCCAAAACCAGAACATGATGGTGGCAGCAAGATCACTGGGTATGTAATTGAAGCACAGAGAAAAGGAACCAACCAGTGGGCACACATCACCACTGTAAAAACGCTGGACTGTGTAGTAAAGAATTTAACTGAAAATGAAGAATATACTTTCCAGGTTATGGCAGTTAACAGTGCTGGAAGAAGTGCCCCAAGAGAAAGCAGGCCAGTTATTATCAAGGAGCAAACTATGCTCCCAGAGTTTGACCTACGTGCTATCTACCAGAAAACAGTCATTGCCAAAGCTGGTGACAATATCAAGATTGAAATCCCTGTACTTGGTCGTCCAAGGCCTACTGTGACTTGGAAGAAAGAAGACCAGATACTTAAGCAAACACAAAGGGTAAATTATGAAAATACTGCAACTGCAACCATACTAACCATCAATGAATGTATTCGAAGTGATAGTGGCCAATACCCGCTGTCAGCTAAAAATATTGTTGGAGAAGTTAGTGAAGTAATCACAGTTCAGGTTCATGACATACCTGGGCCTCCTACTGGACCAATCAAATTTGATGAAATTTCATCTGATTCCCTAACATTCTCATGGGAGCCTCCTTTGAATGATGGTGGTGTACCAATAAGTAACTATGTTGTAGAAATGCGTCAAACTGACAGTACCACGTGGACTGAACTGGCAACTACAGTGATACGTACTACATTTAAAGCCATTCGTCTTACTACTGGAGTTGAGTATCAGTTCCGTGTTAAAGCTCAAAACAGATATGGAATTGGTCCAGCCATTACTTCAGGGTCTGTAGTTGCCAACTACCCATTCAAGGTACCTGGGCCTCCTGGCACTCCTCAGGTGATAGCAGTCACCAAAGAAACCATGACCATTAGCTGGAATGAGCCAGTTACTGATGGTGGAAGCCCTATACTGGGATATCATGTTGAAAGAAAAGAGAGAAACAGCATTCTTTGGCAGACTGTAAGCAAAATGCTGGTATCAGGCAATATCTTTAAATCATCTGGACTTACCGATGGCATTGCATATGAATTCCGTGTTATAGCAGAAAATCTGGCTGGGAAGAGTAAGCCAAGCAAGCCATCTGAGCCTGTGTTTGCCCTGGACCCAATAGATCCTCCTGGCAAGCCAATACCTCTGAACATTACAAGACATGCAGTTACACTGAAGTGGACTAAACCAGAATATAATGGAGGTTTTAAGATAACTGGCTACACTGTTGAAAAAAGAGACCTTCCTAATGGCCGTTGGCTGAAGGCTAATTTCAGCAATATACTGGAGACTGAATTCACTGTAAGTGGTTTGACAGAAGACGCTGCCTATGAATTCCGTGTGATTGCTAGGAATGCTGGTGGAGCTGTTAGTCAGCCCTCTGAGCCATCAGATGCAATCACTTGTAGAGATGACATTGAAGCCCCAAAGATAAAAGTGGATGCTAAATACAAAGACACCTTAGTGCTGAAAGCAGGTGAACTTTTCAGACTTGAGGCTGATGTTTCAGGTCGCCCTCCACCAACTATGACGTGGACAAAGGGAGAAAAAGAACTTGAAGACACAGCAAAATTAGAAATAAAAATAGCAGATTTCTCTACTGTACTTATCAATAAAGATTCTTCAAGAAGAGACGGTGGTGCTTATACACTTACTGCAACAAATCCTGGTGGCTTTGCCAAGCATATCTTCAATGTTAAAGTTCTTGATAGACCTGGTCCCCCAGAAGGGCCTTTGGCTGTGTCTGAAGTCACTGCAGAAAAGTGTGTGCTGTCATGGCTACCCCCATTGGATGATGGAGGAGCAAAGATTGACCATTATGTGGTTGAAAAACGAGAAACCAGTAGACTGGCATGGACAGCTGTAGCCACAGAAGTTCCAGTGACTAAACTGAAGGTTACTAAGCTGCTGAAGGGCAATGAGTACGTGTTCCGAGTTATGGCTGTTAACAAGTATGGAGTTGGTGAGCCTCTGGAATCAGAACCTGTTCTTGCAGTAAATCCGTATGTGCCACCTGATCCACCCAAAACACCTGAAGTTACAGCAATTACAAAAGATTCCATGGTTGTCTGTTGGGGCCATCCTGATTCTGATGGTGGGAGCCCAATAACTAACTATATTGTGGAACGCCGAGACAGGACTGGTCTACGGTGGGTGAAATGTAACAAAAGGGTTGTTACTGACTTACGTTATAAAGTGTCTGGACTGACAGAGGGCCATGAATATGAATACAGAGTCATGGCTGAAAATGCTGCTGGAGTCAGTGAGCCAAGTCCAACCAGTCCATTCTATAAAGCTTGTGATACTGTATTTAAGCCTGGTCCCCCAGGTAATCCTCGTGTTTTGGATAGCAGCAAGTCCTCAATTACAATAGCATGGAACAAACCAATATATGATGGTGGTTCAGAGATCACAGGTTACATGGTTGAGATTGCACTACCTGAAGAAGATGAGTGGAAGATTGTAACTCCACCAATAGGTCTAAAGGCCACTTCTTTTACCATCACTGATCTGAAAGAAAATCAGGAGTATAAAATAAGGATATATGCTATGAATTCTGAAGGTCTTGGAGAACCTGCTCTTGTTCCTGGGACTCCAAAAGCTGAAGAAAGAATGCTACCTCCAGAGATTGAACTTGATGCAGAACTACGTAAAGTTGTCACTATTAGAGCCTGCTGTACTCTAAGGCTCTTTGTCCCAATTAAAGGAAGACCAGCACCTGAAGTAAAATGGACAAGAGAACATGGGGAATCTTTGGATAGAGCTAGCATTGAATCAACAAGCTCTTACACTTTACTTATCATTGAAAATGTAAATAGATTTGATAGTGGCAAATACATACTGACAGTTGAAAACAGCTCAGGTAGTAAGTCAGCATTTGTGAATGTCAGAGTTCTTGATACTCCAGGGGCACCTCAAGATTTGAAAATAAAAGAAGTTACAAAATCTTCAGTTACACTCACATGGGAACCTCCTCTCATAGATGGTGGCTCTAAAATAAAAAATTACATTGTTGAAAAGCGTGAATCAACAAGAAAAGCTTATTCAACTGTTAATGCCAATTGCCACAAGACCAGCTGGAAAGTTGATTCACTGCAAGAAGGCTGCAACTACTACTTCAGAGTCCTAGCTGAAAATGAATATGGAATAGGCCTTCCAGTGGAAACTTCAGAATCGATAAAAGTATCAGAAAGACCACTTCCACCAGGGAAAATAACTTTGTTGGATGTGACAAGAAATAGCGTATCCTTATCTTGGGAAAAACCTGAACATGATGGTGGAAGCAGAATTCTGGGCTACATTGTAGAAATGCAAAGCAAAGGCAGTGAAAAGTGGTCAACCTGCGCTACAGTAAAAGTTACTGAAGCCACCATCACAGGACTGATCCAAGGTGAAGAATACACCTTCCGTGTTTCAGCTCAGAACGAGAAAGGTATCAGTGATCCTCGCCAGCTGGGTATACCAGTTGTTGCAAAAGATCTTGTCATTCCACCAGCTTTCAAACTACTATTTACCACTTTCAGTGTTCTAGCAGGAGAGGACTTAAAGGTTGATGTTCCTTTTGTTGGTCGGCCCAAACCAGCAGTGCTTTGGCATAAAGACAATGTGGCATTGAAGCAGACTACAAGAGTAAATGCAGAAAGTTCAGAAAACAACACAGTGTTAACAATAAAAGAAGCATGCAGAGAAGATGTGGGGGCGTATTTAGTTAAACTTACAAACTCTGCTGGTGAAGCAACTGAGACCCTAAATATTGTTGTCCTTGACAAACCAGGGCCTCCAACTGGACCAGTAAAAGTAGATGAAGTAACAGCAGATAGTATTACCATTTCCTGGGAACCACCCAAATATGATGGTGGTAGCTCTATCAATAATTACATTGTAGAGAGAAGAGACACTTCTACCACAACTTGGCACATTGTGTCAGCTACTGTTGCAAGAACAACTATAAAAGCGTGTCGTTTAAAGACTGGCTGTGAATATCAGTTCAGAATCGCAGCTGAAAACAGATATGGGAAGAGTACATATCTCACTTCAGAGTCAATCATAGCCCAGTACCCATTTAAAGTTCCCGGTCCACCTGGAACACCTTTTGTAACAAATACCTCAAAAGACAGCATGGTGGTACAATGGAATGAACCAGTCAATGATGGCGGTAGCAGGATCATTGGGTATCATTTGGAACGCAAAGAAAGAAACAGCATTCTGTGGGCTAAACTGAATAAAACACCTATTCCAGATACCAAATTTAAGACAACTGGTCTTGAGGAAGGTCTTGAATATGAGTTTAGAGTTTATGCAGAAAACATAGTGGGAATTGGAAAGGCAAGTAGAGGATCTGAATGCTATACTGCACGTGATCCATGTGACCCTCCAGGTCGTCCAGAACCTGTAATTGTCACAAGAAGCTCAGTAACACTTCAGTGGAAGAAACCTATATATGATGGGGGAAGTAAGATCACAGGCTATGTTGTTGAAAAGAAGGAATTACCTGATGGCCGTTGGATGAAAGCAAGCTTTACAAATGTAATTGATACTCAGTTTGAAGTAACTGGTTTAGTCGAAAACCAGAGATATGAGTTCCGTGTTATAGCACGAAATGCTGCAGGTGTTTTCAGTGAACCATCTGAGAGCTCAGGGGCAATTACAGCAAGAGATGAAGTAGAACCACCCCATATAAGTATGGATCCAAAATACAAAGACACTATTGTAGTGAACGCTGGTGAGTCATTCAAACTCGATGCTGATGTTCATGGTAAACCAATACCTTCCATTCAGTGGTTAAAAGGTGATCGTGAGCTGACAAGCACTGCTCGCATGGAAATAAAAAGTACCGATTTTGCAACGAGCCTTAGTGTGAAGGAAGCCACTAGAGTTGACAGTGGTCAGTATGTCCTACTGGCAAAGAACGTTGCAGGTGAAAAGAAGGTTCCTGTTAACGTCAAAGTTCTTGATAGACCTGGACCACCAGAAGGACCTGTTGAGATTACCGGTGTTACTGCTGAAAAATGCACACTGTCATGGAAACCACCACTACAAGACGGTGGTAGTGATATTTCACACTACGTTGTAGAAAAAAGGGAAACCAGTCGCTTGGTGTGGACTGTCGTTGACTCAAATGTGCAAACCTTAAATTGCAAAGTTACCAAACTTTTAGAAGGAAATGAGTATGTTTTCCGCATCATGGCAGTAAATAAATACGGTGTTGGTGAACCTCTTGAATCTGAACCAGTACTCGCAAAGAACCCATTTTCAGTGCCACTTCCACCAAAGGCACCAGAAGTCACAGCCGTTACCAAGGATTCTATGATAGTTGTATGGGAAAGGCCAGCCTCAGATGGTGGTAGTGAAATCCTAGGTTACGTTCTTGAAAAACGAGATAAGGAAGGTGTTCGCTGGACAAGATGTAACAAACGCCTCATCAGTGAACTACGATACAGAGTGACTGGTCTTATAGAAAATCATGATTATGAGTACAGAGTTTCAGCTGAAAATGCTGCTGGTCTTAGTGAACCAAGCCCACCTTCCACTTACTACAAAGCATGTGATCCTATTTACAAGCCAGGTCCACCCAATAATCCTAAAGTTGTGGATGTTACAAGATCTTCAGTTTTCCTTTCATGGGGTAAACCTATCTATGATGGTGGCTCTGAAATTCAGGGATACATTGTGGAAAAATGTGATGTAAGCGATGGTGAATGGGCAATTTGTACCCCTCCAACTGGAATTAAGAATACCCACATGGAAGTAGAAAAATTAGTGGAAAAACATGAATACAAATTCCGTATATGTGCAGTTAATAAAGCAGGAGTTGGAGAACATGCAGATGTTCCTGGTTCTGTTATTGTAGAAGAAAAGATGGAGGCACCAGACCTTGACCTTGACATGGAATTAAGGAAGATTGTAAATGTGAGGGCAGGAGGTTCCTTAAGACTGTTTGTTCCCATCAGAGGTCGTCCAACACCTGAAGTAAAATGGGGTAAAATAGATGGTGACATCAGAGAAGCAGCTATTATTGATACCACTAGCAGCTTTACTTCCCTTGTTCTAGACAATGTTAACAGATTTGATACTGGAAAGTATACTCTGACCTTGGAAAACAGCAGTGGAACAAAGTCTGCCTTTGTCAGCGTAAGAGTACTGGATACCCCGAGTGCACCTGTTAATTTAAAGATCAGAGAGATCACTAAAGACTCTGTTTCACTTTCATGGGAGCCTCCTCTCTTGGACGGTGGAGCAAAAATAAAGAATTTCATTATTGAAAAGCGTGAAGCAACAAGAAAGGCATATGCAGCTGTTGTAACAAACTGCCACAAGACTTCATGGAAAGTAGATCAACTTCAGGAGGGCTGCTATTACTTCTTTAGAATTTCTGCTGAGAATGAATATGGAATTGGCCTTCCTGCAGAAACCAGTGACCCAATTAAAGTTGCTGAAGTTCCACAGCCTCCTGGGAAAATAACAGTGGATGATGTCACAAGAAACAGTGTCTCACTAAGCTGGGCAAAACCTGAACATGATGGTGGTAGCAAAATCATACAATACATTGTTGAAATGCAAGCAAAGGGTAGTGAGAAGTGGTCAGAGTGTGCTCGTGTAAAAACACTTGAAGCAGTTATTACTAACCTAACTCAAGGGGAAGAATATCTTTTTAGAGTAATGGCTGTAAATGAAAAGGGTAAGAGTGATCCTAGAGCACTTGCAGTTCCAATAGTTGCCAAAGACCTAGTGATTGAACCTGATGTAAGACCTGCTTTTCACAGTTACAGTGTTCAAGTGGGACAAGATCTGAAAGTAGAAATACCAATTACAGGTCGACCTAAACCAACTGTTACATGGGTAAAAGATGGCCAGCCATTACGGCAGACAACAAGAGTCAATGTAAGTGATTCAACTGATCTCACTATACTGAATCTTAAGGAAACTAGCAAAGAGGACAGTGGCACTTATGAAATCACTGTGGCTAATGTTGTTGGGCAAAAGTCTGCCTCTATTGACATTATAACTCTAGACAAACCTGACCCTCCAGTAGGGCCTGTGAAGTTTGATGAAATAAGTGCAGAAAGTATTACTCTATCATGGAATCCCCCAGTATACACAGGAGGCTGCCAAATCACCAACTATATTGTTCACAAGAGAGATACAACAACCACTGTATGGGAAACAGTTTCAGCTACTGTTGCAAGAACTACACTGAAGGTGACTAAACTGAAAACTGGTTCAGAATACCAGTTCAGAATATTTGCTGAGAACAGGTATGGGCAGAGTTTTGCATTGGAATCTGCACCAGTTGTAGCACAGTACCCCTACAAGGAACCAGGACCTCCTGGCACACCATTTGTGACCACAGTTACAAAAGACTCCATGGTTGTACAGTGGCATGAACCAGTAAATGATGGTGGCAGTAGAGTGTTGGGCTACCATCTTGAGAGAAAGGAGAAAAACAGCATTTTATGGACTAAAGTGAACAAGACTATTATTCCGGACACAAGTTTTAAGACAAATAACCTCGAAGAAGGAATCGAATATGAGTTTCGAGTTTCTGCAGAAAATATTGTTGGTGTAGGCAGAACAAGTAAAGTTTCTGAGTGCTACGTAGCTCGGGATCCATGTGATCCTCCAGGTTGCCCAGAAGCTATAATAATAAAAAGAAGCTCTATTACTCTACAGTGGACCAAACCAGAATATGATGGTGGAAGTAAGATTACTGGTTATATTGTAGAGAAACGTGACTTACCAGATGGTCGCTGGATGAAAGCCAGCTTCACAAATATCATTGAAACTCAGTTCACTGTAACAGGGCTTACTGAAGACCAAAGATATGAATTTAGAGTAATTGCAAAGAATGCTGCAGGTGCAATAAGCAAACCTTCTGACAGTACAGGTCCAATAACAGCAAGGGATGAAGTTGAACTTCCACGAATTTCAATGGATCCGAAGTACAAAGACACAATTGTTGTAAATGCTGGTGAAACATTCAGACTTGAGGCTGATGTTCATGGAAAGCCACTACCAACCATTAAGTGGTACAAAGGAGATAAAGAGCTTGAGGAAACTTCTAGATGTGAAATAAAGAACACAGATTTCAGTGCATTAATAGTTGTAAAAGATGCTATTAGAATTGATGGTGGACAGTACATTCTAGAAGCCTCTAACGTTGCTGGAACAAAGACAGTAACAGTAAACGTAAAAGTCCTGGACAGGCCAGGACCTCCAGAGGGCCCAGTCCAAGTGACAGGAGTCACAGCTGAAAAATGTGCATTGGCATGGGCTCCTCCTCTTCATGATGGCGGCAGTGATATTTCTCATTATATTGTAGAGAAGAGAGAAACTAGTCGCTTGGCATGGACTGTGGTTGCTTCAGAGGTTTTACCTACAATGCTGAAAGTAACAAAACTCTTGGAAGGAAATGAGTATGTCTTCCGTATTATGGCAGTTAACAAATATGGGGTTGGTGAGCCATTAGAATCTGTGCCAGTGATGATGAAAAATCCATTTGTGGCTCCTGGACCACCAAAGGCCTTGGAAATTACCAACATCACAAAGGATTCTATGACTGTCTGCTGGACCCGGCCAGATAGTGATGGTGGTAGTGAAATCGTTGGTTACATTGTAGAAAAGAGAGACCGAGCAGGCATAAGGTGGATAAAGTGCAATAAACGCCGAATTACAGATTTGCGATTAAGAGTTACGGGATTAACAGAGGATCATGAATATGAATTTAGAGTTTCTGCCGAAAATGCTGCTGGAGTAGGTGAACCCAGCCAGGTTTCTCCTTACTTTAAAGCTTGTGACCCTATGTTCAAGCCTGGCCCTCCTACAAATGCCCATGTTGTGGATACCACCAAAAGTTCAGTTACACTTGGTTGGAGTAAACCTATTTATGATGGTGGTTGTGAAATCCAGGGATACCTTGTAGAAATCTGTAAGGCAGATGAAGATGAATGGTCCCTTGTTACACCACAAACAGGTATACGTGCTACTCGATTTGAAATCAAAAAGCTTACTGAACATCAAGAATACAAATTACGAGTGTGTGCTCTCAACAAGATTGGTGTAGGAGAGGCTGCATCAGTTCCTGGCACTGTTAAACCAGAAGACAAACTTGAAGCTCCAGAACTTGATATTGATTCAGAGCTAAGGAAGGGGATAGTGGTTAGAGCTGGTGGGTCTGCTAGGATTCACATACCATTCAGGGGACGACCGACACCAGACATCACATGGTCCCGAGAAGAAGGTGAATTCACAGAAAAAGTTCAGATTGAAAAAGGCATAAACTTCACACAACTTTCAATTGACAACTGTGATAGAAATGATGCTGGAAAATATATTCTTAAGCTGGAGAACAGCAGTGGTTCTAAATCTGCATTTGTTACAGTTAAAGTCTTGGACACACCAGGACCACCACAAAATTTAGTGGTAAAGGATATAAAGAAGGATTCTGCTGTATTATCTTGGGAACCACCCATTATTGATGGTGGTGCAAAGGTAAAGAACTATGTAATAGACAAGCGTGAGTCAACCAGGAAGGCTTTTGCAAATGTAAGTGCTAAGTGTGGCAAGACAAGTTTTAAAGTTGAAAATCTTACAGAAGGAGCAATTTATTACTTCAGAGTTATGGCTGAAAATGAATTTGGAATTGGTGTTCCAGTTGAAACCAGGGATGCTGTCAAAGCCTCAGAGCCACCTCTGCCTCCTGGGAAAGTATTACTCACTGATGTGACTCAGAGAAGTGCATCACTTACATGGGAAAAACCTGAACATGATGGAGGTAGCAGAATTTTGGGATACCTTGTTGAAATGCTGCCTAAAGGAACAGAAAAATGGAGTGTTGTTAGTGAGTCCAAAACGTGCAGTGCAGTGGTGTCTGGTTTGAGTCCAGGACAGGAATATCAATTCCGTGTGATTGCCTACAATGAAAAAGGGAAAAGTGATCCTAGAGCACTTGGAATTCCTGTGATAGCTAAAGATTTGACAATTGAGCCAAGTTTCAAACTGATGTTTAATACATACAGTGTGCAAGCTGGAGAAGATCTAAAGGTAGAAGTACCATTTATAGGTAGACCCAAACCTACTATTACTTGGACAAAAGATGAGCAGCCACTGAAACAGACAACCAGATTAAATATTCAGGATACAACATCATCAACTATCTTACATATTAAAGAAAGCAACAAGGAAGACTTTGGTAAATATACAGTAACAGCAACAAATGCAGCAGGTACAGCAACAGAGCACCTGACCATAATTGTACTGGAAAAGCCTGGCCCACCACGAGGACCTGTCCGATTTGACGAAGTTAGTGCAGACTTTGTTGTTTTATCATGGGATCCACCTGATTATACCGGTGGCTGTCAGATAAGCAACTATATAGTAGAAAAGCGTGACACAAGCACTACCACATGGAGCATTGTGTCAGCAACTGTTGCAAGAACAACTATCAAAGCAACAAAGCTTAAAACAGGTACTGAATACCAGTTCAGGATTACTGCTGAAAATAGATATGGAAAGAGCTCTCCTTTGGCTTCTAAACCAGTTGTTGTGCAATACCCCTACAAGGTGCCTGGACCACCTGGAACCCCATTTGTAACAGCAACTTCCAAAGACCATATGATTGTACAGTGGCATGAACCAGTTAATGATGGAGGAAGCAAAGTTCTTGGTTACCATCTTGAGCGTAAAGATAAGAACAGCATTCTTTGGACAAAACAGAACAAATCACTCATTACTGACACCAAATATAAAACAGATGGCCTTGAAGAAGGTCTTGAATATGAGTTCAGAGTTTCTGCTGAAAACATTGTTGGCATTGGCAAAGTCAGCAAAGTATCAGAACTGTATGTTGCCCGAGATCCTTGTGACCCACCTGGTCGCCCAGAGGCCATTGTTGTTACAAGGAGTAATATTACACTGCAATGGAAAAAACCAGAATATGATGGTGGAAGCAAAATAACTGGTTATATTGTAGAAAAGAAAGAACTACCAGATGGTCGCTGGATGAAAGCCAGCTTTACAAATGTGTTGGAAACAGAATTTACAGTAAGTGGTCTTGTTGAAAACCAACAATATGAGTTTAGAGTAATTGCAAGAAATGCAGCAGGTTGCTTGAGTGAACCATCTGAAAGTACAGGGCCCATTACTGCCAGAGATGAAATTGAAGCACCAGGGGCTTCACTGGATCCTAAATACAGAGATGTCATTGTTGTTCGTGCTGGAGAAACCTTTGTTCTTGAAGCTGATATCCATGGCAAACCTATTCCTGACATTTCATGGTCAAAAGATGGTAAAGACCTTGAAGAAGCAACTGCAAGAATGGAAATTAAATCTACCATTCAGAAAACAACTCTCACTGTCAAAGACTGTATAAGAGTAGATGGAGGTCACTATGCTCTCAACCTCAAAAACGTTGGTGGCACCAAATCTATACCAATCACTGTAAAAGTGCTTGATAGACCAGGACCTCCAGAAGGACCTTTGAAGGTTGCAGGTGTCACTGCAGAAAAATGCTACTTGTCATGGGCTCCACCATTACATGATGGTGGTTCTAGTATTTCACATTATATCATTGAGAAGAGAGAGACAAGCAGACTTTCATGGACACAAGTAGCAACAGACGTGCAGGCTCTTAACCTCAAAGTAACGAGACTCCTTCCTGGCAATGAGTACATTTTCCGTGTAATGGCAGTGAATAAATACGGAATTGGAGAGCCCTTGGAATCTGAACCAATTGTGGCTCGTAATCCATACAAACCCCCTGGTCCTCCTTCAACACCTGAAGTTTCAGCAATCACAAAAGATTCTATGGTGGTGACATGGGGTCGCCCAGAAGACAATGGAGGAGCTGAGATTGAAGGTTATATACTTGAAAAACGAGACAAAGATGGTATCCGGTGGACCAAATGCAATAAGAAAAGGCTGGCAGACTTGCGATTCAGAGTAACAGGTCTTACTGATGGACATTTCTATGAATTTAGAGTTTCTGCTGAAAATGCTGCAGGGGTAGGGGAACCCAGTGAGCCATCCATTTTCTATCGTGCTTGTGATGTATTATATCCACCAGGTCCACCCACCAATCCAAAGGTCACAGATACTTCCAGGTCATCAGTTTCCCTTGCTTGGAGTAAGCCTATTTATGATGGTGGTGCTCCTGTTAAGGGATATGTAGTAGAAGTAAAAGAAGCTGCCGCTGATGAATGGACTACCTGCACCCCACCAACAGGTCTACAAGCAAAACAGTTCACCGTGACCAAACTAAAAGAGAACCAGGAGTATAACTTCCGCATCTGTGCCATCAACTCAGAAGGAGTAGGAGAACCTGCTACTATACCTGGTGCAGTCTTAGCAGAGGACAAGGTTGAACCTCCTGAAATTGAACTTGATGCAGATCTCAGAAAAGTTGTCACTGTACGTGCTAGTGGTACATTACGCCTATTTGTCACCATCAAAGGAAGACCAGAACCTGAAGTTAAATGGGAGAAAGCAGAAGGAACAATTAGTGAGCGAGCTCAGATTGAAGTTACCAGTTCCTATACAATGCTGGTCATTGACAATGTCAATAGATTTGATAGTGGTAGATATAATCTTACATTAGAGAACAACAGTGGCAAAAAATCAGCTTTTGTTAATGTCAGAGTGCTTGATACACCTAGTGCACCTATAAACCTGACAATCAGAGAAGTGAAAAAAGATTTTGTAACTCTAGCCTGGGAACCGCCACTTATTGATGGCGGAGCTAAAATTACCAACTACGTAGTTGAAAAGCGAGAATCCACAAGAAAGGCATATGCCACAGTTACAAACAACTGCACTAAGAATTCCTACAAGATTACTCAACTACAAGAAGGATGTAGTTATTACTTCCGTGTTCTAGCTGTAAATGAATATGGGGTTGGCTTACCAGCAGAAACAGCTGACCCAGTTAAGGTTTCTGAACCACCTTCTCCACCTGCAAAGGTCATTCTTGTTGATGTGACTCGCAACTCTGTTTCAATTAAATGGGAAAAGCCAGAGAGCGATGGTGGCAGTAAAATTACTGGTTATGTAGTAGAAATGCAGACTAAAGGAAGTGTAAAATGGAGTGCATGCACACAGGTGAAAACATTAGAAGCAACAATAACAGGCTTAAGTATGGGAGAAGAGTACAGTTTCAGAGTGATTGCTGTTAATGAAAAAGGAAAAAGTGATCCAAGAGAACTTGGTGTCCCGGTCATTGCAAAAGATATTGAAATCCAGCCATCTGTTGAGCTCCTTTTCAACACATTTAGTGTGAAAGCTGGAGATGATCTTAAGATCGATGTTCCATTCAGAGGGCGACCTCTTCCAGCTGTTAGCTGGAAGAAGGATGGGAATCCCTTAAAACAGACAACCAGGGTAAATGTTCAGACATCAAAGACTTCAACTTCACTGTCCATCAAGGAAGCTTCAAATGAAGATTTGGGACATTATGAATTACATCTTTCAAATACTGCCGGATCAACAACAGCTTCTTTAACTGTAGTTGTTCTTGACAGACCAGGGCCACCAACTGATGTTCATATTGATGAAGTTAGTGCTGATAGTGTAACACTGTCTTGGAAACCTCCAGAATATGATGGTGGGTGCCATATTAGCAATTACACTGTGGAGAAGAGAGACACTACCACAACAACATGGGAGGTGGTATCTGCAGCAGTTGCAAGAACATCAATTAAAGTATCTAGACTAGTCACTGGATCTGAATATCAGTTCCGTATTTGTGCAGAAAACCGCTATGGGAAAAGCACTTACACTAATTCTCCTTCTGTGGTAGCAGAGTATCCGTTTAAGCCTCCGGGTCCACCTGGTACTCCTCATGTAGTACATGCAACTAAAGCTTTCATGATTGTAACTTGGCAGGTACCAGTTAATGATGGAGGTAGTGTAGTACTAGGATATCACTTGGAGCGTAAGGAGAGAAGCAGCATTCTTTGGACAAAAGTCAACAAGAGCCTTATAACTGATACACAAATGAAAGTTACAGGTCTTGATGAAGGACTGATGTATGAATACCGTGTGTATGCAGAAAACATTGCTGGAATAGGCAAATGCAGTAAATCATGTGAACCAGTTGCTGCAAGAGATCCATGTGATCCTCCTGGTCAACCAGAAGTTACTAATATTACAAGAACATCTGTCTCACTGAAGTGGACTAAACCAGAATATGATGGTGGAGCTAAAGTAACAGGATATATTATTGAACGCAGAGAGATACCAGATGGTCGCTGGCTAAAATGTAATTTTACTAATGTGCAAGAAACATACTTTGATGTAGGTGGACTTACAGAAGACCAGCGATATGAATTCCGTGTGATTGCAAAGAATGCTGCTGGACTCTTCAGTCAGCCATCTGAATCAACTGGATCTGTGACAGTAAAAGATGATGTAGAGGCTCCAAGAATTATGATGGATGCCAAATTCAGGGATGTTGTAGTTGTGAAAGCTGGAGAAGTGTTTAAAGTCAATGCTGATATTGCAGGTCGGCCAATACCAGTGGTTTCATGGACAAAGGATGGCAAGGAGCTTGAAGGAAAAGCTAGAGTTGAAATAGTCTCAACAGATTTTACAACTGCAATAACCATTAAGGACTGTATCCGAAGTGATTCAGGACAGTATCTACTAACATTACAAAATGTTGCAGGAACAAAATCTTTGGCAATTAATTGCAAAGTACTTGATAGACCTGGCCCACCTGCAGGCCCATTAGAAATAAAAGGCCTTACTGCTGAAAAGTGCCATTTATCATGGGGACCCCCTCAAGAAAATGGTGGTGCAGATATTGATTATTATATTGTGGAAAAACGTGAGACCAGCAGAATTGCATGGACACTTTGTGAAGGAGAGCTTAGAACAACATCCTGTAAAGTGACAAAATTACTGAAGGGTAATGAGTATATTTTCAGAGTGATGGGAGTAAACAAATATGGTGTTGGTGAGCCTCTAGAAAGTGTTGCTGTCAAAGCCCTAGACCCATTTACAGTTCCAAGTCCACCTACCTCTTTAGAGATTACTAGTGTGAGCAAAGATTCGATAACTCTGTGCTGGGCAAGACCTGAGTCTGATGGAGGCAGTGAGATCTCTGGCTATGTAATTGAAAGGCGTGAGAAAACCAGCCTAAGATGGATTCGTGTAAACAAAAAGCCAGTTTATGATTTAAGAGTAAAATCATCTGGTCTCCGTGAAGGATGTGAATATGAATTCCGGGTTTATGCAGAAAATGCTGCTGGCCTCAGTCTCCCAAGTGAAGCCACACCATTGATTAAAGCAGAAGATCCAATCTTCTTGCCATCACCGCCATCTAAACCTAAGATTATGGATTCTACAAGGTCAAATATCACAATTAGTTGGACAAAGCCACTGTTTGATGGAGGTGCCCCAGTAACAGGATACACCGTTGAATACAAGAAAACTGATGAAACTGACTGGACAACTGCTATTCAGAATTTAAGAGGCACAGAATATACTATAAGTGGATTAGTATCAGGCTCTGAGTATGTTTTTAGAGTGAAATCCATTAACAAAATGGGTGTCAGTGAACCAAGTGATGTCTCAGAGCCTCAGCTGGCAAAAGAAAGAGAGGAAGAACCTGCTTTTGATATTGACAGTGAAATGCGGAAGACTTTAATTGTAAAGGCTGGCGGATCATTCACAATGACTGTTCCTTTCAGAGGCAAACCAGTCCCAAATGTAACATGGAACAAAGCAGACACTGATCTCCGTGTACGAGCAAGCATTGACACTTCAGATAATTGTACATCTCTCACTATTGAAAAAGCAACAAGGAATGATTCTGGAAAATACACGTTAACACTGCAAAACATCCTGAACACTGCTACATTGACTTTAATTGTCAAAGTTCTTGATACTCCTGGCCCGCCATCTAATATTGCAACAAAAGACATAACTAAAGAATCTGCTGTGTTATCCTGGGATGTTCCTGAAAATGATGGCGGAGCACCTGTAAAGAACTATGTTATTGAAAAACGAGAAGCTAGCAAAAAAGCATGGGTCACTGTGACAAACAATTGTCATCGCCTGTCCTACAAAGTGACTGGTTTGCAAGAAGGTGGCATTTACTACTTCCGGGTCTCTGGAGAAAATGAGTATGGTGTTGGAGTGCCTTCTGAGACCAAGGAGGGAACAAAAATAACAGGTATGTCTTACTATGAAAAGGTATTTGTTAATACTAAATATGTTTTAAACTTTTTATTTCAGAATAATGTAAAAAAGTTTTAAATCCACTAACAGTAAAATGGGTAATTTTTTTCGTACTTTTGTCTGTGGTAACAAATGAAAAAGGGCTAAACAATAGCTTGAATTTTAAATTCTTGCATTCTACTTAAAGTATTTCTAATACAGAAATTTGTAAAATATATAAATTTGATCCAGATGGCATTCCTGTGTACTTATTAATATAAAAAGTAAATACTTTCTATATTGTTTAACCTGTTGCACTTTTTTCCTCAGAAAAACCCAGCCCACCAGAAAAACTGGGAGTAACAAATGTTACAAAAGACAGCGTTTCTCTTTCATGGCTAAAACCAGAACATGATGGTGGAAGCAGAATTGTGAGCTACCTCATTGAAGCTCTGGAGAAAGGACAGCAAAAATGGGTTAAGTGTGCAGTTGTAAAGACAACTCATCATGTTGTCCATGGTCTTAAGGAGAACACTGACTATTTCTTCAGGGTGTATGCAGAAAACCAAGCTGGTTTAAGTGATCCTAAGGAACTACTGCTCCCTGTTACAGTTAAAGAACAATTAGGTATGCTTCCTGACATGAGACAAAAGTTGATACACATTCAATTGCATTCATATTTTAAAAGACAGCACATTTTTTTAATGGTTTGAAACTGTTTTCTTTTTCAGAATCTCCTGAGATTGACATGAAAGGCTTCCCTCATAACACTGTATATGTTAGATCAGGATCAAACCTGAAAGTTGAAATTCCTGTTTCTGGAAAACCAATGCCAAAGGTGACATTGTCTAGAGATGGTGTTCCACTGAAACCTACCATGAGATTCCACACAGAAACCACTGCAGAAAGTCTTGTCATTAACCTTAAAGAAAGTGTGGCTGCCGATGCTGGCAGATATGACATTACTGCTGCCAATTCAAGTGGCACCACAAAATCATTTGTTAATATTGTTGTGCTGGATAGACCTGGTCCTCCTGTTGGTCCTGTTGTTCTGAGCGATGTCACTGAAGAGAGTGTAACACTCAGATGGCAACCACCAGCTTATGATGGTGGAAGTCAAGTTACCAACTATATTGTACTGAAAAGAGAGACAAGTACTGCAGCTTGGTCTGAAGTGTCTGCAACTGTTGCTAGAACTGTTATCAAAGTTATGAGGCTCACGACAGGAGAAGAATACCAATTCCGCATCAAAGCTGAGAACCGCTTTGGCATCAGCGACCACATAGACTCACAGTGTGTGGTTGTCAAGCTTCCTTACAGTGAGTAACGTGCTTCTTGCGGTATAAGTTGATGTTTTAATGCTCTGATGTTGAAAATTTTGTTAACAATTAACCACTTCTTTTGATATCATCAGCTACCCCTGGCCCTCCTTCTACACCATGGGTCACTAATGTCACCCGAGAGAGTATTACTGTTGGATGGCATGAACCGGTCACTAATGGTGGCAATGCTGTCATTGGATACCACTTGGAAATGAAAGACAGGAATAGCATATTATGGCAGAAGGCTAACAAGACCCTTATTCGTACCACTCATTTCAAAGTCACCACCATCAGCGCTGGCCTTATCTATGAATTTAGAGTTTATGCAGAAAATGCAGCTGGCATTGGAAAAGCAAGTCGTGCTTCTGATCCAGTCCTTGCAATTGACGCTTGCGGTATGTATTCTCTGGAAAATAAAGAAGCCCAACCATTTTGTTTTCCTTATGATAGTCTGTTCTGTACAGTAAGCCAATATTCAAACCAGCTGTTATTCATTGGCATTATTCTTTTGTTTCCTACTGCAGAACCACCAAGAAATGTCCGCGTCTCAGATATTTCCAAGACCGCTATCACTCTCTCCTGGCAGAAGCCAGCATTCGATGGTGGTAGCAAGATCACTGGATACATCGTAGAGAAACGTGATCTTCCAGACGGCAGATGGACAAAAGCAAGCTTCACCAATGTTATTGAGACTCAGTTCACAGTATCTGGTCTGACACAGAATTCCCGGTATGAATTCCGGGTCTTTGCTAAGAATGCCGTTGGTTCCGTCAGTAATCCCTCCGATGTTGTGGGTCCTATCACATGCGTTGATACATATGGTAAGTGTTTTGCAATGATATAATGGTATCATTTTGCAGTACCAGAAAGCTTAAAGGCAGTATCTTTTTGAAGATACATAGTCTTTTAAATATGGCAGGCTAGTTTACAGTGATTGATTCAAGAAGCTTGAATGACTGTGAGCATTTGGGCATGATTGTAATGAACATCTTTGGCTGTATCTGCATTTTTAAAGTCTTATGGCATCTATTCTCTGAGCAACAGAAGTCTGCCCATGCCCCATGGCCAAAGTGATTATATTTATACATGTGATTGTCTTGTCTTGGTTCTAGCTTGGTCTAGGTTTATAATTTTATAGATGCTATATTTGATCTGTATTTATCAAATGCCTGTAAATATTATCTTAAATAAAATACTATTATTTTGGTGTTTTATTAAATACAGGGCTAAAATAAGCATGTTTTTAACTTATTTTTTTCTTAAGGTGCACCTGAAATTGATGTGCCACCAGAATATACAGAAGTCGTGAAATACAGAGCAGGAACTTCAGTTAAGCTAAAACTAGGCATCTCAGGCAAGCCTATACCCACAATTGAATGGTTCAAAAATGGCAACGAGGTACAAACCAGTGCACTAGTGTCTTTTGAAAACACGACAGAATTTGCTTCTATACTCATCAAGGACGCAAATCGACTCAACAGTGGCACCTATGAATTAAAACTAAAGAATGCCATGGGTTCAGCATCAGCCCACATTAGAGTACAGATACTTGGTATGATATTTGGTCTTGAGATGTCACTGTATTTTACTATTAAACAATACCTCAGTAATAAATACTTAACATCTTCTTTTTCCTGCCTTTCACAGACAAGCCAGGACCTCCAAGTGGACCTATACAGTTTAAGACAGTCACTGCTGAAAAGATTACAATAATGTGGGACCCACCAGCAGATGACGGCGGTGCACCTGTAACACACTATGTTGTTGAAAAGCGGGAGACAAGTCGGGTTGTTTGGTCTTTAATTTCTGAAAAACTGGAGGGATGTATCATAACTACAACAAAACTCATCAAAGGAAATGAATATTTGTTCCGTGTCCGTGGTGTGAACAAATTTGGAATTGGTGATCCACTCGAATCTGAACCTGTTATAGCCAAAAATTCATTTGGTAAGAAACATATAAAATAACTTACACTACTGAATTGTCTTGTGTATTACTGGTAACCAGTACTGATCTACTGACATATCATTTTTTAATCAGTTACACCTGGACCACCTAGTGTACCAGAAGTCACAAAGATAACCAAGAATTCCATGACCGTTGTCTGGAATAGGCCCACAGCTGATGGAGGCAGTGAAATATCAGGATATTTTCTTGAGAAGCGTGACAAGAAGAGTCTGAGTTGGTTCAAGGTTACTAAAGAAAGTATTCGGGACACCAGACAGAAAGTAACAGGTCTGACTGAAAACAGCGAATATCATTTCCGAGTTTGTGCTGTCAATGCAGCTGGACAAGGTCCATTCTCTGAAGCTTCTGACTTCTACAAAGCTGCAGATCCTATTGGTAAGATACAACATGCAGTATTTCCAGTTGGTTAGAAATCAATGAACAATGAGCAATTAGTGTGGGATTGCACCAATGTAACGGAGGGCATATTTTCTTCCTCTTCATGATTAATTGTAAATATGGATTCTGATTCGTGTCTTTTCCCCCTAAATTATCATTTACAGATAAGCCAGGCTCACCAACAAAGCTGAAGGTTGTGGATACAACCAAGACATCTGTCACCCTTGGCTGGATTAAACCTACTTATGATGGAGGAAGTCCAGTTACCAACTATGTGGTGGAGAAAAGGGAAGGCGAAGAGCAAGAATGGACTGTAGTCAGTTCTAAGGGAGAAGTGAGAACAACTGAGTATGTTGTATCACACCTTCAGCCAAGTGTTAATTATTATTTCCGTGTCTCTGCTGTGAATTGTGCTGGACAAGGAGAGCCTATTGAAATGATGGAACCTGTTCAAGCTAAAGATATTCTTGGTACTGTACTTTTTAGTGATTTATCATTTTTCTATGGAGGGTTTGGTTGGGTTTTTTTTTTTGAAAACCATTTCTTATTTTATATCCCAAGTAAGTATTATTGATTTTTATTTATTTCCACAGTGGCACCAGAGATTGATCTGGATGTTGCTCTCCGGACATCTATTGTTGCTAAAGCAGGTGAAGATGTGGAAATAATGATTCCATTTAAAGGAAGACCTCCTCCAACAGTCACATGGAGAAAGGGTGACAAGAATCTTGGAACTGATGAAAGATATATAATTCAGAACACAGAATCATCTACACTACTTATTATTCCTCAAGTTACCCGAAATGATACAGGAAAATATGTTCTTACAATTGAAAATGGAGTTGGAGAAGCAAAATCATCATTTGTGAATGTAAAAGTACTTGACACACCTTCTGCTTGCCAGAAGCTGCAGCTTAAGCATGTTTCTCGTGGCACAGTTACACTGGTATGGGAGCCACCTCTTATTAATGGTGGATCTGAAATAACAAATTATGTTGTTGAAAAAAGAGATGCTACAAAGAGGGCCTGGTCAACTGTTACAACAAAATGTTCTAATACCGCCTTTAAGCTAACTAACCTGTCAGAGAAGACTGCATTCTTCTTCCGTGTTCTTGCTGAAAATGAAATTGGACTGGGCGAACCTTGTGAGACATCTGAACCAGTGAAAGCTGCAGATGTACCTGGACCTGTAAAAGACCTAGCAATGAAAGACTCTACAAAGAGTTCTGTTATATTGCAGTGGAGCAAACCTGACTATGATGGTGGTAGCATTATATCAGACTATGTTATTGAGAAAAAACTTCAGGAAGAGAAAGAATGGACATATGCAGGCACAAGCAAGAGCTGTGAATTTGTAGTTGAAAAGCTTAAAGAGCTTTCTGTCATGGAATTCAGAGTCTTTGCTAAAAATGAAAAAGGCATGAGTGACTCTGTTACTGTTGGACCCATTACAGTGAAGGAACTTATAATAACACCTGAGGCTGACCTTTCCGATATTCCTGGAGGACAGATTGCAGTAAGAATTGGACATAACCTGCACATTGAATTGCCCTATAAAGGTAAACCTAAGCCATCAATGAGCTGGCTCAAGGACAACCTTCCTCTTAAAGAAACAGAACAACTTCGTTTCAAGAAAACTGAAAACAAGATAAGCTTAAGCATCAAGAATGTGAAAAAGGAGCATGGTGGCAAATATACTTTAATTCTTGATAATGTAGTCTGCAGAAAATCATTCACAATTACTGTTATCACTCTTGGTCCTCCATCTAAGCCAAAAGCACCTTTAAGACTAGATGAAATCAAAGCAGATAGTGTCGTTTTGTCATGGGAAGCGCCTGAGGATGATGGGGGAGGAGAAATTACTGGATACAGTATTGAGAAGAGAGAAACCTCACAAATGAACTGGAAGCTGGTGTGTTCAAGTGCTGCAAGAACAACCTTCAAAGTGCCAAACCTTGTTAAAGACACTGAGTATCAGTTTAGAGTGCGTGCAGAAAATAGATACGGAGTGAGCCCACCTCTTGTCTCAGCAGATGTTGTGGCAAAGCACCAGTTTAGACCACCAGGTGCCCCAGGCAAGCCTGTCGTATACAATGTAACCGCTGATGGAATGACAATATCTTGGGATGCTCCTGCTTATGATGGTGGTTCAGAGATTATTGGGTACCACGTTGAAAAGAAGGAAAGAAACAGTATTTTGTGGCAGAAGGTTAATGTTGCATTAATATCTAGCAGAGAATACAGGATTACTGGACTGCTTGAGGGCCTGGATTACCAGTTCCAAGTATATGCTGAAAACGCTGCAGGTCTAAGCCGAGCTAGCGAGCCAAGCAAATTTACTTTGGCAGTCTCTCCAGTGGGTAAGTGAATGATCAATCACTCATCCAAGAAAATTCTATTCTTGTAGACTATGGTAAGCAGTAATAAAAATAATTCTTCATTGTTTTCCTTTCAGACCCACCTGGTACTCCTGATTACATTGATGTCACTAGGGAAACAGTCACCCTGAAATGGACCCCCCCACTGCGTGATGGAGGCAGTAAGATTGTGGCTTACAGCATTGAGAAACGGCAAGGAAAAACAGACCGTTGGCTGCGGTGTAACTTTACTGATGTCAGTGAATGCCAATATACGGTTACGGGACTCAGTGCAGGTGACCGATATGAATTCAGAGTGCTTGCAAGAAATGCTGTTGGTACAATCAGCCCGCCTTCACAGTCCTCAGGCTATATCATGACCAGAGATGAAAACGGTAAGAATTATTTTCTAATACGCTTGTATTTGGGTACTGAAGCCAGATAGAGTTTCTGGCTGTACTGACAGGAAATGGGAAGCCAGTGGGCAAAGAACTTGTTACTGAGATCCTTCCATTCAATTCAAAACATTTATGTTTGTACTCCAAGATGGGAAGGTCTAAATTAAAGAGCCAAATCTGGCAGACATACCTAATCAATTGCTGAAAGGCATGGCACTCTACATTTCTCTTGGATAAGCAGAAGTAGCAGCAGCAAAATTGAAAAGAAAGCATAAACTGTAATATTCTGATGGACTGAATAACTTAGAAATTGAAATGTGCCTCAGGTGGCTTGGCATACTATTAACAGCACATATGAAGAGTGTTTTTCATCTATTATTAATATGAAGTACTTATGGATGCTTACAGGAAAAATAAGTATATAGTTCATATAATAACTGCTATTTAGAGAATGCCATTTTCTAAGTGAAAGAATTCTATATATTACAAGCTTTTACAATTTGTACATTTAGAAGAGTATCCAGAAAAATACTTTGCTATGTGGAAATTTAATTATATTTTCCTTTTATAGTTGCTCCAACAATTGAATTTGGTGCTGAGCACTTTGAAGGCCTTACTGTTAAAGCTGGAGAGAGCATTAGAGTTAAAGCTCTAATCAAAGGACGTCCAGTACCTAAAGTGACATGGTTTAAGGATGGTAAAGAGATAGAAAAAACAATGAATATAGAAATTACTACAGCTATTGGATATAGTACAATCTTCATTAGAGATGCTATCCGGGATCATCGTGGAGTGTACACAGTAGAAGCCAAAAATGCATCAGGCACTAAACGAGAAGATATTACCATCAGAGTACAAGGTACTATACCAAACACTTTCAGCATGCTTTTTTAAAATAGTATTTTATTCTAACGTCAGCAAGTTATAACTCTGAACCTTTAATATTGCAGACACACCAGGAAAAGTTGGTGGACCAATACGATTCACAAACATCACTGGAGAAAAAGTCACATTATGGTGGGAGCCTCCAGCTAATGATGGTTGTGCTTCTGTTTCTCACTACATAATTGAAAAACGTGAAACCAGCAGGATTGCTTGGGCATTAGTTGAAGATAAATGTGAAGCTTGCAGCTACACGGCACTTAAATTAATTAAGGGCAATGAGTACCAGTTCCGCATCTCTGCAGTGAACAAATTTGGAGTTGGCAGACCACTGGAGTCTGATCCAGTTATTGCACAAATACCTTACAGTAAGTCTCCACCTTCTTCTGTACAAACATCTATGGAGTTACCATCTTGTCTTTCTAATGATGTTTTTCTTTTTTCAGCTCTTCCTGATGCACCAGGAACTCCAGAGCCTACCAATGTAACAGGAGACAGTATCACACTTACATGGGCAAGACCGGAGTCAGATGGTGGAAGTGAGATAAATGAGTATATTCTTGAAAGGAGAGAAAAGAAGAGCATGCGCTGGGTTAAAGTATCCAGTAAGAGGCCCATTACTGAGAACAGATACAGAGTAACTGGCCTTATTGAAGGCAATGAGTATGAGTTCCATGTCATGGCTGAAAATGCTGCAGGAGTTGGACCTCCAAGTGATGTTTCAAAGCTGATTAAATGTAGAGAACCAGTCAGCCCACCAAGTGCTCCTAATGTTGTAAAGGTGACAGATACATCAAAGACTAGTGTAAGCTTAGAGTGGACAAAGCCAGTTTTTGATGGAGGCATGGAAATAATTGGGTACATCATTGAGATGTGCAAAGCTGACCTTGAAGCATGGCAGAAAGTCAATGCAGAGACTGTTATCGCTACTAAATATACTGTTGTTGATTTGGAGGCAGGAGAACACTATAAATTCAGAGTTAGTGCTGTGAATGGCGCTGGCAAAGGAGAGAGTTGTGAAGTTCCTGCTTCAGTCCAAACCGTGGACAGGCTTTCTGCACCTGAAATTGATATCGATGCAAATTTCAAGCAGACTCATATTGTAAGAGCAGGTGCAAGCATTCGTCTATTTATTGCCTTCTCTGGAAGGCCTGTTCCTACTGCAGTGTGGTCCAAAGCAGATGCTAATCTCAGCTTGCGTGCTGACATTCAAACAACCGATTCCTTCAGCACATTGACTGTGGAGGAATGCAATAGAAATGATGCTGGCAAGTATGTCTTTACTGTGGAAAACAACAGTGGAAGTAAGTCTATTACATTTACTGTCAAGGTTTTGGACACACCTGGTCCACCAGGTCCTATTACATTTAAAGATGTGACTCGAGGATCTATTACTTTAATGTGGGATGCTCCTGTTCTGGATGGAGGTTCTCGTATCCATCACTATGTTGTGGAAAAACGTGAAGCAAGTCGTCGTAGCTGGCAAGTAGTGAGTTCAAAATGCACTCGACAGATCTTTAAGGTCACGGATCTGGCAGAAGGTGTGCCATATTACTACCGAGTATCAGCAGAAAATGAATATGGTGTAGGTGAACCCTGTGAATTAACAGAACCGGTTGTAGCCACAGAAGAACCTGCTCCACCTAAGAGACTAGATATTGTTGACACAACCAAATCTTCTGTAGTTTTAGCTTGGCTTAAACCTGATCATGATGGTGGTAGCCGTATTACTGGATACCTTCTTGAAATGAAACAAAAAGGATCTGACTCATGGATTGGAGCTGGACAAACCAAGCAACTTACTTTCACTGTTGAAGGCCTTGTGGAGAACACTGAATATGAGTTCCGGGTGAAAGCAAAGAATGATGCTGGCTACAGTGAGCCAAGGGAAGCTTTCTCTTCTGTTATTGTTAAGGAGCCACAGATTGAACCAACAGCAGATCTCAGTGATATAAGCAGACAGCTCATAACATGCAAGGCTGGAAGCACATTTACTATTGATATACCGATCAGTGGGCGCCCAGCTCCAAAAGTGACATGGAAACTTGAGGAGATGAGGTTGAAGGAAACTGAGAGAGTGACTATCAAGACAACAAAAGACAGAACCACACTGACTGTAAAGGACAGTATGAGAGGTGACTCTGGTAAATACTACCTTACACTTGAAAACACTGCTGGTGTGAAAACATTTGCTGTCACAGTGGTAGTCATAGGAAGACCAGGTCCTGTCACTGGGCCAATTGAAATATCTTCTGTCTCTGCTGAGTCCTGTGTGTTGACCTGGAAAGAACCTGAAGATGATGGTGGCAGTGACATTACAAACTATATTGTAGAGAAACGCGAGTCTGGCACAACAGCATGGCAGCTGGTAAATTCCAGTGTGAAACGAACACAGATTAAAGTCACTCATCTCACAAAATACCAAGAGTACAGTTTCCGAGTAAGCTCAGAAAATAGATTTGGTGTCAGCAAGCCGCTTGAATCAAAAACAGTAGTTGCTGAGCATCCATTCGGTAAGTGAAACACTCCTCAAAATTTCTTCTTTTCCTCTGACTCCGGAATTTGTAATTACTAAAATTTTCCTCCCCATCTTTTTTGTGTTTAGTCCCACCAAGCCCACCTTCAAGGCCAGAAGTCTATTCTGTGTCTGCCACTGCCATGGCCATTCGCTGGGAGGAACCCTATCATGATGGTGGCAGCAAAGTCATTGGATATTGGGTGGAAAAGAAGGAGCGCAACACCATCCTTTGGGTGAAAGAGAACAAAGTGCCATGCTGTGAATGCAACTACAAAGTCACAGGGTTGGTGGAAGGCCTAGAATATCAGTTCAGAACCTATGCTCTAAATGCTGCAGGTGTTAGCAAAGCTAGTGAAGCTTCCAGACCTGTAGTGGCTCAAAATCCAGTTGGTAAGTATTACTTTTAGAGTTACATTGTTACTTAAGCTAAAATAGAATTGCATTTCTCATTTTTTCTGTTTTATTCATCCAGATCCACCAGGAAGACCAGAAGTAACAGACGTCACCAGATCTACAGTGTCACTGAGCTGGTCACCCCCACTTTATGATGGTGGAAGCAAAATTATCGGATATATTATAGAGCGCAAACCATATAATGAATCTGGTGATGGACGCTGGCTGAAATGCAATTATACCATTGTCTCTGAAAACTTTTTTACTGTGACAGCTCTTGGTGAAGATGAAGCCTATGAATTCCGTGTACTAGCAAAGAATGCTGCTGGTGTGATTAGCAAAGGATCTGAATCAACTGGTGCTGTCATTTGCAAAGACGAATACTGTAAGAAATATTCAATTGGAACAATTAAAAACATAATGTCCTATTTTTAGTACTGTAATGTAATTTTTTTTTCAAATCTCTCTTTCCAGCACCACCAAAGGCTGAACTTGATGCCAGACTGCAGGGAGAAGTTTTGAGCATTAGGGCTGGATCAGATCTTGTTCTTGATGCAGCTGTTGGTGGGAAACCAGAACCAAAAGTCTTCTGGTCCAAAGGTGACAGAGAGCTGGAGCTATGTGAAAAGATTTCTCTGCAATACACCAGCAAACGAGCTATTGCAATTATCAAGTTCTGTGACAGAAGTGATAGTGGAAAATATACCCTAACAGTTAAAAATGCCAGTGGAATGAAACAACTTTCTGTTCTCGTCAAAGTGCTTGGTATGTATCCCATGATTAATATTCACACTTAGTATACTAAAAATCCCACATTCTTTTAAATAAGACTGAGATGCTTTTCCTTAGCCACTAATTACAACACTTATTTTGATCCCTACACAGATTCACCAGGTCCATGTGCAGGCAAAATCATGATTAGCAGAGTAACAGAAGAGAAATGTACTCTGACATGGAACATTCCTGAGGAAGACGGGGGTGCAGAAATCACTCACTATATCATAGAAAGGCGTGAAACCAGCAGACTTCACTGGGTTATTGTTGAGGCTGAATGCCAGACTTTATCCACTGTGGTAACAAAACTTATTAAAAATAATGAATACATCTTCCGTGTGAGAGCTGTCAACAAATATGGACCAGGCGTTCCACTTGAATCAGAACCCGTGATTGCCAGGAATGCTTTCAGTGAGTGTTACTACCTTCCATTCAGTATCAGAATTTGTAGAAATAGTTCTCATAGATAAACAACTGCTAAATAATATATTTTTTTCACCTTTAAAAAAAATAGCTATTCCAACACAGCCTGGTGCTCCTGAAGAAGTGAGTGTCGGCAAGGAACATATCATTATTCAGTGGTCAAAACCAGAATCAGATGGTGGCAGTGAGATTAAGGACTATCTGGTGGACAAACGTGAAAAGAAAAGTCTGCGCTGGACACGAGTGAACAGAGATTACACCATTTATGATACCAGACTGAAAGTCACTGGTCTCATGGAAGGGTGCCAGTACCAATTCCGTGTCACTGCAGTGAATGCTGCTGGAAACAGTGAACCTAGTGAAGCTTCACAGTACATGTTATGTAAAGAACCAACATGTAAGTTACCATATTTAAAACATATTTTAATATTTATTTATAATATTGGAGTATAAACTCACTGACACTTCAACTAAGAAATTCATAACCACATATAAAGTCATAGAACTAGCTAGTATTAGAATAAACTTTAAAAGAGTTATACTTCATCTTAAATACATTTCCCAGAGTTAGCTGTTTGGAAATATTTTTTTACTATAAAATGTTATCTGCACCAATGTGAAATGCATTTTCTTCTTTTTCAAAGATACTCCTGCATCACCTTCAGTTCCAAGAGTTGTGGATACTACTAAGCACAGCATAAGTTTAGCATGGTCAAAGCCCACATATGATGGTGGTGCTGACATCTTAGGCTACGTTCTTGAGATGAAAGAAGAAGGTAGTGAACAGTGGTATCGACCACATACAACTGCCACTCTGAGGAATGCTGAGTTCACTGTGACTGGTCTTAAAACAAACCAGAAATACCAATTCAGAGTTGCTGCTACAAATGTGAATGGTATGAGTGAATTTAGTGAATCATCAGCAGAAATAGAACCTGTGGAAAGAATAGGTAATTTGAAAATTTACTGTCTATTTTGAGGAATAACTATATTTTCCTTTAGAACTACTAAAAGAATAATTCCATGTTTCTTATACCCTTCATCAGAAATACCTGAGCTTGAGCTTGCTGATGATCTGAAGAAGACAGTTACAGTCAGAGCTGGTGGTTCCCTCCGCCTGATGGTCTCTGTATCTGGCAGACCTGCTCCTGTAATCACATGGAGCAAGCAGGGTGTTGACCTTGTAAGTCGAGCTATTATTGACACTACAGACAGCTACACTCTGCTTATTGTGGATAAAGTTAATCGGTATGATGCTGGAAAATACATCATTGAGGCTGAAAATCAATCAGGAAAAAAATCTGCAACTATTTCTGTGAAAGTGTATGGTAAGTACTGCTACAATTCTGTATGGGCATTCCACCACTCTTCGTGCTCATTGCTCTGGAATAAATGTCACTGAATTCCAAAGGAAGTTTGCAGTTTAAATAATATGAGAAGTTTAAATAACGTGTTTGAGAAGTCAGAGAAACAATCTAAACTAAAGAAAAATACATAGTGTCTGAAGCTGTGCTAGTTTCTAAATCAAATCACAGAATTTTTGTTTTATGCAGAAGCACTCATTGACTGTAAAATGAAAGGATCCAAAAGAAAAAAAAATGTTTGTTGGGTTTTTTGTTTTAGATACACCTGGTCCACCGTCTTCAGTGAAAGTTAAGGAAGCATCAAAAGATTCTGTGACACTTACTTGGGATATTCCAAACATTGATGGTGGAGCCCCAGTCAACAATTACATAATTGAGAAACGTGAAGCTTCCATGAGAGCTTACAAGACTGTGACTACCAAATGCAGCAAAACATTTTATAGAGTTACTGGACTTCTAGAAGGAGCTTTGTATTATTTCAGAGTACTACCAGAAAACATTTATGGCATTGGTGAAGCTTGTGAAACATCTGATGCAGTACTAGTATCTGATGTCCCCATGGTACCACAAAAACTCGAAGTGATTGACACCACTAAATCAACTGTTACTCTTGCATGGGAGAAACCACTGCATGATGGTGGCAGCAGATTGACAGGCTACGTCATTGAGGCCAGCAAAGCTGGAACAGAAAGATGGTTGAAGGTAGTGACACTGAAGCCTACTGTCTATGAACATACAATTATCTCTCTCAATGAAGGCGAACAGTACTTGTTCAGGGTCAGAGCACAGAATCAGAAAGGCGTGTCAGAACCACGAGAGACTGTCACAGCAGTAACAGTCCAAGACCAAAAAGGTAGGTGTCCATTGTTGCAAATAACAGGGTGAAGCTTACACCAAATGAGTGTGATATTTATAAAACAAGTATTTAAAATCAATTTAATATCAATCAATTTAATATCAATTAATTTCTTTTCTTAGTTCTACCAACAATTGACTTTGCTGGAATACCTCAGAAGACAATTCACGTACCTGCTGGCAAGCCCATTGAGTTAGCCATTCCAATTGAAGGACGACCACCTCCAACTGCATCTTGGTTCTTTGCTGGTTCTAAACTAAAAGAATCAGAACGCATCAAAGTGGAGACTGTTGCCAAAATGACTAAATTAACTGTGCGTGAGACCACCATACATGACACGGGGGAGTATACACTTGAACTGAAGAACACAACTGGAACAGTTACTGATACACTAAAGGTTATAATCCTTGGTAAGAATTCATTAAAATAAATTTCCATGATCTTTCTCCATTTGAACTTTTACATGAGCAATATGATTCCTTTTTTCCACTTGTTTTTTAATTTTCTTTTTTATTTCCTAGACAAACCTGGACCACCTATTGGACCTATCCGAATTGATGAAGTTGATTCAAATTATGTAACCATCTCCTGGGATCCACCTGAACTGGATGGTGGAGCTACCCTTAGTGGATATGTGGTAGAACAGCGTGATGCTCACCGTCCTGGATGGCTGCCAGTTTCAGAGTCAGTAACCAGGACAACATTTAAGTTCACCAGACTTGTTGAAGGTGCAGAATATGTGTTCCGTGTAGCTGCTACAAACCGCTTTGGAATCGGATCTTACCTACAGTCTGAAATTATAGAATGCAAGAGCAGAATCCGTAAGTCTGAAATTTTGTTTATTCTCTATCTTTAAAAATAAAAATATATATTTAAATAGGTTTATATACCCATGCATAGATTAGATTTTTTGGATGTTGCTACTTCCTTTTGCCAAGTAAAATGCTACTGTCTGATGCACAGTAATCTTGTTATATTTCTGGGGAAAAATACCATTCATAAATCTACGTAGATATTATAGATGAACTGCACAAAATGTGAATCGTGAACTTGGATTTTCTGCTCAGGTCTACTATTTGTCTTGAAAAATTGCTTTACCCCATTACAAAGCCGAGAGTATTTTGCTAACCTAATTTGTAAAGTACTTAAGATATCTGCTGATAAAAAGATAATCAAAGAAATCATTTGATTTCTTCACTAATTCTGTGTCCTGTTTTACAGGTATTCCTGGTCCTCCTGGCACTCCAGAAGTGTTTGATATCTCTCGAGATGGCATGACATTAACGTGGTATCCTCCAGAAGATGATGGTGACTCACAGATCACTGGTTATATTGTGGAACGCAAAGAAGTTAGAGCAGATAGATGGATCCGTGTAAATAAAGTCCCAGTTACTATGACTCGTTACCGTTCCACTGGGCTGGTCGAAGGATTGGAATATGAACACCGAGTCACAGCAATCAATGCCAGAGGCACTGGGAAACCCAGCCGTCCTTCCAAGTCTGCTGTTGCCAGAGATCCAATTGGTAAGTACTTTCCTAGATACATTAGGCACATTATGGCAAAAAGGGATGACACTAGTAAAATTTACTCTTTTTTCTAATTCAGAAATTTATGTGGATGTGTTAAATGAGATTCTGACTGGAGAAAACAGAGAAAATATTAGTGAAAATCTTTCATTCAAAGTTTTCCTATATAAATAGATTATAGACTTATTACAGATCATATGTTGCAAGTAAGCATTTGTTTAATATTTTAAATATTAAAAAATTAATATTAAAAAATTAAATATTCATTTGGAATCCAGCTCCTCCAGGTAAACCTCAGAATCCAAGAGTCACTGATACGACAAGAACATCTGTCTCTCTGGCCTGGAGTCCACCAGAAGATGAAGGTGGTTCTAAAGTTACTGGCTACTTAATTGAGATGCAGAAGGTTGATCAATTTGAATGGACCAAATGCAATACTACGCCAACCAAGATTCGTGAATATACCTTGACGCATCTCCCCCAGGGTGCAGAGTACAGATTCCGTGTGCTAGCCTGTAATGCTGGTGGGCCAGGAGAACCTGCTGAAGTGCCAGGAACAGTCAAAATAACAGAAATGCTTGGTAAGACACTTAAAGCCTTAAATTCTGTTGAAAGTTGTCCTAAAAAAATATTTGCCTAAAACAGGTATGATATTATCTGTAAAACAAACATAGCATGACATCTTAATTTTGTTTACAGAATATCCTGACTATGAACTTGATGAAAAATACCAAGAAGGTCTCATGGTGAGACAAGGTGGAGTAATCAGGCTTACAATACCCATTAAGGGCAAACCCATCCCAGTATGCAAATGGACAAAAGAAGGACAGGACATCAGCAAGAGGGCCATGATTGCGACTTCTGAGACTCACACAGAACTTGTGATCAAAGATGCAGAAAGAGAAGATTCAGGCACCTATGATTTGGCACTTGAAAATAAGTGTGGCAAAAAAGCTGTGTATATTAAAGTCAGAGTGATTGGCATTCCAAATCCTCCAGAAGGGCCACTGGAGTATGATGATATACAAGCTCGTTCTGTCAGAGTAAGCTGGAGACCTCCTACAGATGATGGTGGTGCAGATATCCTAGGTTATATTGTTGAGAGAAGAGAAGTACCAAAGACTGCCTGGTACACTGTTGACTCCAGAGTGAAAGGGACATCACTGGTGGTGAAAGGGCTCAAAGAAAATGTGGAATATCACTTCCGTGTTTCTGCTGAAAACCATTTTGGCATTAGCAAATCTCTCAAATCTGAAGAACCAGCAGTACCAAAGACACCTCTAAGTAAGTTCCCTCTTAGATTAAAAAAAAAAAAAACACAAAACCCAGAAAATTAGTTACTACATTATGCTCTAAAAGTGCAACAATAAATGCAAAAGTTTTAATGCTATGTCACTATTATTTCTATTAATTTTGCTATTATTATTAATAGATCCTCCAGAGCCTCCAAACAACCCACCTGAAGTACTTGATGTTACAAAGAGTTCTGTCAACTTGTCCTGGTCCAGACCTAAAGATGATGGTGGTTCTCGTGTAACTGGCTACTACATTGAACGTAAAGAGACATCTACAGAAAAATGGGTCCGGCATAATAAGACACAGATTACCACCACAATGTACACAGTCACAGGACTTGTTCCAGATGCTGAATATCAATTCCGGGTCATTGCTCAAAATGACATTGGCGAAAGTGAAGCAAGTCCTGCTTCTGAACCAGTTGTATGCAAGGATCCATTTGGTAAGAAAATGTCTGCATTAACAGATCTTGTGAAGAGCAACTTTGTGGCATTTAGAGAGGAATTTATTTTCTGTATCTCTTCTAATTTTCAGACAAACCAAGCCAACCTGGAGAAATTGAGATCACTTCTATATCTAAGGACAGCATTACATTAGAATGGGAACGGCCTGAAAGTGATGGTGGCAAAGAGATCCTTGGCTACTGGGTTGAATATCGCCAGTCTGGAGAAAGCACCTGGAAAAAATGCAATAAGGAACGCATCAAGGACAGGCAGTTTACAGTAGGAGGTTTACTAGAGGCTACAGAATATGAGTTCCGTGTTTTTGCAGAAAATCAGACTGGCCTCAGCAGACCGCGGAGGACTGCTATGGCAGTGAAAACTAAATTAACATGTAAGCAAAAAACATATTGTCACATTTGCTGTGATACTGTTGTGATTTGCTGTGTCTCGTAAACCATGGTGCTACACTTAACATGCTGCCTATTTGTTTTACATGTTATTTGCCAACATGACTGTTCTAAAGAACAGTCTTTCAGGTTTAAGAAGAACAAGTATAAATGAAAATTAATTTCCAGTAATATGGTATGAGGGGAAAATTTCATAATAATGATCATTATTTTCATGATTTTCTTTGTCATAGCTGGAGAAGCACCTGCCATCAAAAAAGAAATGCAGGATGTTACAACTAAACTGGGTGAGGCGGCTCAGCTGACATGCCAGATTGTTGGGAGACCCTTGCCTGATATTAAATGGTACCGCTTTGGCAAAGAACTGGTGCAAAGCCGAAAATACAAAATGTCATCTGATGGACGCAATCATACACTGACAGTACTGACAGATGAACAGGAGGATGAAGGTCTCTACACTTGTACGGCTACCAATGACGTTGGAGAAATTGAAACTAGTGGCAAACTATTATTGCAGGCTCCTCCTCAGTTCCACCCTGGCTTCCCATTGAAAGAGAAATACTATGCAGGTGCAGGTGGCACCCTCCGCCTTCACGTGGTGTATATTGGCCGGCCAGTACCAGCAATAACCTGGTTCCACGGCAACAAACCTTTGAGAGGATCAGAAACGGTTACTATTGAGAACACAGAACATTATACTCATCTTGCTATTAAGAATGTCCAGCACAAGACTCATGCTGGGAAGTATAAAGTACAACTCAGTAACACATTTGGAACGGTTGACACTGTACTTAATGTGGAAATACAAGGTAATTAATTTTATTTTCAGTATTTTTTAAGAATATTTTCTCAAATATTGATTGGAAAAAGAACTAAAAATGTTGTGCTTTTTCTTGTACAGATAAACCAGACAAACCACTAGGGCCAATTGTTATAGAGTCTATACTGAAGAATTCTGTGGTGATAAGTTGGAAACCACCAGAGGATGATGGAGGTGCTATGATAACCAATTACATCATAGAGAAACGTGAAGCCAAGGAAGGAACAGAATGGCAACTTGTATCTTCAAGCATTTCAGGCACAACCTGTAGAATTGTTAACCTAACGGAAAATGCAGGCTATTATTTCCGTGTTTCTGCTCAGAATACATATGGCATTAGTGAAGCACTGGAGGTCTCATCAGTGGTTTTCATAAAGCCTCCATTTGGTAAGTGGAGACCAAAGTATCATTTTCTGTATGCCAGCAGCCAAACCCCACGCAGCTGCTTGCTCACTCCCCTACCCACTGGATCAGGGAGAGAACTGGAAGGGTAAAAAGCTAGAAAACTCGTGGGTTGAGATGAAGACAGTTTAATAGGGAAAGCAAAAGCCGTGCACACAAGCAAAGCAAAGCAAAACAAGACATCAACTCACTGCTCCCCATGGGCAGGCAGGTGAACATGATGTCATATGGCCTGGAATATCTCTTTGGTCAGCTGGTGTCACCTGTCCCAGCTGTGTCTCCTCCCATCCTCCCATGCACCTCCAACTTCCTTGCCAGTGTGGCAGTACAGAAAGCAGAAAATGCCTTGGCCCTACGTAAGCCCTGCTCAGCAATACCAAAAATGCCTCTATATTATCAGCCCTGTGTTCAGCATAAATCCAAAACACAGCCCCATACCAGCCACTGGGAAGAAAATTAACTATACCCCAGCCCAAACCTGCACACCCTGTATTTAATTAGTAAGGCAAGCTCACTACAATTTTTGAACTTTTTTATTCTTTACAGAAAAACCAGGACAACCTGGCCAGCCAGTAGCAAGTGCTGTCACAAAGGATTCCTGTGTTGTCTCATGGAAGCCACCTGCAAGTGATGGTGGTGCAAAGATTAGAACTTATTATCTTGAGAAGCGTGAGAAAAAACAAAACAAGTGGATTTCTGTAACAACAGATGAAATCCGTGAAACAGTCTACTCTGTGAAAGATCTTATTGAAGGTCTTGAATATGAGTTCCGTGTAAAATGTGAAAACCTTGGTGGTGAAAGTGAGTGGAGTGAGGTATCTCAACCAGTCATTCCAAAATCTGATGTACCCATTAAAGCTCCACATTTCAAGGAAGAACTACGGAATCTGAACGTGAAATTCCAAGCTAACGCCACGTTTGTCTGCAAAGTCACCGGTCATCCTAAGCCAATTGTCAAATGGTACAGACAGGGCAAAGAAATCATGCCAGATGGGGAAAAGATCAAGATACAGGAATTCAAAGGTGGACTTTACCAGCTGGTCATCACAAATGTAACAGATGATGATGCCACAGTATATCAAGTTAGAGCTACCAACCAAGGAGGATCTGTGTCTGGCACTGCCTCTTTGGATGTTGAAGGTGAATGAAGGGTCTTAATAAGACAAATTCTTTTCAGCTTTGAATATTTAGACTATAGGTACTCTTCTCATGTGCTTTTGGTCACGTGTTGTTTTCTCTTCCGCTTTCTATTGCAGTTCCTGCAAAGATTCACTTGCCCAAAAACCTGGAAGGCATGGGAGCTGTTCATGCCCTCCGAGGGGAAGTGGTGAGCATCAAGATTCCATTCAGTGGCAAGCCTACCCCTGTGATCACATGGCAGAAGGGACAAGATCTCATTGATACTAATGGCCACTACCAAGTCATTGTTACACGATCATTCACATCTCTTGTTTTCCCAAATGGTGTTGACAGAAAAGATGCAGGATTTTACATCGTTTGTGCTAAAAACAGATTTGGAATCGATCAAAAAACAGTTGAATTAGATGTGGCTGATGTGCCTGATCCACCAAGAGGTCTAAAGGTAACTGACATTTCAAGGGATTCAGTCAACTTAACCTGGAATGAACCAGCTACAGATGGTGGAAGCAGGATCATAAACTACACTGTTGAGAAACGTGCTACAACAGCAGAGCGATGGATTCGTGTTGCACAAGCTCGTGATACACGATACACAGTGGTGAACCTATTTGGCAAGACCACCTACCAGTTCCGTGTAATTGCAGAAAACAAGTTTGGCCAAAGTCAGCCTTCTGAACCCACTGATCCCGTTGTAACAAAGGAAGATAAGACTAGAGTAATGAACTATGATGAAGAAGTTGATGAGACCAGAGAAGTCACAACAGCTAAAGCAGCTCACTATTCTACAAAGGAACTATATGACAAATATATGATCGCAGAAGAGCTTGGACGTGGGCAATTTGGCATTGCACACCGCTGTGTTGAGGCAGTTTCAAAAAAGACTTACCTGGCCAAGTTTGTCAAAGTAAAGGGCGCTGACCAAGTTTTGGTAAAGAAAGAAATTTCCATTCTAAACATTGCTAGGCACCAAAATATCCTGTATCTTCATGAATCATTTGAGAGCCTAGAAGAATTGGTCATGATATTTGAATTCATTTCTGGAGTTGACATCTTTGAAAGAATCAGCACACCTTCATTTGAACTTAATGAAAGAGAAATTGTAAATTATGTACGCCAGGTCTGTGATGCACTAGAATTTTTACATCGCAATAGCATTGGACATTTTGATATTAAACCAGACAATATTATTTACTTCACAAGAAGAAGCTCTGTAGTTAAAATTGTTGAATTTGGTCAAGCCAGACAACTGAGGCCTGGAGACAGCTTTAGACTCCAGTTCACTGCCCCTGAATATTATGCACCTGAAGTACATCACCACGATCTGGTCAGCACAGCTACTGACATGTGGTCAGTTGGAGCTCTAACATACATCCTTCTCAGTGGCCTTAATCCTTTCATTGCTGAAACCAACCAACAAGTTATTGAGAATATTCTAAATGCTGAATACAGCTTTGATGATGAAGCATTCAAAGACATAAGCGTCGAGGCCATGGACTTCATTGATCGTCTACTAGTAAAAGAAAGAAAATCTCGGATGACAGCTGCTGAAGCTCTTAATCATGTGTGGCTAAAACAGCAGACAGAAAAGACCAGCACTAAAGCCATCAAGACCTTGAGGCACAGGCGTTACTACCAAACTCTAGTAAAGAAGGAGTGGAACACAGTTGTGTCAGTAGCCCGCATTTCCTGTGGAGGCGCGATTAGATCCCAGAAAGGCATAACGGTTGCTAAAGTCAAAGTTGCTCCAATAGACATTGGGCCTATTGCCGGGCAGATAAAGCATAATGTTGCAGAAGAAGGAGGGCATGCCAAATATGTATGCACGATTGAAAACTATGATGAGTCCACACAAGTCACATGGTACTTTGGCATGAGACAGTTAGAAAGCAATGAGAAATATGAAATCAAATATGAAGAAGGTGTGGCAACCATGTATGTCAAAGATGTTTCTAAATCAGATGATGGTACCTACAGATGCAAGGTGGTAAATGACTATGGTGAAGACAGCTCCTATGCAGAACTTTTTGTTAAAGGTGTGAGAGAAATTTCTGAGCACTACAGATGCAGAACCATTAGAAAAGTGAAACGACGGGTTGATACTATGAGACTACTAGAGCATCCACCAGAATTTACTCTGCCTTTGTACAACCGCACTGCATATGTCGGAGAAAATGTCAGGTTTGGAGTCACTATAACAGTTCACCCAGAACCTCGCTTAACATGGTTCAAGTCAGGCCAGAAAATCAAACCTGGTGATGATGACAGGAAGTATACTTTTGAATCAGACAAGGGTCTTTATCAACTAGTCATCAATAATGTCACTGAAGAGGATGATGCTGAATACAGTATAGTGGCACGCAATAGATTTGGTGAAGACAGCTGCAAAGCTAAGCTGACTGTGATTCCGCACCCGCCTCCAGCAGATGCCACACTCAGGCCAATGTTTAAAAGACTGCTGGCAAATGCTGAATGTCAAGAAGGCCAAAGTGTCCGTTTTGAGATCAGGGTATCTGGCGTACCAAAACCAACGCTGAAATGGGAGAAAGATGGTCAACCTCTATCCTTTGGTCCCAACTTTGATATAATTCATGAAGGTTTAGATTATTATGCTTTGCATATCAGAGATACTTTACCAGAAGACAGTGGGTATTACAGAGTTACTGCTACTAACAGTGCTGGATCTACAAGCTGTCAGGCTTATCTAAAAGTTGAACGCTTGAAATATGTCAAGCGTGAGTACAAGACTGAAGAAGAACGGGAGAAGCATGTACAAAGGCAAATTGACAAGACCTTACGAATGGCAGAAATCCTTGCTGGGGTTGAAGCTGTTCCACTGACACAAACTGCACAAGAGGCTCTCAGAGAAGCTGCTATTTTATATAAACCAGCCGTTAGCTCAAAGACTGTCAAAGGTGAATATGAAATTAAGAAAGAAGAAGAAAAGAAGGAGGAAAGAAGACTTCGTATGCCATACGAGATCCCAGAGCCTCGCAAACATGTACGTGCTGCTCTTGAGGAAGATCAGAATATTAAACACTATGTGCCTCTGTCAGACATGAAGTGGTACAAGAGGCTGCGAGACCAGTATGAAATGCCAGGAAAACTTGAGAGGACTGTTCAGAAACGCCAGAAACGCATACGTCTTTCCAGGTGGGAACAATTTTACGTGATGCCACTGCCACGTATTTCTGACCAGTACAAGCCTAAATGGCGCATACCAAAGCTAACACAAGACGATCTTGAAATTGTGAGACCAGCACGTAGGCGTACCCCATCTCCAGAGTATGAATATTATTATAGGCCAAGAAGACGATCGCTTGGCGACTTGTCTGATGAGGAATTGCTTATGCCTATAGATGACTACTTAGCCATGAAGAGAACTGAAGAGGAAAGACTGCGCCTTGAAGAAGAGCTGGAGTTAGGCTTTTCTGCTTCCCCACCAAGTAGAAGCCCCCCACGCTTTGAACTGTCTGCCCTTCGGTATTCTACTGCAGGAGCACAGGTCAGTTCAGAGGAAGAAAGAAAAAGAGAGCTGAGGTATTCAAGCTATCGCATCCCAACTAAAGCTGAGACCAGTGCAAGCTATGCAGAACTTCGTCAACGCCATGACAGGGCTGCCTACAGGCCACCTAAACAAAAGCAAAGAATAATGGATGACAGGGAGGATGAAGAATTACTCCGTCCTGTTGGCACTGATCAACGACTCTCTGAATACAAGAGTGAGCTCAAATATATGGCAGAAGAAGAAAAGAGTAGACTCAGGAGAAGGAGGGAAAGAGAAATAACTGAGATCGCATCAGAAGAAGAAGAAGAAATAGAAATGGTGCAACATGTTCACAGGGAATTTTCACCTCCCTCTAGACTATTAAGGAGAAGAAGATCCCTTTCTCCAACTTATATTGAGTTGATGCGTCCTGTATCTGAATTAATTCGACCTCGCTCACGGCCTCCTGAAGAAAGTGAGAGAAGATCCCCAACACCAGAGAGAACTCGACCACGCTCACCTAGCCCAGTTTCTAGTGAAAGATCTCTCTCACGGTTTGAGAGGATGGCAAGATTTGATATATTTTCTAGATATGAGTCCATGAAATCTGCTTTGAAAACTCAAAAAACTATGGAAAGGAAATATGAAGTTCTGACGCAGCAGCCTTTCACCCTTGACCATGCCCCTCGCATTACTCTGAGAATGCGTTCACACCGGGTACCATGCGGCCATAATACCAGGTTTATTCTAAATGTCCAGTCAAAACCAACTGCTGAAGTGAAATGGTACCATAATGGCATTGAGCTCCAGGAGAGCAGTAAGATACACTTTACTAATACCAGTGGTGTATTAACTCTGGAGATTCTCGACTGCCACATTGATGACAGTGGAACATACCGGGCTGTATGCACAAACTACAAAGGGGAATGTTCTGATTATGCAACACTAGATGTTACTGGTGGAGATTACGCTACATACTCTTCCCAGAGGAGAGATGAAGAAGTACCAAGGTCTCTTTTACCTGACTTGACAAAAACAGAGGCATATGCAATCTCCTCATTTAAGAAAGCATCTGCTACAGAAGCAAGTTCCTCAGTAAGAGAGGTCAAATCAGAAATGTCAGCAACAAGAGAATCACTTTTATCCTATGAACACTATGCTGCTTCTGAAGAAAAAGTCACTGCAGCTGAAGAAAAATCATTGGAAGAAAGGACTGTACACAAGGCGTTTAAAAGCACTCTACCAGCAACAATCCTTACAAAGCCACGATCAATCACAGTTTCTGAAGGGGAGACTGCGAGATTTTCCTGTGATGTTGATGGTGAACCAGCACCAACAATGACCTGGTTCCGTGCAGGTCAACCCATTGTTTCTTCAAGGCGCTTCCAAGTAACACGAACACAGTACAAGTCTACCTTTGAAATTTCTTCGGTCCAGATGTCAGATGAAGGAAGTTACACTGTTGTAGTGGAAAACTCTGAAGGAAGACAGGAAGCGCATTTTACTTTGACCATTCAAAGAACAAAAATTCCCGAAAAAACAATTACATCACCTCCAAGGATCAAATCTCCCGAGCCTCGTGTAAAGTCTCCAGAGCCAGTTAAGTCTCCTAAACGAGTGAAATCTCCTGAACCCATCAGCAGTCCCCCTAAAGCTAAGTCACCACCTGGAGACAAAACAGTACCAGCAGAAAAAGTACAATTACCAGCTGCTTCTCCACCAAAGATAAAACAGCATCTGAAAGCAGAAGCTCTTGGAGATAAGGTAAAGTTATCCTGTGCAGTTGAAAGCAGTGTTTTAAGTGTCAGAGAAGTGGCTTGGTATAAGGATGGTAAAAAACTGAAAGAAGACCATCATTTCAAGTTTCATTATTCAGCAGATGGCACTTATGAGCTCAAAATCCATGAGCTCATGGAATCTGATAAAGGAGAATACACCTGCGAAATTATTGGGGAAGGAGGTGTTTCAAAAACGAACTTCCAGTTTACTGGCCAAGTATTTAAAAATATCCATTCCCAGGTAAGAAGTGTATCTGAATCTCATAAATCAGTTCAGAAAGAAGATGAGTTGCTTACAGTTTCTACCCAAAAGAAAAAAGTAGTGGCAACTGAAGAGAAATCTGCAGTTCAAGAAGTCATTCAAAAATCAGTTGTTACTGAAGATGTCAAACAAGTGAAAGCAGAAATTAAAGCTTCTTCAACTAAAATGACAGTATCTGAAGGGCAGAAAGTGACGTTGAAGGCCAACATTCCTGGTGCCTCTGAAGTAAAATGGGTGCTGAATGGAATGGAACTGAGAAATTCAGAGGATTACAGATATGGTGTTTCTGGAAGTGATCACACGCTAACTATCAAAAAGGCCAGTAGTAAAGAAGAAGGTATACTCACCTGTGAGGGTAAAACTGACGAAGGCATTATTAAATGCCAGTATGTTCTGACCTTCTCTAAAGAGCGCTCCAACGAACCAGCATTCATCATGCAGCCTAAGTCTCAAAATGTCAATGAAGGACAAGACGTGTTGTTCACCTGTGAAGTTTCTGGGGATCCTTCTCCTGAAATTGAGTGGTTAAAGAATAATCAGCCTGTAAGTAATCATTTAATATATTTACTTGAAAAAATAGAATTCTTCATAAAACTGATCTTAATTAAACCGAGTTTTTTTCCTTCCTCAGATTGCAGTTTCATCGCATATCAGAGTAACTCGCTCTAAAAATATATATTCTCTTGAGATTCGAAATGCAGCAGTGAGTGACACTGGAAAATACACAGTCAAGGCAAAAAATTACCATGGGCAGTGCTCTGCTACAGCATCTTTGACTGTACTCCGTAAGTTTGTTCTCCAGGTCTTGTGTTCAGAATAATCACAACTTCTTGCTGTAATGTGTCTACTAAAATGACTTATGATAAAAGTTACTGATAATGTTGACTTAGATATTTTAACAAGTTCATTTTTCTGTTGTATTTTATATATATACAGAACTAAACCAGCATTATAAATCTTTTTAACACTCACAGAGGAGCACATATGTGCTTTATTACATCAACAGATGCATGTTAAGAGAAAGCTATGAGTATTTAAGCATTCATTCTAGGATAAATATGATAAAACCTTGGTGCTGGTAATTACTGTTTCCTCATTTACTAGCAGAGTCTGTTCTGATAAAACAAAGAAATTCTGCAATTAAAATTTTTTATGGGAACTTAACTGAACTGGGTTTACTATTTTATTGGCTGTACCATATCCCAGCTCCTAGCATCAAGGGGTGGCTATGATTTGCTTGTATGACTGTGTTTGGGTTTAAAGCAAAGCTGCAGTGATTTAGTTTTTCTGTTGCCTTTTATAACTACAGAACAATGCAGTGAAATACAGACATTACTGTTCCATGTTTGTAAGAACTTGAAAATGCTTCACAACTTCTACAAACATGAACTGAACACACAATTTCTCAGTGTCTAATTCTAGTGTCTAATGGTTCTAATAACCACTGTGTAATAACCTGTTTTTTCTTAAGTATGTATGTTTTTCCTTCAAGCTCATACATACCAGTACATTCCATTGCCTACTTGTTTCCTTTCTAAATTACTGTTTGTGGCTTGGACATCTTGAATCAAATGACTGAAAACAATTTTATACTCCACTGCAGTTTTGCCATTGAAAGCAATGTATGCTGTCTCTTCATTTCTGTAAAATTAACCACACAGAACCGCATGACTTTGTTCGTTAATGTGATGTTGTTGCTTTTTCCTTCTATGTTTGCAATGCTCCTCAGCTCTAATTGAAGAACCTCCAAAAGAGGTAGTATTGAAGACCAGTGGCGACGCAAGCATGCACGAAAGTTTTTCTTCTCAGTCCTTTCAAATGGCTTCTTCTAAACAAGAGGCTTCATTCAGCAGTTTCAGCAGTAGCAGCATGACTGAAATGAAATTTGAAAGCATGTCTGCCAAAAGCATGTCCTCCATGAAAGAATCCTTTGTAGAGATGAGCTCCAGCAGTATTGTGGGGAAATCTAGTATGGCTCAACTGGAGAGTTCAACTAGTAAAATGCTCAAATCAGGTCTGAGAGGTGAGCATTACAATTATTGGTAGAGTTAGTGCTTCAGCTATCCTGAAGTAGTCCTCAGAGTGAAGCTGCTGCATGGCTTAGTGGAACCAGACTAACTTGGTATTTCTTCTCCTGTTTTATGAAGGAGTACCACCTAAAATTGAAGCTCTCCCATCCGATATCAGCATTGATGAAGGAAAAGTTCTCACACTATCCTGTGCCTTTTCGGGTGACCCTGCTCCTGAAATAACATGGTACTGCAGAGGGAGAAAAATAACCAGTCAGGACCAGCAAGGCAGATTCCACATTGAAACCAGTGAAGATCTAACCACTCTGATCATCATGGATGTCCAGAAGAACGACGGTGGAATTTACACCCTGAATTTAGGAAATGAATTTGGTACCGATTCTGCCACTGTGAATATTAATATTCGATCACATTAGAGAGCTCGATATGTATTATTTACACTTGTTTTTTTACAAGTGATTCATATATGGACTGAAATATCTGATATGTAAATATAAAAAGAAAAAATATTTTTTTACCTACCTGAACGAGACAAAGTCCAGAGCTATACATTATGACTTATAGTCATTATTGACCTAAGAATTTAAAACACTTTTTTCACTGACATGTACATACTGTATATAGCCGAAGTTAACGGTTATAAAGTTTTGTACCATTTATTTTATGACATTTTGAAACGTAACTTTTGGAACTAACAGTTGGCAGGAGAAAGTTTCCTAGCAAACGACTACCCTGCTCAACATTTAACTAATTTTTGCACCTCAACTCATTGTTGATGTCTAAGAATGCCTCAACAGGTAGAGAGTCTCCCTGTTGAAGACTACCTACACCTAAGAGATGATACCATGCATAGTATTTCATACATGCACAAATATTTATGTTGAATCAGAAATGTAAGGCATTGGTGATGTTTGCAATTACCCTCCTGTAAGCATTGCTTTAATGTTTTACATTGGATCTGATTATGTCATAATTTCCATACCTGACTGACAATTTTTGGACAAAGTGCAAGCGGCCAGCACTTTGTTCACCCAATGTGTACTGTTTCTGACATATTGACTGCCTGAATAGCTTTTAAAAAAGTAACATCACCTGGCCATCCCCTTAATCAACAAAGCTATTTAGGTATTCAAGTGCAGCAGCAGTACCCCATCTCGGAGGTTCATAGGGTGCAGTGATTGAGTTTTGTGTGGTAGAATTAGACACCCTGTAGTCGCTTCCGGGCAACTAAGCAATGAACCACAGTTTGAAAATAAACTGTTGCTCCAACATTAAATACCGCCCTGCACTTCAATTTGCTTTAGTTTTCCTAATGTAGTAATAGAGCTTATTAGCTGTTGAACCTCCTTGAGAATTGTTCATTTGAAATAAAGCATGCTTTCTGCACCATAAAATCTGTGACTCCTTCTTTATTTATTACACTGTTTTTACAGTTCCTGTACTACACTGCAGAAAAACAGTTGCTGAAAAAAAAAGATGGGGGAGAAATGCAATTCTCCAATGTAAACCAAGTAGCTAACTGTTGTTAGCTGTTAAACCAGGTATCTATCAGAAACATCCTGGCCTCCAGTCGGCCTCGAAAAAAGTCACTTTAAAAAAAAATTTTCATCATAGGTTCTTCATTGACAAAGGATGAATTCTAGCACATATCTAAGCATTGTGCTGTTCTTATCCCTCTGTTATTTCCACACTTTCCTCTATACCCTCTATATTTTTGGCATCTGCAACTAGTACAGACTAGTTGACCCTAATTGCCTGGACCTCCCATGGGTTATTAAGGGCCTATGTCCCATCAGTTTTCCATTCCTCAAGTCAGCTGACATACCTGTAAGAGTAAAGCCTGCCTTTACATTCGGGCAGGGGGGATGAGGGGGTGTGGGTTGTGAATCACAAGTAAAATGTAGGCAGGTCCAAATTTCGTTACCTGTGGGAAAAAGAGGATCGAGGTCCAAGGTGTAACTCTGCTTCTAGAATTCACTCTCATCTGTAGAAAAACCTTGAGAGAAAACACACTCAGAGCAAGGCAACACTTCAGGGGTTGAAAATTCTCCATACCATTACTACTAAAAAAAAATAAAAAATAAGAAAGGCTCAAGCTTATCAGAAGTAGTGAAGCAGGTAGAATGCTTAAAAACCTAGTCCAGAAAGACTCACTATAGAAGCTCAATTCTTTTTTATAATTTCCTATAAACCTATACATTATCAAGCACTATCTATCCACATAATGCAGGAAAGCTAAGAATGACAGAAGAACTAAAGTAAAAATAAGGATTTCAGAAGACATAAGTTTTTGGGTCAGGACAAAATCCCAACTTTATGATTTTCAAGTAATGCAACCAGGAACATTTAGAGATAAAGATAAAAGAGTTTAAGAGTGCATGGAAATTCTTTCTTAGGGAGAAAAGTAAAAAAGAATAATAAGAATGAAGTAGAAAAGGCTGTTCATTCTAATCTTTAAACCATTCTAAGAAAAAAAAACTCAAGAAAGCTTCCAATTCTCATTTCATTAGATATTTAAAAAAACCTCAACCAACAAAGTCAGTACAAGACACAAAAATACATAGGTACAGTCTTGTTTAACCAACAACTGACTTGTGTACACAGGCACGTAATAAAATTAACACTAAAAATCCACTAGTTAGTTGGTCACCGCAGCAGAAAGGAACAGTGACAGCCAGGATCTTAGGATGGACTCTTCACAAAGGCTACTGGAATCTCAATCTTACATGGCCTCTTTTGAGTCTTAGATACACTTACTTGATAGAGAGAAGCACACTGGTGTGGCAGTGTAAGCAAGTTCATTCTGTCAGTATCTCTCTGGTCCAACTCTGCACAGTGCTTAAGCAAGCACACCTAACTTTAGGCAGATGAGTCACTTACATGACTAAAAATAGGATTTAAAATACTTACAGGCTTTGCTGAAACACAGCTTTAATAGATAATGTTACAGGTCAACCAGCTGAGCCAGTGTTTTTCCACAAGACCACTAAGCAAATGCTAATACAGAGTGACATTGCTAAAGTCACAGCCTAGAGCTTCAATATTCCATTTCACAAAACAATTCCCTAAAGAATAACATTTTTTGAGACAATAGGTTAGGCAGTCTCTGAATGAAACAAACATTTTTAACTATTTACTTCTTATATTCAGGTCAAATATTGGGACTTCTAATCTTACAAGCTGGTATTTGCTCTCTTTAAAGATTAAATCTATTGCACTATGGGAAGGGTTAGAAAGTCAGAATATCCTGCCACTGGTATGTCTATGAAGGCATTTGGTGTTCATGTTTCCTGGGTGTTGATGCATAAAGAAAAACTTTTTAACAAAGCTCTGTGAGCTGCTGTATAAATCCTACTATGGAGCTATACATTTTCTACTAACACTTCACATGTGGCAGCCTGAGAAAAATAACTGTGACAGTGGATAGCCATAATAACACAGAGATTCATTTTACCACATTTTAGTTAGTTTTCAGACACAGACATTTCCTTTATTCAGGTATTACACCCCTTTTAAAAGTTTCTAATATATACTGGCACGAACAACAGCTATACTAGAATACTTAATCTGAGAGGGGCATAAAGAGCAAAATTTAAGTTTCTAATTTGTGCAAATAACCTTAATAGATACACAAATAGATTTCAATTTGTAAATAAATGAAGTTAAAAAAAATATGCAGAAGCAACCTCTCAAGTATTCTTATCCCAAAGAATGCTTTCTCTGAGGAAAAAAAAAAAGTTAAAAAAAGTGAAGCTGAATTATTAAGTTGAAAGAAGCACAAGCATTAATTTACAGTAAAGCCCCTGAACATTGTAATCTCAGTATTCACAGCTCTCCAAATCACTGCATGTCTGACCATTAATTCATAATACTGTAAGCTGGTGATTTCTAAGCATTCCATTTCTACGTATCTGAAGTTAGAACCTTTAGATATATAATTAGAAGTTATCACTTTTCACCTAAATAGATATACTATGCTTATACTCTTTAAGTGATAAATACTATTTTAAAAAAATCATTTCAGATTGATCTCTTCAGAAGCACATGAGATCAAAACTAGAAGTTTTGATATTCTATACTGAGGTTCAGCTCTCATTCTCTACTATAAAGAGTGATACAATTAGGCATTCCTGATAAGCTCTCCCTAAACTTGGAAATGAAAATGTGAGAACATCCAGGTAAGTATCATTTTCAGAAATGACTTCTTAGCCCCAGATGCCAAAAGTATCATGCCATATCATCTTCATTGATTTCACTGAAATACATTTTAGAATGTTTGGCACAGTCGTATCTGAAAAGCTGATTTAAACTTACCAGGAACATATTGCATACATATATAAAGTTGAAATGATGGCTTTGGTGCCCTGGAGAAACCCAAAACAGTGCTGAAGTAATTACATGCAAATTTTGTATTATAGCAGTGTTTAAAATTGTTATTTACTACTACATGCACTGTCTCAGGTTTTTTGCACAATGTG
>JAYRBT010000181.1:23398733-23419536 GCA_036023395.1 Myiotriccus ornatus | reverse complement strand
CAAATTTTGTATTATAGCAGTGTTTAAAATTGTTATTTACTACTACATGCACTGTCTCAGGTTTTTTGCACAATGTGAAGTCCAAACTCTTTTCTTCATAGTAGTTGAAAGAAAGAAAAAAAAAAAAATCTGTCAGTGTGACATACACTTAGCACTACACAAGCTGGCAGAAACCCAAGTGAAATTTCAAAAAGCAGCTCTAAGACAGCATATGATTCAAGACAACACTCTCACTGCAATATGTAGTTTACTTCTCTGAACATCTTTTTTAATACCTTTTTTTTTCTTTACAATTGTCATGTCATACAGAATACATTAAAGCAAACATTCAGAAAAAATGTACAAGCATATGTGTGGCTGATATGCATATTCTAGTTTGTATGAAAACTGACAGAACTGAGCACAAATGACTGCTCTGAGCTGGTATCCGCAAATCCCTTGTACAAACCATTCCATCCCACTAGAACCTGGCATAAAGGTTTATAAACTGGCATTTTATATGTGGGCAACACCTCATATGTTTTTCCCCAACATTTGGACCTATTTTGATTTAGATAAATCAACATTCCAAAAATTTATAAGGAAAGCTGCCATTCCCATCTCTCCTTTCCAGCCTGCTTCAAAACAACCAAATTATTTATATACACAAAAGGAAGACTAGTTAAACCAAATTAAAGAAGATCTGATCATAAAAACAGATTTTGGTATGTGCTTGAGTGCAAAAAACCCTGTACAACTATTTAGCAATTGTGTAAATCAAAAAGAGTAAATGGCTTGCTTAAAGTGCTCTACAGCTAAGACTTTATAGACCAAGTTTATCCCTAAACAAACACCCAAAAAATCCCCAAAAGCTTACAATGCTAACATTAACAACCTTCTGGACCAAGGTGCTAGTAGGCACTGTTATACTATATTACTAATTAATTATTAAGAGAGTCAGACTCCAACCTCGCTTACAATTAACGCAAATTTAAACTGATGTAACTGAGAGCAGAATCCATCTTCTGGTGTATACCATCCTCAAATGATATAAAAGAGTCACAAAAACAGAAGCTCCCTATTGTATAAATATGTCATAAATAAAACACGTATAGATACAAATATTCATTACAACAGCAGCTTAAAACAGTCTAACATTTTAGCTCTTGCTTCTATAATACTTTGCTAAAAACACATCTTAAGTAGGCAGAGTAAATCTTAACGGCACTGTATTAACTACTTGTGATACTACACACCCCAGAAACAATTTATGCACATTTTGAAGCCTTTAGTAGATCTTCAGATCTTTAGTACTGAAAGTAGGTAGAAATTTTTGATGCAAAAAAGAATAAATAAATAAAAATTATTAAATATCCCATGTTTGGTACAAATACTTCATATTAAGTTATTTTTATACATTTTTTTAGAAAAATACACTAAATATTTCTACTTTCATTGGCTAAAAATAAGGACTGGATTATGTATATCCTTGTGTTTTTAAAGGCGGCAATGTCAATTACCGTCAAGCTGCTAGAAGAGACCCATTAGTGCCCATTCCCACAGCCCTTACACTGGCAAAAAAAGCCATTGTGGGGCCAGCCAGTCACAGCTCTGGGTGGATGACCTGGTACAAATGACCAAGAGGCCCATGGCACAAGTCCCATTTTCTCCCAAAAAATGAAAACTTTTTGCCAAAGTTTATAATGCATGTTTACTAACATTTCAGTCAGACCTTCACACTTTTTAAAAAGAGCTACGTTTACAAATGTGGATGCTTATCTGTTAAAGCCATCATTTGTTCCAAAAAATGCACATTCAACCTGTGAAATATTAGGAAAATACTCTTGCAAATAAACTATATAAAGATAAAATACACTTCAAAGATAGTTTTTATGTTATTCTATAAAGTGCAGAGAAATCCTTCTAAAAAGGGAAATTACTACTTCCTATAACAACAGTATAATTACAGCAGCTTTTGCATAGCATTATTTATAGAAAATTTAATACTTTCAGTTGCTTCACGAGGAAAAGGATGAAAGAGTCTCTTCCAGTTCAGATCTTTCCTTTGACACTGATTTATTTTCTTCAGGAATGGTTGATGATACCAGATCTCCATTGACAGCACTTCTAGAACAGTGAGCAGATCCTATGAAGAGATCAATAAGTATTTAATTTTCAACCCCCCAAAAATATCATGCAATCTGTCAATTATTCTATTTGCCATCTATCCTATACATAAGAAATCATAAGTGTAATTACTCTGGACTTCTCCTGAAAGATTTCCATCAATATCATGCCCAAGGATAATGAAGATGAAGACTCTTCAGCCAGTATAAATCAAGTAATTTTTCCATATACAATGATTTTTTACATTATGAAAGACAGTAACCTGCGAGGTGCAGAGATATTCTTCATGAGGAATACATGAGGGTTTTTTTTAAAGAACTGATGCACTGACAAGCACTTAATGAAAATATTTTCTATAATTAAAATGAAAAGGGTGACTTCCTGCAAGTTGGGTATTACTACACTACATGACAGGAAAGCAACAGAACTAAAATAACTGGCAGGTAGCAGAGGGAACTTCTAAAACTGTAAAAGAAAACAAAAAACCAGAGAAGCTGAGGTAGAGACTAGAGCTGCATGGTAAGGAACCGAAAAGGCCCTTTTATTAGCAGAAACTTGTAAGATAAAGCCTCTTCTCAGCAGTCCTAATTCAGAGTGGGTAACCAACACCAGAAGGCCCAGCTGGTAACAGCAAAAGCTTTGTGTTACAGGAAGCCTGACTGACACACACCTACATTAGGCACCAGACACAGAACAGGATCTAAACGAAGTTTAGTAGCTTGAGATACATACTGGCATACCCCATGCTGGGGCAAGATGAGTCAAGTGAAAGAGGCGGTCACCATGCAACATGTGAGTATCAAAACCGCAAGGAAATGGCACTGAAGTGTGAATACATGCTTCATGACAGAATGTAAAGCATTACTATCACTTCCTGCTCACATGGGCTTTCAACCATGCACAGGCCTCAGGCTTTTTAAATCCAAGTGAGGCACTAGGTATTCCAAAAGGAAGCAAGTCTAAACCAGGAGTAGTGAAGAAGAACTGATCAAATTAAAGTCTGCTTGAGAGGAGTTATAATGGAATCAAAATGACAGCAAGATTCAAAAGGAAAATCCACAGAACTGGCCACTAACTCAGACAGCCCATCTAATTAGGAGGGAATAATATTCCGATCATGATCGTTATTACTGACAATGCTGCATGCCTTCAGAACAGCGCTGTTCTCTACAAAAGGCAAGGAGCCACTGAAATGAACCATCTTCCCACAATGCACTGGTGGAAACCACTGCCCACCACTCACAAGGGCCACAAAAAGGAAAATTTCTTTTGGGACAAGCAGGTGGCAAACAGCAGTATTCCACATCACTTACCAGAACACCGTTCATGGAAGACCCTATTAGTGCAAACATCCCTTTTCTGATTATGTCTCTATTTTATCTTGCCAGTAGTCCCACTGATTTCAATATAACTACTCCAGCTGGTAAGATCCTTTTTAAAATGGATGGAAGCCAGCACAAGCCAGCCAGCTAACAAACTATACAAGTGCCTTCATTTATAATAGAACCAAAAACTTTAGGTAACTAGTAATTAACTTGTTTCCTTGTGTTGATATCAGCGCTAGAACAGCTGCTACAAACAGGGGAATAAATTGTACAGAAAGAAAACTAAGCCTCTTTCCAACTTACTCTGAGAATCTTCAGAAGGTGTATCACTGTAAGATTCTGTATCCGAGTATGTTCTTCTGCGTCGCTGAGAAAATCGGTGAACAGATGAACCTGGTTCTTTTACAGAGTGATTAATCCTACAAAAAAAATAAGATGTATTTCGTAAGCAAAATCTGTAACAACCCAAACAAATTTAATATACTTTAAACCTGAAATAACTTTAGTACTTAGACTGTTAAGTATCAATGCTTTTCACTATACTAGATTAAAAAATGGCACCGTTAACAGTCTTAATTTCACAGCTGTAAAGCCTCAAAATGGAAACAAAAATGCAATATAATCTTTGCAGAAGAAAATAATGTGAGAATCTGAAATACTGACCCAAAAAGAACATTAGCGATTCAAGCTCTAGGTCTAACTTCATGAACTTATCAGAATAAGTAATCTTCATAAAGTTTCTAGCATGAAGAAATTTTTGTAGTACATCAGAAGCAGCAGACACATTATTTGCTACTGACATTGATAATCTGCATCCTTTGTTTTAAAAATTAGATCAATTTATGACTTTTAATTCTTCCCCAAGCAAACAATTCTCCCATTTTGATGTTAGTGCTAGCAAGTTTAGGGAGGTCTTTTGAGACACATGAAAACAGCTTAATGAAACAGAAAATTACCTTTCTGAATGGCAAGGACCAGGGTGGCTAATGGAACGCTTCATCTAGGGGGAGAAAAAAATAAATTCCAGACAACAAACCACAACAAAATGTTACAAGCTACTTATAAGAATAATGTGCATATCTGCATTGTTCTTTACTTTATTTACAGTCTCTACAAAGAGAGAGGGCAATTTTTTTTTTATTAAAAGTAACCGTTCTTAGTTAAAAATCTGATTTAAGTATATAAAAACAGATGGATTGCCATCAATATCAAAAGTTCTAGAACACTGACACAGGAAATAGCTCACTACAAAAAAATACCACCTCATTGCTGTGGAATTCATTCCCTCTTGCACTAAAGTTACTCACAAAGCCATGTTATTTTTCCTTTACAATAGAAGCTTAAATTCCACATCACACAAAAAGGTCAAATCCTGCCTCTAGATTCCTTGTGGTTTCTCTGATATCACTGCCAAATCTCTATGCATATCAAAGCAAGTTATTAATTTAAATCATAATGATCAGCTTTGTAAGTAAACTGATTAAATAGACAAAAGATGCAAATGCAAAGAAAGAGATTCCCACAATAAAATTCCACGTTATAGCTCATCTTGGAATCCATACATACAACTGAGAAAACATTTAAGATTATTCCCTATACACTGTCCTTCTAAGGGAAATAATCAATAGTGAATAGTTATACAAGTAGTATTTTTACCATTATTTATCGTTTTTGTTAAATAAGGTCATAATAGATTAATACAAACATTTCAATATATAAACTGAAATGTATGCCATCTTGCTGAAGTGCTTCGAGCCACGAAGCATTTAAACATTTTAAAATTTTTAGGATCAGTGAAGAGTAGCACTCTGAAAAAAAACAGCTGGACTGAGGAAAAGTTAAAACTCATTCATTTATGAGATACCTCACCACAGGGGCTTGACGTGTACGATAAATTACTCTGATGATGTAAAGGCTAGCAAACAAAGACTGGGAATGGAAAATTACTGATTTATAGTTAGGACCAGTTCTGATTTATAAGAGAGTCAACATTTCAACGGTGGACATCATAGCACATGGCAATAGCATAGCCTTCTGCCACTCCTCTCCCCAGTCCAATTAACAATATGACACTTAAAAAAGATAGTATTTCAAAATGTCTAAACCATTTGAATAGGTGATGGTGACACAGGAGAAACCAAGGGATCAGGATGAGGCAGCTGGAACATTTCTGGCTTAAACTTGGCATTAGCAATCTTCACACATTCTTCAAGTGTTGTGATAAATGTATTACATGTGGCACTAAGCAAGGAAGAGGCTTCATTCATGTTCTGAAAATAAATGAAAGCACACGCATAAGCAAGAAAAAAAATATGCAAATATAACTCTCCCCCACCACCACTCCCACACACACTACTTTCCCTCACTACTGCTAAGAACTTCCATTTCCTGTTTTATTTAATTAAATGTGCACCTTAAAAAGAGGCAAACTTAAGAAAAAATGTTACAGCACTGTAAATTCTTTCCAAAACTTGAATTTCTTTAGGGTACCAGCCAACAATTCCTTACTGCAAAGCAGGTCTCAAACTACCTTGTATCAGAAGATCACTTAGTGAAACAAATTAATTGCAGAAGGAAGTGTGAACAGTTTTAGCACTCCAGAGCCTGCAGGACAGTTTCACCTCCTGTAAACTGACAATTTGCTCTGCTGTGACTAAGCATCAACCCCTTGCTTTGCTCTAAGTGACCAATAACATTGTCCCCACACTGCTCAAGAGTGTAAGGTCTGAAGCCGTTCATAATTTCCAGTACCAACTTTCATTCAAAAGCAGAAATACAGTCTAGTATTGTACTAGTGCAATAGTAGTGTTATAGTATTGTACTTGTGCACATTCAGAGATACTTATCTGCATTGCCAGTTTCCAAAACCAGTAACTCTAACACTAGCTTTCACTCATAAAAAAAGGAATACCCTCCTACACAAGAAAGTAAGAATGGACAAACAAGATTGTTTCACCTACACTGGCCAGAGATGCCAAACAAGACAAATTATTGCATTGCTCATAAAACAGCTCTTCTGGCCTTTTAATAAAACGGCTCAGAAACACAATTGCTTCCTAAAAGATGGTACAATTACATTTAAACATCCAGGTAGTTCATGCACATAAAATCACCATTAGTATATACACACACAAGCACTCAAAAATTGCACTTAGGTTACATCTCCCAACATTAGGGAGACTGTTGATGTCTTATGCCTTACAAAAAAGGCATAAGACATCAACAGTAACTTGAGCTGTATTATATAATTAGGTTTTCCAGTGACATTCTAGAAATTCTGTACCTCAATGCTGGGAGGAGAGTGAGTCTCATCACGGTGAACAAATTCTTGTATTGTATGAACTTGCTGCATTAAAAGATCACAGTAGAGACGAAGTTCGGACATTTTGGTTTTAAGAGATTCATTGGTCTCACTTAATTCTATAAAAAACCAAGGAAATTTCAAATTATTGCATACAATGTATATATATTGTAATTTTAAGCACTTTTCATTTAAATATCAACTTAAAATTTCACTTAAATGTCCACTTAATTTTGAGGAAAACTGAATTCTGCAATGAGTCAAGAACTGTACTTGAAGCAGACAATACTTTCTACTTTAGGATAACTGCTGCTAATTTAATGACTATTATGAAAAAGGCATATTACCAAGAAAAATAAAGTTGAAATCTTTCTTAGCTGCAATGTAATATAGAAAAATTTACTGGATAAAATTTATACCCACCACAGTGGCTGGAAACAGTTACATTAAGCTATCCAAGAAAAATTATAGAAAAAATAATAGTAACTATAAAGAGTCGAAGCACCAGAAAATGGCTTCACAACAGCTACAAACAGTATGTTTGTTCTTGTGGCAATGACACATTGCTGGTATTTCAGCTTCTTAAGAAGTCACCTCAATTGACCTCTTCTAACTCAAACATCGAGGGGGAATTTACCAGAGATGATTAGAAATAAGAACAATTTATATTAAAAGACAGTAATAGTGACTTTGTACCAAAATATTTGCACTATGATTATCTGAAAACAAGTATCTGAAAAAGTGATACACTCTAGGTAACACACATACCTTTTTCTTTTTTTGTTCTGGTATCTGCTAAACAGGCTTTTGCACTCCCCAGTGCTACCAGCCATCTTTGCCTTTCAGCTGCATTAACTGCTTTCATATAGAAATGCTGCTCCCCTGGGATGATTAGCTCCATTCTCGTGTTGTCTGTTGCATGAACTTGTGATAGAAGAGAAAAAATATATTTTTTTTGAAAAAAACCAATAAACTCAACTCAATAACAATTATCTATTAAATACTTATCAAGGTATTTTAAAATGTTTAGGACAATCCCACAGTAATACAGTACATCACAATGCACCAGTGCTAACTATGAAAAAGCCCACAGCCGCTCAACCTTTCTGCCCAGCACATCTTCCAGTCAAGAGACCTGACAGTGAGCATGGCCAGACTGCAGTACGAGGGGGTTCCCTTTCTACATTAATAATATACTGTGTATGAGTCTGTAATAACTGCTGTATTCCAAACCTAGTCTAAATGTGGCAAACTGAAGAGCTCTGTTGCAGTGACAGGTATTAACAGGGTCCAGATAAAAACTCTCTTCTAGACGAAATCTGGTCTGAGATAGAAGAGCCAAGAACTGAGGTGGACTTTTGTTTCCGCTCTATTATATGCAGTACTACATTTTTAACTGAATACTCTGACAAGTTTCATATTACTGACCACAGTTCCTTCAGATCTAGTCCCCACTAACCATGGATGCAAGAGACTGCCCCAAATCCAGATTTCAACTATCACCTTTCCTTCACCAAAGGAACAAGATGACAAGCAAAATGAACAACTGAAATGGCCAAAAAAATAATAAATTATCTTCCCCACTTTACACTACTGATTTCATCTACACCAAGGAAACACTAACAAAAAGGAGGTACCATATGAAAAATACTTGGTGGCCCATGTAAAACCAATTCCATTTTTTAATATATAAGTACCCACATCCCAAGCCCAGTTATCTGCAGAGATTTGAAAAGAGGTCAATAGTTACAGCAGTGGAGAATTAGACAACACTTTGCTATTAGCCAAGGAGGCTGACCTAAGCCTAGACTACACTAAAAGCTAAACTCACAGTTTGGCCCAAACAGTTCATGTACTAACTCAAATACTGCCATCACCTGTGCCCATGGGCAGCTGCTAACAGTGACAAAAGTAAAAATGACTCAGGAAAACAAAGGACTAAACATCTCTGGTTTATGAATCTCCCCTTTTGGGTCACTGCTGCTGCTCTTCTGGAAAACTAGCATCCATGATTCAGTCTCTATCCCTGGTTATAAGAGGGAAAAGCAGTAGAACTAGCTGAGGTAACTTCAGGCATGAGTCACATGTACACAACTATTTAAAACAAAAAGTAATATATGGTGGGTTCTAAATCTCAAAACAGAGCTCTACTCACATTCATTATTATTTGTGAACTATGAAGCACCCCAAGACAAACAAAGAAGAGGAAGAAAAACTTGCAAAAATGTATACTGAGTGACCTTTTCTATTTCCTCAAGCAGAACTATTAATTCTTACCTTTTATTTCACACACAGCCATCTTTATACTTCCTTTGCTGCCTTTGCAAACATCATCCTGGGAATCATAGTATGACAATATCCCATTGTCTAAAACAAACCACCGAGGCTGCCAACCTAGCAAGATCAAAAACACGAAAAGGGAAGTTTAGTCTAATTACTAAATTGTAAATCAAGTTCATCTGTTTAGCTGCTAAAACTTTTATTAAAGAGGCAAACAATAAATTATCCTTGTTAACACACTAGGAAGTAGACAATCTGTGCAGTCTGAAGATCAGAGCTGCTCTATAACCAGACTAGTATTATATGGATATTTCACTCCCATTCTTTTCGGATGCAAAATCACCAGTATTTGTTTTCACTATAATCCATTCTAAAGAAAAATAAAATTTTAATTTAGCCATCAAGGAATCCTTTTTTGAAGATTGATAAATTACATACCTCTGAAAAACTATTCTCTTTCAAGTATATTTTTCAGGCAGACTTTCTTAAGATCGTACGAACTTCTTCATAAGACACAAATAAATTACTGACGTCACCAACAGCTATGCTACAGTCTCCTCTGCTTACTGGATTTCAGTGAAAACTTTGTATTTCATACTTAAGTATTAACATGACATTTTCTCTCAAAGTAGTCCAGTTCCATTGCCCAACAACAATCACATGTCAGGCACTGTGTATAGAACTCAGGGCTTATTCTCCTCGGTTCATTTGTGAGGACAGTATACACCAGCTCCTCTACTAATGTTTTCACCAGCTATGCATTAGCAAAATTATATAACGATCTCTGACTTCACTACATCTACAAAAGAGACCAATTTATGCATAGACACAAATATCTTTGAGCACTCTATGCAGCATTACGCCACACAGTAAATTACTGTCATGGGTCTTCTTGGATTAAAGCATGTTATCATGCCTTTTTTTTTTCCTTTCCTTTTTTTTTTTCTATTTCATAAAACTCGATACTCACTGGAATAGATGCCCTAATTTCTAATACAACTAAATGCAAACCATTGCCTAGTAAATCACTTTTTTTTCTAAAAATAACATTGCACTACAATATTCCAGTAGAGCATAATAATTATACTGGCCCGTTACAGTCTGGGTCAGCAGTACAACAGGAGCAGTTTGTCCCTCTATTTTACAACTCCACACCAAAATTTAACTTCCTACTTGGCTTAGGGTTTGGAACGGCAATAACTGTGTGGCCAAGAACTCAGTGCATTTGAGGATATGACGGTGTGGTCCATGGTGCTTCCCAATTGCCATCCCAACAGAGCAAGCTGCAGCCATCCAGCAACAGTGCACATTAACACAGGAGGCTTAATCAGGTAACAAACTCTGGAAAATCAGCTAAAGGTTTCATATTATTCACATTCTTATGATGCTATCATGATAGAATCATTTAAGGTTGGAAAAGACCTCCAAGATCAAGTACAACCTTTGACCTTGTCAACTATACCATGGCACTAAGTGCCGTGTCCAGCTGTTTCTTGGACACCTCCAGGGATGGTGACTCCACCACCTCCCTGGTGAGCCCATTCCAGTGCCTGACAATCCTTTCAGTGAAGAAATTCCTCCTTTCAGAGAGTGATATGGTCACCCCCGAGCCTCTTCTCCAGGCTTAGCACCCTCTCCAGCTCCTTCAGCTCATCCTCATGACTTACTCGCTAGACCCTTCCCCAGCTTCGTTGCCCTTTTCTGGATGTGCTCCAGCACAGGTGTCATTACAAGCTGTAACACTAATTGAAGAAGTGCAAGACCAGGCTCCATTACATCATATAACCACTCCGTGACAAAGAAATAATAACATGTAATTGTTTTTGGTTTTTTATTTACTAGCTGTAACAGTAAGCATAGCATACATCATCTCTTTTTAAATGCTGAGTGGTAACTAAAAAGCAGATCCACAAGAACCAGTGTAAAGAAAATACTGCCAAGTACAGTATGTGATCCAGCACTGATCTGCTTTGGAGAGACAATCAGTCCTCTCACAGTGTCACAGGAGCAATCTGTTTCACCCTGACAGCACTGCCTGTCCACTACCTGCTCCACAGGCAGATGGTGTCTCTATCACAGGAGAGGACCAGCCAAACAAAACCAAAGCTTTACTGGCAAATGCTGGCATTTGGTGTATTTTTTGTCTGCAGCACTTATAAAAAAATGCATTTTGTGAAACTGAAGTTTATCAAGTTTTACAGGTTGGGATACAGGAGCTCCCTAGAGCCTATCCTGCTGAGAGCAAGGTGCAATCCAGGTCGTGAGAGGGACTCGGCCAGGCCGTTCCTGGCCTGCCCGGTGCCGAAGCCCGGGCACCGCTTGCCCGGAGGGGACCGGGGCCGCGCCGGTGCCCGCAGGGAGGGCCCGGCCCAGCCGCACGCACAGAGGGCTGGCACCGCCGTCAGGCGCGGCCCCCGGCCCAGGCACGGAGCCGGCTCCAGCCGCCTCAGGGCCGCCCGCCGGGGCTCCGAGCGCGAACGGCGAACGCGTTACCAACAGCTCCGGCCGCCCGCGGGACCCCCGAGGCAGCGGCAGCGGCGCGCACGGGCCAGGCCGAACCCCCCGGCGCCGCGGGCCCCTCACCCTCACTCACACCCAAAACCCAACAGCCGCCCCCCGGCCCGGCCCTCGCCTACCCGCCAGGTAGTTGGTCCACTTGTACAGGACCCCCTCCATCGCTCAGAGCCCGGCGCAGGGCCGCATCCTCCTGCTCCGCCGCGGGGAACGGGCGGCCGCGGCCGCCGCGGGGATGGCGCTCCCCTGCCGGCCCCGCCGCTGCCTCCCCCGCGCGGAGGCGGAGCCGGAGCCGCTCAGCTCAGGCGCGGCGGCCGCGGCGGCCCCGGCAGCGCCGCCCGCCCCGCGGGGCGCTCTGCATCCCCCCTACGCGCCCGGCCCGCCGCCCCGCGGGCGCTTCCGACGCCCCTTCCACTTCCTGCGCGGAGGGGGCGGCCCGAAGAACCGCCCGCCCCGCGGCTGCTGCCGGGGCCGGGCTCGCCCCCGCGGCCGGGCCGGCCGAGGCAGAGCGGCGGCGCAGGCTGGGCCCCCGCCCCTCGGCGCGGCGGGGACAGTGCCACGCCGGCGGCCGCCTCGGAGCGACATGGGCCGCGGGCTGACTCTGCTGCTGCTGCCGCTGGCGCTGCTGGCGGCCCCGGCGCGGGCCGAGGGCGGCACGGCGGCGGCGGAGCAGGTTCAGATAGAGGTGCTGCACCTCCCCGAGACCTGCAGCCCGAAGAGCAAGAAGGGCGATCTCCTGAACGCGCACTATGACGGATTCCTGGCCAGCGACGGATCCAAGTTTTATTGCAGGTGGGCCCCCGTGGCACCGGGTCGGGGGCGGGGCGGGGGGCCCTGCCCCGCTGTGTACGTGGCCCAGCCGGTTCCCCGCAAGGAGCTGCGCTCCCATCGTGCGTACAGCTTGGGCTGATTCCCACCCCCAACCCCAGCCTTTATTTTTTGTCATCCGAGTGTTGAAGGATGCAGGATTTCCCTAGGATCATGAGGCGCAGAGACGAGATAGAAATCCCAGCGATGGAGCCCGATGGGAGGGACTCACAGAGTCTGTAGTCCATACCTCGCATGGAGAACCCTTTTGGCAGGGTGAAAAAAACCCCACCATGTTATCATCAGCCATGTTCTGTGCTGCAATCTGTGCAGAAAAACACGGGTTGGGAGGAGGAGCTCCTGGTAGAGACTGACAATTTTAGAAACTTGAATACAGCATGCACTTCCTCATAGTTGGCACTCTACGGGGCAGCCACATTATTACACTACTGGTTTGCAGCCTGTCTCTGCTTCCCTTCTTGATTTGTTGTGCCATCCATTTTTGCCCCAGTGTTAGCACTTAGGTTTTTGCTTTTTCACTTTGCCCTCTCCATCTACCTTGAGGCTCTTTCTGTTTCGTTTAGCTTGCTTTGCACAGAGACTGTTGTGCAAAAGCTCTTACTTTTACAGTGCCTTGCTTTCAATGGCAGTCCATCCTACTAGTGGGGCAGGACTCTCCCGTGTAGAACTATGGAGGGGAGAGTATTTTCTTTCTTTTAGGTACCTGGCTCACTCCTTACCCATATTTGGACAGATCAAACAGCTTAGCTTATTAGAAAATCTTGATTCACTCCCCCCACTTGAATAATTTAAGAAAATAAAATTAGTATAATTCTGCGTTTAACAGTACCATTTCACTTGCATTTTTTTGCCAGTTGAAGTGACTGATTTTGGTTCATACAGTGTTGCTCTCTGGCTTTTGAGCTGCATTCTTCTTAGTTGCCGTTCAATGTAGCTCCCGTACTGGGCATACCTTGTATGACCAGAAGCTCCCTCAGGCATTGAATATCTCCACTGAACAGAGTGGTGGGTGAGCACACAGATTCCCAGGTTCCCCCAACACACACCTGCATTGTTGGTCCCACCCCCTCCTGCAGTGATGTGAACTGCTGAAGACATTTTCACTGGTCCCAGCACTCCTCTTCTTGGAGACTTCCTGCAGTGGCACCTTGTTTCTGGCATGCAGTGTACATGATCAGGAAGTTCAGATGTTTTTGTTTGAAGTTAAAAAACAAAGGGGTTTTTTTACTCCAAAAGGAGGTTTCCCCTACACATATCAAATTTGACCTTAAATTAATTATAAATGTAGCAGAAGTGTTAATACTTCGTATTCTTGCACTCTAAACATTCTTTTGTATGCTAATAATCTAATCTGTGTTTTTACTGACTGCAATTTATATTTACGTAAAAAAGATACTAAATTTACTGTTACTGATGCATGATTCTTTTTAATAGTCGGACGCACAATGAAGGTCATCCAAAGTGGTTCGTTCTGGGTGTTGGACAAGTCATAAAAGGGTTAGATATTGCTATGATGAATATGTGTCCTGGAGAAAAACGGAAAGTGACAATTCCTCCATCACTAGCGTATGGACAGCAAGGATACGGTAAAAAAGACATTTTAACACTGAACTTTGTCTTTTCTCTGTTTTACCCTTTCAAACATACAGTATTATAAATGTGTGTAAGAATTGGTGCTCCCATTATTTTTGGAGGCACTGCAGCTGTGCAGCCCAATCCTGCTCATTCCTGTGCAGTTTAAGTCCTTGTCATAGACCCACACCCAGGCCTTGTATTTTGCATTAGAACTCAGTACACAGCACCCAGTGAATTTTTCCAAGTACTGCCACAATACGAAAAAGTGACAGCAAAAGGAAGATCTTCGTGATCCATATCAGCATTTTTTGTCTTAATCTATTAAATTCTAGTCATGCTTAATTTCTATGATTTCACTCCTAGCTGCTTAGCCTTTTAATGACAATTTGCATCTTCTGACTAAAATGGAATGTAATGCAGTGCAGATAATAGAAGTAGAAATAATTTGCTTAAAATACTGCTTACCTTCTGGATAGTTAATGGATATCATCATCACATTACACAGTAATTGCAACCGTGCAATGCATGAAATCCGATTTGAATAGGAGATAATTCAGTGTGCAGATTACTTTAAAAAAAGTTCCAGTCTGAGTTTATGTAGTGTTTCAGTACTCAAATGTAGCTAAATTCAGCTCTGACATAGACGTAGTAGTTTCTGTGAAAAAGTAGCTCCTGATCTGTAATAAGTTGGTAGTGATATGTCAGAATTCAATGCACCAGTTTTGTCTTTCGTACAATTTCATACAAAAAGAAAAAACACTGATACAAATAAAAGATGTTCTTTATCTCTAATAATAGTGTTAACTGTTTATTCCAGGTAGGACTTCAAGAAAGTATTACTTTCCTGCAGCACACCTGTCCTCTGTCTCAGCGTATTCCTGCATGCTGGGGAAGATGCCTGCCTAATCTTGAATTAGAAAAGATGCATGTGGCTTTCTAAATCTTTACATGTCTTTCCTTTGTTGGTATGTATATTTGGAAACTACTGGCACTGAATTCTAGTATTGTATCTGTCTTTCATAAGTAGCATTTAAACCATGATCTATGTTCATATGTATTTAAAACTTCTACTTTTCTAAAGCTTGGAAGGTTAAAATATTTTGAACTCTGAAACTTGTCGGTTTTACTATGGCTGTTTTAGATGAGTAGTGTAATAGTTTTGTTTGTAGATTCTTCAGTTTCTAAAGAATGGGCACAAGCTCAAAATTCTGAGGTTACAGTGTCATGCCCACTGGCTTTGGCTATGAATAGAAGCATCTTGCATGTTTACATTTTAATTTTACACTGCATGACTTTTTAATGCTCTTTTGGCACTACTTTTAGACCTCATTAGTTTGTTGCTGTCTCTTTTCAGTTTCCTTTTTCTGATGTGCATAATACATTGACCTGTGTTTATAGGCAGTGCTGTTTTTACATCAGATGTCTGAAAAAGCTTTGATCCAGGAATAATGAAGTTTAATAGGGTTTCTTTTTTAATTCAAAGACCAGACAAAATATTCCAGTAGTTTGGGGGGGTGGTGTTTGTTTGTTTGTTTTTTTGGTTTGGGGTTTTTTTGTGAATCAGATGACTTACATTCTATTGCTTCTTTCTGAAATGTACACTTTAAACACTATTTTACATCAAATTCTTTCAGCATAGGTATAATTCATAGCAAGTGAGTAAAACATGCTGTTACCTGTTTGTTTCTTCAGAAAGAATATACATGCGAGCATTGGCCTATTACCAATATTTGAAATCAGATTGAAATTATTAATATTTGAAATCAGATTGCAGATATTTAATAAAGACAGACACTGTCATATGACAGGATGTGCAAGAGTGAGAACTCTAGAAATATTTTTCATGATTACCCTTTTCTTAATCTCTAAAAGTATCTGAATTCATATGAGTGATATGATTTTGTTTCAGGTAAGTACATGGTTAGCAAGTTCCTCTCAAAATCATATATCTAACACAATGGAGCAATCTTCCTGTCTAGATGTACACTATTTAAAGTTTAACCTGAATATTAACACAGCCTTTTCTAATAAAAAAGTAAAATGTTTACATGTAAATTTATCATATGTGTGACCTCTGACCATAGAGCCTGATTTCTTAAATGCTTTTTTTTATTTTATTCATAGCACAGGGCAAGATTCCACCCAATGCAACATTGATCTTTGAGATTGAACTTTATGCAGTAAATAAGGGACCTCGAAGTGTTGAAGCATTTAATCAAATAGACAAGGACAGTGACAAGAAACTCTCTGCACTTGAGGTAATATGATGTAAATAATTTGAAATAAATAATTTATAATAGTATAGGTATGGTTTAATGAGTTCTATCTTTACATGAGCTGCCTCTGCTGCAGTTGATCATCTGAGGCTTCTGTGTGCTTACACAAGCTACACTGTGCAATGCTGAAATTTGCTTTAATACATTAACATGTCTCAGATTTCTGTAGACGAACTATAGGTGTGTCTGCACTGGAGTCACAGTAACTTAGGTGTGTACCCCAAGTGTCCTCAAAGATAGCTGTTGAGTACTGGCATAAAAATGACAACAGTTGGAGGTTTTTCTTTTTTTCTAGATAAGCCAGTATTTGAAAGAAGAATTTGCAAGAGATGGCAAAAAACGTCATCCCTCAGCCCACGATGAAATCTTAGCTGACATATTTAAGAAGAATGACCATGATGGAGATGGCTTCATATCAGCAAAGGAGTACAACGTCTACCAGCACGATGAACTCTAAGTACTTAAAAAATCTTTGGCTATTTTCTGGACACTGAATTCTAAATAATACTTTGTCACAGAACTTTTTGTATTTTTTTTTCATAGTGGCATCTTTTTATATCTCTTAAGGTGACTGTAAAAATCTTATTTTTAACATTCAACTAATAAAATTGTTACATGTTTCAAAAGAAAGAAATAAAATCAGAAAATTATTATTAGTGGTTCTTGCATCATGTTCTGATCTACAGTATTGCTCAGTAGTCTTTCTCATTGTGTAAAATACTGATGAAAATAATTATTTCTGTCCTCTTGAGCACATAAAAATGGATCCAGTAACTGTTGACATAGCTAGAACATAACTGATGAACACTTCTCAATCCCTTGTTAAATAAAAGGGGAAAACAGAAGCTCAGGAATGTAGCTCAGTTAGATCCCTGCAGGCTCCTAGGCCAGCTTCTCAAGGAACAGCCATTTGCAGCAATTAACTATGAAAGGCCTTAAAATAAATGAACACTGACTATAGAATGTGAAGATAAAAACACAAATGTTTTTAAAGCAATTTAAAATAACCTCTGATATAATTTTGACATGAATAATTTGGTGTTGATAAGAAAGCAGTATTTTAAGTGAGTTTTTAAACTTTGATTTAGTAAAATTATTGTTATCAAGTTTATTCAGCAGCACCAAATTAAAAATCTACATCATCATAATTTCCTTAGATGAGATTGAAGATGATGGGAGATACTACATATGAACATAAATAATTATTCGGGCATCATTCTGGTTTCTCTCCTGGAAAAATATAAAGAAGTAGCAATAGTTAATAGAAAGTACTTGGATCTCATTAACTGTTCTGCTTATGCAGATGTCACCACAACACTTGTGTAACGTGCTTTACTCTTCTCACATGAAAAGCAATGGCTTGTATTCATTTCAACATGTAATAATCAGTTGTAGATAGTGATAGTGGCAGCACAACAGAAAAATCTTCCATACCTGGCTTATCATTAAAATAACTTTAAAAGGTAAAAAACATTTTCTGCTTTACCAGTTTAAAACAGCATGGTGAGAGGTTCAACAGCACCCTACCCAACAGCATGCCCAGTCCCAGACCTGGACAAAACTCTGTGGTGCCCTCCCGTGTTCCTGTTCTCAACAGGCTTATTTTTCTGTGGTTGAGAAATGCCAGCTAAAGACCTTGACCCCTGAAGTCTCATTGGATTGTGTAGTTCTGCTATTTTCATAAGTTTCCAAAACATTCTCTGGTAAGCAATTTTTTTCTGAACACGTTAAAGGAAGTCAAGAGCAGCTGTGACATAAAATCCAAATGCAGAAGATGGACTGGCTGGTTCCTTTTTAGGGATTTAAACAAACTTGACATACGGCAGAGGCATCCTAATATGAAACTCCTATCCGTAGTTTCTGTTGTTCTCTTTTGTAAAGGGATCACTGGACTGAGCTAAGCTTTAGCGTGTTTTTAATCTGATACTTCAATTAATCATTCATGAGAACACTAAATTATTAACAAACATTCTAATTTAGCCATCATGTGCCAGTGTACAGAAATGCAACATTTTGGGGGGTTTAACAACAAGTTTGTGTAAACAAAGTAACTAAGCATATATTTTGACATTAGGAAAATACAGTTTAAACGTAAATTTTTCATGAGAAGGCTCTAGAAAGAAAAAAAAACGTCAGGGAATGCATGAGTGTGTCATAAAGTAAAAGGTCATTGACTGAAGCAAAGAATTTGAAGAGCATAATAAAATGTTTTGCACTTTCGCTGTTTTGCATTTCACAGTTTGAGTCATAGTTACTAAGTCTGAAAAGTTTGTGGCACAGTTATGCCTATGTCAGTGACAATAGGCACTTACCTAGCTCAGTTACTTTAGTCTCTTATGCCAGAGGTCAAAACAGGGCACAGCATGCAGTCGTACGTACTTCTGTCCATTAAAAGAACACTCTAGGCATCCATAGACTGTCTCCCTTTTAGAACTTCCCATTCCGCAGAGGACACAAGGACCTTTAGGGATGTTGTTGTTAAGTAAATTAATTCGGATATGAGAACCATCTCTGAGATAGCTTGTGGAGAGATCAGTCATGCTCGCAGCTTTATCATAATAATCTGTAAAGAGGTCCTCCAAGTAAGGATCAGAGTTAGCAATGATTTCCACTACTCCTTTATCTGAAAAAGAATGCACAAGAAAAAGAAGCAATGATTTGCCACTACGTTACGAAATGTTGTTTAAAAAACAGCATCAGCCTAATTATAGAAACAAGTGATTCATGAAACCATTCTAGGCACGTCATATAGATTGTTTCCCATCAAAAACTCCGTGTGTTGAAAATTTTTCTGTAACTTCACATAAGACACTGACAAAAGCAAGAATGTTTTTACATGACCTATATAATTATATTTTTAGAAATATACCTAAAAGATAGGCATGAGGCAAGCTTCTGAGAAATTGGTGCAAAGTCAAACCACAGCTGTGTACTTCCCTGCTTTTATTTTTTGCATTTCTAGTTTTATATTCTAAACATTGTAAATTCACTTTCCTGTTATTTACAAAACAATCCCACTAATACTTAACAGGTTTAGAAAACTTGGAGGACTCCCTGTTGACCTCCTAGCAGATTTCTAAGCACCCAAATACCCTACCTTTTCCTTCTCTTTTCAGCGATTGACTAGTTTAGATTGACAAACTTTTAGGCAGCTACAGCTACTGAGATGTGTCATACCACTGAAGATTTTTTCCCTTAGTGTCAACTGGAGCAGCACTGAAGGCTTGGTCCATAGAAGTCCTCTGATTGAGAAGGGGATACAATGGAGCAAGGACACCTATACAGAGCAGCCTTCAGACAGACATGTTTACTGCTCAGCATTTATCTTCACAGTCAGATTTGCAGATTTCCAAAGGACTTGGACCAAGGAGTACTAAAAGTATAAGATCTTGGTCTGAAGAAAATGCAGCTGCATACAGTAATACTAAGTTTTGTTGCATGTTGTGTTCATATCAGAATTAGTAAAGAGAACTATGATGGTATCTTGCCCATGTCCCTGCCATGTGAACATACAGCCTAAAGAGTACATTCAAATATTTAAATTAATATTGTTTGGTATTTAAACTTACAGCATTTGCCCTCAAATATTACTATAGATTATAACTTGTATTGCATAACGAGCTGTAAATGGCAAGCATAGGAAATAGGTTCAATGTTAACTCAAGTTAGTTGTATAGTTATTCCATACCAGTTTATCAACAGCCATAATTTTTACTTTAGGATCTTTACAGTTTTAATGAACAGCAATACCATAGATTTGTTATTTCTGAACAAGCCAGATTCTGAAATACAAATTTTAATAACTTCACAATCATTTCAATACACTAGAAATTGAGAGGTACATTTCCCGTCAAAATTTCTTTCTTTAAACATTCATCTTGCATTGAAATTAAAGAAACAAAAATACATTTTTCATGCATTAAATAAGACATTATATATTTATATATGAAGTCATACTTCGATGAAAGAGATTATTCTTTAATCTCCTTAGTTTGGTCAGTGAAGATGGTCCAGATTTCTCTTTTTCAAATCCTCCTTTCGCAATTGGAGTCACACAGAGTTCTGTAAAAATGAAAAATATATTTTTAAAAGAACAAAATATAAACCTCAGAATTGCACAACAGAATTTAATGTTTTCTCATCAATAAAGCTAACAGTTATTAAATTCAGCTTTGCTTATTTTTTTAATGGCTAGTAAAACTTTAATACAAATCTGCACACTTTAATAGCTCATAGAATCAAGTGACACTGTTTCAATGGGAATTTTTAAATGTTGGAGGCTTTCAAATAACATTATCAGAGCTTGCTTTGGTTCACACACAAATTCTGGCTTTGTTAAGGGACTAAGTCAGTATCATATGAATGAAAGCCCTAATTCTGAAGGAGAAGCACTTCTGTGGTCTTATTTGAAACTAAAAATGAAGAATTACAAGCAAGGCTGTGTGGGGTTGGTTTCAGGTGCTGCAAAGCATCCTGGGAGTTGTAGTTCTACGTACTCTGTTACACATGCCCAGCGAAATGCTTGTATAAGATTGGCTGATGATGTCACGTGTTGTGACGTGTCAGCATTTGAAACCACTATTTAAGTGTTGCCTCTT
>JAYRBT010000181.1:23354834-23398633 GCA_036023395.1 Myiotriccus ornatus | reverse complement strand
GCACTCCTTTCGCACCACGTTGGTGCTTGCTGAGTCCTAAGGACTCATTACTTATTATATTAATATAACTGCTACAAGGCTGTGAGTTCTGTAGTCGCCTCTTCCAAACAAGTATTAAAACCTTTTTGTAAATAAGTATCATCTATGATTCTATCCATAACTTGAAAGAAAACCTTTAAAGTGAAATATAAGCTATGCATTTTTATTAGTTTCCAATAACCATGATTATTTCCTCCTAAATATCTTCAGATATCCATATGTGGTAATGATTGGTATCAGACTGAAATTAAAGACCCAACAGAAAAAAATGTTAGCTTAGTTTAGAAGTTTTGTGCACTTTTTTGTTTACTTCGGTCTTCTTATTTGCCTACTTTATGCAAAACTGATCAGATAGTCTCATAAGCCTGTTCCTTGAAGGCTAGAAATATAAATAGAAATATAAATTTTTATGCAATACAACTGCAGGATTAAAAAGAAATACAAAATCATACAAACTGTTAAAAAATATTTCCACAGCAAACTGCTTTCTAGCACCTGCCTTGTTTATCTTTCCAAGCATTTTTTCTCTTAGAAGGTCAGAATACTTATGCACATAACATTAAAGCATACCATTGTATGGGATCAGGGCTTTGTATATCAAGAGTAGTAAAACTATTTTAAACCATTTTAAAAATGGCAGTAATTCACATCACTTACCAAAATTACCATCCAAATGAATATAGAGTTCAAATACACTAAAAGCAATAGTTGTATGCGCAGGAAAAACAATGGCTTTGTCCCGCCCTTTAGAATTCTGATCTTCAATAATGTGAAACTATAATTTAGAAAAGCATCAAAAGGAAAAAATGTTACAATTTGCAATGAAAAAAACCACCACAAAATAGCATCTCAAACTGCATATATTGAGAATTGTAATGCCAGGAGGAAGCTTTGAAATTGAAGATCAAATAGCTAAAGAGTTTTCTATTAACACGTTTGTATTTTATTAAAGTTTGATACAGAGATAGTAACTTAATTTTCATCACTCACTGAAAATTACGTGAATGATTTATAAATACTAGTAATGGGCAAAGTCAGAAGATCTGTAGGTTCAATTACTCAAATACATAGAGGGGGAGAGGGAGGAAGGACATAAGACAGGAAGTAAGATGCCAACCCTCAAAATAATAACAACCTGAAGTTCCAGTGTGTTATAGAAGATTATTATAATAATGAAAGATAGGTCATACATTTATTAGAAAGTCAAAGTAAAAAGATGTAAATTCCACATTTTTGCTGAGTCTTCACCCCAAGCAATGGCTCATTGTCTAGACATCCTTTCAGGCATTTCCCATCCTTCAGTCACATAAGCATTGCTAACAAAAGACCAACTTTTAAATCACTTTACATCAGTATAATAATATTGATTTACTTCAGATTTTTTTCTGAGCTTACATAATAAAATGCAATTAAATCCAACCATAAAATTTATAAAAATTAACTTTTTATGCTTGATCATATAAGTACAGAACTTCGTCAAACATATTTACCCTCATAGTCTCTCCACGCATTCCAGTATGGACAGTTAATGAGCACTGCCTTGTAGTTCGAATACTTTCCATGACCACACATAAAATTTCCATCCTACTTTTTCTTAATTGATGGACTAGACAATGATCAAAGTTTATTTTCCTAAAAAAAAGAGGGAGGCAGGAGGGAAATTCAGACCTGATTAACAATTTACAAAGCAGCTAATAGAATTAGTAACTTTGAATCAGTAAACAGATCACCATAATGTCCATTTCATAGCAGTAAAACAACTGGATGAGGAGATCTCTGGAAACTTAATACTGGCTTTCAGTGTTTGGGAACAGAAACACTAAGAAATTCAAGGAAAGCCAATAATGTACAAATGTTAAGAGACAATGTCTGGGACATCCTGGAAAGTTCAAAGTTGGTCCATGTGACTGATTTAGTGCCTATAACTGAAAAAAAAAACCTATATCACTTATAAACATTGAACAATCATGAAACAAACACTGGTTGTTAGTCTTATAAGACTGAATCTTTTTATCTAGACCCTCTTTCCCCACTCGCAGTTATTAATGATAATGTTTGAAGGTTACAAATAAACAAGGAAAAGGTAGGTACAGAACAAGAGAGGTTATAGATACAAAATAAAATGTACTGCTTGGTAAATAACTACAAGGAAACACTATATGTTTGAAAATGCCAAATGTTCCATCATGCACAGTAAATAATTTACTGGGATGCAACACTGAGATTCACCGGGATATATTGTGACGAAGGGACAATCTTTGAAATATAAAATAAAGAATTACACCTAGAATTAGTCTCATCATATTTCTACATTTAATATTTGTGCTAGGACCACGGGAACACCAACTTCATTTTCAGTGTCCACAGCTCCACAAGACTGCTGGTAAAACATGACTGGATTTAGAGAAAAGTCACAGAAGGTTATGAAAAATTGAAATAGATAAACCTATTTTGCTTTTCAAAGAAAAGGCTGTGTAATAACTTCATAAAACCTCAAAGTACCTACATTGGCACTAGTATATATGGCTCTCCAGTTCATTAAAGCAAAGAAATCCTGTTTCTGAAACCTGGAGCTGGGTATTGTCATTCAAAGTAAATTTCAAATTTTCAATACTATAACATAGATAGGAGCTTGGATGGACTCTTCCTCTCTGAATCTGCACTTTTTTCTGAGAGATGCACTGTAGTTCAAACAAGAATTCAGAAAATTTGTACAGTCTGTACTATACAGAAGGTCATATGTCTAATCCTAGTGATTCAACTTGAGAACCTTGAAAATATCAGATGGTGACAGCTATTGGTTGACTAAAAATAATCAAAACATAAGCATTTCTGCCTTTCAACCTAACAGTATGAAATATAATTACGAAACCAGAAATCAAAATACATAATATAACCTTGTAGAAAGTTCCTTAAGTAATCTTGGTACTTCAACCTCGTGTTTGGTCACTATGCCAAATGAAGCTTTAAAGGCAATAGAATCTGATCCGGCAACATCAAAACCAACATCATTCATTATCTGATTTCCTCTTCTACCATTAAGCGAAACATCGGATTTGTCTTCATAGTTGAGCAACTGGTAAGATGAGACACCTGAGTAAAAGAAGAAAATCGCTGAGTGATGAAAAGTCTGAACACAGTATTTCCACAGAGCAAGAATAAATGGTACCATTCCTACTGAGCTTAACCATTTTGATGTGAAATTCAGAGCCACATTGGGCACTTACTGGTGTTGCTGCTGATGACTGATGGAAAGAGAGTACACAGAAGTCAGAGGGTTCTCTGCCTCTCTCTGGCAGAGTTGAGCCCATGCTCCTGCAAGTGATACGTCCTGGGCATGAAATAGTGATTAGGGCTATTCCTAAATTTCTGTGCTTACTATTATTCTCCTAAAGTACTTCTACCTGTAGCTATGCTGTAGGTACACACGAACTATGCATGTCCTGTGTTGTGGCTTTAATAACAGAGGCTCTGAAACCCAAAATGACTCAGCGGAAGCCACACAGAATATTAAAACTATGAATAAAGTGAAAGCCATTGTGTGTAAAAAATATTAGGGAATTCTGAATTGAATGTAGATGCAGTACAAAGGACACCAATGTTTCTTCGTTTTTGCAATATGTAAATGAGACATGGGTGCGCCAGTGACATTAACTCTGCCTTTTACCTGACACGTCACATGTAAAAAGACTTACCACACCTTCCACGTATGCCTAATGATTCCAGGGACTATGTCAGTTTATTTTTAAGGAAAGAAACCAGATTAATTCTTACCTGAAGTTTGCCTTAAATTACGGTACAATGAAAAGGTAGGTACCAAAGCATTTCTATAATGCTGTCTTTATAAACTTAAATACATTTCTGTTACACTAATAGGAAATGCATTGGCTGCCAAGTTAAAATTAACACAGAGATTAGACATCCAAATATATTTAGGAATCTGAGTTTTACTCCTTTTTTATGGTTTTAATTCTTCAAAAGTTTTAGGATAAACTGACATTATGAAGTCACCTACTACGAATCCTGTTTGTCTTTGTTTTTAACAAAAAATAAAGGTCATATATTTTTCATAATTATAAAAAGGTTACAAACACTTGTCTTTGTCACATAAAAAAGGAAATTTAATTACAAAGCTCTTTGCTTACATTAAAGGACAATACTTTCTGCACATGATGTTTAACCTTTACAGAAAAAACTAGTGAGCTTTTGCTAGATTTTTTAATTATATTTTGCAACCTTTTTCTATGACTTTTTAATGAGATTTTTTTTTTTTTTATTCGGGACAAGCCAGCTGAATTTTCCTGAATGTAAGATTAGTAGGATTAGTGGGATTACAATTTTTTTCATTATGCTTGAATCCTGGAATCCCCACTTCATGGGGTCAGCAGGTATTTCTGTCTTTTTGTGATCATAATGGTTTATCTTAGAGTTTTTAATTAATGCATTTCTTATGCAATAAGTAGCATCAATATTTTTGTCAAAATTGACACCTTCTCAAAAAAATAAAGCTATTAAACTATTTTGAGAAAACATAGCATGTAGACAAGAATTATACACTTTTCAAAGGAAGGTACAGGGATACAGCATAGTTCAGTTTTGAACCTCCTAATTCTCACAGAATCTCCTCAAAAATTAATGTTATTGCATAGCAAAGGCAATTTAAACACAATTAAGCTCTTTAAATACACCGAAGAGATTACAAATGCGGAAAAAAATCTCACAGAAATCCAGTTACATCAGACAGATAGCTCTTGTCAAATGTTTCTGCCTGTGCAGAGCCCAGTTCAGCACAAAGAACTACTAGCATGGAACAGCTGTAAAACTGAGGCCATTCTTACACACTTAAAAGTGAATATATAGAGAAAGGTGTACATTAAAAACAAATTTTAAGTAGCAATTAATCAACATACATCCGTACAACTATCAGAAATTTGTGGTTTGTGAAAAACAAGGCTTAACTGAATTTGTTTCATACTAGTTAAGAAAATAGCAAGGCTTTTTAGTATAATTAACTAACTTTTTTTTTTTACTCTTTTTTCAAAAAGTCCTTTTCTTCCTAAGTATTTATTACATAACTAAGCAAGAAAAATTATTCATTTATTGAAGAACCATCATACTACCTGCACAGTTTAAACTATGTCTCCAGTTCTGTATTTACTAGAAAATATGCATTTTTCCACTTTAAAGAAATATGAAAGTCTTACCTGCAGAAATTTCTTTCTCCCCTTCAAGAATGTCTTTTAATGTGAAAGGTGTTGAAGCAAATTTAGACTTTTTTGAAAGCAAGCATTTTCTTTTTTTAATCACAAGGCTCAGAGGCTGGTATTTATCAGCTTCACTGAGGCTGGGCACTGGAACTAGTCTTCCTCCATCACCAACCTGTTTAACAAAGTTTTTGGTTGCAGCAGCAAACATATTATGACATTAGTAATGATAATAATAAAAAGCTTTGTATCATGTGTAACTTCCAGACATCAAGCCCATGTTCAATTCTTTTTATAATTTTCCTTCAAACAAATTAACATGCTTAAAAAAAAAAAAAAAAAAAAAGAGGCGTCAAACTGCTTTTTTTTAGATTGAGTTATATTTCACTTGGAAAGAATCAACAGCATCTTAGCTATAAAACTGCTGTGGTGTATTGCTTGAGACTTCTCTCAAAGACCTTCAATTAAGCTCTCTAATTCTGCATGATGAATAATGAATTACAAGTGTAAACTGATAGGGAAATGGCTGCCCTTTTCTTGGCAGTTCAATGCCACTGTCTGAAATCAAAATTTACAGTCATAGAAACAGAAGTTACCCAACCCTTAGCTTTCCATTAGGAGAGATTGATTTATTGCTGTTTGTTGGGTCCTTGCTGCAGCTGAATTCTAATGTTTTACCTGCAACCAGCAAAGCAGCCCAGACACGCTCCGGGAGACCGCTGGAATTACACATTCATGAACTCTGGTAGGTCTGCTGAGATAGTATTGCCTTTCACAGCACTTCCATAACCTACCCAAGGGCTAGGTTTGAGCTGCATGTGTTTTGGCTTAGACTACTGAGGAACTCACTAAATTGTGAGAATTATGAAAAATAATAAAATTAAAATTGGAGACAGAAGTGAAATAATAGATATAGGAACAAGGAGCAGTTCAAGGACCCAAGAGGGAAAGCACCAGTGTAAAAAGATACAAAACTGTAAAGAAAATAGAGTTAGTAGAGAGCACTGTGTGAGGGAGGCAGCAGGAGCCAGTCCATCCTCATTTAAACGATATGACTTGATTCTCTTGCAAGAGTGGTGAACATACAACTGGCTAAACTTTGCAGCACTTCTTCCAGAGACTCCTTTTACAGTTACAGAAGTAAAACATCAGCCACAAAGCTACTAAAGCTTAGGTATGAATATTATCCCTGGTTGCCAGGTAACAATAAGTTTGATTAGCTTTTTTTCTGAAGCAGGGTTTCCATGTGAAAGCATCTTGAGGACTGTTTTTATAATATGAACACTTCTGTAATGTCTATCATGTCTATCATGACAGATTTTTGGATAGACATTTAATGTCTATCATGTCTCAATTTAGTTTTTTCCAATACTTCCATAAACATTCTTAAAGGTTCAGAGTAACAGGAAGTCCAATAAAAAGGCAAAAGAAGGAGTACATTACCTCGGCTATCTACAGTAAAATGAAAGGCTGTCAGAGCTTTCTGCTTACTCTAGAGGGGGCTGAAAATTCAAGTCTGATTACATACAGACTTTGAATTGAAAGCATGTGAAATGATGCCATTAATTCAGGATGCAATTCATATTACACTGCACTACCAGAAAAACCCTGTAAGTATTTACTCAATCAAAACATGTTAACAAAACTGAAAAGGTTTTAAAGTGAAGGAAAAGCTAAGGAAATTCTAAAATGAAAATTGTCCATTGATTTTTGATTTAGCTTAATCCTGTATATGTCTTATAACTGTTTGACAGGACACTATTTTTCATACAGATAATGAAGCTCAGCTGGCACTGTTTATTCAACATGTATTTGTATTTTTCTTGCTCAGTATGTGGTCATACATCATACTCAAACTGATCCTAGCTCTATTTTTGATAATGAATAGTTTCATTTGGTATGTTTACATGGTACTTCTGCTACTCTAACACCCTATAATCTACCATAAATGCTCAGCAGATGTTTGTATCATCCTCATGCCACAGATTTGAGAACAGGAGTACAAGTACAAGTACAGTAACACTGCCACATTCTGAAAGCATTCACTAATACATCCAAGTGAAGAAATCCAAGATATTTTCCTGCTCTACCAGCACCGGGGACTTCTGTATTTGGCACACAAATATACTTATGAACTTTCACCATTTCTGTGGCCCTGGCACATTCTTATTTTGGGCAGTCAATAAATGAAAAACATTTAATTTCCGAGTTCATATGTTACGCCTGAGTCAGCACCTGAATAAAAAAACTTGCTTTCTGTCGCCAAGTTGTGTATATGAAAATCCTTATTCACGTTTGGGCTGAAGGCTACCCCTGGGGAGGGTCAGGGCTAAAATGTTCTGCACCCCTTAGCCCAGAATCCTGTAAAAGTTGATCCTGAAATTGTGCAGGATCTGCTGCTCAGGCTGGATTCCTACAAATCTACGTGGCCTGATGGGATTCATCCAAGCCATTGGCTCACAGATCGAGCACAGAGGATAATAGTGAACTGGAGACTTGTCACTAGTGGGGTTCTGCAGGGCTCCGTCTTAGGCCCTGCACTCTTCAACATCTTTATAAATGAGTTGGACACAGGACTGGAAGGGACACTAAGCAAGTTGGCAGACAATACAAAACTGGGAGGAGCTGTGGACTCCCTTGAAGGCAGGGAGGCCCTGCAGAGAGACCTTGACAAATTAAAGGACTGGGCAATCACCAACCATACATATGAAGTTCAGTAAGGGGAAGTGCCAGATTCTGCACCTGGGATGGGGCAACCCTGGATGTAGGTACAGACTGGGGAATGAGATGCTGGAAAGCAGTGCCAGGGAAAGGGACCTGGGGGTCCTGGTCGATGGCAAGTTGAATATGAGTCAGCAGTGCCCTGGCAGCCTGGAGGGTCAACCTGTCCTGGAGGGCATCAAGCAAAGCATTGCCAGGTGGGCAAGGGAGGGGATTGTCCCGCTCTGCTCTGCACTGGGACGGCCTCACCTGGAATATTGTGGGCAGTTTTGGGCACCACAATATAAGAAAGATACAAAGCTATTAGAGAGTGTCCAAAGGAGGGCAAAGAAGATGGTGAAGGGCCTTGAAGGGAAGCCACATTAGGAACAGCTGAAGTTGTGTCAGGGGAAGTTTAGGTTGGATATTAGAAAAAAGTTCTTCCGCCAAAGGGTGGTTGGGCACTGGGAACAGGCTCCCCAGGGAAGCCTGACAAGAGTTCAAGAAGCCTTTGGATGATACTCTCAGGCACATGGTGTGACTCTTGGGCATGGTCCTGTGCAGAGTCAGAAGCTGGACTCAGTGATCCAACTCAGCATATTCTGTGATATTGTGATTGACAAGGCATCCCATCTGCCTTCCCTACACAGAGTCCTTCACAGAAGAACAAAAGGACTTTTCTAGCCCAACCTTAGCCCATCTTTATACATTACTGGAATGAGGTCTTACTTGAATCCTCACTTTGACCCAGGCACCTCTTTAAAAAAACCAAAAAAATGTGACCAAAAAAATCCACCTGCCAGATTGCCCAGAGTTCATCTGTGATGACCTCTGTTCTTGACTGAGCCTCTCTGAATCATATACAAACTCACTGCTGGTGTCAGAAAAAATGATTCCTCCAGTTTCCCCATTTTCTCAATCATCAGAACACACTTTCTTTGTTACCCCTTCTGTGTCTACTTATATACCCTTGAGCCTTGTAAACTGATCAATCAAGACTCTTACTGGCAGAAGCCTCATTTGCTGATGCATCTGCAGAGCAGGTGAACCTACACTTGGGAGGAGGAATTCTGTTCAAGAAAAAATACGAAATTATGTAAAGATCTATTTTTATGGGGTTTCAATCGATTTTCCTGTCTCTACAATTCCAGCATTACTGCTCTCTGCTCCGACTTACCACCCTCTGTTCTGCTTCTCTTTGTGCTGTCTCCTGCAGACCAAATGTGTCTGTACATTTGCCCCAGGACAGCTCATGCTTCAACATGGGGAGCAGATTCAAGGCACCTTATTCAGTTCCATGTTATGCATTTTCTTTACTATTATCCTCACCAGGAGGGAATAGCAAGATTATTTTTTTCCTATGCAAGATGAGTTCTGTTTTTTCAGAGTGGGTCTTAGCCATGGAACAATAACAGAGCAAGCCTTAGCTATATATAGTTGACAATTTTTAAACTTAAATACTGTATTTTTTCCTTACATCATATTCATATGAATGTGGAGATTTTTTTAAGAGTAAAATCTAGCGGACTGTCCTTCCTTATGCATAACCTTTGAGGATGCAGAAGGCTTCTTGTAGTTATTAGGTAATTCCATAATGGGTTTTGTTTTACTATTAGATAGTTATCCTACATTATCCCTGCAGAAATACTGGACACCTACAATTATGGGGTGTCTAAAGAGATTTTTCCAAGGAACTGAATATGTGGAACTATTTCACTATTTTCAATCCAGAAACCTTAAACCACCTGTAGATTATTTTGATGTTTCCATAACCCATGTGAATTGATCTGATTTTGTTTCTTGTCACAGTCAACTATCTCATAAAATTAGTATGATTAAGCAGTCAGATGAAGGGAAGAAAGAAATCTTGTGTGTTGACTGATTGGATAAACTGAGTTGATGTTTCACTTGAAAGGATTAAACCCACAATCTGTATCAAATTATACTGGTAATTTATTTAATATCTTCTTAGTGTACAAAAAGATGCCATTGGTTGCCAGACCTCCTTGCTGAATTGCCTTTGAACTGTATTATGTTTACCTACAGATCTCTGCCAAGGAACAAGTGCAAGAATTTAACATACAAAAACCAGCAAAAGAAAATGCTACTGAAAAAAATTACTTGCAAAATTTCACAACTTTCCAGCATATGGCATGAGTATTTCCCTAGAAGGACAGGATCTGTGCAATATAGATCCTGTTATATATTCAGGTGGTAACAATTTATGGGACAAAATATGGTCCTTATTATATTTTTTTAAGGTGGAATCTGCCTATAGCTTCTCTAGTATAAGCAAAACCAGACAGTTCCCATACCAAGTTCCTGGGTATGAGGGCATTACCACTGCCATGCTGAACTCCTGATTTAGCAGTTTGCTGGGATACTGGGCTCACTTGGCACGTTGGTTGGAGTGAATGCTGCTCACAAAGCATTGTGGCATTCAGAGATCACTGTGGGAAGGAAAGCAAGAAGAAGGTTTTCAGCAGACCACTTCAGCAGAGATACTTCCATGTTGGATTTCTTTCTAATACAGTCCAAGGGCAGTGAAAATTTTAAATTAGTTCCCAAATGATATTTTCATTATGCAGTATAGGGGAACAATTGAATTAGCAGTGGCATATTTTAATTTTTTTGCAGAAGCCCAGTCCTAAAATGTTTTAAGTTCCCCACATTTAAAGTACGTTTTAATTCTTATGGAGCCATATCCTTTTGAATATTCCACCACTGTTTGTAGTGTCATAAGAAAATTTTAATAAAGAAGTTTCTAGAGGTATCTATTTTAATGGACGTCTGTGTTTATAAAACTTTTGTGTGTGAACAGTTACTTTACAAAACAGAATGAACTTGAAAAAAAAATTTAAAAGGTCCAGGAAATGCTGTCATCCTTTTCTATACAGGTATCTAAACCACAACTTTAGGGCTGTTCTAAATTATTTTCAGAGTCACCTTAAACAGTCCATTTGATAGACATGCAGCACACACTTGCTATCACTTTGCTTCTTTCATATCACTCTTCCAGTTTACAGCTCAAGCAAACTATTGTAACCTCCTTCTATTCTCTGCTACAAAATATAACAATACATACTCATAGTCCGTGCAACATACACAGAAAAGTTAGATCTCCTGCCAGGAGGTGCTGTGCTCTGCATGTCACCTACCCAGCAACCACAGCATTTAAAGCTGTACTGCACTGTAAGTTTTACATTAATGAAAGGTTACAAGATGCGGAGTTCAACTGGCTTCGCTATGTCTTTTGATTACATTACCCCTCTTTCACCTTTAAACAAGCAACATCTGTAGACCTAATCCGTGCTGCACAGTTGGTTCCTTTGTACCACTTCACTGCCTTCTCACTAGAGCCACGCTGATGATCAAAGGAAACACAAATGCAATTAAGGAACACACATTCTGGTGACTTTTATATGTTCTTCAACAGACTTACCTTTCAGGTTTCAGACCTTTGTTCTTGGATGCACAGATTACTGCAGATCTGTGTTTCATGTGTCCATCTTTAGAGTGTATGAAATACCCCAGCTTTTGCTTCTTTGTAATTGCCCCAATGTAACTGGCAGTACTTTTAATGGGCAGATGGATGTCTTAGCTGTGAAACATTTACAAAAAAGAAATGCAAAAATAGTCCTCCAGGGACAGATGTGCTGAGATAGTATGTTTGCATTTATACTTACTACCTATGAGAAGCAGGCCCATCTTTCAGCCAAAAGAAGTGGTCATTTGTTACATAAACATTACAGCATACAACCAAGCTACTTCCACCAATCAAAATAGAGTGCCTGGGTTTGAATAATATTTCAGTTTAGTTTCTTTAAATCTGATTTAGTTATAATTAGTCACCAAAAAAAAAATTTTGCATATTGTGGTGCAGGAAAAGTCAATATTGCATACTTGTAGGTTTCTTTAACATTTAGGCCAACTTAAATATTTAGTTAGATCATAAGGACTTGGAGAACCATGTAGCTTGATATGTTCGCTGTACAAACATGCTGTGTATCATCACATCAGAACAGATTTTTGTACCAGCAGTGCAACTTGGAACAGCTCTCTGTGGGCAACTCCCTTAGCTGAGTCAGGATGAAATCTTGTCAATAGCTTCCCACACTGTCTCACTTCACCACACCACAGCGCCTACATGTTTGTGGTTAAGAAGAAGTAACATCTGTCTCTTGGTTAGATAAATTTAAATATATAATTTACTTTCATACCTTAAGTAATAGTTTTGATGCTAAATTAGTTGTCAGGTTGCTGCCTCACAGGCCTCTTGTACTCTATTCCCAAGGGTTTGTTGTGTTGATCTTTTTTTAATCAATTAAGTAATGACAGAACTTTTCACACTTCACTCATGCACAGAAATTTTGCTGAGTCACAGTCATTCAAAACTGTTAGATTTGTTTTGCAAAGCATTCAGAGGCAAAGTACAGATCTCAACTATACAAATGTGAAAGCAGAGCTGAGTTTTGCTCACAGAATTGTTTATCAGGGAATAAGTTCCCAGTGTGCCACCTGTCGCAGAGCATCGGTTTGAACAAGATCAGATGTGTACTCTGACACAAGAAAGAAAGCACTGCCATTCATGAAAAAAGCTTTTCCTTTCCTTTGCAATTGCTTCCACTCAGGCAGCATTCCAGACTGTTTGAACACTTGTTCTTTTTTATAATGCCAAGAAAAACCAAAAACCTTAATTTCTCCTCCCAACCAAATTCTTGTTTTTTATGTTTTCATTTTAAGTAAATTTAAGGGTTGAACAACTGACAAGAACACATAATGGAAAAATGCCGTACCATTATTTTTCCAAGATGTCAGAAGGGGTGGGTGTCAATTTTTTTTAAATTTCCACACCTCTTTTTTCAATTCTATTAGAGAACATCAGGACCTGTTTTTCCTACACCCTCTCACAAAACTTGGGGAGCATACTGCAAGCTCCCTTTAATCACAGAGAGCAAGATGAAGTGAAAAAAAATAAAAAAGGTTCTTACCAGCTGTAGCATGAAGATTAAACCAGGAACTGCCAAAAAGAAAATTACCTTCTTTGAGACTGCAGCTGATAGTTCCTGACAGATCTAAAGGAAATTGCAGAGATTCACATGGGACAAGTTTTATAAAAACATTCCTGCAGTGGAAAAATGTTAGAAAGGAACAGGGATGCTATTGAGAAGCCACTGTTTCAGTGCTATTGCTGCCACTATCACCCACCTCTTCAAAATCAATCCGTACAATATATATTAAGAATTTTACAATTAATACTCAATTCACTTAACCAGTTACAAATAGTTCATTCAAAAACCATATTCTCAATGTTATGTTAATAAATCAGAACACAGATGACAGCAGTTTAAACAGTGTACATTGAGATTTATTAGAACAAGCACTAATAGCAGCAGTGTACAGAGTGATGGAGACAATGTACTGTATGCACTGAACAATAATAATTATACAATTGCACTTCTTCAGAGATCTATTAGAAAATGCTTTTCAGTAAACAGTTTCCCAAATCTAGCATTGTTTGGATTTGCCTCTGAGGAAAAAAAATACAAAAAATATGCTTTATCTTTTTTTTTTTTTTTTTCGGTAAGGCATTAGCAACATTCATTGGCAGGCTACACAAGTCATTTGTACATGCATTATCCAATTACATTGCAACAGGTAAAAGAGCGTCATGTTTCCTCAAAAACTAAAATTGTGTATGTGTTTTGGACACAATATCCTGGTAAATCTTAGTCTGAAGGAAACAGATGACATCTTTTGTTACATTTTAGAGCACAACAAAAACTATAGCATAGCCAAGTTCACTTTTTATTTCCTACCAGAAGCTGTAGGACCTCCTTCAGTTGGACTTGGTATTATGGGTATTGTGTATACCACATATATCACTGGAAAAAAGTCTTAATTATTACTTTTTGTTTACTATTCCCCCCACTACCACCTCCCTGAATCATGTGGCCAAAGGATGCTTGACTGTAATCAACACTAAATACTGAATGGTTTTTATTGCATGAGAGGTAGTCAGTGTGAGGCCTCAATCTGCTCTCTGGATTTCTACAACAGTACGTTCAAAACCAACATATAAGTGCAAAGACACTGAATAAGTGTTGCAGCTGCATTACATGGAAACTTAAAACTGTTATCTTAACTGTTCCTTTCTGGCTAGGTTCAATCTCAGAAGCAGCCAGAGAACTCAATACACCAAAAAAAGCAATTCTGTTTATGTGCTAAAGCCTTAGACGGAAGAGGCACTTTCTCACATTCATGCTTTTCTGGGCTGAGATTAGAAGTGTGCTCTTAGTCAGCCACCCCCTTCTCCACAAATCAGAAAGATCAGACTCCTTTTTTTGACTGGCATACAGTACTAGCAACCCTGAACTCTGGCTGGGCACCATCGTGGGGAAAGTACAGGGAAACCAGAAAAAGGGATTGCAAATATTCTTACAATTAAGCTTGCCAGAGTGAAACATAATATGATAAATTGTCATTGTTTCAATGTACTGTTCTTTCTTCCAAATGTCATATCTAATTGAGCTTTGCAGAGACATGAAGTTAACTGGTTTTTAAATACGACAAGCTCCAGAATAAGGTTCCAAAATGCAAGCGAGTCAAAGGAAAGTCAAATATTTTGCTCTGAGCGGCAAGCAGTCAAACCATCTGTATTTCACACATTTTATCTTGCACAACTCAGTGCACATGTTCAAAATTAAGCTTAAGTGCAACTAGTTGAATACCTAGGCTTGACTGCACATTAGGCCTATAGCTAAAATAGATTTGGGCAGCTACATCATCCACTCACCTGAAAGCTCACTGATTTCAATGGAGAATGGAGTACCAACAGCAGCTCAAGCCTTATCTGTGTAGAAGCTCATTTGTTTAAGCATGTATGAACTAAAAATCAACTAATCTAAAGCCTGGTGTAACCAGGTAACCAGTTATATATTTTTCCTAGGAATGTCACTTTTGAGCATTTTTATTTGAACTTAAGCATCTACATCTTTAAACTGATTTAAACTGCAATGTTCATACTAAGTAAGTATTGATGCCTGTGCAACATCAGAGTCCAAGCAAATGAAGCAGCGAAAAATCTGATGTGCATTGCTGGTTAACTCTTACAGTGAAATAAAAGTCTATAGATTTGGAATATGCAAATTATATTCTTTCTGTATTATTCCTCAGCTGCTGATGCCTAGTAACCATGCGCAATAAAATTGTTTTTACAGGCACAATTATACCATTATTTGGAATCAGAATAATAAGACGTAAAGAAGAATCATCCTGAAGACATCCCAAACTTGTGAATAGTCACGCACGGATGAATGCATTTGCAAGACATGAATCAGGATCAATCAAGAACATTTTTTAATGTTAAATTACTGAATGCACTACGAAGGACTAAATTTATGCTTTTGAAAATTGCAATACAATAAGTAGCTTATATAATTTTCACCACAAATATTTGCAAATCAATATTCTATTGAGTATTTAGAAATGATGGTACTGATTTTTTTCCCTGTATCCTCTTCTTCTTCATCTCATTATTTAAGTTCACAGTGAACTTCTGAGCATAAAATTAAGGGTGCTGCAGGTGAGGCTTAGTATTACAGTGCTCAAAAATAATGCCTTCTGCAACATTTGGGTGGCTGGGTACATAAACACTTCTCAGGGTCTTTCTTTCCCTTAAGTAACCCTTTTCTATTGCTTTCAAACAACAGAAAGAATTTTATCTGGTGCATCTAGGAACTCAGACCCTTTCTCATTACAGTCTGTTATTTCCCTCTAAAACAGACACTGTAGCACTGGCTCTACATGTTATGCTTCTAGAAAGCAACTATTTGCCTTTAAATTCGTCTTAAAAACCACAAAACAAGTTTCTATATGCCTTTCTTGCTGACATAATAGCATAATCATAGTGGGAAGACTCTGAGAATCTCTTTTTACAAGTATGCTATGTGAAGAGATGTACGAGGAATGAACAAATTTGGGTTTTTTTTCAGAACAAGCACAGGGATATGGGCAATCAGCAAAGAATGCTCTTTAGCTATTTAGATTCTGACATTTTGGCCTGATAAAGAATTGGCACGGGGCTGTTTCCCATCTGAAAGGCTGTTAAAAGCAAAGAAGCTCAGTAAGGCAATGTAAAAATGACAACTAATATAAACTTCACTCTTCTAATGGCATTCACATAATCTGAGCAAGGTAAAAAATACTAACATTGACTACATTTCCTAAATGTGCGCATGGGATCCAATCACACCAAAAAAGTGTGACATTATTCCAAATTTATATGTACTTTGTGCAAAAGTTTGAGAAAGTACAAAATTCTTTGCTACTGAAGTACTAGGAAATCATAAATCACTAACCACTTAATTATACAGAGAAAAGTAGATAAAGACCCAGAGAAGAGTCTTGCTACTGGTTACAACAAAGAAAATATACCTAATATCCTAATACAGAACTATCTTAACAATCTCTCTGGATTCTTAATTTTTGTTTAATTTTATGATGGCTTTTTACATACTAAATAAAAGTATCCTCTTCAGACAATCTAGCAGTAACAGATGAAGAACAAGTAGTTTGCTATGCATTTTGAGGAAGAAAACTATCTCAGACATCAGATACTAGCAGCTTGATTTCTTACTTATTTTATAGTAAGTAACTTAAGACACCAATCAATATACATAGAAGAATTCCATTGGAAAAGCCCACTGATATTTCTTTTTGGTCCAAGGGTGAAATTTTACTGGTCCACCCTGAGCGCTGGAGATTTAGCAAGATGTGAGCATTAGGTGCAAGGCAGAAGCACCACTGTTTATGTCTGCAGAGTTCCAAACACTGTTTAATTTTTAGAACTTAAACTTCACATGTGATTAATTCTCAGTCAGGAAAGAACTTCTGAAAACAAGTAGTTTAGAAATAATTACAAAGGAATAAAAACAGTGTCTTTGCTAATTGGAATGAAAGCTTGACTAAGGTAGAAGTTGACATTTGGTATTTATCCCTGCATACCAAAATACACCCATCAGCATTTATTTTTCTGCTCAGTCAGGTCTTCTGTGAGACTTAGTTGAAAATAAAATTTATTGTGATCTGAATTTATTATTCTATATTTCAAACACTAAAGAATACCAGTAACACTTATTTTAAGAACTAAATAGACCTATTTTCTAACCTCAAATTGAAATGACAATTTTCAAGGTTGATTTTGAGACAGGTGACAAAGTGATTTTAATATGCTTATTGTGATCCAGTCTCAAAATATTGTATAAAATATTAAGCAAATACAAGGATAATAGAAGATCCTCACCTGTGACTCTTCCATATAGTTAAATGAGCTATCCTGAATTTTCCTTTGCCTGGAAAATAGTAAGGGTTAACCTTGTATTAACTATGTTAATGTTACTGTAATATTCCTTGTTCAGGTGAATTTAACAAAGAAAGAGAGAGCAGTCAGCACAGGACTACTAGACAAGAAATCTGAGTTTGCAGTCCTGACAAACACTGATTGTTCTTGGTGGACCTGGCGAATCAACCACTGGAACACAAGCGCAATCCTAGTGATGCTACTTCAGAAAAAGACGTTGCATGTGTGGCTGCACCAACTGGTACAAGGAGCAAGTATCTCAGTGAAGAACAACAGTTCTGGTTGGATATTTCCCAGTGTGTGTGCTGCTCTTGTATAGCACATCATTTTGATACTCAGATAAGTTACCCACTTCTGAGTTTTTGAAGGAATTTCCTCACCTCTTCCCATTTTGCAAGCCCAATGTTCTGGGCCAGCAACATCATACATTAGCATAAGATATCCCCCTTTCATCAATGCAGACCATTAAAAGTAGCAGTCAATATGGAAATATGTTTTAGTGTTTCACAGGAGACACCCGAATCATTGCTCCAGGAGTACCAATAAGTAGCTTTACCATACTTAAATGAATTATTCATAGGTCAGAAAGAATATATTACAAACTGCTGATTATATATTCAGACTTTATGGTTTCTGTATCTATAAAATATGTAACTCCCTTTGTCTACATTACCAAGACACCTTCAGCCAAATGCTGTACAGTAATTTTTTATTTACAAAAGGAATAAAAACTTCCCTTCACCTTCACATTAATTCTGAGCAAATGTCACCAATCTTCCCTTTTTTCATGCTGTCATGGATCAGTGGAAAGAAAAATGGTATTAAGATAACCTGCCTGAAATGAATTCAACAGCTCTGCTGACATTTTAATTCATAGAAGTTAGAAAACTTTGTATTTTTTTACATCTCACACAAACAGCTTCTGTGACTAGTTTCACCACTCTCCATTGTTGTCTCCTCCTCCCCTCTCTTTTCTGAGGTTTGTCAAAGATTGCAAGGAAGGTAAAAAAAATTAAAGATATGAGGGGTTTATAATGCCACAAAATTTGACAAAGGAGAAGACTGGCATATAAAACACAAGTACAACAATATCACTTTTTAAACTTGCAAGAGACCATATAAAAGTCCCTTTATAAGAGGCCTTTTAGTTTAGTGAAAGAAATACACAGTTCACACCAAAGCCGATGAATGGAAGTACTTTACATACCCTAGTTTAAAAAGCAAATAATGCATTTGCTTTTGTAAGTAGACTCCTTACGATATATAATACAAAAATAAAGTAAATTGCTGTAAATAAGCCATTTCTCTGACCTTACTCAGATTTGCAACATTCTTCTGGGTTCCAGTCACTGTTCTAATTAAACCTTTATTAACATACTTAGTCTAGATTCTTCTGTTTAAAAAAAAAAAAAAAAAGACCTTTCTTAATGAAAATACTGAGTGATATCAGAATTATCATAAAAGTAACCATGGATGGTAAAGTAGAAAATTATACTACTTTTTATGCTAAATATATCTCGACTTCTATCAATATATTTACTAAAGAGCAAATTCAAGTTTTACACAGTTTTGATGACTAATATTTAATGACAGACAGAAAGAAAAAACAAGATAGTATTTTTCACCCCAGTAGCTGCCAAGGTAAGCAGTTATAGCAAATTTTGTTAACTTTCTCCCAGACCTGTGTATAACACAAGGTTACCAGTGAAGCCACTCCAGTGTTTCTTACACAATTTTGTCAATGTTAATCTTATTCCACCAGGTGAGTCAAACTCTCTAACTTAACCCCTACTGTAATTTTAGCATACGAATACAAATACATTTTCCTTTCAGGTGGATTTAATCTGAAAAAGTCTCCCTTACTTTCACTATGCAGCTCTAGTATTGGTCTGAACATCTAAAAATGTTAATTCCTCAGATTACAACTGCAGCCAATGGCACGTTAAATAGCTACTGTTTATTGTTGCACCAGACAATGTTTAAAATCCTGTAAAATAAAGAGACCACACAAACCTTCCCTATACTAACACGAGCTTTTCACTAGCTTTGCTAGTGAAAGCAACCTAAGCAAAACACAAAGAACATTCATCAGTACATTCAGCCCTCTTGGTTATTGTGCAATTGCAAATGAACCTCCCTTCCCCTAGGGTATTTCTAAAAATTCAGATTTCTTGAGAGAAACTCAATGCAAGACTACATTTGTGCTGGGCTCCACTGGTGAGAGGTGAGAAAATTATGTGACCTCCATTGCAAACAGAGGACATGGACACAGCCTAAATGCAAACTCCTCAGCAGGTGCCCATGAGGGCAGGACCAGCACTGGCTCCTAGTGTGCCCTAAGGTTTGTGTAATTTGCTTGCATAGAACTCTGACAGTGTTCAGCAGGTAATTAAGGATAATATCTTTCAAAACTGTGCCATGCATATGCACTGTAATACCTGACATATTCCTGGCATGTGCTATTCAAATAAAACCCACAGATGCCATACAACCTCATTTGGAGTCAGAAGTTCAAAATGAGAAAAAAAAAGGGTAACATTATTTGCAAGATGAAACAACTACTATAGTGGGAATTTCACTTTTAAAGCTAAATACAAAAAGGTTTATTTCATGCAATTTATATCTGTCTAAAATTAGAATGGGTGTCTAGATGACTTTTTAATCACAGTGATACTGTATGAAAACCAACTCATTCAAATAGTCTCTCCCAGTGAGATAACAATTTCTAATATGCAGAAAAATCTACCACCTTTTTAATACTGATCTAAAATAAGAATGAAGCTATTTAGGTCTTTGTAAGACATTATATTTGATGAAAATAGCTATTATTACCAATCATATTCACAGTTCCAGAGCACAGAGGAAATTAGGATACACTTTTAAAATATTAATTGAAAGTACAGCTCACTATTATGAAATAAAAGCATCAAAGTTGTGTATTTTGTACAGAAATAAGTGTTTTGAGAAAACACAGGGGAAAAAAGTAAAGGATATGTCTGTCAAGTAAAAGTTGGTATATCTTAAATTGCTTAAAAAGTTTTAAATGCCAAAAGATCACACAAATTTTCATAACCTACCACACCTATAGCAATTAAATCTACTGAGTTGGATAGTATTTTCCAAAAGGAAATGCTGCCTGGATGGATGGAGAGATGTAGGCTGAAAACTGTCTAAATGCCCAGGCTTGAAGGGCACTTATCAATGTTTTACGCCCCGCTGGCAGCCTGCGATGAGGACAGCCCTGCAGGGATCAATTCTGTGGCCCATGTCAATCAACATCTCACCAGTGACCCAGACAAGGACATAAGACTACACGCTAACTAGTTCACAGATGACATTAAATCAGGAGGATGAGATGGCATGCCAAATGGCAAAGCTTGAACCAGAGGGCCACTGCTCAACTTGAGGACTGGGCCAGAAAACACTTCATGAGGTTCAATAGAAGTGGAAATATCTGCTCCTGGAGCAGAAAAATCACACATGCTGAGAAGGGATGCCTGAGCAGAAGCCCTGCTAAAAAGAGCAGGTACTCACAATAGGTGCCAGACTGCAAAACAGCCAGTGGTGGATTCTCTTTGCACCACTGGATGCTCCATTCTGCACAACATGGGCAGGGGATGTGAAAAGAATGCTATTGCCTGTGACTCAGTGCTGTGAAATTTCACAGGTTGACTAAAAATTGTAATTTGGATAGAAACCCCCAGACCCACTGTCATTAGAAACAGCCCAAAATATGCCATGATGTCCATCAACATTAGAGAAAAAAAATTTAATAACAGACTTTGCACAGAATCCAGAGAATTCAGCACTATAGAAACTGCTTTACAGTACATCTGGTAGCACTTTTCAATTTCTGATAAAGACTGAAAATATTTTGTGTTCCATCATGTTGTGTTTTCTCTATTTACTAATTAAACTAATTTAACATTCACTAGACTTAGAAAGTGCCTTCAATAGTAAGATATAGCATACCACAGATTTTTTAAATTCTAAAGATGTTAATGCTATTTTTCTTTCAATAAGTGTCAAATAAACAATTGTAAAAAATAATTCAGTGATAGCATCCCCATTGTTCACCAAGTTTCAGTTTGCATTGCCAATAATTCCATTCACAAAGCACTACCAGAACACTGTAAAACTAATGACCTTCTTTCTGTATTTAAATTAAAAGTTTGAGGACATCCAGTTCTGTCCCTCAAATGTACTTGCAGTCATACACACGTAATTCTTCCTAATACCACGGTGAACTGCACACAAAGACTGGAGCAAGAGGTGGACAAGTGTTTAATAGAGTTGGTTTTAAAGAAAGCAACACAGAATAATTAATTGCTATTTTGCACACAATGTGCAAATTTGATTCATAGTAATGTTATTAAAGCAAGTAGGATGAAGTTAACCAAATATTACTTAAAAAAAAACAAACCTCGATATATTTTTATTTTCTTATAATAAAAATTGCATAAATAAAAAAATTAATAAATCAGACTAGGTTCAAATAGGAAAAAAAAGATAACATTCTTTGAATAATTTAAAATTTTCTTTGGAAGAAGTCCTATTCATCTACACATAGTTTTTTCATACCAAATATTGATAAACAATCCATCAGCATTCAAAATTCTTAAAAAACCTACTTAATATTTTCTTTAGGTTTTCATAATTCTTTCTGATAACAGAACTGCATGAAGAAATTGGAACTGATTAGTAGCTAGTTGCCCTGCTAGTTACTTTGTCATACAATCAACATGGAGAACTTAATTAAGCAACCAAAGAAATCTGAGTTCTATAGGGAGCTGACTCTGCAAAATGAAGAAGCAGGCTGAGAGCTGGGCATGTGTGGTGATCCAGAGTGATCAAGCAGCTCTGCTGGCAGGATCACATACCTATTTAGTAATTTTATTTTAGGTCTCAGTATTGGAATCAATCTTAAATAGAAAAATCTGTGTACACGACGTATGCTGAGTATGGGCAGAAAGAAATACACTGTATATGCGTGAAATCTAACCTATCGTCAATGGCAGGGTATATACTACATGTATAAATGGAAGACTAGATCATACTATATGGATCTTGGTTTTTACCTAATAAATTACTTTTGTCCTTCTATTAAAATTTGCCCTCCTACTGTTTAACATTCAGAGATTTTCAAATAGAAAGTGCCAAGCCTTCTCCCACTTATATTAACTGAGGCTTAGCAACATGTAAGAGACTTGGTTCTTAATCAAAAAATATAGAATCACTTTATGGAAGAATATGAAGTATAATTTTGCACAAAAGCTATTTTGGCAAAACAAGTAGTTGTTGTTAGCTACAACATTTGGAAGTCTCTGCCATACGCTCAAATATAAATTTAGATAAGAAAAGCGGATGGGGAAAAAACAGAGCCAGGAAAGTAAACTGTGTGTGTAGCAGAAAACAGTTGCATTTACAGTACTATCCAGCTTCTGGAGAGAAGCCAGAGACCTTCCCATGAAATCCTTCTGTGCTTTTAACACTGTTGCAAAGCTTCAGGGACTTCCAATTGTATAAACAGTTATGGGAAAATGAGATTAACTGTGACATCTATGTCCAGCCAGTGCTAAAAGTGGTGATTGCATCTCAGCATCCGTCACTTTAGAATATGAACTTTCTATGCATTTACCAAAATTGTCTCAAATTCAACCACCTAGGTGTTTCTATTCAGTCTGATTATACAGTCAGCATCCCAAAGCTAAAGCATGTACAGTAGATCTTATTCCTCTGAAATACAGTTAGATGTTTGGTTGTCTTTCGATTTTAAATAATGCAGCTCTTCCAATATTTTTATTATGATAAAATTCTAGTGCTTTAAAAATCTGCCCTCCACACAAGCCTAAGCATAGATATTTTAAATTTACTTACTGTACATCTTCATATTTTGTTAAGGCATGAACAATGGCATATGAATGGGAACAGCTTCCAGAAAAGCATATCTTTTTGACAAAGGCCAGTCCAAGCACATCACATCAAAGGACTAACCTGAAGCCAGAAATGACAGTGTTGTGACCCAAGAGTTTTTAACAAAAATAGTTGAAACAAAATGGATGTTTTCTCTTTTTCTTCCTTTTTTTTTATTTTAAATTTAAATTATATTACTCTTAATGTCTGTTTAAAGCACCGGTTGCAGTTTTGCGCTTACCACCTCTTCTGAGTGACTTTGGATAACTCATCTGCTTCTTTTTTTTTCTGAATTTTCAGCATATGAAACTTTAAAAGGTTTTTGTTCCTTTTTTTCTTTTTTTTTTTTTTTTTTTTTAATGGCTGCTGCAAAATTAAAAAGATCCAGAAGTGGTCAGGGGCCTGGTCTAATGCACTTTCAAAAGTCCATTATAAAGATGAATATAAATGCGTATGATAACGGTTTTCCGTAGTCCCACAAACCATGCTTAGCTATAAGAAACATATTGTGCATAGTTATTTTTTTTCTTCAGAGTGATATGTTTACTAGATCTACATTCTCAGTTTACCAGAGCACGGGAATGTCTACTTTACTAAAGCCAGGATCTTTTCGCAGTTCCCAGTAGGTTTCATTGGTAACCCAGGCTTCTCTTTGATTAGAGTCAATAACTTTTCTGTAGAAAGGAGAAAAAAAAAAAAAAAAAGAGAGATATAGAGAGGGAATAAAGTTTTGATCATAGATCTCTACTCTTATGCAATGTAAAATCAAATTCCACACCCCTCTGATCTAACCAATATTAAATTGAATTTCATATTTCTGAAGAACACAAGAAAAGTGTCAGGGATTTAAAAACAAAAATCAACTTCTACCTATACCAAAAGTGGAAGATGGAGAAAACAGCCTGCAAACAGACTGCAAACCTGTTGTCTGATATGTGTGAAGAGGTCTTGGAGCCATATAAAACCCCTTTGGTCATTAGAGATTCTGATTACATGCAAAGGATCACCCAATAGGTGTAGCTTGCAGAATGTAAGCCTTTTACCATTTTTTTTTTATCTCCCCTGTATTGTGCTCACATTACACTACCACTGCATCAAGCACATTCAGTCTTTTCACTTTTGATTCCCCATGCTAAATATCAGGCTATTTGGTATGACTATCTGACTACCCCTTGTTTCAGAAGAATGCTTAATGAAAAACCAACCAACAAAAAACCCTTCCCTCAAAAATAAATAAACTTTAAGTGTGTACATATACATTTATAGATACATTTTATATATATATATATATGTTTGATGATGTTGTTCAGGCGACACATTATTACTTGGTGTATGCAATGACTTAAAAAAATAACCTAGTTAAATGTCATATTTCAATATTATACTTCTATTCCACTTAGAAGTTCAAAAACATTGGCCAAGGGGTTCATTACGCTTGTATAGCTGTTGCCCATTGTGAGAAAATGATCTTTCAATTACGAAGCTTTAAACCATGCAAAAAATGCTTCAGGCAGAGATCAGGTGCCTAATTACGTTTCTTGAAACTGCAACTTCCCAAGCTTTCATGATTAACAGACAAGGTTGGTTGGTGATAACTCTTGTAGTACTTTGTCAGGTTACACTAGAGAAAACAGAGACTTATCACTCAAGTAGATAGACTTACTTAAAAAACTTGGGTACATATTCAATGCCGTTTTCTTCCATGTACCGCCTCCGAGCTCTCTGAAGTTCCTCTATTCTTTGTTTCTCAGATGCTGCTGCTTCTATATTTCCTTCCTCCAGAAGCCTGTAGGAATAATAGCAGGCCCTATAGCAATTATACAGTGTCTACTACAAGGGATTTTTTAGCCTCAATCATCACAAAAGGCAAGGAGAAGCCAAGTCTGCTGTCTGTGTTGTACCTACTTTCAGATCTAGTCTGAGATGTGACTCCACAGCTACGTGTGCCTGACCTACAGCCTAAGGCATACACTTTCTTCAGTAACTTCAGCATATCACAAATGCTGAAGTACTATGAACTGAGAATTTGGAGGGAATTAGTGTTGCTTCCATTCATAGCAGGAAGGCATGACATTCACAGCCTGTCCTTCAGTTAGGGGGAATCTGCCCCAAGATTGCACTATAGCTTTACTATAGAAGCAGCTTTCTACTTTAAGTCAAATGCGTAAAGCAGAAGTTTGATTGCAAAACTATCTTCTCTACTAGCAGACTTCTTCAAAGGTTAATTCAGACTGCAGTGAAGACAGGGACAAAATTCAAGACTCAGTCAAACCCAGCCCTAAGCCCACCAAATATTAAGTGTATAAATAAGCATTCTTGCCTTTGATCTGGCCTGAAGCGTGCATCTGTTGCAGGAAGAAGATCTTTCAATAAAGGATCTAATTCATTTAGCTCAATAGCAAACCTTGTGAAGCCATAATAACGTTCATAATTGGTTGGCATCGAACCTGTATGCATATAAGTGAAAGAAAAAAGCTTTTTAAGCTATTATTCTAAATATGCAAGAGATTCCTTTATTTATTAAATTTTAACAGAAAAAATATATTTTACTCTTACAATTAAAAAGCATCAAAACTAGTTGGGAAAAAAACTCATTAAATATTAATTTCAACTGCTTATCTGCAGAGGTTGTAATTACATGCTAATAGACACAAAACTTTTATGATCTTCACTCCTTCTAAACCAAGAATTAATGTTTTCAAGATTTTCAAGTTAAAAACAATTTGCTCTTCCCCAGAAAGTGGGCTTAACCAATACCTGTCTAAAACCTGACCTTAACTGATCTTTAGAGGTAATTTTGGAACTTACTGCTCACTCACAGACTGATTCCACTGTCCAACACCTTACTGCACTATCAGCAGTCAGAGTAGACAATTCAGAGAGCAGGGTGCAAAGTAGGGCTCAAAATACTATAGATACAGAGCAGGATTCAAAATCCTAAGAATAATGACAATTCCTGGATAATGCATGTCTGAAAGATACATGCATGTATAAAAGATACAGATGCAAAGGATGATTGATTCAACCTCAGTGCCTCTAACCAAGCAGTAAGGAAGTTGAAATTAGATTCTAAAATCATAGTTGCTCACCGTCTCTGACGACCAATTCTTTAGGCTAATGAAGCATTAAGACAACAAACTCAGTAAGCTCGTATTTGTTGATTCCAAGTAAGTTACCCCACTCTCTGTGAGAAGGCAGACAAGCCAGCCCAGATACCCAGGTTTTTTCTTAATTTTATTCTTATCTTGAGCCCTAAGAATCCAGTCTGACCTCGAGTCAGACTTTGATGTAGAAGATTATGCCCTGTAAGAAAACTTCCATTTTACCATTATTTTAAAGTTATGTAAGTTCTTGTTTATTTGTCTAGCCAGGAATTTTAATTTCTCTAGTGGTATTTTGTGTACTTAAAGTGAAGGCTAAAACAGCTTTACATAGTCTAGGTTTACCGCACAACAACTGCTACAGTTTATTATGAGCTTCTTACCTGGCCTCCATATGCATTTGGCTGAAGGTGCAACTCCACAGTAAAGGCCTTCATGCCACTTTCCAAAAAGACGATGAACCGCTTTTCCTTCTTGATCTATCACAACACCCTGGACCTCATTTACATTTGAATTCCAGTAGTTCACCTGCAAGTTTGAGAAAAAATTACTAGTTCACTCTCTTTTTCACTCTACCCATTGTACCAATACACATACTGCATTAGTCTTGCTATGTGGCACCCACTGCCCAAATTTTGTATTGGAACAGCTCACTGGGAACCAAGACTACCAAAATGTGAAATTCAGATGATGTGAATATTAATTGATTTAATATATGAGAAACCCTGAATAATTTTCTGTGTGGTTTTGGCATAAATGTATTTAAATTATCTGCATATCTGGGAACTACACTGTCATTCATTAACCCAAATCCCACACAATTCTGCGAAAATGACACTTTGTCAGTCAGAGCCAGCTAACTCTCCTCCTCCTATATGAAGAAATACCCGTATCTGTAAGGAAATCCTCTGATGGGTGTCGCACACTACTGCTTGCAGCAAGGAAGACATTAATTCAATATTATTTGTTATTTGTTTATTTCTATTTCTCTTCTCTGTTTTGCTTTTCTTAGACACATTTATTTCTTACACCTTCATCTAAGAGCCAGTGTCCCCTTCCCAGAATATCAGCCAAAACACAGATTTCAGATTTATGGTAACACCCCATTGCTAACACTGCAATGGTATCAATGTCTTTTGTTGCAATATGAAGACAAACTTATTTTTAGGGAAAAAAATTGATAGTAATAAATTATAACATAGCTATACTGAGTTCTATTTTTATATATGGTCCTTGTCTGGATATTAAAATACTATGAACCAAGGCAGCATTATTTAATCTAAAGAGATAAAATATTGACCAACAAATTTTAGTAAAGGCAGAAGTAAAACGGCACAGTAGCATACAGTGACTTTGTGTTTTCATTGTGGTAATACAAAAAAAGAACTGACATTTGATTTTTAATCTAAACCCAGGAACAGTATAGCACACAACTATACAGCAATGGAACACGCTTGATATCAAATGTTCAGTGGAATAAAATCACAAAAATTTGACACAGCATTCTTATTTGACAATTTACATATTTATGAATGATGATAAGATAAAATTTGGAATGTGGATTTCAGGAATACTGAGGAAATGAAGAATTGATGTAGGCTTAAATTATGCAATTATATAAATATAGGATATGTATTAGGATCCATATGTTACCTTGACAAATGTGAGTTTACAAATACAAATACTGCTTTTTGTGTTTCTGATAGTTATCTCTCCATAGTGTTCTATCCATCTTCTTCCACTAAGAATATTATGTATGCAAGTAGTGACTTTGTTCCAGACATAGTAGTCTCCGTACCTAAGAACAGATTAAAAACTAGTTGGTAACATCTATTAATCATGATCTTTACTGACAAAAAAGTAAAACATTGCTCCATTATTGTAAATACAAGACCATATTTGCTCGTAAACGTCTGCATAGCTTAAAGTAATGAAGTACGGCTTCTGGGTACATAATTAATCCTCCTTAGAGAAGCTCACCTAACCTCCAGTGCAGAGAATTGCAGAATGGTGCTATGAACCACAAATCAAGACATTATGAATCACTGAAGCCCTGCATGGAATATTCACTGTCCTCACAGTAAGGTGCTTTGGCCACAATTCCTATAGGGGCAGGATGGTGTCTCACAGATCAGCATAAGGCTGAATTGAGGTTATAAGCAGACAATATAAATAAATCACAAACAGAACAAAATAAATACGAAAAGAAGATCAAGGAAAGGAAGCAGGAAGTCAGGAGCACATTGGCATATCATCCCTCTCCCTCTGTAACAACTATCCAGAGCCAGAGGATCTCTTATGTCAAACAAGAATAAAATGAGGGTATTATATTGTGCAAAGCACATTCTCTGTCAGAGCTTCAGAGTCTTACCTGTGATGAAACTACTACTTCTCACTACTCTGCCAGCATCTGAAGAACACAGTTTATCTACGTTTTGAAAAAAGAACTTGTATGGTCACTAGTGGTTGTTCTGAGGGAACACTTAGCAACACAGAGCTTTAGGACAGTGCTAGCTGCTGACAGTCCTATCTGGCAGCCTTGTTCTGAACAGCTGATCACTACTGCACGTATAAAACATGGGTTCTCTCTCCTGAAACATTTCTATCCCACTCTCTCCCTCACTTTCTAGGGAGTCTGCATATTTTTCCTACAAAAAATGAATAGATCTTCAGGCTCAAAAATGCTTCAGTAACCCCACCTGAACACTAAGGAGACATTTGAGCCAGGCACTAACCCTCACCAGTACAGTTCATGTGATGACTGCATACATCTTCCCCCACATTCACAAGGCAGTACAGATTAGATTACAGCAAAGACTGAAAACAAAAGGAGAGAAGACAGTAGCTTACTTCGGAAGAGTCACATTCAAGGTTCCAACTGGCAGAATTTCCATTGATTTCCCCCAGAATTTGTTTTTCCACCTGATATCTGAATGTAATAATGCAAGATTAAAAAAACTAAAATGACCAAAGTCTCCTCCTTGCAGTGATCTGTGTGGCACAAGAGGCGATCTGTGCTAGATCACCCGGTTCAAAACAGGACAGCAGATAGTATCAATTTGCCATGATAATATAAAAGAAAAAAAATACTCGAAAATTACAGTAGGTCAGGAAAACTAAAGATAAGTTTAATTTTCTTCTAGGAATTCTATCTATGCTACATTATTGTCAAACCCCTCATGAAAACCTTCAATACAAATTAAAGGCATATATCAACAGATACAAAATAAAAAAGAGTTATTTTTTCAAATGTGTAAAAAGAACTGCTTGCATTTGTAAGAAATAGTAATTTTCTTGGTAAAAAGCTTTTAAACAGAAAAGTAAAAACAGACTGCAAGTGACAAGGGAAGTTGTAACACATCTCCTCATTCTCAAGAATGAGAATTTGGAGTGAAATCAGAGCACGGGTTTATAATTTGTTACTTCAAAAATAAGCAGAGTAATTCTGAGTAAGTTCCAAATGCAAATCTTACTTGTACAGACAATGTTTTTACTTGACAATCAAAAAGAAGTTATGCTTTTAAATTAAAAATTATACCTTGCCAAAACACAAAGTTCTTTGATTCACAGTGACAGGCCGAAATTGGAGGATGGTGGCTAACCTGGAAAACAGTTTGGCTGAGTTAAAAACATTTCATTTTCATTCCTAAAACAGTACAATTGTTTTTGAAATATGAAAATACTAAATAGCCCCCACTCTTCATTGCCTATGTGGCTATGAAAACAGATACAACTTAAATTTTTGTACTTAAAATAGTTCCTTGTGATTACTATAAAAATGTATACCTTCTAGCATTTAATGAAGCTCACTCATACTAACAGTATTTATTACTACAAAAGCAAACCACTCCAACTAGAAATAAAAAATTATATGATTCTTTTAAAGTTAAGAAACCAAAATATAAATCTAAATGGGAGTGTCTAGAAAAAAGTTTTACCTGCTCTGAGAAAAATCTAAATCCTTTGTCTTCTCTAATACATTCGTAAGTTTCTCCAAGCACAGGGTTAAATGGCTTGCTTCCTGCTCTAAAGTAGGTAGAGGCATAGCCTGACGCTGCAAAAGCAGCTATGAGAACCTGTGAAAATACAGACAAGAACATGAGAGTAGGCAGAGATTCTTGTGTATATATGCCATTACTATGTGGTATCACAAAACTCATGCTACCCAGATGGAAAACTGGATTAATGAAGCGTGTCTGAGAATGAACTGACGCATCCTAGCCAAAACCAGCGTAAGCTGTATTCCTCTAGTTGATATAATTTCTTTTTATTCATGGCCTCATTCAGTCTTTGAACAGTCCCTTAAAACTACAATTTGTACATGACACTGGTTTTCTACCTTTGACCAGGCCTGTTGTCTGTGAACAGCGAGAGCAAAAGAGGACCCTGCCTAGACCTCCATTTAACAGCTACCTTTTCAATACAGACAGAAGAAGTGCTACACTAAATTTATTACCATGCGCTCATAAGGATCATCTGTTTCAGCAGCCTTGTCCAAGAGTTCACTGTATTCCAGCTCTTCACAAAGATGTTGCAAGGTATTCAGAGGTTCATTTAGCTCAACTGGCATGGATACTTTGGAAAGATCTTTGCCAATGTTATTTCTCAAAATATTCCACAGATTGATGTTACTGGTGTCAGGGCTGGGAGCTGGGAGACAAGTTCTCCGTCCATTTCTGAATGCTCCTCCTGTTAGCTCACCATTAAGAACTGGGAAGGGAAAAAAATATTATCTTAAGAAAGAAGCAGATTAAGAAAAATAGACTTCTCCATCAAACCAATTCATTGCCACAACAAGCAAGCCCAACTTCACTGTTTTCAGCTGAGTTGGTCTTGTACAGACATGCAGTAATTCTGGTACATGAACACAACCAATGTAATTTCCCAAAGTTTGAAACACAGTATACTTTGCCGAGAAATGTTGTCTGCAACACTGGTGTTGTCCTCAGATATATTGTCACTCACATCACTGATATAAGATTCATCATCAGAAGCCTAAAACATAAATAAAATATCGATTAACTCAAATACATATAAAATATACTGCCAAGTTAGACAAAAATAGTAAACGGAAACACAAATATTCAAAAAAATAATCTCTACCCAATTAGAGCTTTTAACTAAATCAGTTGGATGTTTCAATCAGCCCATACTGCCACTGCACCAAAGGTGTCAAAATAAATGCTACATTCTCCTCATGTTTCTGAATTTCTTACTATGAAGCCAAATACAGACATTAAATTTGCAAAAGGCAGCTTCAAGTGAGATCAGAGATGAACATAAAAATTGACAACATAATGTGCTAGGGATGGAAGGTGAGAAGAGTTAGTCAGATTTGTGCTCTTTCTAAAGAAACAAACGGTAAACCACAGTTTCTGTTTCAGAAAATAATTATAAAAATATCGACCTATAATTTTGCAAAACAAGAATTGCATCAGTGTTAGGACTGGTTTTAAGAATTGTTTTAAACAATTATTTTTTCCAGAAATACTACTTTTTTGTCTATTTCTCTCATTACAGAGAATAACTTTATGTATATAGTAGAAGACTGTTCGTGGGTTTTTTAAAGAATATTTTAGAATCTAAATTTAGTTGACTTCATAGTCAGACATAACTGTTCCTGTTTATGTCCTCTTTATGTAGAACTAAAAAGGATAGGCGCTGAATATAAGCTACTGATACAAATAACTTTCAACTCAGTTTTACACTTCAGGGAACATCTGCACCTCTTCACATGGTAGTCTCATGTTTATTTATCTACATCTTCTAAGAAGCATTATATTAAAAAAACCACTCAGTAGTGGTAGCAATACCTAAATCTGTCCAACAGCAAAGCTGCAGCGTGCTGTCATAGCCTACCTCGTTTTCTGACGAGCTGGCAGATAGAAGCACTTCCTGTGCATCAAAGAACTCTGAAACAGATTCAGACATAGAGAGCCTGCTTTCATTAGATACTTGCTGAGACAGTGGCAAACTGACATGAATTTGTTCACCTGCCTGTAAATAAAGCACAGAAAAGTAAAAGTATTATTTCTAATATAAAAGAAATATGCATAGAAGGTGTAAATCACCTGACTAATTTTTCTATGCCGAATATAAGCACAGAGAGTAAAGAGAGCATTTTAGTAGGACTGTGTGTGTACCTAACAGATGAGACTGAGAATTACAAACTGAAGTGCATTCTGAACAGAGAGACACATGTCCTCATTTGAGGTCTGCTCAGCATCTACTGTTAAGTTTTAGTAGCATAACATTGCAGATTTAATTCTCTATCCAAAGGAATGATTTTGTGGACAATAGCTGGATTGTGTCAGACAAGTTCAAACATGAAATTCAGATGAGGGGACACTTAGTCATGACAAATTACATCACTGGGACCTAGCCTTGATACAGCCAAAATTTTAATATAAAGCTTTATAAGATCAGGGAGTTATAAGTTACTTTTCAAATAAATGACCTGGTGAACCAGTTTAGTAACAATGTTTGTAATGTCTGAATATTTAGGAGGATGGATATAATATATATTTTTGTGCCTTTATTCCATGTTTGCACTCTAAATCTCACCTGAATTATGCCATTAACACTGACTCAATACTACTAAAGGGAACGACGTCTCTATGGCTATCACATTTAGGAAAATTAACATTCTCTCCCTCTACCATTTTACTAAAGGATCTGTTGCTGTGGAGGAAAACAGGCTTAATCCCTTAATTTATATAGTAAGTTGCTTCAGGGAGATAATACAGATGAAACTACTGAAGCCCTTCTAAGCACAGTTAACTTTTCAGATTGCAACTCAATCCCCATTAATCTTATTCCAGATGTCCTGCATATGGTTTTGTTGACATCTTAATCCTGTAGTTTTATTCCATAGTTACCTCAAAATGCACTAAAAAAAAAAATCACAAAAACCCCCATAAACAAACCAAGAGGTCAAAACCCATTTCTTTTTAATTGGGACTTAAAAGCTTGTAGATGGTTTGTGATGCTGGATGAATTATAATGAAACTAGAAGTAATTTCATTGTAATCTTTACAGGAAGTGATTAAAATTTTGAAGTTTTGTGTAAGCTAGAGGGACTTGGAAAAATACATATGCCTCTACCTGAAAAAGATGCTTACATGAGAATTGTCTACACACTGCAAGAGTATACATACATAAAACAACCAATAGAAGAACTGAATGAGAGATCTGGAAACCTCTTTGAAAAGCTCCTTCAGTCAGGCACACTTCTACCAAGATAACAATGTACATGTGAAAAAGAAACAGCTAACCAACAAAAAGTACAAAACAGAGGAGATGGCCATTGCCTAGAACTTCACTGCAGATTGCTGTGCTGTGGCACCACTTCACTTCTGTCTTCTGCTGCCTGTCTCCAGCATGCTGGATGCTTGGAAAAATTGTTTGGACGCTTTCAAAAAGCAAATTAACTAAAGTAATTTGAAACATATTTCAACTTTTCTTTCTTGTTGGAAGAAATAACTAGGAGACAAGAGTATGTTAAATGAAATGGCATATGCATAGAAAAAAATAGTAGAAATGACAAATCAAAAACATTTTGGTAAAATCAAGCAGAATGGTTGTCAAAGTGACCATATTAATTGTAATATATTACAGCTCATCAATTCAGATTTGGCATGAGGGAAGCTTGCTGTTATTAATACAAATGTTCATTAATCTGTTGAGTAAAACAAGAAAGACTAGACATTGCAAGCATATCGTGTATTGCTTGGTTCATAGACTGAACCTTTTGATTTTAGCAGTACCACTCAAGATACTTACTAAATGTCAGGCCCTTTAAGGACTAGCAAAATAAGGCCATTAAATACTAAACTGTGCTGTTGATTTGGCAAGAAAATAATATACAGAATTGGTTAGCTACTGTGTGTTACATTCAAATACAGTAAAACCTCACTAATTCCCACAGCCAACAATTGATTTTCCAAAGCGGGAGTCCTTCTCTGTTCCTCCAAAGAGACCAAGCTGAGTTCTTTCATGAGGTCTGACATATGCAAAACAAAAGACAGAAGCTTTATTTTATGTAAGGAAATATAACCTGACCTCTTCTATGAATAAACACTTGCCAATCTGAAAAATTCTATAATTTGTCATGTGCGTTTAAGCTATCAGTGAGAATTAGCAAGGTTTGTTTGTACTCTAAATCCATTAAAGGCCAAAGTCTTACCTCATCAGGACTAGGGATAATATTTACACTGACAACCTGATCACAAATAACAGATTCTGAATGTATTCTGTTCAAGCGACTCCTTAGTTCAGCATTCTGGTTGAGAGCCTTAAAATAAAAATTGCACATTTCACTTAAAATTAAAATGTAAGCATTAAAGAGAAAAAAAAGAAAGTAAAAAAAATATCTTCTTCCCAGTAATTTCCTAAGAAATCACAGAACCTCCTTTCTTCCATTTATAGAGAGAGACCTATTCTGAGATCTTCTCTAACATAATTTAATATTTGGTTACTTTGCCTTCAGTGATTTTCAGGAAACAGGTGGAACAGATGTTCTCCCACAGCGTAACACTGGCATTCCACCTTAATTCTTCAGATAGCTCTTTGGCAGGTGTACTGGTGGGTTACGTACTTATGGAAATGGGGAGTGAATACAGCAAGAAAGAGTGAAACTGCAGAACAACAAACAGGAGCTACCCACAAAAGGCCCAAAGAGGCAATTCTGAGCTTACAACTATACAGCCCCTTCCAAATCAAGGTTGTCAGCACTTAGAGCCTGAAACCAGAAATTGCTTCATTCCCAGTAAAATCAACAGGATTGCTAGTATCATTGTCTGCCCGTCCAGATCAATTTTATAGATTTGTTTTTGCATACTCATTTCAAGCTACTGATCCATTACAGGGTCACAAATACCAACCGAATTTGGCTGATGTCTGATATCTGCTGATTTTTCTCCTATTTAAAAGTCCGACCTAGATTATAAATTTGGGTGCACATATACATATTATCTGTTATTTGGAAAGATTCACACGCAAAAGTCTGAAATCCAGGAAAAGTATAATATGCTAAATATCTAGAACATGAGCTGGCTTAACCTTAATATACTCCCAGCAGTGAGGACTATAGAAAAGAACAACAGAAAGACACGCTGTTTTAGTAGAAAAACTGTTACAATGAAGTAGGAATGTTGTTCTGTCTCCCCCTAGTGTAAACTCAGGAAGAGACTGCATGAATGTACTGGGACAAAGCAGGACCAAAGTAAAATAGGTAAGTTTAAACTGTCACTAAACAGTTTAAATTATCCAATTTTACTTTGTTCTGAAATGGTCTGGGCATCTCATAGTTGCCATCCACCAGGAAGGGAAGGTGATGACTAACAACAGCCTGGCAGTAGCTTCTTAAACTTCTCAAACCTGGTCATGAGACTGGACAATCCAAGTCACAGTCAATTTTCCATTTATTCTCCATTAAGACTATGAACTAATGTGTGACAGCAACTTTTAAACTAGAACTGCAGGCCAGGACCTAGAAGAAAACCTGTTTCCCTTCTTTTAAAATAAATTGCTAATAAATCCCCACAGGTCTTGGTTAATTTGTATCAATAACCAGAAATGGGTACCCTTACCTCCTATCCTTAACCTTTTTTCATTATAACACACAGTAATCAATCTGTATAACATGATATGCATCTGTATTTATGGAAAACTTTGTCTTTAAACCTCTGCTCATATTTCTTGCAGATGCAGTCCTCCACACAGATCCAGCAAAAGCTTTTATGCTTCACTGACAATGAATTAAAAAATGTGAGCTATTTTGTAACCTGAGGATTATTGCTTTACTTCTTCTGCCCCACTAAAGCAAATTGTAATTTTTCCTTTAGCTTAAGTGGGAGAGATGCTGGACAGTAAGAGGCGTGTATCTGGAAATCCAATTTACCCATGATTATCTTGTAACCCAAGTTTCCTTGTGCAGTTAGAGACATGGACATATAAAACAAATCTGACAACATACAGTCAAAATTTAAAACTTAATTATAAAAACAAGAATATCTCCTTGGTTGCGCTGGAAATAGCTCCAGGAAAGATATATAGCATTTGTATAAAAACATTTGGTGCTCTTTCTTTACTTTGGAAAACTGTAACAGATACCTGCTTACGCAAACAGATTATATCCTTTACATCCACGTGCACTGAGGTTAGAGTGATATCATAACAGAGTACATCATAGTTCTAGCCAGGAATTTGGCTTTTTTTTAGCTTCTTTTACCTCAGGAAATGACCAAAATACAAAAGAAATAGTGCATCTGGCAAGCTAGATGTGCTCAGAATGAAATTACGAACATACCTGAGAGAGGGACTGTCTGAGGTGTGCTATTTGAGCATTGTGGCCTGTAAGATCCTGCTCTGAAACAATCTGCTTAAGCTTCTCCTTCTCTATAGCTATGCTGTTAAAGGCAGACTTCAAAAGAGAATGCACTAAGCAAAAAGAAAAAAATAAAACAAGTGTTTTCTCAGCTACAGAAATCACATGGACATCTATTACAATATTTCAGCAGCAAAGACAGCGAGTGGGACTTGCATCCCACAATTATTGACATTTGAAACAAGGATCTGAACCTCAAGTAATCCATGCCAAATTAAGTACAAACACTTACAGCTTGCGATTGTAATGTGCACACTGTATGTTCACACATAAGTCATCTGGGCATATTCTTGGTACTGAACATATGGAAGGTGCATATTTGGGAAAACTGTACCCAGTGTGTGTTCTTTTCTTTCTGTTTTTTATTTGTACTTTTTAGAATAACAGAAAAATCAGTTCTTCTAAGACTTAATATTGCACTAACAAAGAGGATTACTTGGTCTTTAAACAGGTTTTAAACTTTTTTAAGCTGTCAGTCACATTTTTTCTGTGCTTGTTATCTAACAGATAGCAAACAATAAATCCTTTTAAAAATAGTATTTTTCAGTTTGTAGGAACATTCATTTGCTGACAGTAAAATGGCATTTCTAAAGTACATTCCATTCTCCATTGTTTCCACTGGCAGAAAACATTGCACAAAAATGAATTGCACAACATTATGTGCAGCAGTGACATTCTGATTAATCTTTGGGGAGAAATAAAGCATTTTATTGAGAAAGAAAAGGGTTGTAAATTCAGTCACATATTTACAGGATGCAGAAAGTAGTTCAAAAGACCTGTAAAACAATCTCACATCAGATAGAGAGTTTATCTATCTGTATGACATTCATGGAATACATAACACATTGCCTTTATGTAAGTCACCTGACCAGCTAAAAATTCTTATATATTATCATCTAATGCAGATGAATGCCCTGGTCATAACTAAGTGAAGGCAATAAAGAAACACAACAGAGAGGCACATTACAGGAAAGGCTTGACATTTCCAGTTACCTTTCTGTGCCATCAAGCAGAATTCTTCTTGAAGCTTCATGTACTCAGTAGAGCACTCCAGAGGGTCTGTTACATGGCTTGGGGGAGCCTGAAATTCAATGTCTGCACAAAGGTTGGGATTGGACGAATGCAATCGAACGGGTGACATTGTAGCACTGAAAGGGACCTACAGCAAGAAACAGCGAAGAAATACTGTATAAAGTGTAACCAAACTTTTGACTCTGTTGAAGCAAAATATAAATTTCTTCTGAAAAGCCTTAGTTCAAAATGTGAAAAACATGGTGAGAGTGAATATGTAACTTCTTACTCTCCTAAATCTCAACACAGTTGATGCAGAGTTCTCTGGAAGTTTTTCACTGAAACAGACAAAAGGCAACCTAAATACAAAGCTAACAGCTAATGATGGAGCATTTAAATTCTGCTGTTTACAAAAATGAAAAATTTCCTAATGCTTAAAAGATTACTGGAAAATTGAACCATGAGACATGCTTCTTTATATTTGAACATTTGAGAGTACATGTAGATGACTGTTGTTACAATAACAACATTTGAAGTATGAAAGTTCCTCCACAGACCTAAAAACATGATATAACATTATCAAATATATCATTGATGTTTTTCAAAACTACTGGTAAACCCTTAGCTGAAAATCATTGTACTGGTAACTATGAAGAGGGGAAAAGCATATAGTCTTTCTATTTTCTTTCAAACTAAACAAATAAACAATGACAACAAAAAAATAAAATAAAAAATCCACCTGATTTTCATTTAAAGTACATGAACCATAAACAAATGCAGAGCGATATAGTTTAGTAAGATGGAACAAAAGAATTTAGTTTATTATCAATTCCACTTCTCTTTCTCCTATACTTTTCAGGTACAGTAATAAAACAAGAATTTCTAAGTTACATATCCATGTATCGTGTATTGAGCAGCTACCTATATACTACATATGTAGGATATGGCTACCACTGTTATATATGTGATGTGTGTGTGAGCATATGTTGTATTTTATTTTTATGTTACCATTACCACACATTTGTATGAAAATCAGGCCAAGAACCCAATTTTCAAATGTAAATGCAAAGGAAGGGCACGCAGAACTAAATTCTGTTACTTAAACATTAAACACTGTTTAACATAGTAAGCACTGTTTAACACATAAAATCTAATTCATTTCATCATATTGATCAAATGTGTAAATCAAGAACTTTCACACTGCAGCCCAATGTAATTATTCAAATATGAACAATGGGGCCAAAATATAAAATGTCTCTTCCAAGGCATGATAAAGAGCAGCAGACAACATAAAAAGTCATATTACTAAGAATTTTTATCAACAGATTAGTTCTACACTGCCATCAGTGGTTGAACTTGGTACCTTGTTATTTGATCAGATTGGGGAATGGTTTTATCAATCCCCTCCTGTAAAAGCTGACATCAATATATGTTTTAGATTTCTCATTCTCCAATGAAACCCTCAAAATCCTGTGGGATCTGTTCATCATCACACTCCTGAGTATATTCTGTGAAATACCATTTTCCACTCTGTTCTTCCTCAATTTCCAGATGCATATAGCACATAAAACATTAGCTTTGTGGCACCTATCCAATATAAGGTTTATTCTTGTCTCATGTGTTGTGAGTTCTAGTTATATCAACAAAGTAGGTAGTTTTTACTGGACCTCATTTTAGCCTCATATCAAGAAGACATCATTAACAGGAGATGTAGAATAAATTCCTTCCATTTATAATGGATATTTATCCCATTATCTTCTTTGCAAGCACCAGACTGCCTCTTTCAAGAGCCCAGCAAAACTAGGTTAATAGACTACTGTGGCTAAAAGTAGTTTAATTTCAAATTTCCTTTAAAAAAAACTTTCCTCTTCTTAAATCAGTGTGTTTCCAGAACCTTCTGATGGGGAGCACTGCAAAGGTTCAACTGCTCCAGGTGGCTCCAGGAGGGCAGAGTAGGTATCTACTGTGTGTGTGGGGCATGTACCCAACCCTCCAGACTATCCAGAAGGCAGGAAAGAAGCTGATACCAGCTATAATGCAGGAGCTTGAGAGAGAGTCCCCACAGCCCCATGTGCCTGTGGGGATGGGTCAGGCTGGCCCAAACCCACACAGACTGTCACAGTTGCAGGCAGGTTGCTTGCACGTGGTGGGGGGCTCTTTAGTCACTCTGCAATGAATCTGGTTGAACAAATCTGCTTTAGATTCATCCTTCTGCCTCATACCTCAGCTGGGCAGGCTGAAAAGCAGTCTTTCTGAAGTGAGGTTTAGTGGAAAAAAAATATTTTAATTTATGTCCTAGAAACAGAATCTACATATTCTACAAGTACTGTCACACTACTTGCAAGAAATATACATTCACATGACAGAGATAAGTAGCTGCCTTGCTGATGGCTTTAAATACAAGCACCAAAAATACTGAACTATCGATTGACATGAACTCTCCTCATATGCATCTTTTGGAAAAGTTTTGAAGCTACTTTCTATAGCAGATTAAAAAACCCACATTAAACAAAAATTGTCATTCTCTTGCACAGGCAAGAGTCCAAAAAACACTGCCAACATATTTCTCTTACCCTTTTTCCCTTGCACTGATGTGTTTTCTCTCTATATTAATGGTGATTTGATTCTGACTTTATAACCCATTCACATTTGATTGTTTTTTATTGTTGTTGTTTTGAAAGTTTTTTAAAAAATATTTAGGCTCTTGGTGCATCACTCTTATTTTCTTCGTACACACCCTTCCAGACATGACCTCAGATGAACCTTGTCCTAACTTCCTGCTTTATGCCAGAGGCATAATACCCACTCATCCATCACCTTCTTCAGAATTATGTTTTCATGTAGGAACAGACTGTTCCTGGTGGATTGAGTTGTAAGGAAAATGTCCTCTTCCTGCTGTGCATTTAACTGATATAATTCTGTGTCCTTTGGTCCATGCACACAGCTTCATTGTCTGGGAGAGACGAGCACTTTGCTGCATCAGCCAGGAAGAACAGGAGTACAACCCTTACCAATGCTGTTTAACTATTGCTGAACCTAATGGTTAGAGCCTCCCACCAACTCAGCTGCTCAGCCAAGTAAATTGGGAATCCGGCTGATTCCTCTGGTAGGCAGGGAGACTGATGAAGTCAAAATAGCAATCCATTACCGCACAGAGCATTCAGCATCAACTGATTAGGGAGGAATAAACTTAGATGAGTTAATCTGGAAACTGGAGAAACACTGATTTCTCTCATGCTTTGTAGAAGGGCATAGCAGTAACTGAGTTTGCAGTTCAGGTAGCAGAAGTCAAGATAGCTAAGCTGAAGCAGAAACTATGTCTGATCTAGGGGATTTTAGCTATGGCCCAGAACAGCAGACCCTTTAGCCTGGTGAAGATAGTCACTGCTTGGGCTAGATAAGGGATATGCATATAAAACTCACTTCAATCTTTGGCTGCACAGAGCCAAAGCTGTTGTACTAATCAGCTGATGGATGAGTACTAATGTCTGTGTTGTGCATTCCTAATGAGTATTTTCTTGATAAAGCAACAGCTGAAGATATCCTTTGGATGCTGATTTGATTTCACAAACAGGAGTTCCCCCACCTAATTCCCAGCCCGTGTTGATTTCATAGCTCCATATTTTCTGTCAAAGACCTGGAGAATTAGCAAAATTAAACACAGACACTGAAGTAGTAATATGACTTTTTGAGATCATGGAATGTAAACAGAAAGTGTCTCAAACAAAAAGGCTAACCTTACATTATTTATAAAATTAATAAAATTTCATAATTCCATGGTTGGTTGTAACAAATCTCCTTGATTCTGCTGTCTTGCTATAGACTGTCACAACAATCTTTAGCAGAATTTGATTTTTTTATACTATTTTATAGTATACAGAACAGTATGTCAAAGACATGTTCAAATAGTGCAGGGCCTGAGTCTAACTGTCACTTGCACTTGCATAAAGAAGGAGGGACATGTACCGTGCAAACAAGCTCAGACCCACATTTATGGAAATAATTTCTGTTGGGCCTGACCACTCCTAAGGAACTCAGCTAAGAGTGGGTAGTACGGACACCTCCAAAAAGTGCAAGAAACATTTTCATAAGCTTATTAGACAACCAAATTATACAGCTTCCCATCTTTAGAGCTATCCCTTGATTTTTAAATCCACTCACTGTTGTAGCCACTGCAGCTGCCAGTCTCTGCCGGCGTCGTGTTGAGCTGAACTGGCCCTTCGGTGCCGGCCCTTCCTGACAGTGAATGCAAGAAGAGAAGGAAGTAGAAAAAGAGAAGGGAAGGGGTGATGGGACACAGGAAAAGGAAAGGTGATCAGAAAAGGGAGAGGGAGAATCTTTAAGTGGGTTTCAATTTTGTTAACTCTTATGGCCTACACATGTTGAGGACATATCACGTGATTTCACTTGTGTATGTCAGAGACATAAAAAGCTCAATACTTCACTAAAATTATCTGTGGATGAGTTGGACTGCAGTGCACTCACTAAGACTACAAAAAAAATCTATTAGCATTGCCATTCAGAATCATGAGGCAGTAATGGAATAAGAAAACCAAAAGGATGCTATGGCATGACAGAAAAAGAGACAAAACACAAACTTCTTCTGGGGGTCACTAGACCATCTAGAAGATGAATTCTGAAAGAGATCACTTTGCATTAGTGGAAGTGCATAAATTGTGGTCAGTAAAGATGCATGTGTCTCAATGGTAGAACTTTTCAGTGTGCATGTTACATAGTGAGCTTGCTTACGTAAACATTCCTATCCATAGCTCCAGCATTTCCACATCCATCCTTGAGTCTACTGACTCATTTTCTCCACATATCACTTTTTTGAGTTCCAGCTACTTTTCCAATACATTAATGAAGACTTGGCTTCCAAAGCAATGCAAAAACTAAGATAAAGCAGCGGTAATGAAAACTAAGTATTCCCACAGCTACTTTGTTTTCTCTATGCCTAACTTGTGCCTCATCCTGCTTAATGTCTTAAGAAAATTCATCGTGGTAAATTAAAGTCAAGCAAGTAATTATCTAATGCAGAGAAGCTCCACACCCATCACACAGTCATTCTATTTAACCTCTAGTCAAAATGTCATTATTTTGAAGGCATTTTAAGATTTTAGAAGAGTAGAAAATACACTTTTCTGCTTTTAGAAAACAATTCTCAATTCCTTTACCTTTTCATTCCTCTATATCTTCACCTATAGCCACTTCAGGATTTTTAGATCTATATACACTTTTACTTTTTCTGAAAGCAGCCTGGGCACCAGACAAATAACAATGGTATAGATTGGATACATGGACACCATGCTAAAGAAGAGGATATTGTATTTCAGTTACTAACTGAACTGTTTTGCTTCTCTAACATTCCCACTGGTAGGGTTGTTTCATCTGAGAATGGCCTAACACTTCACCCTCTGGTGATACCAGTGGCAATGCTACTGACAAGTGGAAGAGTTGTCCAATGATCACAGTAAGAGAAGACTTCAGGTGCAGTATTTTATATAATTCTGACATTAAAAAACCATGTACATAACCTCTAAAATACTGAGTATAAACTTTATTAAGCACAGAACACATCGTATGCATAATGTAAAGCTCTTTGTGCTCTACAGAAATATGCCTATCTTGTGAATAAGAGTTTGAAAGAATATTCTTGTTTAAATAATAGGGACATATATATGTACAGAGAGAGATATGCACTAATATATATACATGCAAGATTATGAATGTAGGTATATCATTAAAATGGTGACAGTGAGCTTTACAGAACCATACACTCTTCCCAACTCAACAGAAAGTGAGGTCATAATCTGAGTTACAATATAAAGAAATACTTATTTAATGAAAAAAGCAGTAAGCTAGTCTGGATCTGGTTTCAGCTCTGAGTTGAAAGCCTCAGTAGAGCAAGATGACTTTTCAGGTTACTCCATACTATATAGCTCTCTAATAAAAAAAAAGGTAAAATGAAAAATAAAATTAGTCTTGGAACTTCAAAACTTTGAGCTTTTGAGGGAAACAAAACCAACACTCATTTATTTTATTGCTTTTCAGTAATGGGTTTTTTTCTTCCTTTGAATTTCTTT
>JAYRBT010000181.1:23286269-23354734 GCA_036023395.1 Myiotriccus ornatus | reverse complement strand
TTGAGGGAAACAAAACCAACACTCATTTATTTTATTGCTTTTCAGTAATGGGTTTTTTTCTTCCTTTGAATTTCTTTAACCTATCATGAGAATCATAACTTAGTCTTTTACTCAAAGGGAAAGAAATGAAATTAAAAAAAAAAAAATCCAGTTTTTGTACAAAAGTATAATTTGTACAATGAATTAATATAGGTCAAATAACTTGTTGCAGGCCATTTTCATAAGATTTTAAATAGGCTTTTTTAAAACAAAAATAAACTTTCTTCATAAAAGCAATCTTTCTTCAGAGAAGCAATTCATGTGTTAAGCTTCAGTAAAAACCTGTAAATCAAGATTTTAATTCTAAACTATTTACTAAAAACAGTTCTAAATCCCCAAACTTGCAAACATACATACACATGCTATGCTCAGTTTTACTTCAGGGAGTACCTCCACTCAAGTCACTGGGATTAGCTGTGTGAGCAAAATCTACTGCACACAGAACTGGTATATTTAATTGGTAATTATATATTTCTAAGAAACAAATCGAGCAGCTGTTCTTACGAGAAAAAATATGTTTTAAATATGTTATACACCTAGCATTCATACTGCAGAATGTGTTAGCAAGAATACAACAAAAACTATCTTATTAAAAAATAATGGTAACACGTACAATACAAAATCTGGATGGGAAAATTCTCTCCTTGCATCTTACACTGCAGATGCCAAGCATGTAAAAATTACTCCCTTGTTCCCCATTACTCACAAAGAACACACCTGTATATAAAGCTCCCTAATTTTTATGCTCCCCAGAAGGATGGCTCTCAACATCATACTATCAGAGGGTCTTTGTTGGTAGTTAACAACTGCTCATTCTAAAAAAAAAAAAAAGGTGCAAATACTACAGTTGGAATTAGTAGTGCAGCTAGCTTAAAATTTGTATGTTAGTATTAGCATTATTCCCTAAAACTAATGAGATGTATGGAGACATGGAGAAAGTAACAGGACAACAGAAATTTTCCTAGTACCAAATGTCAACCATTTAATAGCAATTAATGTGTAAGCACCATGAAGAAATTATCACAAATTAGACAGAATGATTCTCAGTAGTGGATATCCTGATAAACAGTTTATAGAAAGTTGGAGTAGTCTTGAAAAAATGACCTATGAGGGAGGCTAATGAAGGCAGAAGGAAATTGGAGTTAACTTAGAGGGCACCTAGGCATCAGAGGAAATCCCCATTTCAGTGGAATGGCAACATAAACAAATTAGGAATAACACGATGAATCAGAGTGAGGCCATCTTCCTACAGATCACAGTTTCAGACCATTCATGAGACAGGACAGCCCTTGGAAGAATAAACTATGTGTTGAGCCCATTAAACTAGGCAAGATAATGAAGCAGCCATAAAGGATTCTTCATATTTAATATAATTTAGAACAATTTTATTGTTTCTGTTTCACTACAAATTAATTTATAAGTCAGTCAACAATAACTTAATGCTTTGCTCTAAAAAAATAAACTTCCAGCATTAATAAATTTCCAGCACTAATCTTGCCAGGAACTCATGCTGACCCAAGTTAGGCAGAGTTCATTATCAACACAGAAGGGACACACACCCATGTCAAGCAGCCCTATGCACACAAACTCTCTTACATGAACCTGCAAACCAACTGTATTCAAAACTTTCAGGAGCTGAGGCACAATTCGTGCCAAAGCACAAACAGCAGTTTGAGAGTCAGGTGCCAATGACAGAAGTCCAGACCAGTGCTACTTTGGAAAAGTTTAGGCAACACAAGAACGCCTTATTATTCACTATGACCCACCACAGATCATCATACATTGACTGCTTTCATCATTTTTGTGGATAGGACTTCTCTGAGACCACCATGGCACAAAAGAAGAACATGCAGTGGTGACTCTGACTCTTTATAGGCACCAAGTACTTGCAGGCATTTTCCTGATATTTTTATTTGCCTGTGTTATTCAGCAGCAGGGAAGAGCAGTGATCCTTCAATTGCAGGTAATAGCACATGACATCAATCACCAAAATTCCTTTGTTAATAAACTTTTTTAATCCTAAGAGATGCTTCCTTGTTCAATCTATTATGATTTGTCAAAGTATAATAGGTAGAAAGAAAAATCCCCTACAAGAGCTGTAGTGAGAAAGCTGATGCAACTACCATTTCTTCTTTCCTTAAGATTATTAATCTTAAAAAAAGTTACAGAAAACTCCTTACTGTGCCTCTAGGGGACATATTGTAAGCTTTCAAAGTTTACATGGATTTGTAGGTATTTCAATGGATCAAAAGTTGCTAACATTTATTTATTCAGTAGCAGACATCACAGTGGTGAGTGTTAGCTCCCAAAGACAACTGAATATAGTCTTCATTATCAGTTGCTCAGTTATAAAAAAGATTAGGTTTTGGATCAGACCTTGAAACACACAACTGCCTCCAACAAAACACAAGGCAGCAATACATGCACATTATGCTTATTGCTGCGCTTTTACCTTTCGGCTCTGTGGAAGGGTGGAGTAAATTCTTTCTTCACAGAATTTATTCTTTGGTTGTTTAGTTTGCTCCCTTACAGCCTTTTCCATAAGAGAAGGCTTGTGAAAATACTTATTACTGGTAATATTTCATATATAGGTCTTGACAAAGACAAATCATGTGTTTAATATTTCATTTAGGTTTTCTGCTTTTAGCTTGATGTCACCTGTTCAACTGCCCTTCTTTGCAAGTTTGATATAGAACAGCAGTATACCCATATGGTGCATGTATATTGCATTTTATGCACCTTAATTAACTAATATTCAGATCCCCCTCCTTTCCCTAGATGGCAATGTTTTCATTTGAATGAAAGTAAAATCAATACTTTTCTCACTATTTCTCTAGGTTTTGAACAACAAACTGAGATTTGATTTACTTCATCAGAAACATAAGAGACAGCACGTTGACTTCCTACTTCCAGCTAATATATCATTTCATGATCAGAAGTTAATCTAAAAGTACAGTGAAAAATAAAACATTGTGCATTCAGTACCTGAAGTTGAATTTTTGCATCTTTGCTGACACTTTTTGTTCTCCATCGTCTCGTGACTCGCTTGTCTTTCTTTGAAATATCTACACAGTTAGCCTACATTACACAAATAGTTAAAAGCAACAAAGTACTATTAAGTTGATAAGAGCAACACAGACAATACAGAAAGTTAGTAAAGAATTGTAGCATTAGACATGTACAAATCAGAAAGTAAGGAGAAGAACGCTGCTGTCGGGGCCCAAAACGGCAGCAGTGATCAGCTGTAGCTATCCTGACACTTTTATAAACACATCTTATAGTTGGTTTATTCAGCAAAATGACTGGTACACCTTTTTCATGGGTGCACAATATTTAGGACCCGATCTTGAAATCCTCATGGATTTGTTTTGTGGTACTACTCAGATATTTGTGCACTCAAGAGGATTCAGTAAAAATGGAGGAAAGGATTCATGATTTAGGATGTGCTGTTGCTTTCGGTCAAGAGGAAAACTCACCCTGGACTGGGAAACAGTCCAAAACTTGGGACCTTTGTACTATGCCCTGTTTTCTAGAGCATGCAACTTCGTCTTTGAGGGTCTTTGGGTCTCCAATCCTTAAAAAAACTTAAAATGTTATCTTACTCAGCACAACAAAAACTCCTTAAATACAACTGCAATTTATACATCTATTCTATTGTAACAGTTCTCAGTTTTGTTTGGTAATAATTGATTTGTCCTATTTAACTCAAATAATAAATACATCATTATTTTTTATACTTGAAACAGTATAAAACACATGCTTAAAATATAAATTTCACCCAAGATTTACAATGATTTCAGGAGAACATTCTGAGTTAACTGACAACACCTCTGTATTTTCCTTAACATAAGAACAAATGTTTCAGTGTAATGATTTATGTTCAAGCATATTTACCTGCATGTCTGTGAAATTTGGTGCTGACTGAGTTCTCTGTAGTATTTCTAAATTTTGAAGAAGTTTACTGAGTTCCACAAGGTTAGACTGACAATGAGCAAGATCTAAGAGACATAAAATAAAAATATATTAAGTGCTTCAGTTCAGACATTTTTTTTTTGCCATGGTGTCCATTGTTAGCACATTATTGCATTATGAAAGTTAGAATTCCAAATTCCTTGTAGTAAGATAGCTAAGTAAAAATTTTAATTTTAGAGATGTTGAACACTCGTTACTTCTATGGGATTCAGCAAAAAGTGTGGATCTCAAAAGTTGATCAGATTTGAGCAGTGACATCCATTAAAAATAACACAGGTTATTAAGATAAATTTTAAAAGTGACATCCCAAAACATGCAAAGTTCCCACCACAAGCATCTGATTACCTGAAGAGCTACTTCACATGCACGTAAAGATGTAATTTAGCACTTTACTGACTTAACTCTTCCTTATTATGTATCAATAAGAAGTTTCGGTGAAAGAACAAGGCATGAAAAGGTAAAGTCTAACCTTCTGCACATCTGTCCATTTCTTCAGAGTCCTGCAACCATGCTGCTACTTTACTCTGACCAGTAGTGCAGGTGACAGGAAGGCTGTTACTGCAAGGTATAGGAGACTGCCAGGGGTAGTTATTTTGTTGCACCTAAAGCATAATAAAATGCTTAAATTTACTGTTGCTGTGCTGCTTTGTCAGTGTAATCACCACACTATTGCAGAACAGAAATCAAAATAAGCATTGTGTTTTCAATGACATCTGTGATTTGGTTTATAGTTCCCCAAGAGGCAGATTTTACTGAATAGAATGTTGGAGAACCAAACCAAGAACCTCACAAGTGAACTGTGTTTGCTAAGCACTGGTTAGAAAACTTGTTGTTTAAGAGGAAGAACACCATCAATCAGCAAAGAGATGGGTTTCTATCTGATGACAAAGGCAAGAGCAAACTGTGCAGATGGTGAATTCTTTGCAAGATCTCTACAGCAGCCCATTGATGAAGGCTGCAGTAAGGCTAAATTAGATGGTATTTCAGCAGCACACACTCACAGCCTTTTGCTGCCCATAGGTTCCCACAGTGGAGGCTCCTGTTCTATTGGCATTATAGGAAGAGCCTACTGAAACTCCACATGAGCAAGCCAGGAGTTTTCAACAACAGAATACTACACACCTTTCCATCTGACACATTAGCAGCTGGTGAAGACTCTGTAGTAGATGCTGAAGGGAATATATGAAAGCTGGCATCTCGTGGAGATCTCACAATCTCGTTCTGACGGTACAACCGGTGGTGGCGTAACTTTGAAACCCATGCATCGAATGAATCCTGTGACTTCACCTGGAAAAAAATTTACTGTCAACAAAGCATGCAGAATTCTACTTTTCTGCACAATCTTTTACAATTTCATTTATTTATATTCTACCGTGGGTGAAAAAAATAACACATATTTGAACTTTTTACCTTCAGGTGATAGATGTGTTCTTCAGTGTCAAGATCTATTCTACGAGCCTTTTTTTTTATAGACATGACTGATAAACCAACATCAATGCTCCCATGGACTTTTCCTTTCTGTATCTAAAAATCAAAAAAAAGAAAAAAAATAGGGTAGGATTTTGGAAACATCATGCAGTTCTTCACCATATTTAACAGAAAAATATCTGATGCTGAAATGGTTTCCCATTCTATAAGCATTTTAACACAAAGCCTTATAAAAAAAAAAAAAAAGCTGAACTCTGACTAAACACTTACTATATTTATAGTCAGAGAAAAGTATCTCACAAGAAATGCTCAATGCAAAGACAACTCCAAAGTTTAAGTGTGTTGGTTCACATGAGTACACAGGTACAGCTGAGTGAGAAACAGAGAATATTGGACAGTACTTGGCACCCTGCTGCAACTGCTTGATAGTTATTGGTATCAGATCTAACTAATTTAATGTTAACCTTTATATTTCTAGCGTACATGGTTATCAATTCTCTGGCCTATCCACATGTCTCAGAATAAAAATTGGGAAAGAAAAATAAATGGTCAGGTTAATCTCTCAAGCACCTTCATTAAAGAAACTACTTTAAGTGACGTAGCTTTTCTTTCCATAGAAGTAAAAAAAAGGTAGAAGTCTTGAGGCATAACTCAATCAGAATTTTATGTACTTTCCATATATATATGTATATCTCTATATCTGTCTTTGACGTGTGTACTGTCATAAATACAGTCATGTATTTATGTCATAGATATATATATCTATATCTGTCTTTCATGTGTGTACTGTCATAAATACACCTAGAGTGAGTGTGAAACCCTGGCAGGTTGAATTCCAATAGAAATTTCAAAATGCTCTTCAACTTTACTTACATCAATTGGTGACTTTGAATATTTCAACATTCCATTATCCAGGACAAAAAACCTCTGAAAGAAAAAGAAATAAACAAACAAACAAAACATTCTTTCTTAATGAGCAGATGCAATTTAAACTATGTACAACAATTCATCTGGAAAAGGATTGCCCTGTAGCAATTAAAGAATTGCTTGGGGGTTGGAAGGAGAGTATAAATATAGTAGTGATTAATTTTCTTCCCTATTTTTTGACAATTATCTTCTAAGCAAGAAAAACTAGATCCTCTTTATTTAATATTATATTCTAGGTTTATCTTAGCAACCTTCAATAATGAAGGGTATTTTTTTCTAATTTTCCAGCCAATTCAATAAACTCTAAGAAAGACAGTGTAGGACAAGAGAATCATGTCTGTTTCTTCATTTTCTTCCTGTTTTTTCTTCCCACAGAAGGTGGTCATGTTTCAAATTAACCACCTACTTTCCCCTATCCAGAAACTGAAAAGCTTTTCCTAGTGCAAGATCTACATTTGAAAAGGCGGACTTTTTAAGACTGCTCTACCATCCAAAACTTTGTGGCTTATGGCAGACCTCCACGCAGTGAAGTAAAGATGAGATTGTAAATCACGGGGATGATACCTTTTCTAGGGGTAATCTAGGTAATACAGGAATCAGTACTAGTGCAAATATTACAGCGTTCCCAGCAACAGACCCAGGTCATGGTAGGGCCCATTTTTTGGGTGTTAGTCAGTGGTACAGTGAGAGCTCCTATATCTTCACTGACACGGTCAGCAGGACTAGCCTAACCTAACGATGCCAGTCTGTGCTGTTGCTACACCCTTATTTTGCTGAGCAGTTCTTACTTTCAGCAGAGAGAAGAATTCCCTATTCACACAATTAAAGTTAACTTAGCTTGTCTGTACCAGATCATTCAAGCTGCACTGCAGTCAAGTTTATGTAGGCTTTGGCACACAGCATAAAGATACAGCCTAGCACGACACCTAGACTTGAAAAGAGATTCGCTAACTTGTGTTTATCATCACTAGCTTTCAAAACATGCAAAGTAAGCACAACTAATTCCTATTTTTGGAGTGTAAGCTAAAGCACTAATCTAAGTTAAAAAGCCAGAACACAGCAAAATACTGTGCTTGATTCTCAAAGCTGTTTGACATGGAAGGGAAGGAAAATGGTTTCATGATGTAAACCTGTTAAATTAACACTATGAGCAGGGTCAGAGTCAAATGGCAGAAAATCTCCCCTGAAGATGGTTCTAGAAATTATGTCAGTTACACAACAGATGGTACCAAAATCTCAAGCAGGACAAGAAATCAGTGCTTTCCTGAAGACATAACTCATTGAATAAGACGTCAAAACAACAAGAACTTTTTTGGTTTGTTTGTTGTTTTTTTTTTACATGGGTATGGTCATTAATGAACTTCACAAGAACATGACATTCATTTCATATTGTTCTGTCTCTCTAAGTTGCACACACAAAAGAAAGTGATCTTTCATCATCATTTCATTCCAAGCATACTGCACTTCAGAAAGTGATGTTTGCCAAGTTGCACGCATTACACCTGGTGTGCTACTAAGGCACATTCAAAACCGTCAGAACATGACATGCAACGTCAATAGACAAAGGATGCTATCCATTACTTTGCTATGCTATCTATGGGTTTGCTATCAGAACATTAACAGAGCACACGCTACAATTACTGTCTCTGAAATTCCTCCACTGGATTCTGGGCACATAGTACTGTTACAGAAACTCCAGGATATTCAGGCAGCAGTTGAAAAACAAACAAAATTATTAGCAAACCCAAAGCTGCAAACCCTAAGTCCAGCATAGCTCCTAAGGTGAAATGTAAGGCAAAATAGAGGGGGATGCTAAAATGTGAAGCTCTTAATCACACTAAAAATTATTTATACAGGTAACTGCTCTAAGATCATCCATAGTGATCTCTATAGAACTGTGAACGCTGGACTCCCCTTGCTCTCCTATAAATTAGTTCCTTACCAAAAGAGACACTTGGTAAGCAAACAACATGTTAACACAGTGCATTTTAAAGGAGTGGGAGTAGTGGTTTATTCCATAAATTCTTATGTATCTATTAGTTGTTTTGATTTTTTTTTTTTTTTAAGTGGGAGTGGTTTGTTGGGGGCGGGGGGTTTGTGTGCTTTTTCATTTGGGGGGGTGTTTCTATAGGCTATCCTTTCCTGTTATAGTGTTTCGGCTATGTCAGTTTGAAATCCTTTAATATCTCTAGACTAAATTCAGGTGGTGCATATGTATTTGGCTGCTGAAACTACAAACTCCAGTTAAGAAAAACAAAGCCAAAACATCTAACATAGATAAGCATGCACCTAAATTGTGGTAGGCATATGTTTAATTTAGTACAACATGCAGAACCTATAATTTATACTAGTATGCACTGCATTTGGACTCAGATGTAAGTCCCATAGTGTCCAGAAAAAAAAAAAAAAAAGGTAATGCTTCCCAGAAAAAACACCATGTATAGCATATGATTTCACTGTCTTTTGCTGTAAAATGTACTCTGTCCCAGAAAATTATCCTGCTTCAAGTACCTTCAGGTGAAAAAAGATGGGTGAGCATTGATACTACATATCTTGTTGCCTAAAAAGCGGAAAAATGCAGTTATTATGGTATGAAATACAGACAAAAGAGTTTAAGAACACCAGGTTTAAGGCTAACAGAAGGTAGAATCATGCATGAAGATACGTGTCCAAACTAACTGAACAGAACCAGAAGACTTGGGGGTGAGTTTTAGGGTGTTTTGTTTTGGTTTTTTTTAAATAGAGACATATTATGGCAAAAATCCATATTCCCACTGCATACCCACCATGAAGATTCCAATCAAGATTCGGGACAAAGCTGAACAAATCTGCTCAGTCAGCAGACCTGAAGGGGAAAACTCTCCTGTATGAACACCTTGGGTCCATGGAAAACCCCTCAGCTCTCCTCTGCTGTGTACTTCAATGTAGATCTTATGTACTTCAACCTCTTAAAACACAAGGCATTTGTTGCATTATTTACAAATTCCATCTGGATTTTGAATAGAACAGTAGGCAGCAGGCACCGTGACATGAGCTGCATCTGCAAACTAACTCTATACACAGATGAAAGAAAAAGTCACACACCAAAATCCTGGCTATTTATTTGACATCCTAATTTCCTCTAGACAAAAAAGTCCCAACACATAAAATAAGGTAATAACCTTCTGACTGGTTTATGAGCCATTTACCTTGTGCCAACCTTTTAATGGCCATTTTCTCTTTTTCAGCATGAAACCTTCATGTTTGTCTGGCTTCTGGACATTGGTCTGGCCTATTTTCAGACCCTCTATGATTTCCCAGCTGTCAGGTTCCTGGTGAAAAAATATGAAGACACATTGATTAACACATGGTGAAAAATTGCACTTCCAAGTAGCACAAATTCTCCAATGCAAGACAGAGTAGGAGAGCAAGGTACATAACTACACTATATTATGTCCATCTGTATCTCATTTAAAACTACTAAATATGAACATTTTGGGAAGTCTAACCATTACCAGGTAAGGCATATATTAACAGTGATCTTTGTGGTGTTTCTTGATCATAAAATGCTTAAAATTTTCTGATCTTTAAAGTACAAGCTGCACTGGTTCTGGATACCCTAGTTTTTCCTCCAAATCAGAAAAGCTGAAAGAAGTTTCTTTATTGTTGATTTTGAAAGTAGTTAGCGAGCATCTTCAAAGGCATTTTATGACAGAGTTTCATAGACTAATTGTGCCTTCAGAAATCTGCACAAGGATTTTTTTTTTTTTTTAATTTCCTGCATTTATTTTCACTCTATTATGAGAAATTTAGAGGAAAGTTAACTAATTTTCTCTCTAGAGAAAAACATAGGAACAGTATCATTGCAGATACAACCAGTTGTATGCCTTTCAGGGAGCCAATTAGAGTGTATTTCTTGTACATCCCGATTCTTATGCATGGTGACTGGTGCAACTCAGGCCAGACTTACAATGCAACACAATGAACCATAAAGAACAATATTTTTAAAGAGAAAAAATCTGAGTCATGCCTATATTTCTATCGTCTTGCTTCTACTGTAATCAACAGAATTCTGCACCAGTTTAAATCTCTTACTGCCTGCTCACTCAGACTCTATTTTACTAATTATACCCTACAAATTTCTGAACTTGCATTTTCTCAGCTGATCTGTCAAAACTCCCAGCAGTGTTATAAAAACTTATCAAGAAAGGAAGAAGGTCATCAAACAAAAGTAGCATCAAACATTTAAAGGGAAAAAAAAGTCTCTTAATTTCCCACAAAACTGTTTGAAGCCAAGCACTGTCAGTCTTTCATAACACCTCCAAGTTAATTACACAGCTCTGATAACACCAACATTACTATTATGAAAATACAATATCAAAGGTAACAGCAAATTTCAAATCTACAATTTTCAGTAAAGTCTTAGTATTCTGAGAAGGGTGAAGAGTTCTATGACAAATAATACACATTGCAGTCAATTTTCACAGAAATCTTTATTCAGTTTAGTTTTCACTGCATAACTATAAACTTTAATTATCCCATTGTCTGTAAATGTCATACTCAAACCCCACCTTTTTTACTTCCCTATGTTTTGCTTGAATATTCTATTTCCATTCTATAGAGAGAAGCACATATACATTATTTTTTCCATATAAGGAAGTACTTGGCACTTGAGGGGGGCAAATTAAACTACTGTAAGACCCCTGGGGTGAGCAGAGTCTCTCTGGGACTCTGCCAACTGATTCTTTACCATATTGATTTCTCCCTTAGATGATCAGATGCAGGCATAAGTCTTTTATCTACTCGGTAACACTGGTATTGATTACTTCTCAGCTAGAGATCACACAATCTCATATAGCTATTCATTTAAACAAAAGGCCAACTACAGAGGGATAAAATGAACAATTACTTACTGTAGTGTGGATACTTGTCTTATGCTGCATCACTGCTGCAAGCTGTTCTTAAAACCATTCTAACAATCCTAACTGTGCCTCATCCCACAGGTTTGGTGGAACGAGATATGCCCAATACAAGGGACATTATGAAAGAGCAGCCAGAAATGGGGAAAAAACAGGGTGAAAGCAGTATGTTGAAGAGTTCTCATCCAATGGCAATCAGTACGTTAGGGCTTCAGTGATATCACACATACTATGTGAGAAACAGCCCTGTGCAAAGCAGCAGGACTAGGGGAACACAATCACAACTTTCCATCCTTGGGTCTGTATATGCTCCACGTATGGGAATTAAGGAAGCCAACAGCTTTATGAACCTAATCTTTTTGACTGCAAAATATTTGTTTTCCAAATAAAAAATAATAAACCATTTAATTTTCCCTGGAAAAAACATGGTATTTAATTTTGAAGTTGTTTTATTAGTACTGTTTCAGACCTGAGAGACATTTAATTTCAGATTTTTCTTTTCCACCAAGTAATCCACAAATATCTTTTTCAGTAACAATCTTGCTTTTGTATATGAAGTATCTTAAAATGAAGCCTTCTTTATGTGGAATTTGACTTGTTTAGTATCACTTATTCCAAAACTGAGGAATTTACCCAGGAAGAAGTTGACTTCAAAACACCACACAGAAGGCCCAGCTTTCAGGAACTGGTGGTGTCTCTCCTGCAGTTCTCTCTCTCCCTGCCTCAGGAAAGATGGTCTCAACAAGAGATTTGAAATTTCAAACTACCCACAATGAATGTCATTAGGACATATTTTTAAAACTAATATAATCATTGATTAGCAGCGATTTTAGACTTGGAAGCGCTTTGCTCTACCATAGCAAGAGGGACAGGACTGGAAAATTTCTCACAGTCACAGAATCATAAAATCTCCTGAATAAGGAGGGACCCACAAGGATCATCGAAGTTCCTTCTACTCCATACTCTGAGATTGTGAAATTTGTTCCTGGGGGTCATCCATGGGCAAAAAAAAAAAAAAAAATCCTTGATGTTGTTAATATAACAACTACTAAAGATTAGTCTCCTCTGACACCTCAGTTATAGAACAAAAGGCTCCAGGGCAGACTCACAACATACTCAGTGGTAGAATCATACAAAACACTATCCCAGAGCTGTTAGTCAAACTGCTTTGTAACTCCAGAGGGAAGCTCATCACCTGGATTACATCAAATGCTTTTGCTTACCTTGGATAGAGAGATGTGATCGCTTTCAAGGAACTGCTTGCTTAGAGAAGGGTCTGTGCTTCCTGAAGATGCCTTCCGCTCCAAAATATGAACACTCTAAAAAAACCCCAAAAATTAAAGGTAACACCATGGCTCAAAACATACAAAATGCTACCCACCCATGACTTAAACGTGGAAATAGTTCGTCTTCTGAGGTGATATACTTCTCTTTTTTTTTTTTTGTTACTGGTTTTTAAACAAATTGCTCTTGCTAACCTAGAAATGATGGTTAACTAAAAAAAGGCCAGGAAAGACAAGTAATGCAGTTCTTACCTACACAAATGTGAGGTGCTCCTATTGTGCTTTTTGCTAATATACAATACACAGACTACAAATATCGTGCAGTCAGCACTGCCCTGCATTCACTTCTGAAGCAAACCACAGCACATAAGATATCACTGCCACTAACATATTCATTATCAACCCTTAACACTTTGTTATTGGCTTATTAACTGAGGTGAAGTAACTAAACACATGAATACTTTTAACATATTACAGGTGTTAACAAGATCAGTTACTGTGTTTCAGCTGATGGGCTTGCTAGTGAACATTTATGGAACACTGTGATCTCAAACCACTGCAGCTGTTTTTACATCTGGCAACACTATTACATTTTATATCTTCAAAGCATGTCACAAAAATGAAATATATAATGTCCAAACTAGTCCTGAAAAACTACTATTCCTAAAAGTCATCTAAAAATGTCTTCCCATTTTCCAGAAATGATTCACTATTATTTTATAAAAGAAAAATCATTTTTGATAGAGGAGAAAATAACCACATTCTTAATGCTTGGATCTGCATTTCATTCTTTGGTGAAATTTTGCTACATCTCATACTCTTATTTGGTAAGAATGCTACTGCAATATGTCAATAGCATCTCCCTGGCATAAAATAAAACTACTTCATTTCCAGGACATGTAGCACAAATGACAAACACAATTGCCATATACCCTCTGGGAAGGGTTTTTCTCAACTGAAAATGCCAATTACATTTGGTTCACAATTAAGCTTCTTTACACTGACTGAAGACGAGATTACATTGGTACCAGTGACAGCAGAAACAATCAGAGAATATAAAAACACATACAAACTGTAGTGTAAATATATTTGTTTATACCAACAACTAAGTACATAAGGACCACAACCAAACTAAATGAAAATAAACACAGCTATTCATTTAAATGCATATACAACACAGAGCCCATCTTGCTGCAGACCTTCATTGTTTTCTTTCAAGTTGCAACTGTGAATGAGAATAAGAAAATGTGGGACTGTCTCTGTTGTCAGTGGAGATTAATAAGCATCCCTGCCACCACACAACAGTAATCAGCATTTATTTTCAGTTGCTTTCAATTAAATTTTACAGCAAAGAATGCGGAAAAGCAGCAATATTATGTTACTCCAGGGCCAACCAGCAAAAAGCTTTGTCATTTATGCTTTGAAAACTTCTGCTTTGTCAAAGAAAAGCCGATCTTATAACTCAGCCCAATGTATTTTACTTGTTAGGTGAAGAAAAAATTTTTTTTAATGTAGCATGTGTTACATGTAAAATAATTTAATACCCTTATTTGAGCTGAGAACCACAAAGTTCCTAATGATAAACAATGATAAGATTTCTCACTGAATAGAGAAAATGTACACAGTATCACATTTTAACAATATACAAGAAAACCTAAACCTGTTCCTCTGAGGAAGATTAAAATGCCACTTGATTACCATAATCAGGACGATTCCCAACTTTCTTGCCAGTTTTGTCTGGCAGGCAGGAATTCACCCATCTTGAGATGGAGCAATGCCCAACACAGATGTTCTGAAGGTCTCATATGCAGCAGCTGGTGCAGTTTGTTGTTACATAACTGCAATTTCATTTTGTACAATATTTAGAGAGGAGTAACCAACAGCCCTCAGCTTGCCAGATTTCCAGTGACATTTTCAATTGCATAATTTTAAGGCAAGGAGGGTTTGTCCCTTTTTGTTTTTTTAAATTAGCCCTCAGTCCTTACAGTTCCACTTCAGTTGAGAAATACATTATTAGCTAACAGCACTTCAGTCAACGTTGACTTACTCAACTATTCGTTTGAAAATTAGAAAATGAAAACTTTTTAAATAAAATTGCCTTCTTTACATTCCTTACTTCCAGAAGCGTTGGCTTGTTGCCTTTCATATGTTTGCTTTTCAATTCTTTTCTTTTATGACCACCATTACACTGACACAAAATCAGTTCTTTAGATTTGTGACATGTGTCTAGCATAATATTAAGAGACATTACTTGGTGCAAAATGTTTTCCATTAATGCATGTTATTTTTCTGCAAAATTACACAATCAGTTGACATTTTGAAAAGCAGCTAATTTCACAGAGCAAGAGTTTAGTTATTTAGCATTACAGAAATAAAAATTACTTATATCTTGAAGTTATTATCAAGGTTTTTTTGTGTTTTAATGTAAAAAACAGAGTTGGTAAAGGAAGCAGTGCAAAAAATTGATAAGAAGAAATGGAAGAAAGAGGCTGATCAAAACATCTTCCGGGGCTTGTTTATAATCAAACAGAAAAACGAATAATCTATTAAAGTAGGTATATAAATCAACCTGGTACTCCCATTCCTCTCATCCCAAGAATACAGGCAGACAAAAACAATCACCACATTGCTGCATTCCAGACTTCCTTCATGTTTCAGGATTACCTATGCTGGTCTGTCTTGGAGGAAAACATCAGCATTATTAAATTCTATGTGCTCTTCAAAACTAATTCAACAGAATTACAAGTTTAACTAAAATTACTCTGTAATGCCACTGCTAAGTCTTAGTCCTAAGTACAATCTTTCCTTTATCTTTGTGATTACCCACAACATACATTACATATGTGAGCACACATTTGCCTCAAAATGCCCCCTAACAAACCAGTGTATGGGGAACACAAATGCTTGTTCTGCCCTGCCTTTCTCATTTGCTTTCCAAAGACGTGATAGAGAAGAAAATTGATGGAGAAAATAACATTATGATGTTGTATCATATACTCATCTTCTCTGGAGGGCAAGAATGGAAAACATTTTACAATATCTTTCTATGTATCTTGCCAACTTCTTTTCTCAGTTTGCAGTTCAATGAGTCATACACCTCGTTGTCCTGGTTTTGGCTGGGATTGAGTTCATTTTCTTCCTAGTAGCTGGTATAGTGCTGTGTTTTGGACTCAGTATGAGAATAATATTGACAGCACAGTGATGGTGCTGTTGCTAAGTAGCATTTACACTAAGTCAAGGACTTTATGGGTTCCCATACTCTGCCAGTGAGGAGGTGCACAAGAAGCAGGGAGGGAGCACAACCAAGACAGCTGACCTCAAAGGCATATTCCATACCCTAGAATATCATGTTCAGTATATAAACTTGGGGTAGTTGGCCAGAAGGGGCCAATCACTAGTTGGGGACGGGCTGGGCCGCAGTCAGCTGTCAGTGAGCACTTGTACTGGGCATCACATGCCTTTCTGGGGTTTTATTTCTTTTTCTCTTTCTTGTTGTTTATCCTTTCCATTACAATCTATGTTATATTTTATTTCAATTATTAAACTGTTCTTATCTCAACCCTCTGGTTTTACTTTTTTTTATCCGTGGATTCTCCTCCCCATTCCACTGGTGAGGTTGGTCTTCCATCAGGCCAGAGGCTGAGGACCCTAACTTTTAGTCACTCAATCTGACTTCCATTAAAACAAAAGACATTGAGTGGTTTCCACATGGAAGGCAAGGAAAGAAAAGATATTTTGAAGAAGGAGAGACAGGAAACCCACTGAAGGACAAGTCTGGTACACATGCCTCCTCTTTCTGCTTCACTGCTTATTTACTTAATGGAATGAATTATATTTAATACAAAGACTTCTCTATATTTTATAATTTATTATTTTTCAAAAAAAAGACAGGCTGGTGAGGAATTTATCACTCCTATTGGACACAGACTCTCTGTAGTTCAGAAATGTGCACAACACGTGGTTAACAATTAATGAAAAAGATCTGCTGGGACACTTTATTTGTTCATAGCATTTTAGCAGTCTTCAATAACCATGGGGCCTAGACATACAATTTTCTACAACAGTAATTCAAAAGAGAGCTTTTCTCTCTGGTTTGTTTTTTTTTTTTGTGTGTGTGTGTGTGTTGTGTTTTTTTCAACCCAAAGAACTATTATGTCTTTTATTACCTGCTATTCATTACATCCTAGCAAACCTGTGTTCCTATTTGAATCCCATTAAGTACAAAGTGCAATGTTCAACCACTTTCTCTCAACTAAAATGATAGTATTTTCCAGTTATATGAAACACAGCAGAAATAATAAGATTTGACTGCATACATGCCATTTTTACTACCTTTTAAACAAACTGTGATATATGCCGAGTTAATCTGCAATATTATTTGCAAAGGGAATAACCTTGAAATTTGCTTTTATCTTAGACTGCTTCTCAGTCAACTCTGGCTTTCCTTCTGTTGATGTTGGAATAAAGATAGATTCTTGAATATAACTGTGAGAGAAGGGTGAGCACAAAGTAAAACAGCCATATCTCATCAATGCATTTCTCCCTTCTTTCTTCTAACACATTTTTTAAATTTTTTTAAAGCATTCATGGTCCTATTCTTACCCTACATCTCTCCTATTGACACTGCTCCATAGCTGTTTTCAACAATCTCAGCTATCAACTAACCAACAAAGGAACTTAATAACACTTCATGAATAGCACACAGACTTCATATTTTTTTCCTTGCAATACATGCTCATCTTGTATGGAAACGTGCTTCAGAGCAACATTTTCCCTTTGTAAAACTTTTTACTGAAAGACAAGTATATATAAGAAGCAGTTCTGTAACATATGAATAGTATACAGGTATGTATGCCTACCTCTTCCCTGAGATATGCAAAATAAACACTGCTTGTGTAACAGAAAAGTCAAGGATTTGTTAGCTCAGGAGCTCTATGTCAGCTCTTGCTAGAGCTCCAGCTTTGTATTGTACTTCATGTCAATGCTTTTAGGCTCTGGAAGCAAAGAAGCCTTTGGTTTTCAAAGTACTTTTTGACAAACTCTGAAGAGAAATAAGCTCTTGCTCCACTGGATAAAGCAGAAAAGAGCTATCATTGCAACAGCAACCTTCCCTTTGCCAGAACGATGGTTTGGAGCAACTACCAAGTTGCAGCCTGAGTCTTTAATGACAATTTCCTCCTTTTGCAGTTATCTCAAAATAAAGCAAACAGATAAATTTACAATATCTGACAGAGAGAATTCATGTTTGCTAATGATACAAAACTTTTTATAAATATTAAATAATCACAATTAAAAGGATTGATATTTTGTTAAATAGTCTGAGGCTAGCAATTAATTTTATTCATGCTCACATCGTTTAAAAAAAGGAGGGAAAATAAAATTACATACACAAAAGAAAACCATTCATTGATAGTTAATTTGCTTATGAATTAAAGCACTCTAGACATGAAAGGGAGTCTAAGTTAACAGAAATCATAAACCAAAAAGCACTTAAAAAAGTGCACAGTTCAAAAAAAGAAAGACTTTTCTTCCTGTGACTCTCACATCCTTCTGTAAGCTACCGACTTAGCCTTTCTCAATATCCTTTGAACTTTAATATACACAGTACAAAAAGACAAGACATAGGAAAAAGGGGGGTTGGGAAATTTTTAATCAGATTTTCCTTTTCATTTTTAAACATGAAATATTATTCTACTAGGGGGAAAGTTTTTATGTAAGTGCTTAATTTTCAATTCCAGGGTAAAGTATTTAATAAAAACAGGAAAAGAGATGTGTCAGAACAGCAAATAGCTTTACTAAGGCCCACATTTCTTCTGCCTAATATCTTTGTATATCTTGAAATGTGCATAATCCCAATCATGCATGAGTGCCTTGAAAACAGAAGTCTCTACATGATACCTGCCATCATCCTCCCTCTTCACTTCTGTGTCTTTTCTCTCCACTGGGGAAATGAAAATATAATCACTTTTCTCTTTCTTCTCCTCCATTTGTTTCCCAGAAATCCTAAATGACACTTCAGAATAGTTTCACTTCTTCCTTCTACGTTTGTGTGTATGTGAGTTGTACTTTTAATTTGTATTCTCAAGGCAAGTGAGATATGCTTATGTAGGTATGGATGTGCATCATAGCAGAGGGGAAAAAATGAGACAGGAGGAATGCAAGAGTGACCATGATCTGAAAACACCACTTTAAATTATCTGTCATAATGTGCATGGGTAATTAAGCTTTTGCAGGAGCAATTTGCCTGATTTGGTAATAGAAGATAGCTACAGACTCCATTTCTAATCAAAATGACATATTTTTAAAAAAATTAATTGCAGAATATGCTGAGTTGGAAGAGACCAACAAGGATCATCGAGTCCAACTCCTTGCCCTGCACAGGACACCATCTCCAAGAGTCACACCATATGCCTGAGAGCATCATCCAAACGCTTCTTGAACTCCGTTTTTCTTCATAGGACATAACTGAACTTCAGCATTCACTATACAGCCTGTAAAGCACTTCTAGAGGTGAGATAACTCAGACAGCAATGTTTATGAAGCTCAGAGAGTGTGAACACACAGCTCCTCAGGACAGCTTGGCATGAATGCTATCACTGTCTCTCTTTGACTGCTCCAGATCTTTTTATTTCTTCAAAGCTTTAAAGCCAAGTCTTTCCTAGAAAGAGACAGTATCTCCCTCTATTAGACTCCAGGACCGTCTGTACTCTGGATCTTGTCTCCAAACCACTGTAGATATTACCAAGGGCAGGAGCAGTCATGATCCAAGTATCTCCAAATATGGACTGGAGAGGGCCCATCCAGTGCACATGCACACAGATGTACTTCTGGTTGGTATCTATCGTGTAAATTCTAGGCAGAAATGCAGGCACTAAATGAAGGGCCTCTGCTGTGTGACTGCAGGCTGGCTTCACAACATACACACAGTGAGCCCGATGCATCCAGTCTGAACTGGGCTCCTGGGCCTGTGCTGCTGCCCAATGTGTGCCTGCCCACAAGGGTTCCCAGCGCTGGAGCAGGAATGTCTCATACTTTCAATGCACCATCAGCATCGGTACTCAGGGGGGAAGGAGAGGGCTGTCTCACCCCTAGGGTCAAATCTGTACCAGCTCCCTCCAAGTCTCACATGGCTTCCTACCCCATCCCCGGACAAACCTGTGGTCCAGAGAGCTTCACTTTGTAAGTTAACCTCCTTCTGGAAGTCTAATTGTGCCACATGTAGTTCACTGTTACCCGTTTGAGTGATGGAATTCCAACAGGTCTGAGATTTATGACTTAATTTAAAACATGCGCTATGGCATTGAGCCTAACGTAACATTCACATAAGTATTCAACAGTTTTATAAGTCACATTGTTTCAGACAGTTTTTCAGAAACTTCAGATATTACCTTCCAAACCTAAGGAACATTTCTGCACTCTGTCAAAGGCACAGGGAGAAAATAATGTTGTAGAGTAGCAGCAGCTAATCCATTTTAAGAATAAACTGCATAGTTTTTTTAACAATTCTGCCATATTGTTCTTTGGCTCCCTCAGAACACTTTCTTGCTCCAGTGAGTTGTTGCTTTTAAAGTACTCAACACTTCTGCTCTAATCCTGCTTCAACCATTTTATGCAAAGGAATTTAATTAGGAAGGAGAGTGAAAGAGAATTACATCACTGTAACAACAGTACTTGGCATTTAGTAGCATTTTGAGTTTGAAAGTCTCAGAGAGATTAATAATTATTATTGAAATAATTCTCACAAATTACTGAGAAGTAAAAAGGCTTTTAAGAGTCTATGTTTTGCTACAGAGCAAAGCTAGGAATAAGGCTGCACGTCCCAGATCTGTATCATATCTACTAGACCACTGTCCATCCTTGCCTTGCTTTCTTTTGAAGTCACAGAGATACAGGAACAAGTGAAATTTACAGGTAATCACCACGATTTTTTTCCCAGATGTTACATCAGGCTGACAGCAGTGAGCAAGCTGCTAAGTTGCTACTCAATTTAAGAATAAAGAAGGCATATAAATGCTGTAAGACATCTCCTCCTCATGGAATATATTAAGGTACATTATACTGCAATCTCATATGAGCAACACTGTCTCAGGTACACTGGACAGTAAAAATGCCAATCAACTATATTGTTAATTTGTGAGGCAGAAATCTCTAATGACATCATAAAAGCATCCTTGATATTGCATCACTGATTGTACTGGTCATGAAGAGAAAGCTGAGTTTGAGGTATCTCAACATATGAAAACTAAAAAATTACACTACATGACCATGTACACTCCCTCCTATCACAAACTCTCATACATCTAATTGTTCTCAGTCTCAAAAAAAAAAACAACCAAAAAAGCTAAATGAAATAGGACAATGAATTTCCAGCAGGCAAGGTGGACCTGTGTGTATGACGGACCTAGCCTAGCAAGGGAAAAGCCCTATTGGCTGAAATCCCATAGCTGCTGCAACCACAGCTGCTCCTGCCATGACCCCTCCAATTGCCACTCCACTTCCCTCTGAGCTGCCAGGGACGGTGTAACAGCAAAGTGAGCCAAAGCAATAGCAACAGAAGGTCTCTCATTTTAAGCCCCAGCATTTTGCATTAAGTAGCTTCAGTCTCAAACACTGGACTGCTTTTTCTACAGGATAGATAAAAAGTAAACCTGCTGTTCCTTAGAACAATCACAAAAAAGTACCTTAAACATCAAGCAGTTAGAATAAAAGTTTTCTCACAGGTTTGTTTTTTTTCCCTTTTACACATCAACCAGCTCTCCCAGATACTCCTGGTCAGAAAATAAAAAAACAAAGCCACACATTTTTCCTTGCTTGGTTCCTCTCTTACTCTGCCTTTACTTTTTCAGACAGTTGTTGTTCTCCCTAAAAACAGTCCTTCCTTCCTTCTTAGTTTCATATCCTACAACCTCGCAAAGCATTTGGCCTACCTAGTTCTCTGTCTCCTACCTAATTTTTTCACCTATGTATTTTGTGACCCCAATTCTCACTCTCGAAATCAAGTAGCTTTTACTTTCTACAAAGCTGAGCACTCCACTCCTTCTGCACCACCCACTTGCTGTGGCATGCAGATTGCCCATGTGAACTCAGCTTCACAGAACCTGATGGTCCCTGCAGTACATCTGCGAAAAATTTGTAACTCTGTCTCTTGCAAAAAACTTGATGGTGATTTTCTTAGCCAAGAAAAGCCTTTATAATTCTACTTTTATGCTTCTTAATGTCAGCCTAAAGCATGAAACTGTAGAATTGACATGATAATTTCCTATTATGCTTTATCATTAGTTGATGAAACAACACAAAAGTCACCTTCTTTTTCTGCTCCCAATATACGTCTGTCTCATTCAATCAGCCCTTTAAGCAAGTGACTGCCTTTTCTTATGTGCTTAATACAGTACACAGCACTGTGAGACCTAGATTGTTACTGCATCCCTATATCCAAATAATGATTACTGGTCCTTTTTTTTTTTTTTTTCAGGTTCATACATTTCACCCTCAGATTCACCTACTCCAGTATCTTTTTTACAGTCTTCCAGTTACTCTATAAAGTAAAGTTCGGTTAAGGTTGCTGCAGACAGATGACTCGATCCTTCCATCATCATTAAAGCCTCTATATCTACAAAATATTGATACCCACCTTAGGAAGTACTGCCTTCAGGAAACTACTTTGACAATTAAAATACAGTGGTTGTAAAAAGCTAAATAGGCATTTTCCAACATAGACCTTTAGACAAGACCAGAGCCTTGGAATCACATTCTGCTTCTAAATTTCATGGCCAGGTAAACATCTTCAGTCCAAACTCAGTCTTTTGGCATCCCTTGAGTACACCCCTTTTATTAGTCAATGCTGACTAAAAAAAACAAATCAAAACAAAACAAACAAAAACAAACAAACAAAACCCCAAAACAAAAACAAACCCACAGAACCAAAAAACCAACAAGCCTGAAAAGCAAAATCTGAAAAGCAGATTGCCGCTCTGGAAAGTAATTTTTTCTTCTTCCTTCAAAGCCCCTATCTTTCACACTTTACATATGGCTGAAAGACAATAGTTGTTTGAAATACGAAAGCTCTCCTAGTAGAAAAGGTGACCACGTAAGTGCAATGGGACTAAAAGCTTTTCTTCTTTTGTGATTGCTGTGTGGGAAAAGAATGATTTGTAGAAAAAGCAAACTGACCAAGGGAAACAGAAAAAGACAAAGATCACAAAAAGAAAATTAAGATAATAGAAGAAAAATCCTCACATTTAAAATAGAAGACATTGCTAAATCCACTTCCCATCATGTATTAGCTACCCCTTAAATGGCGGTCAGAAAAGTCAAAATCTCTATTTTGTTCACAGTTTCAATATTATTACTCTCCTTCTGTATCACTCACTCTGTTTAATAGCCTGGGGTCAGGCTCCAATTTTTCAAACTGCACATTATTAACCCTATTGATGTATTCACTTCTTTCTGCCTTCTCAGCACAATATTACTACCCATGCATCGCAGAGAATATTATATATATATAAAAATATTACAGTCTGCATTATGACTTGCATACTTAGTCAATAAATAAAATACGTAATATTCATGAAGAACTTACACCTATACAACTGAATACACAACATATGATTTTATCATACTCAGCTGTACTTTCTAAAAGCTGCTGGTTTTCCTACATTTTGTTATGCAACAGTATACAGCTAACCTCTTCAGAGTTTCATAAGGGATGAAAACCAAGAGTCTACTTTGTCAGCATAGCCCACAAAAAAGACTATCAGAATTGCAGGTTTTATGCTAACCTGTGTATGAAGACTCTTACTGACAGTGGAAGTGAAAGTGTGTTTCACACTCTGCAACAGTTCCACAGTAAGAAAAAATGCTGCTGTTCCCTTCTGAAGTATTCCTTATCAAGGACACCACAACTGCCTTGTCACCCTGTTCAACTCAGGGGTTAAACAAAACAGATTGGTTCTGGGCCTTCTTCTATCTAGCAGTCCAAATCAAACATGATTTTAATGAAAATGAATGACAAAAATCTGAAATCAGTTTTTTTTGTTATTGCTGGCTTCATTAGTCTGTTCATTTATCTATTAACTTAATCATGGAGTCTGCAAATTGGCAATGTCAAAGCTTTTGCTGACTGCTAATTCTCATAGGTGATATATATTGCACAAATAAGAAAGATACATTAAAATGCCAGCATTATATACAGCACATTTTCCACTCTCCTTGAAATGATTTATCACAATCATGTTCACACTCATTCAGTCTCCTGCACCATAATTTAATGGGAAACTGTTCCATAATTACTGGTATGACTTTGACAAGAATTATATGATGAGAAGGTTTCAGTCATTAACCAACTAGAAAGATCAAGTGTTATCCTCACATTTGACAATGAAAGCTATATTGACACTTTGTCCAATCACATCACTTTCCACATTCATATCTATTACCAATTCAGGAAGGGTGCTTTTCTCCTACCTGCTCTGAAGAGTAAAAGGAGGCAGCAAGACAGAATTTTCAAGCCTTTGCAAAGTAAAACCCAACAGCTCCTGAACCAAAACACCCTCCCCCTGAGCTATCATTGTGTTTGGGGGAAAGCCTATGAAAACCAAAAAATATGCAAATAATACCACAAGCAAGGAAAGAAACTGGAAATACAGTGGTTATAGTAGTTGGTAGGATGATGTTGGTTGATTTACTGTGTCTACATGCACAGAGGAAACATTTGCACGTTTCTTTTCCTGGATATAGCACCACTGCACTTCATGCTGCATTCCATGCTCTAGTTCAGTGTCTTTCTGCAGAAGAAATTGTTCATCCAGTCATTCTCCTGATATGTGTCTGCCTTTAACACTGAAAGCATGAAGGCAAAAAACGAATGCCTGGCAGTAGCCTTTCCAGTCCACATTTACACGCCTAAATATAACTGTTAAGCATCATCACACTTTATTGGATATTCTGGATGCATCACATCATCAACGTTTACAGCATTATTTTGAAATCACACTTCACGTTTCCATGGTCAAATATGGACTTAAAGTTAAGCATCCATTTCGTTATGATGACAGGTATACCTTGCTCTATATTGTTGCTATGGTAACAGATAGGGTAGCCATTAGATTTATGGTAAAATGTATTCCCAAAAGGTACTTTTTTTTCATTCTCACTTGCATGATTGTATCCCACTACCTAATTACAAAGAAAACTCAGATGATATGCTCTTAGCTGAGACCAACAGCTCCTACGAGTCTTGCATTCCCCTTCTTAGGGTTTAAATGTGGGAAATAAAATACACCGATGCTTCAAACAAAAGATGTCAAAATCCTTGCTCCAGATGGAACCAAGGAAAAATTCGGAGATTATATGCTAACTATGACTTAATAACTGAGTACAGCTATCCCAAATCCTGTACACTATGAAAGGGCAAATACTTATCACCTGGGAGAAAATAATTTTTGGATTTACTCAAGCAATGGAAATTACTTAAAAAATTCCAGACGTATTTCCTGCCTGTTACTGAACACACATCAGAATTCTTCTCCAGATTCAACATTTTAAACATACCTTATGGCAAGACTATTTTCATTCAAAGATGTAAATGTTACAGTTTCCATCAAAATTCTCAGTTTTCAAAATATTCATCACACAGGTAAGGGCAAAAACTTCCCCTGCAAGAGCTGAAAAATAGTGTCCCAGCTGGCATACAAGTAGCGGTAAAAATATTCCTAAACCACAGCCATTCAAGTAAACATGTACCACAGCTAATGATTATTTTAGCTCTTCTCCTGCCACTTTTCCACAGATCAAAGTTTTAAAATATGGGTCTGTTCTAACCAAATATTCAGTATAAATCTTTGCATTTGTAAATATACATGGAATCTGAAATCTAGTGGGTAGCTCGGACACTTTATAGCGGGCAGTTCCCACTGGTGGTGTGGCCAGACTACACCCATCTTTCAAAAAACCCACAGAAATGCTCATGTTGTTTTGAGGGGAAATAATACAGTCTTCATCTCAAATGGATCATGGAGAAAAGACATATTACATCCACACAGACCAGGGTCTCTTAAAAACTGAAGACCAACGTAACTGGACTAGTACTCTATGACGTTATATAATCAGTGTAAATTTGTAGTAAAACAAATAATATTTAAAATGTTAGGTTTTACAAAAAGATGAACAGTATTATATTTAAACTGAATTACAACATTCTAAAACTATAATACATCTCTGTAACTATATTTACAAGAAGAGATATCCACAAAGGACATAAAACAAATTTTAAGCAACATAGGTTCATGCCATCAAAGAAACCACTTCCCAAAAGACTTCAGAGCATGTTTCCTACTTGTCCATGTGATTAGATACTTCTCGCTCCAGTGCTGTACATAGTGCCCATGTTGCTTCTGAATCTTTTCCAAGCCACTTCAGAAAATAGAAAAAAATCAACTAAAAAAATCAACAGTTCTTGGCTATGGTGATATTATCCAGTGCTATAAGCAACCAAATCAAGAGCTAGTGAGAACTAAAGGCCACCTTACAGGAATAAAAGTACCATCCCACCAGATGGTGCAAACATTTAGAGCTTTTCCTTACCTGCCTCCTGTCTCTCTGAGACGATGATGACGAGGAGGCACTTCTATGTGATGGAGTGGATGTTTTGTGAGCTGGAGATATACTCTTCTCCTCTGAACTCATCTTTGCAACAAACTGGTATTAATGATCTTGAGCTCTTATCATTCATGTACAAAAAAGACAAGGGATAGTCTTCTGCATCCTTCTGTTTCAGTTTATGGACAGCCAAAGAGGAATTCAGTCTCAGCTGAACTGCACCTTAACAAAGAAAAATGTGAAAGAGTGAATGAATACACCCTTGCTCCAAAGTAGTTCTGCAGCAAAGAAATCTATTGACTATTTAATCCAAAGGTCTCCCAGTCTTTTACTCCCCTTCCCAAACACAAATGCATTGTTCTGCCTTATCACAGAAGACAACAGTGGTATTATATTTTTTCAAAAAAAAAAAAATCTAAGGAAAGGCTTTAGTAATTTACAACAATTCTCAGGCAAGATTACAAGTTCTTGAGAAGGGCCATTATCCCATCCTGCATAATATCATGACATTATCAAGTATCTCCTCAGGACTTCCCATACTCCACAGATACCACTGAACACCCCTTTATAATCAGTACCTATTAAAAATCCAGCAGTTAAATTAAGGACTCTGCAAGCCATTTCTTAAAAACAGATCCCTCTCCCAAAGACAGTGGCCTCAGTTGCAATATCAAAGGTTTTACTGAGGTAGCGGGGAGTGAGTGGGTGGGCATTTGGCTGCTGGTCAGGGCTAACCCACCCCAGCTGCAGGGGGCATTCCCTTTACTGTTTACTCAGCCACTCAAAGAGTGCATTAGCTCTTTACGAATAGTAGACATTTTCTCTTACTTCTCTCCACCCAAAAGCTTAATTTCCACACAAGAACTGAAAAATAGATACTTTAAGCAGCACAGAGGATACCTGTGTCAATAAATAGTCAAACACTATCTGTCAAGCCTTATCAAAATACTGCAAGTACATCATGACAGTTCCGGAATGGAGTTACACTTCTCCATGTTTAACAGATCACTATGATCTTGCTTCAGCTGAATGATACTGTGTCTGATATTCCATTAACCTTGGATAAAATTGTTCCCTGAATGAGATACTAGCTTCAGGCAGACAACATATCTTCTCCACTGCCCTCTCTCTAATTCTGAAATAGTGCCCTTCCACATACCCTGTGATGACAGCACATCACGGGTCAGCACTGCTATCTGTAGATGGTGCACCATGTTAACACTCAGACATGACTACAAGGCTCAAAAAATTATGACATATTGGAGGCAGAGCTCTAGCTTCTCCAGTCACAACAGATATCCATGCAAGAATATCATCCTGAACCCAGACACTCACAGAGAGGCAACTAAATAATAATTTCATTATGCCTTACAGCCACCAGCTTCTGAATACTGCACCCTAAGAAACATGCATGCTGCAGCCCAGATCTGTGATGACTCATAATTAACAGACAACTTTTCTGCTTGCTTTACTACAGGAAAGTGGAATGACTTCACTCTATTAATTACCAGTACTTCTGCAAGCATGAATCATCCATATCTTATGAATGAGCTTCTACCTCCATCAAGGAGCTTCCCATGGAATTACAGATCCCACATAACATTAACTGAGTTCACACAGCATCTAGTGACATGACTGGGAAGACATGGCTGTTCCAACAGCTGCACAGCACATTTGTTTCAAAACTTCAGAAAGGAAACATAATGAAGCTGCATCCAAAGAAAGGCTTTTCCTTCTATCCTAGCATGTTAAGGACTGCTGTACCAGTTTAACAGCATTTTCATATCCTACAAATGCATCCAAGAAATTTTAGTCAGAGGGGTGTACCAACAGGGATATCTTAAGGTCTGTGAAATTTGCATGTAAATAAAAAATGAAATTACAAAAAATTAGAACAAAAATATTATAATCACAGTTCACAAAGCCGTGCAGCACAGCTGAGTTATTTAATAACAAATCTGCAGTCACTTTCAGCTATGAGGTCACTGAATTCTTTTTAGCACAATAACCTTTAGGCAAATGAAAACCAAACCCTTTTTAAAACATCTGATCTTCACTCAGTTGACTCATGTGGAAAAATTTATATTTAGTAATGGCACAGAAGGACAGTGATCTGGCACTTCAAGTGTGTTTTGAAGGCTCTCAGGAAACCCTGTAAGCACAACAAAGAAATATATAGTACAAATTAGCAAGAGCTAGCATTGAGCTCTTTATTGTTCTTACACGCTGAATTAGGATTTTCTTCTATATTGCTGAGAGTCTATCTTCCAATTTTGGCTTAAAATTTGGGCATTAGATTTAGAGCACGTTAGTAGGAATAAATCTAGTGAAACCAACATAGAGAGACACCACTCTCTCTGTAGCTCTGATTGAGGCAAACAATTAGAAATCTAATATTTTGGCCAAGATACTGAATTTACCTAAATGAAACCAATGTTTTTGAAACATTTTTCACAGGCTTTTTCCATCAGTCACTGGCAATTTTGCTATTGACTTCAGTGGGAACAGAAACAAGCCATCTATTATGTTAGTAAATTTCTACAAAATAACAAAAATAAGAAAACCTAGAAACACATTCAAAAACTACGACGTTGGGTTTTGGTGAGTGGGGATGACCCCCTAGTAATTATTCATTTATTCTGATACTGTTTCCTGACAAAGATCAAAACATCTGTCTCATTGTATGAGGCCAATTTTATTATTCCTTTACTTTACAGCAAATATGTCTTCAACCTGGAAGCATTTTAATCAATTTCATCAGAAATCAATTGGAAAAAAAAAATGACATAAACAAGGGTAACAGTATCGGCTGTTGGTTATTAATTGCTGCATATCCAAGTATCATTGACCCGTAGGCTGCATTTTGCACACACCAACTAAATCCCCTCATGAACTGCTGAAAACCACCTGTCAGTTTACAACCATAAGTTAATTCAGCACATTAAATGTGACCAGGCATTGACTAGCTTGAAAGTTGCTTTGCCATGAGTTCCCAAGGCAGGAAATATATTCATTGCTTCTAGGGTACAAGAAGAGACAGACTTCCTAAAACGCAAAAAAACCAGACACTGCAGAAAGATTTCGGTCATCAGAAGTATGAGTTGGCCAGCGAAAAGTTTTTTTCATCTTTTTATACTGGCATCTCAACTATTTTGCATTTAAAATATCATTTTTAATTTAGTAATTATTTACTGGTTCTTCAGTACACTCTAAGTTATTTATTGATTTTTTTTAATTTAAGGTGATGTATATAGAAAAGTGAAATGCTCTACCCAAAGTCATGCAGAGAGTCTTGTAAGCGGAACATGCAGCAAAGTCTGATGCATAAGCAAAAAAATCATATGCCATGATTGTAACATCCTCCAGATGAGATAAATGTCTATATTTAATTCTATTAATAAAGAAATATAAAATTACTTTACAGAAACTACAGTAAGACATTATTTAAGAAATACACTAAAGATTCTTGAATGTACAGTTAAGAAATTGCTTATGCTTTATTAAATATCTGGTATTGAATACTTCTTCTATAAATGAGAACTATTTCACCACTTCTTGCAGTTCACTGCTACTTTATTTTTTAAGCTAGCCTTTGAATTCAAGATGGTGTTTTCTCAATAATGTTTTTGTGCCTCATCTCAATTGTTACAACTTGTCTGAGTGTGGGGGGGAAAGCTAGGGATTCCTCATTCCTCAATCTTTCTCTATTTGAACATCAGAATTGTGTATTTCTTACCATACAGCTATTTTTTTCCCATTTATTCTCTGTTCATTAGTGCTGTGGTTTGGAGCTTTTTCCCTCCACTCCCTGGTGTCTTAAATTAAGTATTAAATAGATCTTTAAAAAAAAAATCCATTCCTTTCTATCCTCAAAGGTTACTCTTTCTTTCTGCTTAAATAAATAAAGGGAAATTATACATTTTATTTTTCATAGCAGAAACCACTGATTTTTACACTAGACATGTTATGCTTATCCCTAGTCCTGCCGTCTATCATATGAAACAAAATTATTCCAGATACATCAAAATAAATGACTGATCCATTACCAAGATGCAGTGTAATTACTGTTTATGTCAATGTTACACTAAATAGTTTGAAAGACAAGGAAGCATTGAGAGCTACTTGCTGATTTCTCATCGCCTCTTACACCAGCTTACAATATGTTTGATTCAACATCTCTTAAAAGTATTTCCTGGAATTCTGTGGATTGGATCCAGTAGTATCAAAATACTGAAGCAGACACTGAATCTCCATATAAAAATTCATTTCTCTTTATTTTCTTCAATGAACAACATACATTGTATCTGAAGTTGTGCAGTTTGTCACTATTTAAAAATTCATTTTAACATTGAGTATTTTTATGTTATTTGCTAAAATAAAAAAAAAAAACAAAAAAGGGTGGGCAGAGGAATGGAATGGAAAAAGGCTATTATTATTGGGGTGAAAAAAAAAGTTTGGTGGTTTAAAGGTCTGAGTAACATAGAAACACAAGGAATTAAATGAGACAATACATCGGGGACCAAACTGGGCAAAGACTTGGGAAACACAAGTGTATAAACTGCACAAAATGAATGGGTGACGCAGAGCAGAAAAGCAGCCTGTGGAAATGAATATGAGCAATATCAAAGGTAGGAATATTGTGGCTATTGCACTTTACAAGCCTCTACTGTATGGCACGTCCATTGACACTGGTTAGGAAATCTCTGTCCTCTCCCAAAATCTGAATGTTCCACCAAGCCTGGGCAACTGCACCAACTGCAGTACAGTTTGTGAAAAAGCTTTTAGCAGAAATGAAAAAACTGTACAAATGCATGAGCTGCGTAAATCCACAGTTATAAATGAATGCATGTCATATAGAAGATAAATTAAAGTTCTCAATGGGTAACTCTAAATGAAGTCTGTATTCAAATAACAGACCTCTGTGATAAATGTTGTTTCTTACTCTGATTGAGTCTTTTCTGCAAGAGTGCCCAGAATGCTTTATAGAGTGTTTAATATCTTGTGTGGTATTGAAGTAATTTGAGAAGACAATTTAGGGAGCAGAGACGAATCTTTCAACATAAATGAAACAAAAATATGCAAGTGTCACTGGCACTATTTCAAGGAAAACATTCAAACTGGTCAATCAATATGGAGCTGCTTTTCACTTGGGAGAGGTTTTCTGTGATGTATTACACAGTCATTCGATATTTGAGTACTCAGTGAAGGCAGACCTTTGCTCTCATATTATGAGGAGTGTGTAACTGTCTCTTCCCCGCTTTACTGCTGACCTTCCATGCAGGAAAATCATAATCATGCTTTTGTTACAGTACATGAATGTTGCAAACATAAAAATATAATGGAAATAAAACTTCTCAATGCGGTAGCAATGTTGTGGTGCTTTAATAGATCACTCATGCGAAATAAGCAATTTGTATTTTTTCTTTTTCAACAAACAAGCAAATCAATCCCTTTACAGACACTATCAGCCACATCATTTTAGCAAAGCATCAACTTTTTAAGAAAAGATTTTAATCAATTCACTTTAAAATTTGTTTTATTTGCAGACGTCTGACCAATGAATTTTAAATCCTAGATAGCAAACCAACACTCAGTCTAAGGGAGGCACTGATGATTTATTTTCAGGTCCAGTATTTATAGGTAGGAGTAAATGAGGTGCTACAGGAAAACTGGGAAATCCAGCTAGCACTAAATGGTTTTTAAGGTAGAAGATACTAGAATTCATATGACTGTGTTACTATGGTTCCTTTCAGGTATTCTAAAAGCTGCATACTGAAGGTCTGGATAACAAATGTACATTTCTAATTGCAGGCATTCGTAACAACATTGGCATACACAAATTCTCGATTTGATATTATATACAGCAATAAATACAGTGCCTACATATTGCTACAAATATTCTTTACCTCATATTCAAAAGGATCTAGATCCTGACTGTAGGTAGGAAATGAGTCCAGTCCAGCATCACCCCTGGAGATGAGCTTTGATACAGACCAACTGCTGCGCTCAGTCAGTGCAATTTGCTGTTTCCATCATCACAGAATCAGGTTGGAAAAGAACTTTAAGATCATGTCTGAAGACCTTTATCCCCATGTAATGCTATAGGCTTGGAAATAAGTGTCTGGAAAGCTGTCTGGAAAGAACCCCGGGGCTGCTGGTCAACAGTGGGCTGAACACAAGCCAGCATGTGCCCGGGTGGCCAAGAAAGCCAGTGGCATCCTGGTTTGGATCAGAAACATTGTGGGCAACAGGATCAGGACAGTCACTGATCTGCAGTACTCAGCACTGGTGAGGCTACACCTTGAATCCTGTGCTCAGTTTTGGACCCCTCAGTACAAGGACTCCCCAGGGAGGTAGTGGAGTCACCATCCCTGTAGGTATTTAATGGACACGCAGCTGTAACACTTGGTGACATGGTTCAGTGGTGAACTTGGCAGTATTAATCTGTGGTTGCGCTCTATGATCTTAAAGGCCTTTCCCAAATATAATGATTCTGTGGTCATGGAAATGGCAAATTGTGCTGGCCAAGTGCACCATGATGATGATCTGCCTGAGATCATGGTGTTAATCAGCAGCCTCTCTGCTGCAAGGTGATCAAGGCACACACTCAGCCTTTCTCCTGCAGTCACTTCACTGCTGAGCTTCAGCCAAACTCGGAGATCTCGGGTTTACTTACAAGACCTACTGTGTCGTTAGATGTGAGCACTCACCTCCTTCACCTCATCGATTACTATTTGCTCATTTAGCTATATGTAACTGGAAATACACAGTAGCAATGCAACCACTAAACTCAAGTGATAAAAAACCCAACAGCTAGCTGTTTTATGTCTTATTTCATATGATGACAGACAAAAGCAGTACTTATCCATTTTACACATGAAGTTTCCTGCAAAATCTTTCAAGAATAAATAGTTCATTGGCTAAGTGTCACGTGTTGTGACGTGTCAGTATTTGAAACCACTACTTAAGTGTTGCCTCTTTGAAAAAACCATGCTTCCGTTACACACCATATTGGTGCCCTCATGGTCCTTTGGGACCCCTTAGTCATTATATTAATGCACTCCTTTCGCACCACGCTGGTGCTTGCTGAGTTCTAAGAACTCATTACTTATTATATTAATATCATTGCTACAGCTAAGACACAAAGTTTATGTCAATAAAAGCAAATTCTAAACATGTATCACTGTTCTTAATTAGGATACCACTTCTCCTTGACTGATTGATATTCAATAATGAAGCAAAAGTAGTGGAATAAAAAAGCCCCATATTTCATAGAGGTCGTGTTTTACACCCCTACATTTGACAACCTCCCATAACAAGCATTTGTTGGAAGAATTGCCAAGGAATTTAAAATTAATTAACATTGTGTTTCCCAAAACAGTGACTAAGTTTATTAAATGCAGTGGTTTTAAAAGTCTTTAGGCTTTGTTTTGGTGATCAGGTTAAGGCGTGGGTTTGGTTTTGTGGTTTTGGGCTTGGTTGTTGTTTTTTTTCAGGGGGAGGGGGTGTAGGGGAGAGAATCTTGTGAGGTTTTTGATTTCAATGTCTACTGTACATAATCTCTACATTTTAAACAGCATATTCCACAGGAGACTGCAGTATCAGCAAACACTGAGACACTCTTACTTTCATGTCATCCTTAACAGAATGTAGTGCCCCCCAACACTCTACAGTTGGCATCATGTCTTTAAATTTAAGTTATAATTTTTTTTTCATTGGGTGGATAGTCCAAGTATGTCTCAATAATATAAAATATAAAAATCGTATTAAGAAAAAATACTTGCATGAACATGTAACTCTGTAAAATACAGTTATGACAGACTTTATCAAATAGATATATGACGTCAAAAAACAGCCAGAATCAGACAAGAATAGGACAGTACAACATCTGCCTTTTCTATTTTCTGCTGCCTACATGAATAAGCAGAGTTTTCTGCCCTTCTAGAAGCCCTGAAGCACACATGGTAATTAGTGGAGTTCCAGTATGTCAAACTCTCCAGTTTAGATGACAATTTCAAAATAAACCCTCGACTCATTTGCAGTCTCTGAGGATTGCCTCAAGAGCTGAAATGACCCTAGGATTTTCATTAGGAAATCTTTGTAGTTCCATGTTCCTCAGGCTATCACAGTAATAGAATACTATTGATTTGTATGGCATGGATCTTTGAGGCAGAATATCAATCTATGTCATATGCATTTGTAACAGACTGCTGTGAGCAGAGAGTTTAAGAGATTCACAAATATATAAACACAAATATTCAATATATATCAAATACACATTAACCAGGAAACAGTAACAAGTAGACATTAAAACCTTTCTAGACAAACCTAAATCTATGTCAGGTTTAAAAAAACAAAAAAACAAATAAACAAAAAAAAACACACACAAAAAAAAAAAACCAAAAAAAACCCTCAAAGAAAATAAAAGGCAATACATGCTATTACATCCCTCAGACATTTTTAAAACTAGAAACTTGCTGGGGGATTTTTGTTTTCACCCAAACCTTTTCAGGGAATCACATTCTTCAATTTTAAAATAAATAAATAAACAAAACAAAAAATTTTAATCAAAACTCAGGAAGTGCTTTAAAGAATAAAAAATTCTCATGTATCCTGCTTTTTTTTATGGGAAAAACCCTCACAATTCTAAAAAAAAACTCTTTAAAAAATTTAAAAAACCACACACATTTTTTTCCCTTATTTTAGCAATGAATTTTTTCTTTACCACTGGGCAACCTGGATAAAAGAAAAAACAAATCAGAACTGTAAAGACTCTTAAAATGCTTTTTAATTAAAGTCTTAACTGAACATTGATCTAAAGCAAAGAAACTAATTTCCCTTTTTAAAAGAGTTACAAAATGTTGTCACAAAAATGGTACTAATCCTCCAGAGCACAGTAGCCTAAAAGGTTCTTATGATCCTTGAAATCCATGTCTAGCTGCATTTTACTGCCCTCCATTTATTAAGCTACCTCTTGATTCTCTGCATGTTTTATTTCTACTACCACACAAACATTACACTTCTGCTATGTGTTTCAAACTTACCAAGAAAAATTTTGATTCAGAGCAATTAAGAAATGTCTATGCTACTGATCTTGAATTTTGAACATTATCATCAAATGCTTGTAGGAAAAATGTCAAAAAAAAAAATCAGTGCTGTCTCAATATAAATGTAACGTGTTCATGGGAACAAACACAAGACTGGAACTGAATGAGTCTGATCAGATCATGGAGAACTAAAAGGGGAGACACAAAACTGGTATATTAGTCAGAGCTTCCACCACCCTGTTTTTAGGGGTGCTAAACGGAAGGTCAAATCCAGGAACAAAAATCAGAATGGAATTTTATTCTCAGAAGCAATTAGCTTGACAAACAATAAGGGGATCACAGCTGCACAGGATAATATAGTTAATGGCTTATATATAATCTGGGAAATATTGAGAAGGAATAGGGAGCCTGTATTGCCTCTGTGACTGCTACTAAATCACTGTGTCCAGTTCTGCTGTCAACATTTCAAAGACATTCACAAATGGGTTCAAGAAAGAACCATAAGCATGACGACAAGATTGAAAAACATCACTACTAATAAAAGATTTACAGAGGTCAACCTATTTAGTTTGTCAAACAGAAGATTGAAGTGTCACTGGATGACAATCTATAGCCCATTACATGGGGGGAAGCAATTTATTGTTAGAATTCTTATGAAAGATATACCAAAATCTAAAGGGAAAAAAAAAAAAGGAGACAAATATATACAGGTTAGAAATAATGCACAGATTTAAAATGGTGAAGAGGTATGAGAAGGCATTTTGAGATTCAGACTGGAATTTTTAAGGTTTTAGGGTGGGTTTTTATATATTCCAAAGCTCAGTCATTGCTGGTGATTAGGGAGCAGGAATTCATTCACAGCAGTCCAATGACCTATTCCATAGGAAGAGTTCAAGTTAGACCATAATGCAGCCTCTCCCTCCCACAATTCCTTCCCACAATTGAAACCAACCAACCAAGAAAAAAAAAGAACAAATCAATACAGAAAAGGAGAGATAAAATAAACTTAATTTTTTTTTCTTAATTCTATCTCTGGTGCATCCCATTAATCTCTCCATTTGAGGTTCTCCGATTTTGTCACTAGACATTTATTAAATCTGATCTTTTGTATGGAACAATGTTAAATGTTCTTGAAATCTAAAGCAATCTATATTCTGATCACTGGTAATACTTTTTTTTTTCTTACTGCATTAAATAAATCTTATTAAATGTATGTTTAAAACCTAACTTTCCATGAAGATCAGGAGCACATCATAAAGTCTTTTTTTAATCACATTGCTACACAAATTTCTTTGCACTTCACTCAGTGATCACTTCATTAGAAAGACTGAAAAGAAAAACAGGTAATTATTGTTCATGTCAAAAAGCCCTAAAAAATGTCTTGAGCACTTGACAAATACATTAGAAATCACAGGCATGGCTGAAAAGACCATGAGATGGAATAATCACTTTTGAAGTCCCTGCAAAGTCTAAGACACATTGACTAAAATTAAACTGAACATAAAAATGGGCAGTTGCTCAAAAGTAGTTTCCTGACCGAGCAAATCAGCTACAAAAAAAAGACCACACCAAAAAATCCCTTTTCTCTTAATGAACAGCTGGTTATCTCTTGACTCTCTTCCATAAGGGAAACACATCATATTTCTTATCATCACACTAAACACTAGGTCCTGCATACTTCCACAGATAGATATGCTTAGTTCTTCCTACCTTTGAAATACTAATGAATCATATTCAGCTTCACTGACAAAAAACACGGTGTACTCAAAAGTAGCATTCATTTGTAACAGAAGGAACTCTCTACCTACAACACTACTAATAATTTCAGCTGAAATTACACCACACTAAATCGTCTCTGCCTGTGCACAAAGCATGATCTAATAGGAGGACAGCAATGCCCCAAGGCAACTTGCAGAGAAAAAATTATCTGAGTAGTCCTAGAATATTCTCATCATTGAAAAGCTGCGTGTTTTTCATCAGTTGTTGATTTCCAAAACATATTATAGACAGAAAACTACTTCTAATATGTATTGATCTTTATACACAAGCAGAGTATAAAGCCATAAGAGAATACTGGAGTCATCTAGCGTAAAAAGGACCAAAGGAATTTTCCAGCTTAGTTCCTGTTTGAAATAAATCATATACCACAGTAAATCATCCAACCCCAATGCAAAAGCACTCAGTGGTGTAAACCGACTACAAATCCTAATAAGTTCTAGCAAAAATTAAGGATTACTAAGAATGTGCATGCTATTCCTTCTTTAAATATGTCTAACCTCAAATCTTAGCCCAAACCCTTGCTAAACCTTTGCCTACTACATGGAAGAGCTCTCTCCAAATGCAAAATTTGCTAGTGCACAAATATTTTTAATGAGTTCAATGAATTTTAGAGAAGAATTGGCATAATTAAAGAATTGACAAACATTTTATAGATGCACAGGGAGCCCTGTATTTAGTTAATTAAGAGGAGGGCTGAAAGGTTGCTTGAGCACAATGGTAAGGTAAGGTTCCTAGTTCCCACAGCAGTGTACTTGTTTATATACTCCAGAGTTCAACATGATGCTTAATCACACTGCACACAGTAGCAGACATGCTGTGTTTTAACAGTATACTGGTTAGAGGTATGCCTGAGCAATTATTCCAATCACAGATGAATTTCACAATAGCAAATCACTTGTATACTCATAATAACCCACATTACACTCTTCCATCAGACTCATGCAAAACTGGCTCCAGTTATGCAGGGCACTGGCTCCCAGAGATACGCTCCTTTCAAGTCTGTGTAGGCTTCACAAATGATAACAAAAGGTCTGACGGACGAAGGAAGGAACAAACTGTAAGAACACTCAAAAAAAAAAAAAAGTACAAAAACCTTTGGTCACAATTAACAGGTATATACCCATAAATTAGCAAACATGCCAACTGGCAAACAACCAGTCTTTCCTTGAACATCAAACGTTGCTATTCTCTTTGAGCATTATTCTACTTACACTTCCCCATAATTTGGGACAGGACACATACATTTAGTACCTTTTGGTGTCTTACAGAAAGCACCAAGGTTAGTAATGCCCAGCTGAGAACCTTCCTTCATCTGTCTAAACCCAACTTTTCTTTTAATACTTCTGTCAGTGACAATCATTATTGCATGACCAGCTGGATTAGCATCACTTGCGAGACATGAAGTTAGTTTTCCTCTACTAGGCACAGAATAAACCATAATATGTACAAGAGCAGCCAAGAATAAGACTGAGACACTGGGAGCTATGCAATCTGGAAACAGTGTATCAAGTTCAGTCAATTAATTGAGAAAGGGGTTAATTTTACACAGGCTGGAGAAGAGGACTATTCTATGCAAGTGACCAACATTCCCATCCACCAGCCTCATGAGGTGCTTGTGAGATGGTGCTTAAGAACACTTTCATCACCCAAGTGCCATATAAATAACCTGTAATAACCAGCACAGAAGAATTGTAGGAATAACAGAGCAGGAGAAGCACAAACATCTTATTTTTACTACAGATTCTTTTTTCCCCCACTGTTCCTGATATCTTGCATCACTCCAGATTCCCACAATTACTCTGTCTTCTGCAAATCTGTTCCCATCAAAGCTCAACCTCTGTCTCCACTCCAGTATTTTTCATTCTTCCTCTCTCTCATCCTTCAGTCACAAAGTACAGACCACCTCCCGACCAACCCAGTTACTCCTTTATATTTCATGACAGTGTCAGGTCCCTTTTCTTTTTTCTTTGTTCACATCCTCTTATAAATTGCACACAATCATGCTTCTTTGAATTTATCTTTCCTTTTCTAACCCAAGATCTATAGATGTCCCACTTTTTTTTTTTTCTTGTTGCAGAGCACAGCCTAGAAGGTCAGCTCTCAGCAAAAAAATTCTTTAGAAACAACTTAAAACATATTCTGCATTTGCAAAAAACCTGCTCTTCACGGGAGAGGCCATGGCTGCAGATTCTAGTCATAAGAAAAAAAAATAAACAAAGAGAGCCTACAAATAGAATTTAAAGACCAAGTGGCTGTACCCTCCCACTTTGCAATAAACAGGCCTTTCTCTCTGAGATATGAGGAAGTTTTTCTTCAGCTTGATCTGAACAACAAATGAATGGCATAACAGCAAGCAAAGGAAGTCCTATTTCAAGACCACTAAACCCGTGGTATACTATCATTGATATCAACAAAAACAGTTTTTTAAGTCCTCTGATTGTTTGAGGTGAATTTAAAACTTTTAAAAATGTTACCGCACATAAAACGGTAATTTGTTCTTCTGTGAGTGCCACAATTGCATATTTTACATTTGTAGATGTAAACATCATTAGAGAGAAACCTTTCAGAGAGCTTGTCAGAGCATCAGTAAGGTAGACTAAATACAAAAACTGCAGCAAGCTCTGACACACATCACAGAACTTGGAAGGTGAAAAATTGAGGTTTATTTTAAGGTGAGAGAGAAAGTGAATGGATAATACTGGGGAAGATAAAAAGAATAGTTTCCTTCTTCTCCTGAAAAAGCACAAGTGCCCAGAGTTGGTCAGCTGCTAATAAAGCATAGGCAGCCAAATGTGAGGTTCAATTATGAAAGCAACACTCAAGCATTTTGCTGTCTGGTATGCATTAACGTCAAAGCGAATAGCAAACACCGCAACTGAAAAGAACAGCCAAAAGGCAAATCCAGCATCTGGCCTGTCCTGGCCAAAGGCAGTGACTCAGCTACAGTCATAGGGCATAACAAGAGATGGATGTCAAATCTAGTAGTCAACAGAATTGCTACTCTAGCACAGAAAACTGATGAAGTCAACTAATACAGCTGAAAGAGGGCTCTTCTGCAGGCTTGACCATTTCCACACTGGTCGGCTGGACAGGGTGAATCAGAAGTACCAAGTGATGGCATTTCATGAATAGTGCCATTGCTTAATTCATAAAGGAAATACAAGATTTCCTTCTCTAATTCAGTTAAATGTAAAATTAATTAAGGATGAATTTAGACAAGGTCTATCTGAATTCAAATAACTGAAAACCTCAGGTCATCTAAAATAACATGTTGCCCTGTGATGTTTATGAGCATCAATGACATAACAGAAAGCCTTGACTTTTCAACCTGTTTTGTGCCTCCTGTTTTAGAAGAGAGCTTATGTTCACATGCCAAGGGGGTCTAAAAACTCACACAATATACCAATGAACTACCTGGGTTTTTTACTAACTCAGAAAATGTAATCTTTCATGCAGGTGAGCTAACACAATATTGACCAAGAGTAACTAAACTACAGTGAAGACCTAAATCTTTTGCAGTTTCAGCTCATGGAAAGATCAACAAGGCAGGAACAAAATCAGAGCAAGAAAACATTAAAAAAAAGCTGGAACTGTTTCTGCTTTCTGCTACTGCAACTATTCAAAAGTATGGGTTTTTTGGACCATTGTAATGGAACAAAAAGGTAATAGCAGCGGATAGTTATATTATAGATTATAGAAATTGTGACTGCTGGAAGTCAGATTATCACTAATTTCTCATAATGCAGTTTTTATGCACACACTTCTTACAGGAAAAAAAGGCACTAAAATACTTTAGAAATCTTGGAATATTTCATTAAAGTCAAAAGTTAAAGTGAAATATTTATTTACTTCTGTAGTTTGATTGATTAATTATTAACTTATAGCCTTCTCCTTTGTATGGTAATTAAACCACACACAAAAAAAGAGCATTTCAGTGGAAGCAGATTCCACAAACACCACACTGCCCTGAACAGAGGCAACTCTTCCACCCCCATGTCCTGGCTGACACCATTTGGCCCAGATATGGTGCATTGATTGGTATTGTTTCATCTCTGTGTGTGAATTCCCATATGTCCTTTTGCTATACATAGCCCATAAAATAATTTTCTATCAATATTTCACTTACTGCATCATTTGTCATACCTGAAATAAAAATAAAGAAATCAGAATAGCAAAATGATTCCTATGTACTTTTAACTCAATTAAATCTAACCTAAACACAATTGTTTTCCATCTAGGAATAAGTAGCACAACCAAATCAGGAGCTGCTCAAAGTCTCTTAGAGTTTATTCTACCCAGAGAGTCTTCAAATCCCAGAGGGACTGGAGAATTAAGTCCAAGTATCAGGTGTTAACAGGGATTGTCACATCCTCACTTGCTTAAGCTATCCCTGTGTCTGATGGCAATCCTGCACCCGTGTTTTCTGCATGGTATCATGTAAGTTATAATGATGGTATGAAGTATTCACCTGTCTGATCAGACCAGCAATTCTAAATTCAAATTCTGTCCAATCTAAATTTAGTAAGCTAATAACAATAAATTAGACCTCTGAATTAAGAACGGTGAGCAACTGCAAACCAAGCTGCTACTGCAGATGCAACGAAGTCAGTATGACTTTGCAGTATTTTAACCTTCCTTAGTAATACCTGAGATTTCGGACAGTCTACTCAAGAGGAGATTGGTTGCTTCTTCTGTGATGGGTTTGTAATGAAAAGATACACTGAGAAGTACTTCAGAGGCATAAAATTTTTAAATACTGGAAAAAGCATCAAAGAAAATCATTGAATTAGCATGCAGCTACTGTCTGAAACCGTCTGGATGCAACGCTTGCTGTGCTGTATACACAGGATAGTTTGTACAACGGCATCCAAAGACGTGGCTGTGAAAGTGCCAAGTGCTCTCAGCGCAGCGCCAGGCAGGTTGCAGCATTCTGTCTTAAAAAAAAAACGAAACAAAACAAAACAAAAAAAAAAACCAAACAAAACAAAAAAAAACCAACCAACCAACCAACCAAACAAAACCCTAGTAGAATATGGCTGTAACACTTCTCAAGTTTGCAGTAACCCTTCAGAAGCTTCTGTAATCCAAAGGAGTTAACGGGACCATATAAGGCAGTGGCTTCCTAGCAGCAATGTGCATTTTCAGTTTGTGCTTAAATAGAAACAGAAACAGAGGAAAAACAAAACAAAAAACCCCAACCAAACAAAAAAATAATCCCAAAACTCCAAACTCACATAATTTTCTACTAACCTACAATAACTGTTAAAAAAAGTCACTAAAAAAATGTCCTCCCGTGTGCCCATCCAATACTGACAAAAATCTGTTTTCAAAATGATCAGTTAAGTCACTGGTATTTGTGCTTCCAGTGCAATAAAATTCCACTAGCTATCTTTTCAAGTACACACAGAGGCTCTGCATCACACATATCTTGCTCTTCCACTGGTAGCTCTGTCTCAATCCTCCCCTTAAGTTTCACAGCTAATAATGCAAGAGCATTGCACTCCACATTCATCCCTTGCTTTCTAGGAGTACTGTCCACTACAATTGTTTAATTTAGTTTCCACTGCCTATCCTGTCTGCACTGAAAGACTGCACATATGACAACTGAACTAACATAGATATATATGTTGTGTTACAGCAGTTATTAATTATAATACAAGAGTTACATTAATATATACCATAGGCCTCAATGGAAAAAGATTAGTCTAAAGTATGACCAATTAAAGGTTAAGAAACTGTGCAAGTACTACATTTCAAGAATAAAACTGATCAGTAGCTCCAAACATCTCAGAGATTACTTATCCTTGACAGGCAAGGACTTAGTAGGAGCTTTCTACCTCAAAACTTGTATCTACAAATTTACAGTCCCAACATGGTCTACTTTGAAGGAGTAGAGAGAAGAAACGTGGGATATAAACTGTAGATAGATCCCTAGTATCTGCATGTTTTCTTCAATAACTGCATCACATTTCAGATGGGTATTTCCCTGACATACTATATTCCATAGATTAGAGATGATGGTGCTAATTGACCATTTATAAATACAGTCTGCCTGCTGCAGCACTGAGATGTAAAAACAGAGTGTACATCAGAGCTCTCCCCAAGGCAACACTGAAGTGAGAAAGATTTTGTCAGTGTTTGGTAAATCATAGCTGGATATGGCTTTGCTGTGGCCTAAAAAGGTCTTTTAGAACTATTTTTGCCCGCTTTTTAAGTGTTGTTCTTTACACTAGCAAACCATTAACAGATTGTGTTTGTCAACGTGATCTGTAAAAAACTGTTTTTTCTCACATTCCACAATAAAATGTGCCCTGCTTGAAATGCTGTTCGTGGCACAAGGCGTTAGGCTGAGTTCTGCCTTCAGCCTCCAGAGAACAGCTCAGCAGGAGCTAACTCCCAAGTCTATTTTTATAAAGAGGACAAGCCTGCTTTTCCTGATCATATTTTCACATAGAGGTTTAAATAAAAATCCTGTTTCATTATTTATAATGGTCATTTCTAACTCGTCATAATGAATCCAAGATGGAAGCTAGAGAAAACTAAAGAGCTTTTATATTAATTAACAAAGTAATTATATGTTGTGGTTATTTGCTTAAACAACCTATTTCAGCCTGAAGTAGTTACCCTAAGGAACCCATGGTAGCTGAGTGCCAGTATCACAGTATTTGTCATACACTGTATTAATCCACATGCCAAAAATAATCAAAGGCTAAGGATGTCACAGCGACCACAAAAATATTCATTTTACCTGCTAATGGTATCAGCCTCTTCAATCACATCCATTAGATTTAAAGAGAACTTTTAAAAAAAGGCAGAGCAAGAAAGTAGCTTACATAGCTGCAGCTATGTAAGAGCATGTTTATGCTAATGAACTGCTGTATGAAAAGGAATTTGAGGGAAGTTTTCAGTGTTCATAAACATTTTGGGTCAGAGAGCCTTCCAACATATACAGAAACTCAAATCCAGCACTATCAAGAATAGTAAACACTTGAGGAAAGGCAATTTATGATCAAAGCCAGCAATACCCATAGGATTAACATTGGGTTGAAGCCTCCTTTACAGTTTCAGCATAGCAAAACTGATGATGAAGTGCTGACAGGACAGATCATGTTCTTGAGATGCTACTTCTAACACAGTCTTCTTTCTACACTGAGAAGGAAGCAACTGAAACATAAAACAATGGCAAATAGAAATAAAAGCTCCTAGAATTATTAGGGTTGTGCTTCTTAGAATGTTTGGTGGGGGGTTTTTTGGTCCTTCTAAAATGAGGAAATGATGCCTTCAGTTTGAGGGGAGACAAAAATCTAAATAAAAATATTATCCAGCAACTTTACCATAAGTTAACCAAGTTAATCAAGTACAATATTTCCAGTTTTCCTTTTTCTGTGCCTATGTAGCAAATATTCAGCTACCTCCCTTGACTTTAAAACATTAGGCAAAAGCAAGTAACTAGTATGTATGTAGAAGTCTGATATTGTTTCATTTTATTAAAATGTTTGCACATTTTCTCAAACCTTTATGAAACTTCGTAAGTTTGTACATCACAAATATGTATTTTTTTCTTTTCATTTCTCCTCCTCCATCTCCTGTTGCTCTGAGGGTTTCACCAGAGTGACACTTCAGTAAGTCCCTTTTCAAAGGGAGCAACTGCTTATTTTTGAATGGCTTGGGACTACTGGCAAGACCAATAACAGTGAACATAGAACATAACTCTACCTTGCACAAAAAGGACTCAGTAGCACTGATGTTGGTAGGCTTTTATGTAAGTCATTGTAACAGTAAAAATGGCAAGTAATAAGGGCATTTTCTGTGACTTCTACATCAGGGAACACAAGGACTTCACTTTTTTATGGTCTGTGCTTCCAAGCAAAAGAGCTGTCACTAGAATTCTGTTGCCTTCTTCCCCTACCTTTATATATTTATGTGGCAAACATCTCCTCACTATCCCAAGAGAAGTAAACTGAAAGCTGACAGTTCAAAGAGTTTAGCATAAAAGAGAAGTCTACCATATATTGCATCTCATTAAGTGAACTACTGTTGGTTACATAAGAAGAACCATTTCAATATTTAATTAAATTATTCATTCTATTACCATTGACGGTAGCTTTAATTGGAGATTGATTTTCAAGGGTTTTTCTTTATGACTCCATCCACTAGACAAATAAAAGCCTACAAAATGGAGATGCTAGAGAATTTCATATCCAGATTTCCAACATACCCTATTTTTATTCTGTCCTGACTGTCATTCTCATTTCAAATCTTGGGTTTCTTTATAGATTGATTTTTTTTCCCTTCTCTGAGTCAGAAATGACTCATCACCTAACTTATGATGAAATATTCCAATGATGGTACATTCAATCAGAATTGAATATGGAATGGAGCCAAAGTCTTGAGGTACCATTTCCTTGAAGTATGTTCCAAATAGAAATATATCATCTGTTCCAGATAGGCATAAGTTACTACTGTTTCCTTTAAAGCCTCTAATCATGACTTTACCACATAAATAAAGGAAGGGGCAAAATCGCTACAATGTTGATTCTGAAAATAATGCAAGACGAAAGGAACTGCAATAAAAGCTTCCAATTCCTTACTGTACTGAACACAATACATTACAACAAACAGCAATTTTAAAACAAATCTATCAATCTTTACTGTGAAGAAGCGTGGTTATAAATGGCATTTTCTAGGTAGTCCTCAACTATTCATCAGTTCAACTCTCTCTTGGATCTAACTGCTCCGTGCCTTGTAGAGCACAGTCTCTATTTAGTCATCATATATAGGGACCTGCTTGGACAACCTGATATGAGAAGTGGTATTTAAAATGCCTGTCATTTGACTATCAGGGAGACTAGTCTTTCTTCCAATTGCTTGGGAACTGTAAAGTGCAATGGACACTTCCAGTAGTGAAACTGGGGAATTCAATGCAGCACATTAGAAAGGGAAGAAAAGGGGAATGTAGTCATTATTAGGTCAATACTCATCATCTTCAAAACATTCACTGCAATTAAATAATTAACTCAGACTTCCCCTAAAAAAAAAAAACAAAAAACCAAAAAACAGAAAACCAAAAAGACACCGCCAAAACCAAACCACATCCCAAGATATTAACTACTACTCCAAGAGAAACAAATACCGCATGCAATTACATTTCTTGATGTTGATATAATTACTAAATATGGGAGCTAATTAAGATGTAAAACTAAAGTGACATTCTACAACTGAAAAACAGGACAGAAGCAAGTAACACCTACATCTTGCAGTATTTTCCCTACAGACCTGTATCTAATGATATGCTGGTAGTGTAAGAAGGGGTTGAGCTAGCTCTCTTTGAACTGTTTTTTCAGTGTAATAAGGGTAGCAGTTTATGGATCAGCAAATATCCAAACAGCCCTTATCTAGCACTTGGAGAAAATTATATAATACCATGCCAGGAAGAGAAAAAAAAAAAAAAAGGAAAAAAAAAAAGCTCTTTCAGCAGTTTTTTATTATGCTTGGAAAGAAAAGAAAAGTAAGAGGTAGAAATTAGGGGAATCTGGGATGTTTTATAAAAGTTCCTAAATTTATATGGTTTAGCATGCTTCCATACAGGCATAAACTTTTTTTATTTATAAAAGGAATCTTAGTAATTTCCTATCCAACTATGCTGGCACACCTATGTACAAATACCAGAGCTGCAATTCAAAACTCAGGAACAGTCAGAACCCACTGGGTCACGTTTTAAAAGCAAACTCACAGCAACCAAATCTCGCTCTTAACTAACACCAGTTAGTGGTCTGCCATGTCAAAAAAGGTGCTGGTGTTACTGACACAACCAATAAAAGCTTTCCCATCACAAAAGCCATTGGGACTACTGCCACTCTGTTTTGCCTGAAAGCCCCTGGAAAGAAGCCATAGCTAAGGAACACTGTGTTTGCATTTTCCTCCCTCCTGAAGATAGTTAAGACAGAATAGCATTTATGACTCACTGCCTATGCTCCACACTGCAGATACCAGGGATATTCTGCAGTGTCCTAAGCTCTACAGTCACACAGAAAAACTAAGAGTTGTAGTCACAGTGACCCTAACTATTCTAATTCGGAAAATCTTATTTATGCTGATATGTTTTAGACTTTGACTATTCGCCCATCTGGTGCACTGAAAGGCCACAAAAGCCAATTATTACAGAAATACTTTTGCTCTAATATACAGATTTTAATTCTGTAATATAAAAAACTGCACCCTAATTAAGATGATTTAATAAATACTTAAAAACAGAATTGTAGACAAAACTTCAGAAAAAGTGAAAAACACCACCACACACATACTGCTTTCTGAACTACAGACAAAGGCTGCAGTATGTATGGAGCTACAGGAACAATGGTGATCCGGAATAAAGTAGCACCATCGGAAATGCCAGCACTTCCTGAACACCTACAAGCATCACCAGACAACTACTATGTAACTACTATTTCTATGTGTGCCAACTGTTATCACAGAACTTTAGATTTATTATCTAAGAAGTATATTTCATACATGAGACAAAGAAGCAGAGAGGAATCCTGGATGCTTTGCATTCCTCAGGGAAAGGCAACTCTAGTACATCTTGGTCTACAATATCAACTTGGAAAACTGCAACAAAAAAAAAAAACAAAAACACACACACACAAAAAAAAACCCAAAACAGTGTCTATGTATTAGTACAGTCAGTTTAAAGATATTATACATACACATATTTGTCACCAAAGGAGGTTCATTGAAATCAACACTGTCATTTAACAGGTCTCATTTCTTTCTCTAAGAGATATAGGGAAAAGACACAAATCCTTACTGTGATGTATCACATTAAAAAACAGACTGGTTCCTAAGGAACATATCATCTATAAAGCAAACCCACCGAAAAGAAAATAGTGCTGTGAAGTACTGATTCACTGGAAGAAGGTGACACACTTATGAAGATTGAAACTGCTGCAAAGCTGCTACAAAGCTGCAGATACTGCTTGCATCACCTTTCTTGAACCAGAAAAGCCACTATTAGAGCCAGGACAAACAGAGCACATAATGACCAAATACATCATCTTTACACCTGCAGTGCTACAAACCAAATCTTTGAAGCCACATGGGAGATAAGGGTGTGGCAGATCCAGGCTAAGGTAAAATACAAATTACTTAAAGAGCATCTTCACACTTGCCACACAAAAATCATAGAAGAAAAAAAATAACAGTAAAAATTATGTACCAATAGCTGTATTGCTACTTCATTGGGAAAGCATTTTAGTCATAATTATTCCTATACCAGAATGGAAAACTGAGTATTTTAAATATCATAAAAAATGGGGTTTAGTATAGATAATCAAATTACTATTTCTCAACAGCTCTTAGCATGCTCACATCTACTGCACAACTTTCTTGCATTATTCAGTCATTTGTTATGCAGAATTAAGGAAGGAAAGGAGAATGGCACGTGACGTGTGAGTATGAACTCTGCTGGGGACATATCAATGCTTCCTTTACTCAAGAGAGTAAAGTTTTCTTTCTCAGTAGCGTAATTCATGTTTTTATCTCTGTGATTTTGATACAATAGGACTTATGATATCAGGCATATTTCTGACTTCTGGCCACACAGATGCTTTTACAGACATTCAGGAATTATTGCCCACTGCAGAACTGCATGTGATGTGATTCAATAATTCGTGTGGTTTTGTTGTCCATGAAAGTCGGATTTGTTACCCAGTGTGCAACAAGCCAATAATTACATACTTAAGAGAGACACTGATAATTTATTTAAGAGTTGCGCAAGCCTGAGTGCTCTGTGGTATTTCACAAATCAGCACACCAACTATCAAAACTTTTTAATATTTATACATTTTAGCAAACAACGGAATTAGTGGTCATTGGCTACAAGTTATATAGTTCTCTTATTAATTAGTATTCTATCTTCTGTTGGTTAATGATTCTCTCACTTCTCGTGCTAGTTAGTCTGCACGCTCAGTCTTTCTATTCTTTTGGGTCAGTGGGTTTCTTGGGACAGTGGTCCATGAGCCAGTAGTTGCGAACTCCTCCTGTTGGAATCAGCTTTCGCCCAGTTGGAGCTGATTTCAGTACAACTGCAGTTTCTTCCTTATCTTTGGAGTTCCAACAGATGTCTTTGTGGCCCATAAATTCTACATTTTTTGTGTCCACTATCAGTGGGAATCCTCCTTCCCAAGCTTAGTTAATCTCCCTCTAGGTCTGAGATCATGGAAGCATGCCAAGCCCTAAACATTAACAAGGCAATTCTACCAACAAGTCATTTGTCTTTCTAACACGTGGACATTACTTAGGGCTTGTTAGCTGCTTTGTATTTCATGGATTAAATCTTCCTTCTTGCTGTTTAGGCGTGAAAGTATACAAGGATCAAACATCAGAGAATGTCCTTTCTTAGGAAAATTTTACATATTCCACATTTTGAAACCGTTTCTTCTGCTTCTGTCCTGTTATGTTTCTAAATGGAATTGTTATGAGCAAAGAGTAGAATTATTGCAGATACTACAGTGCAGATCAATTAGATTGCTGCAGGAATTACAAGTGGGGGTTTTCCTGTTGTATCATGTAGTAGACCAAGCAAGACAACTATCATCTCTTCCTATAATTTAAAAATTCCCCAATGCATATGAAAGTGCAGTTCTGTTCTGAAAGCTGCCTGTAAAAAATGGTATGTTCCTTGAATGGTTTCAAATAAAAAAACTCATTATGTAGTGATTTAAAAAAAAAATTTAAAAATTGTGCCAGTCCTAGAAGTGTATGTTGAAGTGTACTGCACCCAAGGACTGTAACCAGAACTCAGCTAGTACCTTTCAGTTATGACGTGCATTCCGTCTTATTCTGTTCTGTATCTGTACTACATCTGCCACAGTAACAAAGTTTTCAGAAATAACAGGAATATATCAGTGAAGTCAAGAGATGACTCATTACCGTGACCATGTATGTCCGAAGAATTGAGTAAGATGGGGGAGGTTGATTGTAATCTGACTTTAACATCACAGTGACTCACCAATCCACTTGACTTGCATATGACAAGGCACTCCAGCATGGGAATACAAGCAAATAAATAAATAAATAAAGCAGCCCAGAAAGTCCCTTCCCAATCACATTAGTAGCAGACATATAGAAAACATATCAGGAGTTCTACGTTTATCTAATAAAAATAGTAATACGTAGAGATCTCCTGGGAAATATGGGATCAGAAAAACAGAAAGTAAGATTACACAGGCTGCATTTAAAGGAGATAAATGGAACAAAAAAAAAAAGAGTTCTGTAATTACAGAATGGTCATTTGCTTTTTTATAAGGAGATTATCGTGAATGTACTATTTAAAACAAGAAATTCTAGGTACAGTAGTTAGAATTTACTGAACAACCTATGAAATATAAAGCTTTGCGAAATATGAAGTAACCAGTTTTTGCATTAAACAGTAAATAAACTCTTTTCTTACATATACATTTTTTAGTCAATAGACAAAAATTATGAATCTTTATATGCACATACCATAAAAGAGATCTTGACTCCAGGGTAGAAAGGAAAAAACCCAAAACAGTTCAGTAAAATTTATTCCCTAAATGTTAGGGAAATTATGCTAGGTCTCCCTGCTTATTATTTATAACATTTATACAAAGATACAAAGAATTTTATCGGTAACTACACTTTAGAAATGTACTGTGCTTCAGCCAAATGAATAAATAAAAATCTCTATTTATATAAACAGAGATGCTTTATCCTGAGGACAGCATACCCAAACATAGTACTTTCATTTTACTTAATCTTAGAGATGAGTCAATTTTATTTTTTTTTTAACTAGGTGGATCCTAAAGTTAACCTCTTAAATCCTCACCTTGCCTTCATAACATCAGGCAGTAACATGAAGAAATGTTGGTCAGGTTATAATATAAACAGGATGTGAGCAGAAATGGATGCCATGAAAGTAGAAAATAAATCCATGTCAACTATTAACCCACCCAGAGAAGGGAGATGAGTTTTGCTGTAGCTGGCATTAGAGCTCTGTAATTTATAAGCCAGTGCACCTGATTTCTAAAGCCAGTTCCAGATGCACAGGTCTGCTGTACTTATTGTGAGTGCTGGCAGTAGCAGCTACATTAAAAGCAGCTGACAGAGTACTACAGTGACCAGCAAAAATTAGATTTAATGTATTAGAATACACAACAACGTAACAGATTTTGTTGATCCCATCAAACCACACTACTGGGGAGAAAAAAAAAAAATTGAAGAAAGTAGCACCAAAGTAGCAGAATAAACTAAAATTTCAGGTAGTTAAAATCCAAATACATACACATGCCCCTTTCAGGAAAAACACCAAAAGAAGATATTTCATAGAATTATAGAATAGTTTGGGTTGGAAGGGATCTCAAAAATCATCTAGGTTTGATATTCGTTATTTCCTATTTAGTTTGTTGTTATTATTCTCTTCTCATGGCTTAGCTTTTATTTCAAAAGACTTCTATATAATTCTTTACTGTCTTAAAAAAATAGTCAAAATCTAAACCTCTGAATTGCTCTGAATTCATTATAAAGCTCAAATGCTCTGAACAGATGGAATGAATATTTCCTGCAGTACATGAGCTATCCAAGAATTCACAGGCTATATGTGTATAAAACAAGGAAAAATAGGTGGGTTAACAGCAGGAAAGTAGCTACAGCATCCCACTATGGATGTAGAGACGTGAGTGTGAGCCCTTTGTCTGGACATGTGCCGAGGCCTCCCCACAGTTATCTTAGCTGTAAATAGGTAGCTCTTCATTCAAGCTGAGAAGAAAAAAATCAGACAGATGTGATACCAGCCATATTGCTCCCTTGTGTGCTGTTGGCTGCAAAATACAAGTGGGCCTTAACCACGAGATCAATAAGGCACCTGCACCCAGAAGGGATCTTTGGTCGGTTTTGCATTAGAGAAACCTACCCATGTATCAAAGCATCAATAAGTCTGTTGATTTCTTTATAATTAAAAATAAAAATTAAAAAAAATAAAAAAGCACCCAAATTACAGATTTTTCAACAAAGACAAATCTCATTAGTAAATACAGTTAATACAGTTTTAGTGTAAGAGCTACTAGAAGCTAAAAAAAAAAATTCCCATTTTTACCCCTTTATACTGCTCCTCCAGCATTGCCCATGTTTTCTCCATTTTTCCTTTTCTAAATGGTTTTATTCTTTTAAGTGCTTCTTCCCCATTGACAATCTTGTCTGCTGGATTTTTTCCATTGCTTTGTTCCGATATCCAAAATGCAGAGCATCCCCACCTCACTTTCCCATAGGATTCCTTTCCTTGTTCATGTTGCCCTTTTTTTTTTTTCTTTACTCCTCTGTTTACTCTATGCCTTTGCTTCAGCAGAGAAGAGTCCAAGCAAAGATGAAAAACAAATGGGAAGCAACAACATTCCTTCGCTACTCCACTGTTTTGTGCATGGAAGCATGCCATTTGTGAGGGAACAGAAACAGAAATCCCTGTGGCATTTGACAAGGATGTTATGTTGCTGGGGCAACCATTCCTAATTGCCTTTTGGGATGCTGAGCCAACAAGATGGATTGTTTTTGCTGGTCTGTATGAAGGTCACAGTAGCACAGGGGCAGTGAACACAGGTTACTGCTACAACAAGTGAGGCACTGACAAAATATACATCAGGCAGCCCTGTACGCAATAACATGTCGACCACACATAAAACCCAATCTATGCTGCAATTGAAGTCATATCAGATAATGTGTACAACAGTTGCCATAGAAGACTACAACAACTACTATGCCAGAGACAATGTTATTCTAGACTCATGCTGAAAGCAAATCTCAGTGTTTCTCCTGGCTCGAAAAATTAAACATATAAAAAAAGCTATTTATAACTTATATATATATATATGTAACAGTATTCTACAAGAAACAGATTGTCAGCAGCACTTTGGCAGGGCACTATTAACATCCTTTAAAGACTGAGATGAAAAATTTTCATAAAGTAAATGTCTGCTGAAACAAATAAAGGCGGAAGCTCTAAGAGCAAGAGCTATTTCCTCAGAGTTCCTCCAGAGGGTTCATCTCAGTATATGAATATTTTGCATCTTAAAAGAAACACACCATATGCTGGGATGGCTTTTTTTAACTAGGAAACTCTGCCTTATATTTTTGGAACAAGCAAGTTTTTCCTTGGGTATGTTTATTGACATGTTTCATAAACCTCAAATCCCTAACTGAAAAAAGAACCTACTTTGGCTGTATGAAAAGCAGCTCTTTTTTTTTTTTAGTTCAGAGACCAAAAGGACGAAATAAGGAGATATTTCATGTAATTTGGGGGAAAAAGATCATTTAAAGATCAAGACACAGCAAAATGAACATTTCATTGCAAATGTATTCAGAAAAAATTTCAGCTTTCCAAAATTTTCTCTATTTTCACTTTTATGTAAATTATTTGGTAAATTTAATCCAAATTCACTAACAAAGGCACAAAATTGAAACTTTTTTCAGAGTTTAACGAACTGATAAATTGCACTTCCCAATCCAACAGTCAAAAACCCTCTTCTGTGGATCCCAATATTGCCTCTATTTTCTGCCTGGCACACAGGAGGTACGGATCCACACAAAACTCTCTGGTTTTCATTGCCCCTGGAGCCATGCAGAAACTTACAGCAGATCCTTTAAGATCATAGCAGAAAGACAGAAAATTACCCAAATTTTTCTTTTAATCATGTTTACTCTGTTTTCACTTTAGTCTCTGCCCTGTAATATAAAGGTTTCCCCAGCCTACACTAACCAACCCACATCACTGGAAGCAATGTCTATCCTTCCTGAGTTTCTCCAAACCTACACTTAGTGTAGCACGGTATAGCAGGCACATATACATGCCAAATTTATGGTCTAGGAATTGACTGGACCGAGCAAGGAGGGAAAGATGTATCGAGTTCCCTGTGACACTTTCCAGTCCACCAGCAGAGGAAAAGTGTTGGTAAGAGCAGCGTGTTGTGCTCTCTGCTTTGAGTTACTGTCAAGGGCAGGACACCAGGCTCAGCAGACTTAATGTACCACATGAATCCTGTGCTCACCTTTCACGTCGAGGAGAGGAAAAAAGGCAACAAAAATATTTTCAAAGCCATTAGCAGTACTCTAAGGAGTCTTGACTCCTTTTTCTCCCCATGGATCATCCCAGTTCCCAAAGCTTGAGAATAGCTCCCAACAGACAGAGTAAGAGATGTAACTGTAGCAATTTAATGTACTTATTTACCCACAACTGGTCAGAAAGCTCTGATATAGTGTTTGTTTAGCTAGATTTGCATGTACTTGCAATTTTTTTTATTTTTTTTTTCAAAAAATGCTTTCTTAGCCAGAATGGGTGGCTCCTTCCATGTATTTCACATTTTCAGGCATTTTCGCCTGTTCAAGGAAAGCACTCCAATTCTCTAACATAAAAAAGCAGATTTTACCACTGAGAACACTTGAACAACAAGACCATCTGAGAGGCCCATGTCACACATAACTGACTATCAAGATGTTCTGCATCCTAAAATGCTACCACTAGCACTTAATACACCAACAAGGTCAGCAATATCCCACCATTAGCACTCAGGGGCCTTCAACCTTCATAAAACATACTCAAGAGGCATTTTCAATTTCATAATGACACTTCAACCTACACAATATAAATAGCTATGACAAAACATTATTATTTAAGCCTGGGGCAAGACACAACAGGAGTCATATTTGTCTATTATTATTACGGAATCTGAAACATTAAAAAACAAGTAATGTTGGTAGATTGTATTCAGGAGATAAACAACAGGAAAATTAAAGTAAGACTTGTCCCTACAGCTATTACTATTGGCAGTGTTAATTTTCTGCAGAGCTATGTGAGCAAATGACAAGTTACAATGTTACTTACACTAATTTGATGTTACAAAGGAAAAAAATCAACTTTTGTGGACTTTTTTCTATCTGCATTCTGTTTTCAATTATGAACTAATTTTTGGAAAACACTTTTGCTTGTACAGTATTTATGTGCAGGCCTCAAAGTTTGCAGCACATATAGCTCTTCATCTACTTAAGGAGGACCTGAGTACTTCAAATCACAGGGCAGAAATATTACAGAATCACAGACTCTCATTGCACTTGTGTATCCGTGCTGATTGTCAATATAAGAAATACTTTTTAAGGACTTAAAAGTAGGAATATAGAAGGATGCCCAAAATAAATAAACACATAGCGTAAACTATCACATTATTTGGAAAGCCCTGTTGTTTCTATATCAAAGATTATAAACTGAAATTCCATACAATACACTAGCACCAAAACATACAGTATTCTCTGGACATCATGTAGAAGTATACAGTCAAGAGAGAAAGCACACCTGGGTCTATTTTACTTAGATTAAGGGGTGACCTAAATTAACACTGGTTAAAAGATAACAAAAACATCTCAAGGAGTAAGGAGCTGAACACAAATCTGGTTGTTTCAATTACTCTCATCATGATATCTCAGAAGGAAGCAGCTCAGCATCCACCTGCAGTTCTATTAGGACTGACTGTCAGCCTGAAGAGGAGGCATTTATTACCGTTAGACAGGACACTAAAAATTTTCTTTCATGATGACATCAGACTTCATTCTTGTATCATTAAATCCCCCAGTTGCCAGGATTCCATCCACACCTCCACCTTTGCTGTTAACAGTTGCTGTAAGATTTTATCTGTGGTCTTGGTCAGAGCCAAGACCATGTGCTGGCTGTCACCAACTCCAATCAAACAGTCTTCATTAAGTATTCCACCTCCCTCTGTTCACTGACTTTGACAAATCAGGGAGCACTGTTCCCACTCAGAGTTTCTTATTCTCATGTAAGATGTTGACAAATTTAGGTTTTCCAGAACAAGCTTCAACAAAATATGGGCACAATTCTAATGATGAAATTGCATGAATAAAACTGACGACCAAAATAAAAGCATCCTCTTCAGGGGAATCACACATGTTTATGAAACAGAAGATTTATGTACCACCACTAAAGCAGAAAATTGCATAGAAGGGTTCACTTCATATTTTGTTGGTCATGAAGACGTAAATATAGAACCACAGAATGGTTTGGGCTGAAAGGGACCTTAAAGATCATCTAGTTATAACCCCTCTGCCATGAGCCTCCTTCCCCTGGGCCAGGTTGAATGATTCCAGGGAGGGGGCAGCCATAGCATCTCTGGGCAACCTGTTCCAGTGTCTCACCACCCTCAAGTAAAGAATTTTTTCCTTACATCTAGTCTTAACCCATCCTCTTTCAGTTTAAAACCATTACACCTTGGTACTGTCACTACACGTAAAAAGGCTCCCTTTAGATAATGGAAGGTGCTACAAAGTTTCCCTGGAGCCTTCTCTTCCCCAGGCTGAACAACCGCAGTTCTCCCAGCCTTTCTTCATAGGAGATGTGCTCCAACCCTCACGATCTGTGTCAGAAGTTGCAACTCAAGCCATCAGGTTTTTCTTCTAATGCCCTATAACCCATGGTTTGAAGTATAGCATCTTCTTTTTAAGCTTCCTGTTGAATGTTCCTGATTTCTTAGTTACTGAGCAATCCCCTAACATTATCCAACAGCAACATCTAGGCATAAGAATAATCCTGAAAAAAAATATTTCATGCAAGATTAATGCCAAAAGTATGAATGATAAAATGCTACTATATTAAATACCATAAAAGATACCATAAGAATAGAAATATAGAAAACATCTCTCCTTCCACTCCTTATGCTCCTATAGTATTCACAAGCTATAAACTCAGGTTAGGGCAACTCAGTATTTGTAAACTCACTAGCATGAAATGCATTGATTCTGAGCCATCTATCATCTAGACAGTAAAAATATATTTTGATGTTATCCCCCCCAAAATTTTATCACCAGTCATAATGCTGTCACCATATTAAATAAATATACCTTCAGAGACTTAGACCAGAAAACTGAATTAAACAAAAGCATCCAAGTTCTACTCAAAAGTGAGACTTAGTGTTTTTCAACTGAAACTTTTCATTAATGTGCATATTGTCACTGAATGGATAACGATGCTCATTTTAGCCACTTTTTTTAGGTACTTCAGGACAGTTTCATATCCCAACATCATAAAATATTTTGTTAACCTTGACATTTATTTTATCTCAATATTTACTTTCAAGGTCTGTTGCAATTTTTTTTCTACCTTCAGATATCACTCTAACTGTAAGGACAACAGTAATTTTCTTAAGTAACTCAGTTTATTTTTTTGACATTCCTCAATCCTTCACAATAGCTGGTAAGTCAGCATTTAGCCAAATATGTGTCAGTAACCTCAGCCAAGATGCCCATAGCCATTTACACTGAAGAGAAACTCCCGTGCTGTATGCAATACCTGTTCCAAAATCAATCAGCAACAGAAAATAGCAGCAAAATGATCCTTTAAAGACTACCAAGCAAATATACTAATGAAGAAAAAAGGACTTGTAAGGTTAATTGTATTAATGCTACATAGTGACACCTGAGAAATAAGTGTTTTGGGACAGCTTCCTGACTATAAAAACTCTAAAAAGCAGATTACCAAGAGGGGGAAAAAGCACTGTAGATATTCAGTTCAAAATTACAGTGTTCTGGAAGGAAAGTCTCAAATTCATCTTTATTTTCTCTGATTTTTAACAAGCATCCTGAAACAGGAAAATTGCATCTATTCTACAAAGCAGAACTTTGCCCATGCATTTGAAAAAGTTAGGACACTTAATTTCCTTTTTTTTTTTTCTTTTACCACATTCTACAACTGTCCAAGGCTCTGGTCTATACTTCCCCACCACTCCAGTCAGACACTCAGCAAGACAACAGGCTATGAGCTGGAAGTCTGCAGTCCATTCCTTTCAAATATTTACGTTTTAGGCTTTGAAAGTATTTGTAAACTGTATATTCTGTCTTGTCATATTTTAGTTCATAAAAATTAAACTGACCAAACCTGCAAAGCACCAACACTTAAACACTGACAAATTTCAGTGATTACAAAGATAACACAAGCCAGCACATTTCCAAATGAGCAGAAACTAACCCATGATAGGGATCGTTTTCAGTTTCTTACGAAGTTTAATTTCCTAAAAAAAATTCACCCTTTTAACTTGATGTACTTGAACAAAGGCTTTAAACACGCACCACATCATTATTTGAGTATTTAACTCATAAACATAAGCAATGTTTGACAATGACAATGAAATGACGAGCAGTAAGTACACTCTATAAAAAATATAAAGATAAATTAAAATTAGCTGTCTGGGAAGCACACAGCAGTCAGAGAAGACTAGAAGCTTCATGCTTCCTCATATATCCTTTAATGGAAAAAACTGACATTAGCTGAAAAAGTATTGATTTTCTGTGCTGTAACCTGTGGGAAACTAAAGAATTGAAAGTCATTTTTGCAGCATACTGAGATTGTTTAAAAAGAAAAATTTCAGAAAGGTCTGCCTGAATTACTTTCTGGATCTCACAGCACACACAGACATTTATTGCTGTTCAGACTTGTCCTTCTAAACAAGAACCTTGCATTTGGATTTTGCACCATTATGTTTAAATCTGCTTCAGAATGGTTGAAATGTATAACCCACCTTAACAGAATGACCAACCTCAAGTGCAAAAATAGTTCACTTTCTGCCATTAAGAAATGGCACCTTACACTGCTACTAGGCCTAAAGACCGGTAGGAAAATAACTGATTTTCCTTGGTATGCTTACACTGTGGACATCCAGGCATTTTGTTCTCAAAGGTTGTTTCCCTTCATAGTTCCCAGCCCCTGACAATACCCACCAAGGATCTCCTGAGGTGGCTAAGGACCCCCAGGAGAAGCACGGAAGACTGCATCAGCCAGGATGCAGGACGGGCAGCTGGAGAGAAGAGGCATGGAGCATCGGCAGCCTGGACAAGGGGACATACCCTGAAGGATGGGTGAGCCCTGGCACAGGACTGAAATTCAGAGAGCAGTGAATTAAAGGGTAGGGAGTGACCTGTGAGGAGGCAGAATGATACAGAGGGCATGAGCTGAGGAAGCATGTCTCGGTGCTGGAAAGCCAGAGGCAATGAACACACCCCTGGTGCATTTGGTTTTAAAAAAATTAGTTTCGAAATTAGTTTGTATTCATTGCATTATTTATAAGAAATTACATCTACATACAGATTTAGAAAGTGTTGGTGGTTTTCTGAGTGTTACATCACAAAGGTATGACACATTTCTCATGGCAAACTTCCAAAGAATCAGCCAAGAAAACAGAACTATGTGTTCCTCAAGGTATCTGCAGCCTAAAGAGCAGTTTGTTTCCATCAGCTTTCAACGTGGGAATGTTGCCATAGATGTTGAAGTACAGAATCTCTGCAGCTGCTATGCCCTCCACAAGCATCTTCTGTGTGTTTCAGCACTGAGCACGGTGTCCACAACCAGACAAAACAGAAGAACAGAAGGAAAACAGATAGAGAGCTTACTATTGAACCCATGCACTGGCATCAAGAAATAAAACTTCTTTGTTATGAGATATTGCCCTTTTTCTAGAGAGAGCTATGAGTCTAATTTACATCAATCATAGCTTAAATAGTTCTGGTTTACTGTATTTAAAGCGCCTTCAACTGATGTAAGCTAGCATACTTCTGTTGCCCTCAAGGGAAATCCACCATGTTTATCAAGTCCTTATTTTATCCGTATCTACCTATTTTTTACACAGCACAATTCCTTACTGCATCTTTTTAATTATTTTTACTGACTTACTACAAAAAACACGTGAAAAAGAATGAAGAAAATGCAGAAGATGCTAAAGTCAATGTATTTAACTTTACAGAAGAATGTTATAGTATATGGAATAGTAAAGAGAAACAGCACACATTTATGACTGACATTTGATAGCTTTATGCAAAATTATTGAGTTAATACGCTCACAAAGTTAAGAAGAAAGCACAAATAATTTCAAATACTGAATAAATCTCTCAAAATTCTAAAGAACATTGAGGGGGAAATCTAATAATGAGTATATCAGAAGGTAATTATACCAGAAATACCGTAAAGTGGCAGGGGATAATGACATCATCGTGTATTTCCACCACGAGCTGGCAGCCAAGAGCCAGTACAGCTCTGGACTGGGCAGGCAGCAGTATCAGAGCTGGAGCCAATGATCCTTCCCCACCCCGCCCCGTGCACAGCCCTCGTACATTAACAGTGCATTAACAGTTTGAGCAACATCTCAACTATCAGAATGTGCACACATCATAGAGGACAAGTATGTATTTGGAACTATAAAGGCCATAGAGTTAGGAGAAAAATGAGGCACTTGGGAAGGCACAAAGTATCAGGAGAACTATGAGCAGCGATCTGTTATGCAGCCTCTGGGGAACCACTCTGGGTATTGCAACTGGGAAACGCAAAACCTAAGGGTATTAAGACAAAAAACACAGCTTTAGGAAAGACCAAGTGATTACAGCATGGCTGCTTTACTCAAAGTTACTCTTTATAGATTCACGTTATATTGTTTTGGCCACAACACTATGAAAAACCAAAGAAATTTATGAATAGGAATTTGTAAATTTTAAAGGCAAAGAATCTGACACTCTCTTCTCTTCCTAATGTAGCTCACAAAACCTAAATTAGTAGCATACTTTCTCTTCTTCAGGCAGATGGACACACATCGCAGCCATTATGGAAATGGTAGCACCTATGAACCCAAGCTGCCATGGTCATTGTTACATTTTAGAGCACCAATTACTTTGCAGATCCAACCACAACCTTTGCATCATAGAAATGGAAATTAAAAAGCATATAATAGATTACTTCTGAAGCTGCTTCAGAACAGCTGCACATACACTCCACAACCATGTGGAGCTATTACAGTCCTGTAAGGGTCTGAGGGTTAGTCAGTTGGGCTAATTCTAACCCTCATCTCTGGCCCATTTTCAGACCTGCCCCACAAATCTTCAATCCACATCAAAAGAAAACACAATCATTACTGTATTAATTAGGGACAGAAGCCACTCTAGATATTCATTGTAAGCTCTGTCACTCAGTGGTACTTACGGTGACTGGGCAGCAGACAGAGTTTGCAGTTACTAAAGAAAATACCTTGTTTGGGTTTTTTAAAGACTATTTCGCATTGCAAAAAGTAATTGCATTGCACTGCATACTGCAAACTGACCACGGGCTTTATATGTAGGCTACACTATCAGTCCTTAGGAGAATGGAGAAAAGTGGAACGTCGTATAATTTACATTTAGCTTCCCACAGCATATTTTACACCCACATAAACACAGGCCACAGTTAAGAGGAGTTATAGAACTCTTTTTTTTTTTCCTTTGGTCAAGAGAATGCTTTCTTTTTGCCCACTATTATGTCACCCCAGAACATTAAACCATGTAGCAACTATGTACGACCTGGCTATAGCTCCTAGAAGTTACAGTTACAGAACACAGTTCAGTGTTACAGAACCCAGTTCAGTGTTACAGAACACAGTTCAGTGTTACAGAACACAGTCGTCAGGCACAGCTGAACTTGGAAAGAAAACTTGCATTCAGCTGACCAGAAGAGGTGAAAAATGAGATGGATTTTACGCATTCCTCAACCATTACAAAGAAAGACACAGAATCCCTATGGTTACAGAGCTAACCTTCTGGTACCAGGGGCACACCGATACTTTACATCCAGACTCATCCTCTGACTATTCTGTAGCCCCATTTCAGATGATTCCATCTTTCTGTTTTTTTGCAAACATCTTATGAAGCTTGTTTTCCAGAAACAGATTAAAAACAAGAAACACAGACTTTATACAGGAAAGAGACGTAATTACCTACCAGAGGGATGCATATGTCATGCTCACACTGGGGTCAGAGGGACCTCAAGATGACTCAACACCAACTGCCAAGTTTCAGACCTCAGCAAGCTGTTTTATGTTGAAGTTTCTTCCTTGTAACCAAGTGTCATTTCCACCATCAACTACCATCTTCTCACCCAGCTGACCCACTCCACTCTGAGATAAACATCTGTCACTAAACTAAACATTCCACCTTCCAATTTTCAAGCTGAAAGTCCCTTTATGTGGTACATTTGTTGCCATTCCTGTAGTTCTCCATCAGTGATTCTGCCTTCCCATTTTCCCTAGATCAGTCTTTACTAGGTGACAACATGACTAACTAGTACCCTAAATATAAATGTATAAGAGAAAATAAATTGTCCTCTATCATTATCCTAAATGTTTTCCTGATTTAGAAACTAAACTAATTGAAGAAATTTTTATCTTGTGGCCAAAACCTCAAAAATCATAATTTAAGAAGATGAGCCACAGTGTTTATTTCTCTCAGGGTTTATTTCTCACAGGGTTCATTTCTCTCCCACTTCTCCAATCACAAGATTGAATTTGATTTTTAAAAGCAGAAGGGAAGAAATAGTTAAAGGTAGTTTTCCTGAAACAATCTCAGGCATCCCTGAGTAGGTCACGCATAAAAATCCTCATACAGTAGAAGTGGGGACAAGAGACCATTTGTAGTCCCACTGCAGATGCAGTTTGACCACACACAGGACAGAGACAGTAAAGGCAGAGGTGAAATGGGAAGAATCATCATCGGCCTGGAATCGTTCCTGCAGGATGTTCAAAGAAAATCCTCCTGACCCAAACCCAAGATCACCTTATCCACACTGGGTTTGCCACAGCAGAAGAGGGTGGTGGGATGGCAGCAAGGATAGAGAGACACCACTGTATCATATAATTTAGTAGTGTTTTATTAAGCAGGATGATTTCTGTTCCAGCTTGTCTGTTCTAGGATACACACAAATCAAGGTCCAGGTTACACTGACACCAGAGACCCAGAGGAACAGAATGCTCACCCCACCTCACACAAGGCTGTTCCCCTCCAGCTCAGCCTTCCAAGTGGCAGAGGTACGTGCATATCCCTTGTAATGCTCCCCCACACATGGGGCTACTGCTTTAATTACTTATTTCTTTCTCATTTAAACTGTCAGCATGAGCCATCAAAGGTCTCATCAAGGTCATATCCAAGATCAATTAGCAGTCATCACTAAGGTTTCTGTCATTCTTTGGTCTCCCAACACAGATATTTACAGGAAGCATGAAGTTAGCAAGTGCTACAGAACAAAGTTCTTCTATTGTTTGGTTTTTTTCATTTTCCAGCATTAATCAGATCAGTTAGAGCCAGGCAGATGTAGCCAAGGTCTCCTCTGTCTGAGCAGGTAGCCTTCACCCCATAGCACAAGTTTCATACAGCCTCTTCTTTGGGCAACCTGAATTTATTACATTTCTCAACACAAAACTTTTAAGTTCATCATCTGAAAAAGGATATCACATTCCAAGATAAGATACCTTGGAATTGATCTATAGATTGTTCTCAGAAAAACATTACTTACTTCAGGTTTGCTTTTTGTCATAACAAGGCAATCCCAGATATATGCCCTACTGTCCTGACGTAACGATCCAATGTATCATTTTAATACCTCTGCATCCTTCACAATCACAATTCATTAAATTAATTGGAAACAACAGATACTACAGAAAAGCTTCATACCACCAATACAGCCTTTGCATTAGCGAGTGGGATTACATTCAATACCACAGAGATCACTTAATTCAGCCTTTTAGGTAGAGAACCTATCAGTTCCTTTGCATCTCTGTTTGGACTAGAAACATGCAATTCAATAGGGGCTAAGCATGATTTTTGTGATTTTCACATTTTTCATGAGAACCAAAAACTGCTGGGGGTTTTATGTAGTTTATAGGCTGGAAGCATTTCTATCTCTCAATTTCCACCGTAAAAAAGGGACACCTATTTTAGCAGAGTTATGAATGCAAGCAGTCAGACAGCACTGTGAGAGATCATAAGCAAGACTGGACTTTCTACCTTTTAAATTCTAGGTGGATTCAGCTTATCCACCGGATTCTCAGCATTCCACAATAAGGAGGAAAGGATTCATTGGAGTGGAAGGAGGGCTTAAATTCCAAAAATGTGAAACATATATCTGATTGAGAAATACAGAACCTTTAAGATATGCCCAGGGACTGCACTCTGATAGAAGTACAGGTTCCATCCTCCAGCAAGAAGACAACAAGAAAACCAAGCTTCCCAGAAAGAAATTAGTTTTTTGGTAGAAAACTTAATCTTTGAATCTAGTGCAACATGACATCTGCTACTTAAAATTCTTGCAATTCTATATTAAGCTCACAATGAATTAGAGACTTCTTTCCTTTACACCTCAAATTAATATATCCATTATTTCCTTTATGAGATGTGCTCTCAATTAGTATTAAAATATATTGATTTCTAAGGAATTTTAAAAAATTGAAATTATTTAACTTGATTTCAAAATGCATCTGTTCTCTCTGCTACAGAGAACATTTCTAAGAATCACTATAAAGCTCTCCTAGTTTAAGGAGTTTACCACTGTCATACGTTCCAGACCTATCCTCTTACTCTTCTTCAATCTCCAACTTACTCCTCCTCTTCTTCCTTCTAAACTTCCCTTTTTAAAGTTATAGGCAACAAGTAATGACATAAAATCTTTTTCAGTTTCTGAGTTGGTGATGGTGGGGCTCACACTGAAACCATTTAAGCGACCAGCACGTAGCTGTCTCAGAAAGACAAGCTTGGAAATTCAGCATCTCCCTACCTGCTGCTACCACCTATGTAAATAGCCCTCAGCAGACAGTAACACATTTCACTTGGAACAAGCTTATAAACTATCTGAAAATTCTGTAGGATTAACATACATATGCAGAAAAAGAAATAATTGAGAGTTTCTCAGCACCATCTATTTTTCAATGTTAATAGAAAATTAACGATTTTCTGGGTTTCACCTTTCATGCCAAAACCGAATTACAGAATAATTCAGGTTAGAAGGACCCTTCAGATGTCACTTCGGCCCACCCTCACTAAAAAAAATTAAAAACAACAGCAACAAAACCAACCCTGCTCTTTCCTCTTTTAACAGTTGTCTCTAGTATTTTGGCACTGTTCCCTTTTTTCCTTCCTTAATATGTTAAAAACCCTGTGCAGCCCTGAAGTTTCCCTAAAATACATGAGTTTGACTGTCTACACACGGTAACTCCCGTGGTCCTCTCTCAGCTTCCACATTTCACATGTAGCCGTCCTCCCTTTCACTGGTTTATCAGCTACCAGCACCAAAATGTTCTTCCATCCCTTTTCAACTCTTTTTATAGGATCAACCCCAAAAGAGAGACATGTTAGAAACACCATTCATCAGGATATATACAACGGTGGCATTTAAAAAAACCCACTTTTAACTGCCTCCATATCTGTATTCTGACTTACAGGAAATAGCTGAAGGCTGTGGGTTTGTATTTACAGCTAAGAAAACCTTGGTATGGAAATGTGAAAGTAATTACAAACATAATAACACCACTCATAGCATGAACTCTACTAGTAGGCCTAGGGCAATAGCAATAGGAGTACAAGGAGTTAAGAGCTTTAAACCAAGACAGGGTAGATTCAGACTAGATATAAGGATGAAATTTTTTATGATGAGGGAGAGTAAACACTGGAACAGGTTGCCCAGAGAGGTAGTAGATGCCCCATCCCTGAAAACATCCAAGGCCAGGTTGGATGGGGCTCCAAGCAACCTGGTCTAGTTGAAGATGTCCCTACTCATTGCAGGCAGCTGGACTAGAGGACCTGTAAAGGTTCTTTCCAATCCAAACCATTCTGCAACTCTATAATTACATACTCCTTACTATTTCATATTACAACCAAATTCAGTTCATGTTACCTGGCACCTCACTATACAACTACCTTGTCACTAGACTTTTGGCAGCTGAAGTCTCCCTATCTATGACCAAAGCCATGTTTTAAATCTCCCAAAAATCCAGCATCCCTCAAATGGCCTGAGCATGTTTACCTTCATTTGTGTATTGCACCTGTTGCTGCTTCCTTCAACACTTTGAACCTTGACATGGCAAATTCAACACCAACCTTCCTCCCCCCCTCCCCCCAAAAAAAGTAAGTATTTACTTTAGTATTCCACTGTGAAGAATTTTTTTAATCTCATTAAACTTAGCTTAAGAAAGAAACACAAGCCTGAAGGAAGTTCTTGGAGAAATTCCTTTTTTAAGTATAATTGCCCAGAGTAACATTTCTCACAAAAATTATCTGCAAAAACTGCTGCCTTTTCTCATGCCAGGACAGTCAAAAACTTCAAAACCACAAAGCATTTAGTTACCAGGAAAAAAAAAAGAAAGACAAAGAAAACCTCCCAGAAATCTCTGGGAACTATTTGAATTGCTCAGTGTTTTAAAAAAATATTGGAAAAGAGCACAAGTGTTTGCTACCCCATACATGAGGCATAAGGGCTAATTAAACCATTAGGATAGGCTCACTGTATACATACACACAGAGTAAAAATACAAACACACACATCTTTAGCAGTGAAGCACTAGAAGTTCCTTCCCGTCTCTCACTGCAGTGACAGCAGGTTCTCTGGCGTGTCACAGGCACAGAAGGGCTGACCTAGAGGACTAAGACCCTTAAGAAATACAACCCTCCTGAGACAAAGCCACATGGTAAAGAAGTGTAAATTGCCAGGATTCTAAAGGATTACTGGAGGGGTGGGGGAAAAAAAAGGAAAAAAAAAAAAAAAGGCATAGAAAACCTACGCTGATATCACATGTATCTGGCCAAACAAGAACAAAAACATTCACTTCCATCACACTACGAAATCCATCAGCAGACCATGCCACAGCTGAAATGTGCAGCACCAAGGGGTAAACACGTGTACATATCGCACACACATGCCAGAGGACTATAGGAAATGAAGCTGTACTATGAACACTCTCTGCTTTCATCTCCAGAGTGGACCAGAGGAAGAAGCAGCAAAGGAGATCAGTCCCATCTCCACCACCATTTGCAACAGAGGAGGCCGGGGACTCCCCTACTAAAGAAGTCACAAAGCTTTACCTTTCCATAGCCAGGTACAGCTCATAAGCACTATGGAGGATCTGTGAGCACAATACCCAACTAATGGGAAGTGGAAAAAGCAAGCTTGTTGAACTACAGTACAACAAAAGGTACCTCTGTCAGCCCTCAGCAGCAAAGGAAAATGTATAGGGAGTCTTCAGTCACAGATCCTGCAATGTATTGCTGTCCAGATACACATTCCGCCATGTATTTGTACAGAAAACGTAGTTTAAATATAAATTCTTTAAGGTTTTTAAATAATCAGTCTTGTACAGATCTCTGGTAATTTATCTAAAATGACATAAAAGAGAAAGTAGTCTTCTTGTGTAGTTTTTAAACAAAAAGAAAACCCTCTTTAATATATATACACTTAAAGATGTTTATATATACTAAACGTATAAGATCCATAACAACCACATCTGCTTAACCTTAAAAGGCCAAGGTTCTGTCATTAATACCATAAAAAAAAAAAAGTCTAATTATAATATCTACAGCTATATGGACAAAGGCTGGTTATTAGAAAAGAACTATTATAAACCAAACACAATTACATTGTACAGAAACCATTAGATATTTGATGAGATTTTAATCTTTGAGCTGGTATCACTCTGCAACTTAATCATCTGGAGAACAGAAAATCTGTTAGGAATGCAATTAAATGTACTAGTTCCATTAAAATTGAGCTGATATAGTTAATTGTAGTCCTAAAATAGCTATTTCCTCATACCTTCACTAAGCAATTTTTTTTCATCTACTGAGTAAGAGTCTATTTAAGGAACACTTTTCACTTAAACTGTCTAATAAGATTTGTGAATACTTTTGTTCTGTTGTTTCCCCATACAAGTTGTGCTGCAGTTCGCTGTTCGACCTTGGCTTCCTAATTTGCTCTGAGAAGTACGGCAAGGTCTTTTGTTTCAGTTACTATTAGTCCATAGCATCTGCATTGCTGAAGCTTTTGGGAAGAAAATCAACGATGTAGCCTCACAGCACTCTACAGAAATTATAAACTGAAATGATGAGCCAACGGCAAAACCCACGTCAGATAGTCATTTTAAGCATCAGCACTTCTGACAAACAGATGATTTCCAAACACCAATTTTAACGAACCCATACATCTTCAAAGTACTTGGAAAGATTTTGCAGCACTGCCAGCAAATTGGGACGATAGGCCGTTCCTGCCTGGTTCTGAGAGAAACAGAAGGAAAACAGCAAAGGTATCCTAACAGTGTATCAACTTGGCAATAGCTAATCTACAACCGAACCTGGCAGACCACACAGTTTATTGGGGCATTCTAAATTGCTCTGCAACGAAGGGGCGAAAAATCCCGACCTCGGGGAGCGGCAGCGGAGTCGCGGGCTCGGGGCTGGCACGGGCGCATCTCCCTGCGCGGATGCCGTTACGTAACCGCGGCCCGGCCCCCCGGTCCGGATGCTCCGGCTGCGCCCCCGGGGCCGCAGAGCCCCCGCCGCGCCCCTGCCCCAGCCCCGGGCCCGGCCCCGCCGCCTCCGCGCCCCGGCCCGCCCCCGCCCCTCCGGTGGTACCGCCGCGCCCCGCGGCACCGGCTCCCCGCGCA
>JAYRBT010000181.1:23229483-23286169 GCA_036023395.1 Myiotriccus ornatus | reverse complement strand
GCTCCGCGGCGCATCCCCGATGCGGCCCGGGAGGCTGCGCCCCGCCGCTCCCCGCACTCCCCGCCCGCTTGACGGAGGGATGGAGGGAGGGAGGGAGAGAGGGGGCGGGCAGCAGCAGCAGCAGCCGCCGCAGCCCCGCCGCGCCGCCCCCCGCCCCCGCCCGCCGGCCAAGGTGCCCCCTGCGCCGGCGGGACCCACCTGCGGCGGGTGGCCCCGCGCTGCCCCGGGCACAGGTACCGGGGCTGGGCTGAGCAGGGGCGGCCGCCGCAGGGATGCTCAGCCGAGCGCGCCCGCGGCCCTGTGCGCGCAGCGGCGGGGCGGCGCCGGGGCTCCGCACCGCACCGCACCTCGCCGTCCGCTCCTGCAGCCGGCCCCGGTGCGCCACGCAAAGCACGGAGTCAGGCTGCTGCCGGCGTGTCGGAGAAACGGGGCAGCGGCGGGGACCGAGTCATGGGCTTCGGTCATGACATCAGGTCTGGAATTAAACGGGAAAGCACGTGGGCAACAGCGGGGCTGCGCTGGAGAGAGAGGGCCCTCCGTGCCAGGGGCGGGAGGATGGTGTCAGACAAAGGGGTGCCGCCGAGGGACTGGGTTGTCAGCAGCCACGTAAGGGCCTTTCCCCACCCAGGCTTGGTGTCACAAGCACAACACCCAACCCTGCACCGTCACCCTCCCGCAGTGTTCACTGCGTTAGCCGATCAGTCTTTGTCAGCCGATAATGGGTTGTTGTTGTAAAAACACACATTACATGCCCAAGAAAGCTTCTGTAGAAATCACTTCTTTGGTTTAATCTATATTAGGGGGGTTTGTTGTTTTTGGGTTGTTTGGGTTTTTTTCTGTAGATTCTCCATCGGCTTTTACGACATCCTTGGTAGCTTTGCTTTGGAAATGGGAAGCTGGACTGTCTTGCGTAGAGAACCTCCTGAGTGGCACAGGTCACCCTGCTGCGGAAGAGACAGGTTTCAGACTCGCCTATCTGGTTAATGACTCACCTCTGGCACCCTGGTCCTTCTGCTAGAGCCTGGTCACACTGCCCTCCCCTCCAGGGATGGCTCTGAGACCTCTCTAGCAAACTGCACTCCTCCTACTATTTACATCCCCCAGCTTAGCCCAGCTCTCTGGATCATGGTAACAAGACGGGAAATAGATTGTGTTGTCCAAGAAAATCGGCTGAAATTCCTGGAGAACTAGATGCCACTGCCAGCAAATTTCAGTAAGAGAAGGGGGGAGAAAAGGGCAAATACCTTAGGGGAAAAAAAATAGATTTACAGCATTCTATAAATTACTGACCCTACGCTATTCATTAAGCAAAGACAAACAGGCTGTATGATGCTGGTTTATGTTTTCCCCATTTCTCAAACTGGCAGTTCCAGATTTGGCAGCATCACTGTGCAACAAAGGATCATTTTGGAGACCCTGGCATACAAAGAACCACAGCTGTTTTCCTGTTAGAGCAAAGACCTCCATAGAAGAATCCCTTGACATACTACTTTTTATGTAACTTCTAGATTCATTAAGTAACACAATTTTTTCTTTTTGGTGTTTAGTTTCTAAGAGTTGAAGCAGGAAAATCATTAAGTGGAATTATGGTGGGTGTCAGAGTAAATTTTCATATAAAATCCATAGAAAAATTAAGAAGCCACATACATTATGGTACACTTAGATACCAGGAATGTAGTCACTTATTTTTCTTCTAAAGTAAGTAACGGGGCAAGGAAATGTAGGTGTGTTAAGGTCACCATTCAACAACACCATTTCAGACAAGAGGCAACTCAACATCTGTGACCTGAAAGAAATTCCAGAAAACTGTGTTGTTAATTAGCTTGCTTGTTTCTGAACATCTTATTCTTTAATATTGTCTAATTATCTTGATACCAAGATCTTAAGTGGCTATTATACAGAGATTTATTTTTTTTACTAATTTACCTACACTTAAACCAACGAGAAACAAACACGAAGAGGGGCAGTTTAAATATTTTGTTAAAATGATACAATTAAGTTACATAGATGGTGGATGACGAAATGCTAGTGAAGTGTATGCACACAGGTACTGTCCTCATCTTCTAAGGCCTTATTTACATAGTACTGTTTCTTAGGTAACTGTAGATGATTACGACCATATCCCTTCAGAAATGTTTATATAAGCCGATTTTATGTAGCCTTACATAAATGTTTTGAAAATCTCTGTTGTTGTTACATAATGACATGAGAATTTTTTTCACTGATTTTTACTCGTAATTTGCACCACTAGGAGCAAAAGTTTGAACATCTTGATGAAATGTTGACGTAAGGACCTAAACGCAGGAGAGGAGCTATATTCCATTTTGTCCATCCAAGAGCTTGACCTGTTTTTCTCAAGGTTACTCTCATCATCAACTGGGAGGCAGGTTTTCCAGAAGAAAACTATAAAACATGGTTTGATTGTCCATGCAGAGATAAACCCCCCACAAGTTAAACCCTAGAATTCTTTCCACAATTCTTGGTAAGACAGAAATGCCTTTAAAATGTCCCATTCTTCATTCAGGCAGCAGGGAAATTTACTAAATATAAAAGCAAATGTTTGCTTACCACCCATACCCTGAGGATAAGCAAATCTGTGGGCATTGAAAATATTTACTAACAGAACCCTAGAAAAATAATTTTATTTTCTCCTGTAATAAGCAATATTATTGTTTTTTTGCTCTCATTGATTGTTAGGGTTTGCACGTGTTTGACAAAACAGTACCCTTAGACAAGGCATAGGTAGCAATCCCATGTTTTTATTAAAGATTTTTGCAAATTACACCTTGTCTTTTTTGCAAATTCATTGAATTATGCAAAACTGTGAGAATATAGCAGTAGTAACCAGTGAACTGGAAGTGTTTTGAAGAAAAAGCACATAGCAGAGCACCAAAGAGCATTAAAGAGTGTCTGATAATAAACCAATTAGGCAGAGGGAGAGCTTGGGAGGCAGGTTCCTATCAGGCACGTGCTCTGAAAGCAGAAAGGCAGGCATTAACGTGTGCAAACTGGATGTGCCCTACAGTAGGGGAGTGCCAGAGGACTGAAGAGCCATTTCCATGAACCAGGAAGCACAGCTGCCATCAGGACCGACATCAGGTAACCAGATCAATGTCCCCTTTCTTTGACAGATTCTGACCACCTAACACAACATTATTTACTTTCTTCTTTGAGTCCTCCTTAGGGCTGAATTGCTTAGAATGCTTCTGATGAGCAGTGTTACACCTAAATAGCCTAAAACTACTTGTGTGAAGACCAATGATCTTTGCAGTTTCCTGATGATGCAAAATTACTCATGACAGGCAAAATGAAAGCTGACTCGGAGCAGCTGTAGAAGGTTCTGACAATAGTGAGCAATAGGGCAATGAGACAGTGGCTGAAAGTCTATGTCAATAACTGCAAACTAATGTAAACAGTAATGAAAATAACCCTAACTAAACATACATAATAATGGGCTCTAAATTAGCCTTTATTATTTGGAGTCATTGTGAGTAGTTTTCTGCAAACATTAGTTTGCTACTCAGCAGTAGTCCAAAAGGCAAACAATAGTAGAAATTGCTCCAAAAGCAGTAGAGAACAAAGCAGAAGAGCTCATTACAACCCTATGTAAATCTCTTTGCACTTGAGTGCTGTGTACAGTTCTGGTTCCTTCATACGAAAATGTGAAACTAGAAAGTGCATGTATGCAGCTGAAAAAATATACACAGAAGTATGGGAATGCATCTATGTGAGGAAATAATTTCTAGATGAAGAGCAGACTGAGAAAGGATTGTTTTTTGATCTATAAAATCCCGAATGATACATAGGAGGCTGACAGAAAATTATCACATACTATTTTTCATCACACTGAAGTTTCACTTCAGTGAAACTCAGATCAGGCAGCAGGTTTAAAACAACTGAAAAAACTTTTCCATACAAAATGTTATTAATGCAGATGGCCTGCTTCTATACTATGCTATGAAGCTGAAGAGACAGATGATTTTAAGCAGGGATTATAATCACAATTTATAAGAGTTCTATTAAGAATATCCCTATTAAATACAAGAAGCCAGAAATCTGAAAAGCAAATCTCAAATGCAGTTTATCAGAACTCCAAGAATCTCTGAAGACAAACATATGACCAATCAGCTGGACCGGTTCAATCTCAGAAAAACAAAATCTATATGGTTGATACTCTCTGTAGTTAACTATCTCCACTCAAAGAAAAGAGCTTGTTTCATACTTGATTTTGGCAATGGGTAGTAGTTCCATAGCCTCATCTTCAACTAACTGCATGATTTCTTTACTGTGTAGACTGCAAAACCAAAGCAGTATAAACACTTTGAGCTGTAAGTTTTAAACAACGAAGAAATCTGTGGTTGCAAGTGTTATTACTACTACCTTCTAGCCCTGCTGGCTATTACCAGCACTGCTTTCTATTCTAGACTAAGTTCTTTCAAGCTTCAGTATTTAAAGGACTTTTCTCTCTATAACTCCACTAGAATAGCTTTAAAAAGGGTCACAGCAGTCAAGTTCCCTCTGCACTCCCTGAGAACTACCTAATTAACTTAATTTTCCAAAGCAACATCAGAGATTACCCAGCTTCAAACAGTTTCAGATGGTTTCCAGGTTAAAATTCCAAGAACGCTTTTATATATGGGCATTGAGGCCATCTTTGGATCCTCAGCCTTTAGGCAAAGGAAAAACCTACTGTGATATCTGTGTATGGATAACCCGTGTCTAAAATTCCAGCAATAATTTTAAGTAGCTTAGCTGGTATGTTGTCACAGAGAAGAGCAGCAAATTTTAATGTCCCCTGGCATTACTATACTAATGTGAACTCTGAATAGAAGTGAACTCTATGGACTTGATTAAAACTTAAAAACATCAGTGGGTCAAGACATACAGTACATGTTTTTATATGCCATTGCCTTTGATTTTGTTTTGCTGATTAAATATTACTTTACGCCTGCTATCCTTGGATATAACAGACACATTAGGAGGGGGACTTAGTGTGCCCAGGATGAGGACAATCTATGTTCTGATACTTTAAATAACTTGCAGCAATCTTGCAATTTTATTTGTTAAGTTGCTTGTAATTTCAATTTTAGAATATATTTCCTGCATATATTTACATTTCTGATAGAGTTTCATGTCCACATACCTGAACATGCTCTGTTAACATTGTCCTATATTCCTTAAAATGTCATCTGGAAAATTTACTCATTAGCACCTTCCAAAGACAGAACTCGGTCAGAAGAGTTGGAAGAATTCCCAGGGAAACTTCTATACTCGCATGCTCAGGATTTGTAAACTTTTTCTTTAAATATAGAGCTGGGTCTGGTCAGCAGTTAACTCTTCAGTCTTAATATAAGTCCTGCAGATATTGTGTGTTGGATATTGTATGTTAACACTGGATTTGAACAACCTACACTTCATGTCGGGCGAAGCCCCACCTTTCCAAGCTCCAGAGAGTTTGCAGAATTTCAAGAAAAAAATCATAATAAAAGAATTAAGGTTTGGGAGCAGGCAGATGTATACTGTTAAAGTAGATGAAATAAAAGTCTTATTGTGTCAATATTGAATTAATCTGACAGTGCCACGTATAGCTCAAAACAACAGCCCTGCCATCTATGAGATACGTGGACTTTACAGCACTGAAGTGTTATTTTCAAGCTGTGATTTATGATGTTTACAAAGCACCAAGGCCATAAAGCCCATCATCCCTCAAAGCAACTCCTCTTTAAAGCTTCCTTTAAAGCATTTATAAGCAAGCAGAGCAAGCAGCTGAATGGTGTTTTGTGTTCTATCCAGCTACACACTTCTCGTCACTCCTGTTACCCAGCAGAGCTGCCTGGTGCAGATTTTCAGTCTCCACAGCTTCAGCTCCCAGAGCTGTCTGAAGTATCTGGAACCACCTCGAGTTCTGAGTGCGGCACAGCATCAGGCTGGCTGCAGGAGGCCTGATTCTGCCTGTAACTCAAGCTTCTGTTGCTGTGCTTGTCCCTGCCAAAAGCAGAGGTTGTGGATGAGTGACCTGATGTGAATTTGTGCCTCAAGTTGCTCAGTGAACTCCAGACAGCTGCAGCTGGGGTGAGCTGTGTCAGCGCAAGGAAGAGGAACAGTACGACCACACACCAGAGTGATGAAGGAGAAATTACCTAACAAGATAAATGAGCAGAATGCAGACAATTCTGAAAAAAACGATATTGCTTTAAAAGTAATTCTGGTGCCATAATATTCATTATGTGTATATGAAATGTGCATTCTGCATGAGAATCACTGCATTTCAAAATGAAGGAGAAGTAAGACACGAAAGAGTGATAGTACTATAGATTGATGTAAGAGCTTCTACAGTTCATTTGTAATGGACATCCATCCCAAAGACTCTAAATCCCTAAAAACTACCTAATCTTGAAGCATTTGGCTTCCAGAGCACCACAGTACCCTCCACCTTTTGTGTCTTAAGATCTGAATAATTTGGATTATGCTGCTTTTCCCAGTATCCGAATTGGCTTTCCCACAGGAACCTCCATGCCTTACCTCCTATTAGACTGTTTCCTGTTCTATTTCTCGAAATCAGAACTCCTTTTTTATAATCTTCCTTATTTTTCCTATGTTTTATCTCTCTTTCTCCTGATTCTCTTCCTACTGCTCCTAATTATCTTCCTCCTAATCTTTTACTGAAAAATTGCAAAAATGCCAAAAAATGGTATAGAGAGGTGTTCTGTATGCAGTGTTTTCAGGTATCTCACAGAAAATTTTCATACTCAGCATGACAATTTTAAAAGTATTTGGTTAATCCTGCATTTGCAAAACTAGGAAAAGCCTCTGGAACAGCAAGAAAAATAAATCAGAAATAGACATGTAATGCTTGTGCGAGCAAAACTAGAACATCTGTATTTTAAAACTGAAAGGCTGTGAAGAAAAAAAAATGGCTTAAAAATAATTTCGAGAAAATATGCAAGTTAAACTAGGCTTCTGTCTTCTATTACTTTTAAATCAATTACTTTAAATTATTTTAATTATTAACTTACTTTAAAAGTACTTTAAATTATGTGTTTGAAATTGATACACTTAGCGATAATTCTTTAACTGTGGAAAAAGCTTTTGGTTATGACATTCTATATATAGGTTATCTTAGGAGCAGGTTAAGATTTTCAGCAGTGTCAGCTTTGAGCTGCAGTCTCCATCTACACACCCAGGAGCCCAGTGACCTCTGCTGGAACCAGGGGGATTGCCTCACAGCACTGCAGGCTGCGGTGTCACCCTGCTATAATTGTAAGGGAACTTGGCATCGTTAACCCTCCTCTGATAGTTTTTCCTTCATTTTATTTGGAGAAAATTTACCAATATAAATGCAGTTCTAATCTGACATTCTGTGAAAAACTTGAGCAGAATCTCTGATAAAGTTTTAAATGAATGTTTAACAAATAAAGACAGTAAGTTCAGGAAAATGGCATGATGAGAATATGAAATTAGTTTTCCTGAATTGGAGCTGGGCACATAATTACATGTTTTCACCTTCAACAGTTTCCACTTACGTATGATTACTCCTTCTGTCTCACTTACTTCTACAGTAATTGAAAGAGTGGAGGTTCCTGGTATTGCAGACATCAGATGATATCTCTGGAGACAGAGCAGAAGAGACATGACAGAGTGCCCTGGGTCAGAAAAAGGACCACCAACAGGAAGAACAAGAAAGGATGCAAAGGAAATCCAATTGCACACTGCACTGCAAACCTGGACTCTACCCCCATGTGAGGTGCCCTAGGACTGGTTTGTGCCACTAAAGAAGAAGGTCTCAGGAGCCCCAGGACCCACTGATAGGCATTGCAATCACTGACTCACAGATCACATTCAGAATGCACAGCCCTCTTGAGAATGGCCTTTTTTCATTTCATAATCAAAAATATCCTAATGTAGACATTCAAACACCGTAAGCAGATTCATATCTTCCCCAAGTTACACAAAGAAAAGGCTCCTCTACTGACCAAGCAGTTATGACTCAATAAATGGATAAAATTATTTCTATTGGACATCATTTAGTGTAATTTATGAAATCTGTTATTATCTCATTTTCAAAAGGTATAAAAGCCTTGTTCAATGCCTACAGAAACTATGGCTGATGAACACAGCTGAAATCCAGATAAGCATACTAAATTCTACTTACCAGCATTAAAGCACTGATTCTGCAAAACAGCACACCAAAAACCCTATACAGTTTTGGTCAATTCACTAAACACCATCAAAACGAATATGAGTGACAAGTTTTTTTCCAGTGCAGGGACCTAATACTCATTTTCACAGCAGACAGAGTTTTTACTTACCAATAAAATGACCTATAAAAGCAGCATGCTACTTACCAGTAGTGCTATATAACAACTGAAACAGGGAGTGGTGAATATCATATCCAATCAAAAATGCTGGGGGACTTTAAAATAGCAAGATGTATTTACACAAACTGTTACTTAGATAGAGAAGAATAGTACATTAATACTTTCAGTAAATACACTAAGGAGAGCAATAATGATTTTAGTTTAAGTATCTTCTAAAAACCATTACCAGAACACTGCAAATGACTCCATGTGAATTGACTAGTAGCCTGATTCAATACTGACTAAAAGGGAGATACTGTTTGCAGAGTTGCTTTTTTGGGTACCTCGAAGTCTTAGAACTGGAAATGGGAAAATTTCTTTTTTTTCAAGTTTCAGCCCAATTCCAGTTCTCTCCAATTGCAGACCTGACTGAACGAGCAGGCAAGAGAACTCCCCAGCCCAAAGCAGAGAGCATTGATCTTCCATGCCCAGGGGAGTGCAGTGGCCCACTACTCCCAGAGACATGTGATAACCAAAAAGAGATAGAGAACAATTAGAAAATGGCACTGCTCTGCTACTTTGTAACATTAATTCAAGTTATAAAGGGTATCTTTTAACCCTCTGTGTGTGTTGAATGCTCCCTTCCAGTAGCTGTTAGGATCATGCCAACCTGATTTCTTCTTCTCCATGTTGGATGGCCAAAAAGAGACACCAGTCCCTACATTTTTGAGTGTTTACCCTCCTGGGGATGTTTATATCCCCTAAACACACAGGGATCCATCTTCAGTACCACCTCAGACCAGGGATCGTGACACAGGAGAGACTCATCAAAAGGCTGATTCTATCACATAAATGAGAAGTTGGGGTTTCTTTCAATGCCTATACAGGCATTCTCAGCATTTCACCCGATCCTGTGCAGATACACTACACCATACAGGTTCAGCAGCATGCATCAGACCTTTCTACACGAACATGGGGTCTCTCCATGTATTCAGAATATGACTGATGCTTTCTAAAAATTTTGGATTCATTGCACAGTTAAGTCTGCAAAGGTGCTGCTTGACAGTTGTGGAGTTTGGGATTTATGGCAACCTTGTCAGAATTACTTCCCCTGAGCAAAATAGGAAAGCCCCAAATGCTACCTGAAATTTAACATAAAGGACAAAAAGAAAAACCACAAAACCAACCAAGCAGCAAAAAAAACTAACACACCAACCCAAACTGGAACTTTTTTATGGGAATCCCAGAGAAGTGGCAACCCTTCTTATGAACAGCCTTTGGGCCAGAGTCACAGACAGGATCCAATTCTCCAGGCTCAAGCACAAGCCTCTGATTTCTAACATCTACACCAAATTGAGCAGGAATTTTACAGCCTGTGTTAACCATGCAGCCTTGATTCAAATTCTGTTCTTTGTGCCGAATGGAACAACTGCTCTTGGGGAAAAAAGCTGCTGGTGAGTCATCAAGGACTGCATTGTAACATGTACTAGGGAGGTGGAAAGAAGGAAAAGGAGGTTTCTTAGGCAATCTTTATTCTGCAACTTCCTCACGTTTGAGCATTTAATTCCAATACTCTTCTAACACAGGAAGAACTTTTTTTCAACTTTTAAACTTGAATTTAAACTTCTGAACCAATTGCAATGACAGTGCTTATTCTCATATACCCTCTCATGCAAAAGTATTTTTACTGATGCTCCTTAATAAGCAGCAGGAAATAAAACCTAATTGAACATGACTGTATTGAAGTATTTACTAAATACTTTAAAATATTTGCTGTATAAGTAACTTTAAGTAACCTGCATGTAATATTATTCTAATTGCATTAATTTGATAGTAGGTGAAGTTGAATGACAATTACCAGCTAATCTAGGTTTGCATCCTAGCAGTAGTTTAGGACAGCTGACTGTAAAGCACCAAATGGTAAAGCTCTAAGGTTGGAGTAAGCATGCCTTCCCGTTAAAGAGATTTTATCAAAAACTCCCTCCTCTTCCCACGCCCACCCCCCTACATCCCAACCAAGGCCATTACTTTATTGGGTGCATGTATTTTGCTGTTGGGAAACAAAGGAGAAAATTAAGAAGTTTCACCTGCAGCTTTGAGCTACTTACAACTGGAGGTATTTTCCAATACCTTCTCATTTCCTCCTCCTTTAAAAAAAAACCAACAAATAGAACAAGAAAAGCAGCCCATCTGTTGTAGGTAAAAACATAGCTTAAATTAATAGAGAGACACAAGACAAACCCACTATCATAAGGTGCTGTGTTTCTCTGCACATTCACTGTTGAGACTGGGAAAATGAAGGGGCTGCAGCACCAGAAAGGAGGCTGCAAAGGTTTCCTGGTAAGAAGCGGTCTTGGAAAGAATAAGATGGTGAGAATCATGGAAGGGGAGACGATGATCCTGGAGCTCAGTGAGCTACATAAAAATGAAAGCTCAGGGCTGCTAAGGGACACTGGCCAGTGAGACCCAAGCACTGAGACCCAAGGACTGAGCAGCTGCACAGCACAAAAACAACCTTCCACCCAGCCCTCCCAACAGCAGCATCTCCCCACTGGGAAGGGAACCTGAGGCTAATCCAACCTAACGCTGCTGGCAGGGAGTGGAGACAAGTGGGTAAGTGCATGAAATTATAGGGTAGGATAAAAGCTCAAATGTCAGTTTCTTAAACCCTACTATCCAGATCTACTGGCCCTCACTCTGTCTCCCGGGACCCAACCCCCCTTATCAATGTAAATAACTCTCCCAGTCCACTAAAAGTGCATACACTGATCATGTCTACCCTGAAACACAGTTCACTATCCCATCCTGGAACTAAGGGAGTAAGACCTGCATTCTCATCCCAACCTTCCTGCGAGGTAGGGATTTCTTGGAAGGAAATGCTTCCAAAGGTGCTCAGATCCAGAAGTTACAGGATGCTTCAGTGTCTCTCCCCACCCCAATGATCAAGGGACCAGGATGGGAAATGCATCCAAGGGCATGCTTGTCCTGTAGCATGCATACAACTAGAATTCCTCAATTTTATCTGCATAAATTATTTTAATAACCAGGATATTTTCAATTCAACAAGAGGTATGCAGGAATACATATTTGTATTTGGCATTTGAAAATTCTCTGTGCAAATATTTGAACTATCTTCATTTACTCTCCATCAGTGCCGGAATGTGCTCTTCATCCTGCTGAAATGCTGACTTGTCCAACTCTCACTTGAACATATGGATTGAAAGCTTCTGGGAGAAAAAAAAAGAAAAAAAAGAACCCCCACCCCTTAAAAAAAGAAAAAAGGTAAAACCACACTCCTAGACTCCGTACTTTCCCCAGTTATAATCAAAAGACCTCAGGATAAGAAAGGATAAATGCAAGCAGTTTTGATAGTCTGACCCACAGTCAAATGTCACTTTCACTAAACAGCATACAAAGCATAACAAATACCTTTGGCCCAAGTCAATAAAATATTTAAGAATGTACTTTGAATTATTTTCTAGATTACAGCTATTTTCTTAAATCTAGATTAACACTGTCACACCTTCTAGCAGTTTTTAAACACTTATTTTCTTTGAATTTACTGCTGCACTTCACTTTTCAATGCAATCTGGATTATGAGAAATGTCTTCTATCTTAACAGAATCTGAATCATTATCAACTAGCCAGTCACGTCAGAAAATGTTGACTCCTTTATTTCCCCCATCATTGTAATTTCCATCTTATAGGAGGAATTCAGGTAAAAACAAGAGTTATTTCTGTAATACAGGATTATATACTACTACAAGAACAACCACCAGTTTACAATGTTAAATACCTAGATAATTTTCAAAACTGCATGTCTGCATATTCAAAATCAAAAAGCACCACAGAGAGAAGATCAACTAAGTAACAATTAACAAAAAAAAACAACAACAAAAAAAAAGCTGTCACTGAAAAAGCTGTCACTGTCCACAGGAACCATGTCTAGTCACATTTTCAGTCAGTCAGTCAGCTAGCTGAGGGTCATGTCATTATTTAGTTTCTGTAGAAAAAACACAAGTACAAAAATAGCATGAAAAAGCAACATACATATTTTTATTTTAAAAGTATGTCTTATAAAATAGAATCACTACAACAGCATATAAATAAAGCTTTAAATATTTTTAGAAGAATAACATTAAAGTTTTAGGTATGATTCTCCAACTTTTAAAGAAGTGTTTCTTTTTCTAAGCAGTATGTAAAAGCTGCATTTTTTCTGCAGTATGCTGTTGATACAAATTATAGGTATTTTTTTCAGAGTACACGTCAGCTATGATACAATTACTGTTTTTAAACATTTTTGCACAGCAATACATTATTATAAATATAGATGTTAACTTCAGGATTTTAATAAAGTTTTAAGTAAAAAAATTAATGCAAATTAAATCAGTGATGCAAGACTTTTTCAGAGCAAGCGTAACAAAAGGCAATAATAACCAAGTATTTCGTGACAGAATAAATGCTTTTCAACTTCATAAGTGACTAAATAATTATTTAAAGACACCACCAAACTTTTTCAGAAGGGGAAAAATGCAATTAATCATTTGCTGTGGGCTAAAGTCAGTCAGCAAATGACTAACTATTAAAACCCACAGAACCCAGGTCCATACAGCTGTGTCTTGTATTTTTAACACATTGCTACTTAGAAGCTCTGCTTTCTAAAGACTACTTGAAAGCTTTGTGTAAGACTTTTCATATGGGTTTTGGTTTTTTGTTTTGTTTGTTTGTGGGTCTGTTGTTTGGTAGAGGTTGTTTTTGGGGGTGGGGGTGGTATTAAAATAGAACTACTAGGTTGCAATAGAGAGATTAATTGGATTTCCAAAATGCATTCTTCCAAAAGATGGCAAATTCCTTCCTTCCTCTTCCATTTTTGAATTATATAGTTTACACAACTGGCATCAGACATTGCAGTGAGGTTTTCATGAAATACTCAAAGTAATGCAAAACTCTGAGTGGAGAGCACAAGCTGGTCAACAGCAAGAACATTAAGATTGGTCTGCTTTCAGCAACTGCCTAGAAGTAGACACTGTAGCTGTCTTCTCAAGCCTAGACTGATTCAAAGCAAGATATTTTAAAGTGATTATTTCAGCCATTTATACTTATTACCGTAAGAAGGGACAACCTCACCCCCAAAAACACCTTACATTAGAATTTAAATTAGTTAAGACAGCATTATTGGTCTATATTTCCATCTTTCCTCTGCTACTTTTAACTACTCATATAAATTGACTTTTCACTGACTTGTAGGAGAGGCAGAGTCTGTAAAATTCATTAGATGCATTAGTTTAGAATATTAATACACATGTATGCAAATCTGCCTGACAAACAAAGCTGGTTGAAAGTTAACAAAGTTCTTATGGTCAAACCTTTACACTGCAAGAGCATTATCAGTAGCATACTGTTAACATATTTTAAGAAACATTTTTAAAGGAACAATTTTGTAAATTGTATTTTTAAAAAGAGTATTTATATAAAGTGTTGGGAAAAAACATCAAATATGTAGAAAAAATATTTTATTTATATTTAATTATTCCATTGAATTACATTTATTTTCATATAGATTCTAGAATTCGCAGGTCTTACCACAGATTTTAATCAGAGAACCTTGTATAGAAAGGACTATCACAGAAATCCAGTCACCTTGTTAAGAGACAAAAAGCCAGCAATACAACAGGACTTTAGAAGGGCTTTTTTTAAGAGGGAATGACTTCCTTAAATGAAAACTCAGAGAAGTTTTAGCTAGGCAGATTATTTCGTACAGCTAAAATTCAGAAAGAAAAAAAGTAAATATTCTCACATATTCAAAAAAAAAAAAGGTAGAGAGAATTCCATCTCCTTTCACATGGACAATTTAACTCTTTAGGTGAAAGAAAAATATAAGCCTCTACACTACTGGAAAGCTTTTTGTCAGCCAGTCCAAGGCAAAGTCAGGCAGTGGTGAGCTCCACTTCAATGGACAAGCCGTTTTTGACAGGGAATCTTTCCTTTTATGTACCGTTTCATTTGAATTTGAGAAACAACTAAAGGACAAAAAGAACAAGTAATTTTGTCTGTCTATCCTAGGAAGAGACAAATGCTAAAACAACCTGCTAAAAGACTCAGAATCAGGAACCTGGTGTACAGGATGTAACACTGTAAATTTAGAAATCTCTTCTCCCTGTGCTATAGCACAGATTCAGCAGATAAAAGGCTAAGCAGGAGGGAAATACTCAGCAGCCATTTCCACCAGAATTACTAGTAACCTGTCCAAGACAAACTTAACGTGTCTGTCTTTCAACAACTAAAACTAGTACTCTGTTATTTGAAATTTTACAGAGATACAAAAACCCAGGAAAGGACAGAGAGCTCTGCTGTAATTTTGCATGTTGTAAAAAAATAATTCTTTAAATAGGATCTTATTTTTCCATTTTTCTAATTAGGTAAAATATGTGTATCTTACTCTGACCTTATAAACAAGTTCAGGTTTCTGATTAGTCAATAATATGTGTATCTTACTCTGACCTTATAAACGAGTTCAGGTTTCTGATTAGTCAATAATATGTGTATATTAGAATTTAATAACATAATTTGAAACACAAAGTAAGCTTTGAAAAAGCCTTTTGAAAATCCCATTTGGTGACAAACTGCACACTGTCACTTGGAGACATTAAAGAATCTTCTCAACAATCATGACTGGAAAAATGTGCTTCTGTGTGTGTTCATATGTGTGAATAAAGAAAGAAAATCCGTTTTAGATAGACTATCAGAAGAGAACTTTCCAGTCTTTTCACTCTTATCGTTTTTAAAAACAAAGAACGAAAACTTAAGGATAAATCATCTTTCTAATTTTGGACATATATTGTGTTTACGCTTTTCTAGTACAAAGTATACAAGGCAGACCTGGTCTTACACGTCACATCACAGTTATTCCTGTAGAGACCCAGAAGCTGGCCTTTAACTGTTGAGAGTAAAAGTCACATTGAAAACAAAACTTTGTACAAAGAAAAGAGCATGGGTACAAGTTACTTAAAATTATGTTTATTCGAGCTGCTGATTAAAAAAAAGAAAAAAAGCTTCAAATTAGTTTTAGCGATAGTTCAATGGAGAAAAAGAATGCGACAAATCCAATTTTTTTAAACAAAAGTTGTGTATAAAGACTAAGGCCACCTTTAGCATTTGCTCCTTATCAAAAGAGCAACATGAAGGTTCTCAGGAAAGAAGGAGAACAAGAACAATCTGGGTAAAATCTTTTTTGATCTTTGCAACTCTGGGGTCACAAAGAATATCTGTACAAAGAAAGGCACATGGAGTGAAGCTTAGAGGTAAAATATTGATGTGAAGAGAGTCAGGATTTCATGTTTTCTGAATGAGTTAAATCAAAACTTCATGTCCCCTAGGAAGATAATATGGCCACTGAAAATATCTGAAAGCTGTAGTAATATTTGAGAGTTATTTTGCAGAAAACAGCTTCTTCTCTCCCTACTGTATTTCTCTTTTCGTAATAGTTCTAATGTTAAAAAAAAAAAAATAAAAAAAAGAAATTCTATTAAATTTGATAAAATTTGAAGCAAACCAATGTTTTAAAAGAACAATTCAGTTTTGGTCCCTGAAGTCTAAAAAATATAAAACCTCTAGGAGTTTAGCCAGCTTTCACAGGCCATAAGCATCAAACAATAAGTTCTCAAACTAATTATCTGAAACATGCATCTCAATCCCTCCACCACAAGCTCTGCAATATTTTCCTCACTATCACACATTTCAGCTACACCTGATTTCTGAGAATCCAGATGACCCAAATATCCCAAACATGTGGTTTCATCTGACAACCTTACCTGACCCCCAACACCCTTTTTTTATTTACCCTTTCGCTCCTCTACCCTCCAAGGGCTCAACTCTGCATCTTTACCTAACACCACTGATGGTATGGTTTTTAACAAAAAAAAGACACACAGAAGCTGATGTCAGTTCCATTGTTTATTTTGCATTCTCTTTTCAACGTTAACTGATTCTCTTATATACAAAAGCAAACATTTCTATGAACATCCAGATTGATTTTTATCAACTGGTTCATATTTTTCCAAGAATTATAAAAATTCATTTTTGCTAAATAAAGGGCATGTGTGCCTATATAAGCATATACACACCCATATGTGTGTATATATATATATACACACACATACAAACATATATACCGCAAATTGTATTCCAAGTGGTCAGCTAAGAACAGGCTTAAAGTTTATCATTACATGTTTGTATCTAACTTTAAAGATACTTAGCCTATCACTATTTCAAGTAGCTGAACTTCAGTGTAAAGTAACCGCTCAGACTGGGTACTCACCTGCTCAGTAAGTTCTCTGGCGCTTGTTGGGCTCCTCCGAGGGCGAGTCTGCCAACCTCACCTTGAGCCTGACACCATTCACAATCTTGCCATGTAACACAGTTATGGCCTCGCTGGCACTTGCTCTGTCTGCAAATTTTGCATAGCCCACATTTTTTCCAGCCACAAGGTAAACTTGTATCAATTGTCCAAAACGACTGGAGGAGGGGGGGAAAAACAAAGAGATTTTACAGGTTTTCCTGCAACATATCCTATCCGAAGTATATATGATTTGTTAACTGCAAAAACTGTATTCTGATTTGCATGCTATGTTTTCTTCTGCTGGCCTCTTCTAAACCCCACAATTTTCATATTTCCTTCTTTTGAATTATGAGCAGGAACAGAAATAACAACAGAAGTTCACAGACTACGTTTTCTACGTAATATTATGATAGAACCACAAACACCAGTGGTTTCTCTCTTATTTAAAAGAATATGTAAAGCTAATTGATACTACAGTCCCGAAACACTACATGGCACTCAAAACACGCCCAAAAAAAACCCAAAACAAAACAAAAAGAAAACCAAACAACCCAAAAATAAGACATACAAGTGCAAACCAGCAGATAATTTAGAAGCTAAACCTGCATCTCACTTAAATGAACTTGCTCAGTTGTGATTCATCTTGGAAAAGGTCTCACTGAAATGACTCAGAAAGCAAGTACAAAAGCTTTAGGGAAAACACAGATTTCCAAAGTTCTCAGGAAATTCCTAGAAAGTTCCTCAAAATATGTTTCTGAAAAACAGTTTGCTTACTTCATACCGAAGTTATACAAATGTATACATGCCCTTTTCCTTCTCCAGCATCTGATTAAGAAAATCCAGTATATCAAATAGGTACAGATTTAAATTCCACATTATCTGCATATTATTTCTTTTCCTCTCCTGGTGCTTTGAACATAGTTTGGCTTTCCAAAGATTTATTGCAAATGCAAGCTATTAGAAAAGGGAAATATCTTTTTCTTCCAGAGTATACTACAAACAAATAATAGAAAACACTGGAGAACAGTTAACTAAAGATTTGTTTTAAAGATGGCAAAAATTGTCTCAATTCTTCGCTCCTCAGAAGGAGGTTGTGTGAAAGAACAGCTGAAATAGTGTCAGTAAGATGCAAACCATTATAATATATGATATATAACATATATATCATATATAACTCCCTATACTTACTTACCTAAGTTACTGTGGAAATTTATCAAAATACTTAAATATCTTATAGAAATATGTAAAGGAAAATGCAAAATAAACTAGGAAGAACTGGAAGTACCACATTTTTTGGTTAAAAGTAAGTGTTAGAAGACTAGACATTTTACTTTAGATTAACTTAATTGATAATAAAGCTGCTATACTGCTGACACTGCATCTATGCTTCAATGTGAATTCTATTACACACTAGTTTCAAAATGCAACTGTTACTTACTGTTCACTAATAGTTACTGACCACTGTGCACTGTCCTTTTTGGAAAGCATTTTCACGATAATCTTTTTTTATTTTCAACATTTATTTGAAATATTTCATAGTTTGTTTTCTTTCTGTTAGGAAGCACTTATTTGTAAATGGAGGCTTACCAGAACACATCTTCCAATATGTTTACAGGTAAAGGATGGGGATGAAATAGTATGAAAAGCCTTTCCTTCACAGAAGTGTCAGGTGGAGCTTTTTTTTTGGGTGGTGGCAGTATGGCATCTGTTTGGGGCTGAAGTAACTGCGGGCCAGAAGTTCCTCCAAATGCCTGCTGAAACAGGAGAAAAACCCCACAAGTATAAATTAACTGATGGCAGAGGGACAGAGGAAGTAATTTTACCTTACTTACAATTTTTGTTCCCATCACAGGACATAAACAACCTCTACAAGTTCTAATCTTCATTACTTTATTTATTTTGGTTATTTTGTTAAATTGGACAATAAATCCAAGTAAGCTCAGACAACTTTACAGGGGTACCTCTTAAAAAGTGCAGCATCTAAAACAGTTACAGAAGAAAGTAAGCAGTGTTCTTTATTGACATATCTGAAGTTTCTTACAACAATTCAGAATACTAACACTGTGTTTTATACAAACTTACAGGAGGTGTCCTGTACTGCTGAACAATCGCATTGTTATTGCGCAACGCTGACGACACCTGTGCTGTTACCAGCTGTGTTGCCATTTTTCTGATGAGGCTGTAAGCAGAAGTGATAATAAAATAGTTTAAAGAAAGAGCTAAATTAATCCTAAAATCAGCAAGAGAAAAGTTTCAATGCACATCCAAGAGTATCTCTGGAAATCCATAACATCATGAAAATCAAGCTGGACTTTCATGACACTCTATAGACATGATCTGAAAGTATGCATGCTAGCTGGAACTCACTGAAAACACTACTACATCACTATATATAGAGATACAAAACTACCCTTTGCTTTTTTTAATACTCTAAGGGTATAAAACATAAAATTATCTCTACAAGAGCCCACTATATTTCGTTAGGGATGCCTAAAAAGCAAAAGGGACAGAAAATTTCACCTATTTCAGTACAGAGGACAAAGATTCAGTTCAGAAGTCAAAAACTTCCAGCTCCCATTTTCCAGTTATTTTACTTTGTTCTGTTGCAGAATAAGAAAAAGCAGTTGTACGTTTTGCATAGGGTCACAGCCTGAGTTGTAAGACCGAGTTGTGCAGGAATTCTTGAAGAATAAAGGCTGCAGTCAGCATTTTTCTGGTTTGGGTACGGCATGCACTTCTGAAGTGAGTCTCCCCATTTTCCCTCCTTACTGTCCCCATTCATCTCCCAGAATAGGTTTGAGATGAATTAGATTCCTTTAGGATGAAACTAAGCCAAAATTTTCACTGCAGGAGAGTACCTAAGCCCCTCCAACTTGTAATGGGCATTCAAATGACAGGGATGAATTAGAGATGATTGCCCATACTGTGAGGATATCAGATCCTCATCACCAGCAGCTTTATTCTACATATGTGCTTCACAAGACTACTACTTGCCCACTGCAAATAACCAAGAGATCAAAAACTCATTCCAGCCCTTGTTACATATTACAGATACACCGACAAAGATTCTTGACAAATCCAAGATTTTTCCATAGTATTTTAAGAATATATATTTTAATCTTCTCTTTATCAAAGACTAGTAAGTTTCAAAAGGCTTAATCTAAACCATTCAAAAAGAAAACCCCAAACCAAACACCTCAATTTCAGAAATACTATCTACGAGTATGGAACAAGCTCAGAGTGACACTGGTGTTACTTCTTATGTTAAAAATGTATTTATTTTACATGTTGCTCTCCAGAACACAACTTACGACTTTTTGTCTCAATGTATTAGTACTTACTCTGAACTATCACTCCCATCTTCTAGGAAAATGACTGTTAATCGATTTCCAGGAGGATACTCAAACCCATGTAGTTTGTACTTGGCATATATAGCTGACGCAGCAGTGCTGTACTGAATCACAGCGTACCCTGCAAATACAGTGCACACAGTTTCAGTGTGAGATGGCGAAATCCTAAGAACCAATAGGATTAAACTGCACATCAGTCATGGATGACACAAAATTCTTAAGTCTTTTTACCACACATCACATTACTTAACCAGTAGTATTTGTAGAAAAACTTCAGTGGAATTCACTAGTGACAGATGAGCTGTACTTATGCTACCTTGAAAAGCTGGCAATAAAACCACACAAGTGAAAACAAGTCTTCTTCACTAATCCAAAATGAGTAACAAAAGGATACATACTTTCATTTAAAAATGCAACTATCCCATTAACAGTGAATCTCAAGAACTGTAAAGTTATATTTTAGCTCTCTGAATCATTTCAAGCTTCTTTGAGAAGAAACCACTTCCACACTTGTCTCAGCAGCAGCAAAACAAGACTAAAACCAAAACATCTTTTTCCTAGAAAACATCTGTTTTGGAATTATTTAATCCTATTTACTCATGTCATCTTCTACACACACACCCCCCCATGCCCATTTCAAGATGAAAACTCAAAAGATCTGTTTAGAAAACATTTTAACTAGATGTCTAATAATTTATGAAACTTTTCCTTCATTTGTTCTACCTAAAACTATTAATTTGACCAAAACCACTTATCATGACTTTGATTCCATCCTTCCTGAGATTTTATTACCTGAAAGTAAAAGTATTTACGGCTACCTGTAAACAGGGGTTCAAGCAACACTGAACATTTGGGTTTATGCAGGGACAGCAACAACCACTGACTCTTTCCAACAAGTGTACTGTATTTTGCAATACAAATTAATTGGAGTAAAATTACAAGGGATTCCCTTCATAGATATAAGAAAAAAAAAAAACTTTTTTGTACTTATACTTACCACTATTGGTATAAGGATCTCGCTGAACATCACAATATTCCAGTCCTGGAACTAAATCAAAGAGGGCGAACAGCTGCTCTTGAATAAAGGGAAGCCGTGACACCACTGACAGACGTTTGGAGACTGATTCTTGAATTCTGCACTCATTTTTTTCAAAACTACAAAATTCTGGCTGCATACCTCAAAAATCAACAAAACAATTTGACTCATCACACCAGCATGCCTTAATTTCATGTATATGTTGCATTCAAAACTTTTAAAAGCAATCCAAGTCAATTAAATACTTATGGTAATGCGTTAATTTCACCAATGGAAATCACAAAATAATTGGCCAACTGGAGCAAAGCAAGCCATAAAAATACAGAGATGATATGCCTGGCTAGTTTCTAACTTCAACATCCAACCTACTACTTAAGTGTTGGCCTAAGACTCCATTAGCTTCCCTTCTTGCAAACCACATTCTTACTTAGTGACCATACTCGAGACTACAAATCATTTTTAGTACCAAAAGCTGTGACTTACAAAATGGAAGCGTATTTCCTCTTGGTTCTTGTCTTGTGTTACTACTATAATAGTCATGTTCAAAAGACTCAGATGACTTATTTTTAGGTTCAGCCAAAATGGCCCTGAAGCCTGAAAGAAACAATACAGCAACACCTCAGCACATCTCGATTATCTGATCAGACCCATATTCTCCAAGTACCATATTTAGAAACGTATTATTCAGAAAGACCAGTAAGCACTGGCTGTAGTGAAATAACTAATCTACAACTCTTGAAGCCTGCCATAGTAATTGTGTGAAAGCTAACAGCTTCCACATGGGATTACTCCTACTGACAAGCTAAGCACAACAATCTACTCGCTGTAAGAATGACTGAGCACTGGCACAGTTTGCCACAAAGGCTGTGGAGTCTCCACCCTTAGGGATATTCAAAAGCCACCTGGACATGGTCCTAAGCAACTACAGTGCCGAGGTGACCCTGCTTGAGCTAGATGACCTCCATAGGTCCCTTCAAACTTCAACCATTCTGTGATACTGAGCAGGATTCTGAGATGCTCCAGAAGCAATCACCTGAACTTCTGTGCTAAAACAGCAGTTTATGTGTGTTTTGCACTGATCTAGGTTTTGCTTTTATGAAAGAAATGGGTACTATACTCAAGCTATCCAACTGATTTCATTTTAACCTCATGGCAAAAAGGGAATACAATTTTTCCGCTAAATAATCTCAGGCTCATATTCCTATGCACAAATATCATTTTTGTACAACCACTGATGATAAATATGATGCAGAACCACCACATATATTAACGGAGGAAAAAAACCCAACAAATAGACATGAAAAGAAGTAAGAACAAGAAGCAACCATGTCCACACACCAAGCTGTTTCATATTTGTGAATAAGCAATGCTGAACAGGAGGTTGGACTGGAAGGCTGCTGTTAGGTTTCCCCAAAAGCCTTTCTTCTCCTGGTCTTGAAAGAATGTAATCAGGTGTCTGTTCTCACTGAATGTTAGCAATGCTATTATTTATTTGCAAAAGAACTTTGTCTCAAGATGTTTTTACATCACAAATAAGTTACCTGCAAACACAACTAAAAATAAAAGATACATTAATGATGACACAGTTATTGCAAAAAAGTGTCAAAGAATTCAGTCAGATTCTTACTTCGATCACACTCTTCAATTGCTCGGGCAGCTTGCGATGGTTTTAGATACCTCACATAGCCCAAACCTTTACTTTCTCCAGTAGTCTTATTTTTAATAATGCTGCAATATTCAATGTCTCCATACATCTAGAACAATTAAAAAGCATATTAATTTCCAATATTTGAAAATGCATAAAAGTTCCATGTGCTTCTGCGCATGCAACCCTTTTGATAATTAAGACAAAAGCATTTAAAATAACAATTATCAAATAGCAAATCAGTACCTTAAACTTCTCTCGCAGATCTTCCTCTGTATAGGATTTTGGTATCATAACAAAGATTCGTGTAAGCTCCTCATCTTCAACATCTCGGTGGCTTCCAGAAGCTCTTGACTGTGCAATAAATACCTAATGAAATAATTACATAGACACTAATTACCGGCAATGGGTTTTAACATGTATCAACAACCACGAAAAAGGTTTAACAGCCTTTGTATTTATTGTTCGCATAAGCTAACTTTCCTAACATGGAGAAAAAGAACAGCTGTGGCCACCTGTGACAAAAGATCTACAAGTACAATTCACCCCAAATGGTTTCCCAAGCAGGGCAGATGCCAGCAGAAACTCTCACCGGGGATAAGGAGCAATGGTGAGGAGCACTGCTGCTGATTCAGCAGCATTCCTAATATCACCAGCGACATGGGAGAGGTAGCAAAGAATGCATTACTGTAACAGGCCTAGTATAGCAGTATTAAAAACAAATATGCAAGCAAACAAAAAGGCCTAACAGCTTATTAAAACCTTGCTACTGAATTCACGGCTCAGCTGGGCTGAAGTTCGCAGGTCCAGTCCTCTATGAAGGATCATAACTTCTCATATCTGTTACTGTTAAAATCTCTTTTAATTACTGAAATAAAACTTCATGTCAGAAGTGCACATCAGAAGACAACAGAAGAAAAAAAACCAAACCACAAATAAAAACAAACAAACCAACCCAAAACAACCAAGTAAGAAAAAAACAAACCATTTTCTAAGTAATCTTCTTATACAAAAGTAGCAACTGATTTCACAGAACTCTTCATTTATGTTTCCAATAGTCATGCAGGGGAGAAATAGAATTCTGATCTTTTGGCTTCTGATGGCAAGTTCTTCAGAAAAGATTTTACTGACTCAGTTGCATTTTCAAATGAAAACAGGAGGCTGAAAGCTGCCAGCCAATTCCATAGATTAAAAAAAAAGTTTTGAAAAGAGTTTTCACGAGCTACAAAACCAATATGAAACACACTTGCAAAGTCAACTCTATTTATTCACATCTTATCCTGCTTACAACACTTACAGTGTGCTGTTTTAAGAATCTTTGTCACAGAGATTCCTTGAAAATTCAAAAGGTAGCCCCAAGGAAAGACCCCGCAGTCTCCAGGTAGGGCACTTTCCCCCGGCCTGTTACAGCTTAGGCCACACACGGGAGCTTCAGGTGCGGCCGGGACCCCCCGCAGCCGCCCCGCCAGGTGCGCTGTGACCGGAGCGGCCCCAGCGCCAGCCCCGGCCGTGCGGGCAGCACGGACCCTGACACGGCCCGCCCCACAGCCCCCGGGCCCGCGCCCCGGCGGGTACCTTGATGGGCTTGGTGTCGGGGAGCAGGCTGCGGCCGTGCATCTCCTCCATGGCCCGGCAGGCCTGCGAGCTGCGGGCGAACTTGATGAAGGCGATGCCGCGGGACTCATTGGTGCGCCTGTCCCGCAGGAGCCAGATGTTCTGGATGTCCCCGAAGGGGGAGAAGCGCTCCCGGATCAGCGACTCCTCGGTGTCCTTGCCCAGCACCACGAAGATGCGGCTGTTGGGCGGCTCGTCCAGGCACTCGGCCGAGAGGCGGACGCCGCTGCTCTCCTCCATGGCGGCTCTGCCGCGGGGGCCGGCAGGGAGGAGGAGCCGCTGCGCCCTTTCCGCCGGGGACACAACGCGCCCTCCCCTTCCGCCACCCCTTCCTGCGCCCCCGCCGCGCCCCTGCAGCCTCCCGGACCCCAGCCGGGGCTCGGGTGCGGCTCCGCGGGGCTCGGCCCCGTTACCGAGGGCCGGCCCCGTTACTGAGCGGCGGCTCCGCGCCGGGTCCTCGCTGCTTTGCAGCGTGTTTAGGGATGGGGACTCCACATCATCACTGGGCAGCCTGTGCCAGTGCTCGGTTGCCCTCACTGTAAAAAATGTGTTACCTGATGTTCAGAGGGAAGCCCCTGTGTTTCAGTGGGTGCTCATTGCCTCTGGTTCTGTCGCTGGGCACCGCTGGGAAGAGTCTCAATCCTTCATTCTCCCCTTCGGCTATTTATTATACATAATAGCATCCACCCTGAGCCTTTGCTTCTCTGGACTATGTAGTCCCAGCTCTCAGCCTTTCTTAATGTAAGGGAGGCTCCAGTTTCCTGCTCACTTTTGTGGCCCTTCACTGGACTCTCTCCAGTATGTCTTAAGGTGCCTCAGCAGTCCTGAGTAGAGAGGAAGGGTCATGTCCCTTGACCTGCTGGTAGCACTCCTAAGGAAGCCCAGGATGCTGGTCACCTTATTTGCTGCACACTGCTGCGTGTGTTCACCTTGGTGTCCACCACAAGTCCTTTCTGCAAAGATACTTTCAATCAGTCACCTCCCTCCTCCAGTTGTACTGGGGCATGCTGTTCTTCTGATGCAGGAGTCTTGCACTTCCCCTTATTGAACTTCTTGGTGCTCCTGTCAGACCCTCTCCAGTCTGTCAGGTTTGTATGAATGGCATCTAGTAGGAACCTGATATGTTGACCACTCCTCCCACATTTGTACCCTCTGTCAGTATTTTCCTAACATACTCACTTCTGCTGAAATGATTTGTTTATCTTTAAAGGGCATCCTTCAACTAAAGACTCACCTCCTTTGAAACAACACTAGTGTCACAGAGTTCCTCTGTGAAGAAACTATTTTCAAGGCCTTTGCTGGTATACGCAACAGCAGGGCTTCTTGTGAATGCTCAGGATAAAAAGGACCAGGGAACTTTGTACATTTCATGGGAAACAAACACAAAAAATATCCAGGAAATATAGCTATCTGTAGGAAAATAAGCACACAGCCAATTAATTGTGAAGAATGCGATGTTCTTATAAGGCTCATCAGATATTACATATTTGGGTTCAAAAAAAAAAAAAAAAAAGGAATTCCTCCTAAAGGAGTTGTCAGTGCCCTAGGATTGTAGTGATGCCAACCACTGCACACTGAGGGGTCAGTGACCCACAGCACAGTCACCCCAGGCAAGCACAGGCTGGGGCTGTGCTGGGCCATGCTGCAGGTACAGCCTGGCCTTCAGGCCATATTGTGCAGCACACAGACCTCAGCCAGGGATGAGCAGGCTAAACTCAGTCAGCTGGCTCATGCTTACAAAGGAACCTGTGGGCAGCCCCTGCTTGGTACTGATGACTACACCTGCTGCCTGGCCTTGCCCTAATCTAACAGCCCAGCAACGATTCCTGAGAGCATCACTTCTATTTTGACTGCACGTAAGAAGATGTTTATCCATGAAATGTTCTCAGTGTCACACTGTTGAAAAAGATGGAAAGCACAAGACAGGACCAAATCTTTGGGGTTTATTTGGCTGTAGAACAGGACAATCTGCAGTATTTTCTTACTGATGCCAAGAAAAACAAAGGCAAAACTAACAGGTGGCATGGATAAGCTGCAGTGTTGGAGAGGATATATATGCAAAATACCTTTTTCTTTAGAAGTATAATAGAAAGCCTTACTCACTAGGAGTTACTCTCACAATTGTCTACTTTGCATTACTGCAGGCAAATTAGAACTACAGCTTCAGAAACAAAAATCCTTGTTCCCTGTATTAAAATATTGGTAAAATTTCCAATACTCAGTACACCAAAGTAGAAGGTTTGTAGTTTTCCCAGAACTTCCTAGTTCCAACGGGCAGATTTTAATTTCTGTTCCTGGAGTGTTTTCAAATTTCGTTTGTTGGTCACTACCCTCTACTGGCACCATGGTGTGTTACAATTGTTTTGCTTGACTAAATACCGTCTCCTACTAGTATGCTATGACTTTTGGTTTTTCTTGTGTTTTTCATACAGACAGTTGTAAAAAGCAGTGGAACATCTCTAGGGGAAAGTATTCTATGTGGGTTTCATTGGTTTTATTTATATTATTTGATTATAAATTATATTGTTTGAATCAAACTATTAATTACAAATATAGTCCTGTTCTTTTTCTGGTTACTAAAGTGCTTTAGAATTGGCTGACTTCTTTATTTTTCTGTGATTTCTAGGAAACACTTTGTGACATTCACTTTACACTGGGACTTCCTTCATACAACACATTGTCAGCACATAATGACTATTTTTTCCCATTAAAATTGTGTGGAAAAAATCATATCTATGCTAGTACAATTTTTTAAAAGAAAGTAAACAAAGCAATATCTAAATCCGCTTTAGATGATGGGAAGTAACTCTGGAGGACAGAAGAAAAATATGGACATGTCACTATAGGTATTGCAGTAGTTTTGAGTACAGCAGTAGGCTTTTGTCGACAGAGATAGGTTTTAGCAGGTTTGGAAGGAAACACATAGTTTTTCAACTTGTCAAGAGATTCCAGGAACTGGCCATTGACAATCCTTTTTCTAATGCCCCTCAATGGAGCACAGCCTGGATGAATTTCATGTCAATCTGCAGAAGCTCATCTTCAAAAACTGTATGAAAATAAAATTGGATCCTCTGGATACTGGAATTACAAAGATTACTCTAAAAGTATTAAGTAGTTATATGTGAAATGGTGCAAAGAACTGCAACTTTCCATGATGCAAAAAGGATCTATAGTTCACTTAATAAAGTGACACAATGTACATCTTGTGCATTTTATATTATCATTTATCATTTATGCTCACATTCTCTTGGATTCTACATGGACAACATTCAGGAGCATCACATCTTTGATTTGAAAACATTGATATTTTCATAAATATATGATGTTGTGCCATTATTATAGTTTTTGGTTTTCATTAGTTGTTTGGAGTGAGAATACACTGACAAGAGTATTTAGAAAACCCTAAGAAATACTCTCCTGGATTAAAAATTATTCTTGCTGCAATTAAAAAGCAGAATGAAAGCTGATGTTATTTGCATACTGGAAAAAAGCAACTTCATTGAACATTGCTTCAGCAGCTGCAATGTTAGTGAAAGATGTTTTTAATTTTGACTAGCTCCTATATCAAGTTTTAGTATTTTGATGTTAATTATTGATTAGAGACTGGCCTTAGCAAAATCAAATAAGGACATGTTGTAAGATGTTGTGTCCTAGTAACATTGTGAGGTGGGCATTATTTATATAGTGTTATACATTTCATATAGAGAGGTCTATAGAAATAGAGGGTTCTATAGAAATACTGTTCCTTTCTCTAAAGACATGTGAGAGCCTGATTCTGCAACTAGTTATTCAAACACCCACTGAAACTATTACTCAATTGTGGCTATGTAAAGCTACACTTTCTATTCCCAGATGCTCATTTTATCAGTACTGCTGCGATGCTTACCCACCAGGGGCTTAACTGGTTGTCTTAAGCGCTCCATAGAGCTGAACTGATGGTTTGAAGGAAGGGAATAAGCAAGAGTCGGGTAACAAATTCCCTGACACAACAGGGTGAGCACCCGCTTCTTTTTTTCTTTTGTGCTGTAGTTATAAGATAGTTCCCCCTTTCAGTTTAATAGTCAGGATCTCTTCTGTTGACTGTTTAGACAATTAAAGCATCTGCCTGAATAACAAAAAGTTTCTCAAGTGCTTTTCTCAATTTCATTTTGAGGAGCTCTCTGTCACTGCCCTTCTAGACAGAGAAACACACTCTGCCTGAGAAATGCACTGATATTTCTGCTTGTGATTCTTTTCGGGCACCTCTGTATGTCTGTACCCAAGGAAACCAGGTGAGGCTGGCTAAAGCCTCTCTTGTTCTCTTGAGTTGGCATTGTGCATCCCTGCTGACTAAAGGTGTATCGTATGTAAGATGCATCAGATGTAAGCTGCCTGTACCTCAGTACAGCATATTTGTAGAATTATGAAGGCAGCACAATCTCATGGCATTAACAAACCCATTTTTCTTTTTGGCCTTCCCACAATAGACTTAAACTAAGTATCTCAAGCCCACACATGAAGCTGCAGCCCAGTATACAGTGTGCTTTTTACTCACCATACAAACAGAGGTATAGTTTGATGTGTGCCAGACAGACCCCAGTTTTCTCCTTAGATCCACCAATGCACAGCACACTTGGCTGGGCTTCTGAATCAGGTTTTATCCTGACACCGTGTCCAAAGCCCGTGCAAGTTATAGAACAGTCAAGCCACTGTGAACATCTTTGTCACATTTCATCCTGAAGAGAAGCTTCTAGTTTATACACAGATTTGAGGTTGCAGACTTCTTTACAATTAAGTTGTTACAATAAAGAGTTCACTACGTATTTTATGCAAAGGAGACAACTGCAGTTTTACTTTCTGCAGTCTTGACTCTGCTATTTGAGACATTATCAATATGCAGATTTTTCATGTAATCAATCTCATGCATAAAGTCCCAGAAAATAAACTAAAGATGCCGTAAGACCTTGAAGAAACGGTAAGACATTGTTTACACCTAGGCTTACAGTGTTTCTGTAACACTTTAAGTGTTTACAGACAGAACTGCTACACAGTAACCATTTCGTAGTAAACACTGGTATGAGCGCACAGACCAAACCTTACTGCAGTGAGATGGTAAAAATTACTTCCATACAATTATTTCGCAGCCAAGATCCTTGCTTGAGGGCTGGGGCTACGCGCCAGACTGACCTCCAGCAGCTCATGCGATTTCTTTGTGTAAAGGAGTGTCTGTGCCAGCGCTGCAAAACCGCAAATGCAGTTCGGGGCGTGTGGCAGCGACGCCCTTGGCGGGGACGGCTCAGCGGCAGCCCCGGCTGCGCGGGGGGCCAGGGCGGCCCCTCGGCTGCGTCCTCCCGAAAGCGGGGCCTCCGCGGACGATGTGACAGTCGCGGCGCAGTCTGGAGGGCTGCGCCCGCTGCCGCGTGTGAAACCCCTCTGCGCCACCGCTCCGGCGGCGCGTCGGCAGCGCGCTCGGAAACGCGTCGAGAACAGTTTCAGCCGCCCTTGCCCCCCGCCGAGATGCGCTGCCATTTCATAACACAGGCTGCCTGCATGGAAAGAGCTTCATCAGAGGTGCGAGCAGCTCGGGGACGACCCCCTAGGGCGTGTCCTCCGACCCCCGCGCTTGCCGCCCCTCGCCCCGCACGCCGCTCCCCCCGCAGCCCGCTCGCCGCAGGTTCTGCAGCCGGGCGCGCCCCTTTCTCACCCGCACCGCAGCCCGGGGCCAGCCCGGCTCTCTCCTCCGTGCCCCGAGCGGCGGGGGCTGCTGGCGGGGACGGCGTCCGGCGCCCCCCGCTCCGGTAACCCGAGCGTCTGCGGGCCACTCCCCGCCTGCCCCATTGCCGAGGGGGTACGGTGGGCGGCGGGGTTTCTCAATGGAGAGCCCGTCCTCCTGCGGCAGCATCCCTGTTCGCCGGGGAGAGACGGAGTGTTGCACAGAACCCCGTCGAGGGCGGGGGGCAGGCACGGAGCCCTGCCGCCACAGCGGCCCGGGACCGGCGACAGCGAGGGGACGGCTGGTCAGCCTGCAATAGTGCGGGCACCGAGGCTGGGAGCCTAAATCCTTTGTCTGTGGCTTCCTAAGCAGTCTCCGAGCTGCGGAAGCCGCAGCACCTGCACGGAGTCCCTTCTTACCCCCGACTGCTGCGGGAAACACGGCAATCCTTCGGGACACACACGTAGCCATTTCTACTCCGGCTGACACCTGCGCAACCCCCTGAGCTACGGACGCATGTCCCAAAAGCGCTCCCTCTCCTTGCACTGCCCGGACCCCGCGCCGTAAGTGGCTGCTGCAGGGACAGGGTCCCCGGCAGATCGGAATCCCGTTTGGTTGAAGATTTGCCCGTGTGTTTTCCCAGCCACCCAAACTCCCATTCATGAATTTCTGAAGCAGCCTTCATTCAGTCTTTGGTGAGCGCATGAAAGACATTTTTCACGTGTTAAGATACATGACTCTTGTTTTTTTCAATCGCTTATGCGTAGGCTTTGATTTAGCAATGAAATGTGCTCCACGTGCGCATAAAAATAACCCCGGTCCGTCTGCCGGCGATGGATAGGGTCGGATTCCGTCTGGCAGTCGGTGACGCCGGAGCGGGCACCCAGGAGCGCCTCGGCGGGCCCGCTACCGCCGGGATGCCCTGCGGGAAAGCGGCTTTCGGCAGAAAGCCCTGGGCGGCTCCCGGCGGGCAGAGCCCGCTGTGCTGCCCGCACACCCCGCCGGCCGGGAAGGGAAGGGCCGCGGGTGCGGTGCGCACCAAACAGAGCTGGGTCTCCGCACGGGTGAGGCTGTAGGCAAATCAACTCAGAGGTTCAAGAAACGGAATTCACTCGGGATTCTTGAAAGGGCTCCGTTTTTCCGCCTGTCTCCTGAAGTACTGAATCAGCTCAGATAATGCTATAAATAAAAGCTCTTTAATGGGAGCGCTCGCATTACCTCCCGCCGCCTTTCCCGGGGACCGCGGCCCGGTTCGTCTCTTCCCCAAACACGCATCACAGACAAAAGGCCCCTCCCTCTCCCACCGATGTTCTTGAATGAAGCTCCCTAACGCAGCTCCCCACTGCCGGGGGTCCTCCTGACGCGGGCCCCTGCGCGCCCCGCCCGCTCTGCCGAGGCGGCTGCGGCCAGGCGGGCGGCGGTAACCTCGCACCCGCAGCGGGGCTTGCCAGCCCTCCCTCCCTCCCGCTTGCCCCCCCGCTCGGCTCACGCGTCCTCCCCTCCCTCCTTCTCAGTGGTCTGCCGGCTGGCTTACGCAGCAGCTGCCGCCAGCACTGACAGCACTTGGCAGAAGGGGTTTGCCCGAGCGCTCCCGGAGCATCTCCAGAGGAGCGGCGGCAGCACCTGCCCGACTCACCAGGGGAGCGACCCGAAACCGGGGACCGGGGCCAGAGCCGGAGAAGGGATGAAATCCAGCAACCAGAAAAAATACCTAGAAAAATACGAATAATACTACTAATAATAAAAAGTGGTGGGCAGGAAAAGGAGGTCGCGGGAGGAAAGTAGGTGGCAAGAAGAAGGCGCGGCCCCTCGCAAGAGCCCGGGCAAGGGGCAGGAGCGGCCCCTCGCCGGGGCTGCCAGCAGTCCCCCCGTGCCCCGGGGCGGCCGTCGGGGCGGCAGCAGCACGTGGCGACGGCGAGGCATGGCCTGAGCCGCCCCCGCCGCCGGCACCATGGCCACCGCCGGCGATGCCGGCCTCGACGTGGCGACCGTGGAAAGTTTCCTAGAGAGACACCCGGAGCTGGTGGAGAAGTGGCTGAAGAGGAAGAACTCGCTCCCTGGAGCGCCTGCCCAACCCGCTCTCCCCACTGCCGGCCCGTCGGAGGATCGACGGAGCAGCGACTGCCCCGGCGGCGGCTTGGGTAGCGCGGGCGGCCCCGGCGGTCCCGGCCCCGGCGGTCCCGGCTCCGGCGGCGGGGGACTGCAGCGCCGAGCGTCCCAGAAGGAGCTGCGGAAGAGCTTCGCCCGCTCCAAGGCCATCCACGTCAACCTCACCTACGACGAGCATGTGCACGGCCGGGCGCAGGAGCCGCTGAGCAGCGTGCGGCGGCGGGCGCTGCTGCGGAAGGCCAGCTCCTTGCCCCCCACTACCGCCCACATCCTCAGCGCTCTGCTGGAGTCCCGCGTCAGCCTGCCCCAGTACCCCCCCACCGCCCTGGACTACAAGCGCTACCTCAAGGAGCACAACGAGCGCCAGTTCTTCCTGGAGCTGGTCAAGGACATCTCCAATGACCTGGACCTCACCAGCCTCAGCTACAAGATCCTCATCTTCGTCTGCCTGATGGTGGACGCGGACCGGGGCTCCCTCTTCCTTGTGGAAGGGGCCGCCGCCGGCAAGAAGAGCCTTGTCTCGAAGTTTTTCGACGTGCATGCTGGCACCCCGTTACTGCCCTGCGGCTCCACCGAGAACAGCAACGAGGTGCAGGTGCCCTGGGGTAAGGGCATTATCGGCTACGTGGCGGAGCACGGAGAGACAGTCAACATTCCCGACGCCTACCAGGTAGGAGCCGGGCAAACCCCTCCCGCAGCGGAGGCGTTTGCTGAGAAGCCCCGCGATCGCCTGGCCCCGCCGCTCACCCCGGGGCGGCCATCCCCGCCGGCCAGCGTCCCCCGGGGGGTCCATCCCCGCCGCCCAGCCTCCCCCGGGGGGTCCATCCCCGCCCCCCAGCCTCCCCCGGGGGGTCCATCTCCGCCGCCCAGCCTCCCTCGGGGGGTCCCAGCTGGGGCATCCCAGCCGGGGCGGCGGGGATGCTCAGGGCAACTGTTGACAGGGCGAAAGGGGTCTCAGGTAAAGGCGAGAGAGAATGCCCCTCCTGGGTGGCCGATGAGGCTAAAGTGTCCCTGAAATCGATACAACAGTGCTTTTGAATTTCGCAGGAGCGATAGGTGGCTTCATGTGTTTTGAAAACATATTTTGGAATCGGCTGAAAGAGAGTTTCAAAACATGCTCATGACAGTCTCAGTGATAGTGTTCTTAAATCTCTGTCTCAGTGTTCCCTGCCTGCCCGCTGCTGAAAAACATCTCATTGCCTTCAAAAGGGCACGTATTTTCATCTTTGCATATGCCCACTCAGCCCACGTGGTACGTGTTTTCAAACCTATTCCTAGAAGTGATATGACCAGTCCTGTTATTCTCCAACAAAGACTATTCCCACTTTTTACTCTTTTAGAAGCTTCAGTGTGAATTGTGAAAATGTAGTTTTGGCTTGAAGGCAAACATTACCTTTGACTTCAGCAGGGAGAGACGAGCCCTTGCCTGAGTGTGTTATTGCAGAACAGAGCCTTCAGTTTCCTTGCTTGAAATGCACCTCTCTTTCAGGGGGTCCATTTCCATTGTTTATTTGTGTGAGTCACTTCAGCAATTTGAGGTTCTTGAGAAAATTAAGAACCACAGAGTTACAGGTCTTCTCAGTTAGGATCATGGAAAGCTTTAGAACGGTGGGAGATGTATGTCTTTAAGAATTTTAGTAACAGTAATTGGACATTGTCTAATTTTGCACTACGGTAATAAAAATAATAAACATTAAAAAACTGATGATGCTTTATAGCAAGCTACAAGGAAGAAGCTTGAAAAATAAGATTTTTTTAAAAAATACAGATATTTGAGGCTGAATATTTATTTATTTGTCAAGCAGCATTTGAAAAATACTGGGCACCTCACAGATCCAGACTGACAGATGTTCGCAACCCACAGGGTTCAGAGAGAATGAACAGAGCCTGGTGAAAATGTTCAGACTAAAATGAGTATTGGATCACTTTTGAAAGAAAAACCTCAACTGTCTTTCTTTCTTTATTTTTCCCTTTCTCCATTATACACTTTCTCTTGCAATCTGTTTTTATTTTATTTTTACTGCTAAAAACTGCAGTTCCCAGAATATCTGCTGCTGCAGGTGAAGCAGTATGTTCTCAATAGTCTCAACTCACTAAACAGATAAAGGATGTCTGAGTTTGGCTGGGAAAAAGCTTGATCCCTCTTTTTAACTCTGGATGACTCCAGCCATCTTTTTTTGAAGGTGAAAATTCCACTACAAAGGAAGGTGTTTTCTGGTCCTAAGGAACTGTATTATTTTTTATTCAACATTTGTTCACTTTCTGTCCACTTACCTGTGAAAAAGTCCAGCTACTTTAAACAGTTCATTGTCTGTTTCATTCGCAGAGAAAAGTGAAAAATAATCCGTCCAGTTGTCATTCCCAGTACTAGTTATGTTATACTGTTGTCTGGCTCTTATTCAAAATCAATGTAAATATTATAAATAATAAAATTCATTGTGTATTTAAGCCCTACTTTAGTTGCAGTAGATGGGCAAGTTCGAATCCAAGTCCCTCTTGTAATTACATTAATTCCAACTTCCCTGCTTTCAGTGGAGCTACTTCTGATTGACTTTAGTGCAAATGAAAGTTAAGATCTTGCAACATTAATGAAACTTCTGCTTGATAATAACATGGGGGATCTGCTTTCTGTTACATTTCTGAGTTAGTAGCAGTTTATCTTCTCTTACATGGCAAGTGTATGTATGCATTGTGCATCATTAAAAGAAGACCTTTCCAATTTAATAGTAAAAAGAGCTCAATGGAAGCTCAGGTACGTGTGTGTGAAGAAGTGACAGCTGTTCCGTTTCAGGTCATTGTAGTGCTCACAATAGAGCACTTCAAAAATTAATAAAGATGATGAAAGGATTGCCAGTATTGCCACCGATGATGAAAGTGTTTCATCAACTGTCAGGTAATAAACAGCACCACCAGGAAACTCTGTCAGGTGGAGTTGGAGAAAAAGTGGTGACAGCACAGCACCATTTTTTGTCCATTGAAGAGGGTTTCTACGTTGATGCTACTCATTTGGTAAGAAAAGACCTTACATTAGGTCAGAGGGACACTTTTAAAGTTTTTTTGCTTGCTTTTTGAACTAACGAACATGTTTAAAAAGAGGTAAATATACTTCCATATCATCAATTAGCTAGTTTACAGTAGTGAGAAATTTATTTTATTATCATCCAACCACCTCTGTTTTCTCAGAGCCTGATCAAACACCAGTTGGAATTCTACCACTGAATAGAAAGGGGGTTGCCTGCTTGTATTGTCAGCTACTACTGACACAAGTGGTACTTCAGTGCAACCAGCATTACGTTTAAGTCCTGTCATGTCTTACAGTTTGTTTCGTGCAGGCAGTCCCCTGTGCCCATACACACACGGACTGGTTTAGGAAGTATTTGTAAATGACTGGCTGTGTCATTTTCAGAGACAATATAGTTTTTCAATTGCACATTTGTTTTTCTAAAAAGAAAAAAATACTAAAAAATTAAATCAGTAATAGCCTGGGGTTTTTCCACAGTATAGGTGACTGTTAGTGTTGTTGAAAATCTGCTCATGTAAACAATCTTTCTTAATTCAATAAACATACATACTTACAAGGGTTAGAATTAATATTATGTATGGAGGACCATATAATAATTCCTTCTTTTTATACTAAGCAATGACTATATAATATCTCACAGTAATTTAATTTATGAAGTTTAGCTGTAACTGAACAAACTTCTTGGAAGCTCACAGCAATAAAGAATTTGACAAATACTTAGTTTACAGAAAAGTTTAGATGAATGTTATATGACTGATTCAAAAGTTGCACAATTTCATTCATGGCATTAAAAGCTTTATTTATTACATTTCAAAGTCATGCGATGAAAGTGAGTTCATAGTTATAACTGTAACACATACAATCTGATCTGTAAGAGTCAGCTTTACAGAGCATTTGAGAACAGGAAAGCAATTAGATACTTTCTTTGCATTTTGGAGCCAGTCTAGAACTCTTTCTCCTGAAATTAATCCAGTTGACTTTCAGTCATTTTAAGTTCTATGATAAGGCCTTCGGTCTTGCCATATGTTAATTTTGGGAAGCATTTCTGACTCCTTATTCCTATGTGAATAATGCACTATGCCTTGAGCACACATTTGGAAGAATTTGGTCATACTGGAGAGGAAATTTGTGGCCTAAATGTCCATTGAGGCTCCTCTTAGGAGAGAATAGATGTAGCTTCTGTAGTCACACATGAATACTATTAAGCATATTAAGTACACATGCAGAGAGGCCATTACCTGTAGTTCTTAGGAGTTGTTTACTTTTTTTTTTTCCTATTTAAAGCTATGGATTTTTTCACATCATCCCTTCTTCTCACAGGATATCTATGATGTTTAGAGAAAATTACTGATCATTTCAATTTTGTTCCATCTTTTAGAGCAGTATTTAAATAATGAATATTTTAAATCACAAGAAATGTTTGGTTATTGCTATAATTTCAGCTGTGCAAAAGTTGTGTGATAATTTAATAACATCCCAAGTTCTTCTAACTAGTGGAACAATTATTACCCTCTAGAATAGCAAGCATATATCAGAAAGGGGTGGAAAATATGGTCTGCCATTTTCCAGTGTCAGCTGAATAAAGTTTCTGTACATCTTACATTAAATTTGGAATTTAAAAAGCAGCTTTAAAAGACAGAAGACAGAAATGTCTTATCAAATGGATGTTTTAATAAAATGTGTAGCTAAGAGAGGAAAAATATTAAATGGAGTCATGCTATGAGATGGATTTTGTAAGTTGGAGAAAGTGCTCTAAAATATGATCAGCATTATTTTTCAATACAACTCAACTCCTTGAAAAGAAAATCCAATCACATTACTGGAACTAAAATGAAGCAAAATAAGACACAAATTGAGCTCTCTTTGTAGTGGACTCTCCTGTAATTCTTTCAAGCTTATGCCAAACATAACAGAGTTATGCACACACATCCCTTTACAGTAAGTTTTAAACATCCTTGAATACCTAGGTACAGGGCATTTTTCATGCCTTCCAGGTGAGCTCTCAGCATTCACTGGCTCCTGCTGTGCCAGGACAGCATCACAAAGTTACAGCTCATGGGTGCAAACCTTTCAGCCTGGGAGTACCCATGTGGGACTGACTGTCGGTGTAAAGGTCAGGAAGAGGCATGAGCCGCATTTTGTTACACAGGGTAGCTGTTTGTCATCATCAATATTAAGTGTGTCTCCTTCAATTTTAAAGAGCAGTTGAAGCATTAAAACCCTGGGGGTTTTAACTGGGAAGTTCAGCTCTGCAAATGAGAAGCACTTGAGCACTGTTTTATTCAGCAGCACTGGGCAGCTGGCACCGACAACCGCCGTATTCATTTCAGTGCTGACTCCTAACAAGGACAGAGGTTGCTCTTTAGAGAGCAAAGGGAATGAAACCTGGCAAGCAGAATAAACAGCGGTTTTAAAAATTCCTTGTAATAAAGAGAAAATAGTTAAAACAATTTTTTTGCTCTGCATTAACCATGACTAGGAAGTACCATGGGGAATGCAGGAGATAATTGCAACAGTAAAGAACTAAACTGCCCTGATGTGCTTTGCACAGAAGGGTACTCCAGCCCTTCATGCAAAATTTAGGAAAGCTTGATATTCTAAGTAAAGGTCAGTAAATTGGTGAAGGGGTGTTTAATTATCCCTGAATCTGCAGTCCAGTAGCCATGAACACATCCTTCATGTCACAGTGGCACTGGCCTGGGAGAGGGTGATCTTCCTGCAGGAGGCAGCAGATTTCCCAGATTTCCCTGGGAGGAAAGGGAAGAGAGCCCTCAGGGCAGCAGCTGTGAAGGTCTCCTCGTTTTCTGTCACTTCACTCACACCATAAGTCTTCATCTTAGGGAGCAGTTTCTGAATGCTGTGTAAAACATCCTAAGACCTTCCCAGGTCACACCACTATCAGTGTCCCCTTAGAGATCCTGCCAGGGGCTAGAGTTCCTGGTAGACACCAGGGACACATAGACTGGCATGTGTCCAAAGCCACCCAAAGGCTCAGTTGTTTCATGTCTCCATGCTGCAGCTCAGATGGATCACCAGGACAGACAGGGCTGCACAACACAATGTACACTGCTGGTGCAGCCCTCATGTGTCATGAGGAATAACATGTTCCCCACCATGCCTGTGTGGGGCAAGTGAGGTTAGCTCACCCACCAGGCAGGCAGTGGCCTGTCCTCCTGGATTGCTTGGCCATTACTCCATAGATCCTCATCACCTGCTTGCTGCCCCAGATGTGCCCACCATGGATGTGATGCCTCGTCTGTTTGGGGTGAGCAGCAGGGGGGCTCAGGGTGCCCAGCTGGGTCCTGTTTCTCTCAAGTCTCTGCACCGAGAGCCAAGAGCAGCAGGGTGGCAAGGGCTAGGGTAGAATGAGCCTGACCAGATTTAGCTGTATTGAGCTTTCTCTACTTCCCATGGGGGCTGTTGGGTAATTCTCAGCCATTTTGTGGGGGCTTGCACACTTCAAATGAGTGCTGAAGGAGAGGGGGATGTTTTGTTTGGTACTGGTGTAGTGGGATGCTAAGGGTGGGCATAGGCTCCCAGTCAAACAGAAGTGCTGAAGGACTTCAGGGCATTAACAGGTTAGTAATTCTGTGGGAGTTAAAAAAAAAAAATCTGTCTCCATTTCTTAGTTACCCTACAACAGCTATTCAGTACTGGATGTCTTTGATCTCTCCAAAGGGGCAGTGATATAGCTTGGCTCCCCAGCTCTCCCTGCGCTGCTGGCCCTGCAGAGCTTGTGCAGGAAAAGCCTTTTGGAGAGCTGCAGTGGTTTTCCTTTTGTAAGCTGACAGACGTTAACTAGTGTATTGCTCAGCCAGTCCATCTGTCTGAAGAGTACAGACACTTTAAGGAGGGTTTTCTCTTAGACATTAAAGAACTTCCTTGTGGAACAGATGTGAAACTGGTCAAACTCTGCCTGGAGCTTCCTCATGAGAAGGTAATACCATATATTACATTATATTGGGTCAGTGACTATGAGAAGAGACTGCAGAATTTGGCCCTTTTGATTTTAGCTGAAATCCTGTTGCAAGCACAAGTCTGAGTAAAGCTGTAGTTTCATTTGGTAAATGATTTTGCTGTTATGCTTGATTGGTTTTCAGTTTTTCAAAACAAATGGATATTTCGTTGTAGTTATTTACAGTTGTATGCCGTTGCATAGCTTTTCTATAGAATAACCAAGGTAATAAACAAGTCTAAATGCATCATTATGCGGATTAATTTGTTTTACTTTTCTAAAATCACCCTATTGACAAACTATGAAAAATAAATTACTTGAGCTACTGGGTCAGTAGAGTTGTGTGTTAACAGGATAACAGCAACAGTGTGCAGTCTGAGCTTCATGTCTCTACAGTGAGCACTTAAAATTAGTGTTGTTTTGTTGATAACACTGCTGCTTTGTCACAATAAAGTATTTTTAATTTATTATTCAAGAATCCTATTATACTGCTTCTGTAGTATTTGAAACCATCTGTTGCCCACCTGAGTAATCTGCTGCAGGTGCTGTGCTTAAACCCATACACAGATTTCTCTTGCAATACCCAGGAGTCTTTGCTCATAGGAGTATCAGCTTTTTAAAGCCACCCTCTATGTGTGTATATTTCATATAAAGAATCACAGATATTTAGGAGCTCAGCACTAAGCCCTGTCTCAAAGCAAATTTGGAACAAGATGGGAGCATGGATAGGGTTGCAGTTGGTTCTTGGTGGGACATCAGTCAGGTCCAGTACATGAGGGGAGAGGTGAGATGGAGCAAACAGGTGTGATCTCAAAATACTTAAAGAAAACATTTTTTTCTTTGTAAACAATTTCTTTAATAGCAATACATGCAAAGTAGAGGTGCACAGAATCTGCTGTATATAAGACCACAGCTTGCCTTATTGTTGTGCTGTTGGTGATGTAACCAGAGTTTGTTTTGAAGGAAGAAAACAAACTATTACATGATGGATCTGGGTAATGCCCTACAGGAATATTTTCTGATCCCTGCTGTTGATCAGCTTATGAAGCATGAACTGTATTTATGGTTATTAGTTAGGCAGTTATGTCTGCAAACTTGCCAGTGCTTGTATACCAATATACCGTTTTTTCACGTCAATTTTGTGCCAGTTATAAGTAGACAACGTGCGTTGTTACTTATATCCATTGTCTAACTAATAAATAAAACAGTGATCAGAAAAAGGATCATATGAGACACTCCCATCAATCAAACTCAGCAAAGCCCCAGGCTACTGACATGTGGGGAAAAGAAGTAAACACCAAAAACTTCAGTATTGCATTGTTGCAAATGAACACCTTTTTTTTTTTTTTTTTTTATGTGTGTTTTGGTTGTTTGGTTTGGGTTTTTTGTTGGTTTGGTTTGTTTTTTTTTTCAAAGTAAGCTATTTTATAAGTTTTGACTATATATAGTCTTAGTTTTAAATCTTGAAATGGACAATTTTTTTGAGGATCGGTGTTCCCTACTTTTTTTAAGAATTGTTTTGGGAGCGAAGAAATAGAGTTGGCTGAGCTGTTTTGTATATTATCTATTTTATTTATTTTATCTTGTAACAAATATTGTTGTCACTATGTAAATAGTCACAATATAACTGGGCTGTGCTTATTTACTTGTGAGAATTAGGTTTGAGATGATGCTGCCTGGTACTAGTTTGTTCTCCTGCTGCCTTTGTCTCTGGAGCTTTAGGGATTTTGGGGGACATAACAGAATAGCTGCAGCAATCCCTGCATGGAAGTCTCCACAGAGATTTATTACATGTGTTTTGTGTGTGAATTTCTTCTCTACAAGTTTTCTCCATTACTGTAGAGGTTTGCTGCTTGGTTTCTGTTTCCTGTTTATGCACAGTATAGTTTGCACCATATGTGATTTTTAGAAAAATGCATCTAGAACAGACTTCAGGCCTTAATTTTTTTATTTCTATTTAGCTTTTTTAATGTTATGTTTTGAATCTAGATAACTTGCTGTCTTTTGGATTGCTCTTTCTGTTTTCTATAAAAGTTCATGTATTATAGTCATAGGAAGCATGATTAAAATATTGAATTGTTATGAAATCTTCCAACTTCAATTTCTTTATTTCTGTAAGTATAAAGGCTCTTGCAGGACAACTTCCTATAAGTTCAGTCATTCAAGTATATTAAATCAAATTTGTCTGTCCCATGCAGTTTGGCAGTACAGTAATACTCAGGTTAACAATGTTGTTAAACATATTACTTATACTATTAATTTTTTATAAAACTTAGTAACTCAATCAGTAACTTAAATACAGTATATTCATGGAAATTTTGATGTAAGCTTTTTTGGTGCATTCGTTTTAATAAAGCCCTTTCTAAAGAAAAAAAAACTACCAAAAAAATAGTTCAGTGAATGGTAAAATATAGTAGGCCAGGCCTATTAATCTTTGGTAGTGTTCTTTTCTCTATGATTAAAAAGCAGTGTTTTCAAATCATTAAATCAGAAAATACTTTGTCTTGTAGCTGTCAGCTTTGGCTGGGCCACTTAGTGCATTTCACACTAGATTCAACACTTTCTCCTTGGACATTGGAGAAGGAAAACAGTATTTTTGTCATGAAGACTTAATTCCTGGAAATATACTTTGGCAGGTTTCATCCTCCATTAGATTATATGATTTGTAGCTAACTTGGGTTAGGATTAAAATTTATTTTTTTTTATCTCCAGATCATGCTAATAATACTTACATAATATGTGCTAGTTATGTTAAGGTTGTAAAAAGACTTATTTTCTTTCCAAATTCCAAGAGCTATCATATGTTAGGGAAAAAAAACAAACCACATTCCAGGTTCTAGCATTTCTGATGTGTATGTTATTGATTACTTTCGGATCATACTTAATGTTATCCTCAGAGTTAAAGGAACTAGATGCCTTTTTTTTTTTAATGAAAGTTGAGATTCTGGTAATGTCATATAATTCCAGAACTTAATCTGGTCTTCTAAAGAATAAAACCATGAAGATGTTTGTCTGTTCTCATTTACTGACAGTCTTTAATTATGCCCAAAACAAACTGGGACTACAGTGTCCCTGTGCAGGCAGCTGAAATACCAGAACTTGGATTGATCAACTGAGCCTTCTCTCTTCTGTGTCTTTACTTGACTGAGTATCACATTTTACAGGCAATATTTCCCTAATAAGAATTTACAATCAATAAATATCCTTGAGACAAGGATAGGGTTTCTCCTATAGAATAACTTTTCCTTGTTGGCAGTTCTGAAATTCCAGTTAAAAATGCCTCAGTCTTCACGTTTTTCATGTCTCTGCTATGTAGAAATGTCATCATATAGAACCAAAGCACTAAAACCAGCCGTGTTTGGTTTTAGTGGTGGTAGACTTTAATTCATGAATGTTCTTGCATGAAAATACTGTCAGTACAATTAAAATTACAGGGAAGCCTCTCTCAAATGTATCTCATCTAGTCTGTCCCTCATTTCTGAATATACGTCTTGATGTAAAAAACTTAAAAGCAAGTGCTGTGTTGGCATGATGAACACTGATACTCTTTACTACCCAGGAGCCTGGTCAAATGAGGACCCTGTTGTGCTGCAGGCTACTCTAACATGTCGGGTAACACAGTTTGTGTCTCAAAATGTTCTCAGTCATCTCTGACTGACCAGCTTTGTTATCAGCTGCTAAACAGGCCTTCTTGCTCAGGGTTACTACCCTATGAGGAGAGGTAGGCATAAATCTTTGTCCAAGCTTCTTGGCCGTCACAGCTCAACTGATAATCTCTGGTAGATCCTGACATGTACATCCTATTGTGACAATAAGATAATAAAACAAGAAGAGCGTGGGGATAAGAGGTTTGGAACATAATGTAGGTTATCCGGTCATTCTGTTTTCTGTGTATGTTGCATGGTTTAACAATAATGTTGCCAGAAACAGTGTTTTTTTTTGTTCACTTTTATATCTCTCCTCATCACTTTCCCAAATGTCACCAAAATGAAATTCCTGCTTGTTCTTCCACAAAAGATCAGGGATAGCTTCAGTTCACATCTTGATGATTCTCAATTTTTACGAAGTTACTGTTGAGTTTTTCCTCAAAAATGTTCTTATTTTTTCCAATTAACTGCATTAACTTTCTCATACTACTGTGCCTTTAGTTTCTGCTCCAAAGAAGTAATGCCCTTCCGTAAAAGTTAATCCAGTTCTCTGGCATGAATGGATGATCTGACATCAGATGGTAGGAAGACCAAAACCTGTTGGTGCATCACTGTGGAATGGCACGCTTCTGAGACTAAGGCTGTCTGCTTCAGGAAGCTCTGTGCTTGCTATCTCCTAGCATAGCGGTCCCCAAGGGAGATACAGACTTCCAGAATCTACCTGAAAGGAGAAGCAAGAGAGCAGAAATGAGCTGCACATTCAAGAAAGCACCAGCATTGTTCAGACTGCTAATCCCTCCTGTGTCTGCTGCTGTGAAGTGTCTGTTAAGGAACACAGGCTTGATAGCTCATCATTAAGTCTGTTGCTGACACTGGCACCTGTACTGTATATATCTAACTTGGACAGGTTCACAAGCCCCTGTCCTGTGTGCCACTGAGCCTTGCAGATCAAACAGCACTTCTTAGGTTAATCTTGAGGCCTGCTGAAAAGGCAATGACTACATATGCCACCTGTATCACTTAATGGAGTGTGTTCAGATAAGCAAATCACAACTTGCTGTCTTTTTTCAGTTAAACTCCCTGTCCAAGGTTTACTTTTTTGTAAGACTGATTAGATGTAAATCAGTAAGATTATTACTGCTCAAGGCATGCTACAGTTTCAGTGTTCTCCCCATGTACTCTGTTTTGCTTGCAACACAATTAGTAGAGCAGGGACTGTTTCTTTAATACTGAAAAGCATATTATCAATATTTCAGCAAGAATAGCTAATTCCAAATGGTAGCTCAGACATTACCAACAAGTAGTTGAAGAAATAATATTTCATTTATTCATTAGTGAAGCCCTCTGTGTGATAACTGCACCGCATTTCCCTTTCTTCTGTTGTAGAAGAACCATATCTTTCTAGGCAGGATTCTCTACTGTGCAGAACAGTTCAGCTTCTGTTGAAGCTGAAATAAGTGTTTAAAAGCCTGTGAAAAGATCACAAGATCACACAGATCTGGTCCTTGATGCTGTTATTAAAAGCCAGTCATTAGTGGGGGTTCTGATTCTCTTAAAGAAGTTGTTAGGTACAAATAGTTCAAGAGAATCTTATCAAAGACTGTATATTAGTAATCTGGTCTTTATGGAAGCAAAGACTGTTTAATACACTCCAGAGGCAGAAATAAGTCTAAGGAGGAACAACAACTCTTAATGAAGTTTTAGAATTGAAACAGAACAAAATAAAATAGCATGATAAAAAAAGAACCAAGAACTTGTTATTCTCTGGCAGAAGAGGGGTATAAACTGTTTATAAATACCACGGTTAATATTAATTCCTTGTGGTTGAAATGTATGAAAATGTGAAGTAAGTAATAAAGTAGCTACATGTATGTTAATCTTTATGATGGATGAGTGTAGAGCGTTTCTAAATTATATCTTGAGGTGACTAGAACACCTAGAACAGTCTACTTATACTATCTGGAATTTACAACAGGGAAATAAAAATAGATATAAAATTGTCAGAGAAAAAAAAATTTGTCAGTTTTTAGCATCATTAAAAATTTAATGAATTCTCTTCCTCATCACAATCAACTCTTAGATTAAAGACTATATGGATTGTTTTCATCACTTGAGACAAATATGGGTATTAATTCACAGCCAATGTTTTCTAAACGTTTGAAAACTAAATCTGTACTTAATGTTGTACAACAGCTCAGTTTCCTCATGTTAGGGGGTCTGAACTGGCTGTAACTGTTGTCTGTACCATAAATGCTCACTTCACCCTGGAGGAACAGAGCTTCTGCCAGTAAATAGCATTATCTCCCTCTCTGGCTTGTAGAAGGGCTGTTGAACAGTATTCTCTCCCAAGATGAACAAAAGTGCTGTTACCACTCTCTCTTCTTGACTTTTTAGCCTCCTTTGAGTTACTTTATGATCTGCAGTTTGAGTTTTACAGTTCAAGAGAATGGGTTGCTGCACAGTGCTTTTTTTGAACAGGGGCATTCCTGTACTTTGTTTCCCAGAAAGGGCTGTTTGGTTTTGGTTTTTTTTTAAAGTGTTTGTACTGCATTGGAATACTAATCCACATAAACAATCTTATTTGAGGTGCAACAGACAGAAATAGGACCAATAAGAGTCTCCATTTACTTGACAGAAAAATGGTGAGCATCTACAGAATATGGATATAAAGTGGCAGCGTGGCCTAGCATAAGTGTGTATGTATTGATACCTTGGAGTTTTGATTTTTTAAATTTTTGTAGATCTTAGAAGTAGGTATGTAGTAAATGTAGATTTTAGAGTAGCAACATATTATCCCTTTACCCTTTAACACACCAGCTAAACCCTGTTACCCATTCCCATATCAATTCCCCTAAATTCCATTAATTTATTTAGTCTCTTTTTCAAGGTAGAGTTGTAGAGAACACCCTAACCCTACGCAAGAAGATACAACCATAGACTCAAAAACCTTCAGACCTAGGACTCTGGAAAGCCTCCAGGAACATTACATGCTCTGAGGAAGATGAAGATGAAGAAGAGGGGGTCCCAAAACACCCCCAGACCCAATTCCTGAGAGGCGTGTCGGAGGGCAGAGCTGGGGGGGTGGCCGGACGCGACTGGGTGAAAATCATTATAAAAATTGGAGACACCAGTATTTGGGCGCGCGCGGTGTGGTAATTGTTCCTGGAAACCTGGGGGTTCATTAAAACCTTTTGCATCCTTATCTTATCTCCTACCTAATTTGGCTTGGAGTCTTTTTTCCCCACAGCCATTTAGGCAACAGTATGACCACATTACTAACACCAGATACCAATTTTCACTGTGTGTTATTCACAAGTGTTCTGTGAATTATTTCTTAAACCGTGATCAAATTTAATTTGATCTCAAGATGTGATATTGTCACCCTGTGCATGTTTTTTGCACAGTATCAATTTGTTTTTGAAAACGGTAATTTATAGTATTTTACATTGTATTGCGTTTGGAAATTCTACAAGTAATATACTATCTGTTCTCACCAAGACATAAAATGTTACCTGTAGTGCTTTAGTGTGAAGTTTGTTATGGCAGTCATCCCTAAACCATGTTTCAGATCTGAAGAAAGAAATGTCTAAATGAAGTTTAAGGAATTTTTTTTAATGCATTGGGGTTTGCAGTACTACGACTAAGACTTTAATAATTTTGTAGCTTTGGGTGTAGAAATATACTCTGTGCAGCACTATGACCCCACATAGAGTAGGAATGACAAAGATTATGAAGCAATTCTAGTTTTATTTATTATTTACATTACGTTGACAAGTCATCTTTGGCTGTGATGCAAGTATTTATTTCTTATGTACATTCCTCAATAAATGTGTAACCTCAGGCACATGAATTGCCTTAGAAAACAAAATAAACTACTTGCTGAAGTTACTTCAAAGAGTATTTTTTAATTCTTTAACATATGTTATAAATGTTTTCAGTATTTGGTTGTACAAGATTGATTTCTGTCATTCTATTGTAAGAGGGGTCCTATGCTCACAGTACATAATCTGTATTTTTTTAAGCAAGTGCATGCTTTATGATAAATAGGATTACATTGCAAGCTTATTCAATCACGATATAGAGACTTTATATAAGAACTAATTAAAATCAAAATTTTTCATAGTTAATTATGCATTAACACTGCTCAAAAAACTTAAATAGAAGTGGATGCAAAAGCACATGAAATAATCATGCCTAAAAAATGTTAAGTAATAATAAAAAACCCTGTTCATTATACTAGATGAAGTTCCTGACCAGCAGAATTTGAAAATAACCAAAACTACAAGAAGTTATACTTGCAAAATTCCTGAATAAATGATTGCTACTTGTCATGGAAAGCTTAACGGTGAACATCTATTGTGGGGGTTCAATTGCTCTGTTCTGTTATCACTAATGAGAGTTGTGGTACATTTGCCCCTTGAGCACTGGAAAATAATGAAAAAATACTCTCGTTCATGTATACTATATTTTAGGTATTTACAGACTACCCACATATTTGCCTGTACCATTTCAGCCTACTCAACAATGATTTTGTTGAATGCCTATATTGTGAGACAGTCTCCATGAAGTCTTTCATTTAGTCTTTATGTAGTGCTGGTATAGTGACTTCACAAATATAAATTTAAAGCATCACAAGTTCATAAAGCACTTCTGTCTGAAATTGATTCTTCCTCGTATTTCTCATGTACTAGTTATAAGGTTGTATAACATAATTGGTGACTTCCCAGCCAGGGATAGTCTAGAAATTAGTAAGTACATACCAGACCTGCTCATTCTCCTCCACTGCATTCTCCATTAAGGTGGCACAGCATTCCTTACAGCTTGCTATCCTTTTGTACAAACCCCAGCATGGACATGCTTCACACACTGTGTGAAAATATGTCTGGTGAACTGCAGACAGATATTTCAGTGCCTTGGAGGGCTACAGTGTGTGCACAGAGGAGCTCAGGGACCTCACCAGTGCCTGCGAGGGCCATGTGGTTACCCACAGCTTGACTGGTAGGAAAGTTTGTTGGCAGTAATATAGAGATAGTAAAGCAAGCAGTATTGCTTAAGGGTGAAGAAACTGAACAGTGTCTGTAGTCACAGGGTAAGCAGGAACTGGATGACCACTTTAGCTGCTGATAGTTCGCTTAGTTGTGTTAAAACATGTGAAAGCTGTGGAAAAAGTGACTGTCTATGGCCAGGGCCAAGGACTATGACCCACCCTTCAAGACTGTCACAGTCCCTCTGGATGGCATTTCTTCCCTCCAGTGTGTCAACTGCACCACACGGCTTGGTGTCCTTAGCAAACCTGCTGAGGGTGCTCTCGATCCCGCTGTCCATGTTCCTGACAAAAACGTTGTAGCACCAGTCCAAATACCAACTTCTGAGCAATGTCATTTGTCACTGGTCTCCTTGGATATTTAGCTGTTGACTGCAACTATTTGAGCGTGACTCTCCAGCCAATTTGTTATCCACTGAGTGGTCTGACAAATCCACGTGCCTCCTGTTTAGAGACAAGGCTGTTGTGTGGCACAGGTGTGATGTTGAGCTGTGTACGTGTGTGAGGAGTCTGTGCTTTGTCAAGGTCCATAGTGCCTTATGCAGACTCACTTTTCTCATGTTTATGTTCCTCATAGATGTATCTTCATTCTCCATGTTCTCCTGGTAGCTGCTTTGGTAGTGATTTTTTAGTTATGTCATTTGTCTAATTGAGGCATAAATGTGGGACTTCAGTGGATGCGATTATGTAACAGTAAACCTTATACTGATTTTCTGAGTGAGGAAAAACAGCTAATAAAGAAGGGAGTAATAACAGAGAAAATTACTTTGCTGCCTGAAGAAAGCTTAGATATATGAAATGTATGTTAACGTTCCTTTATTTTCCTTTGCAGGATCGACGCTTTAATGATGAGATTGACAAACTGACTGGATACAAGACAAAGTCACTCTTGTGCATGCCCATAAGAAACAGTGATGGAGAGATTATTGGTGTTGCCCAAGCAATAAATAAGACTCCAGGAGGTGCCCCTTTTTCTGATGATGATGAAAAAGTAAGATTGCCTTTACTTTTCTATAGCTTTTAATTTTTTTTTCTGTAATTCAGTAGACTTGTCTGAAGATGCTTAATCCAAATAAGTAAATAGCACGGCACTTGTGTTCATGATGTTTTTTGGACATGCATGACATAAAATGTACTCTTTGTTTTGTTCTCAATAGAAAACATATATCTGTGCTGTAAATGTGTGAATTCTTCTGGCTGAAACTTCACCTTAATCTTATGTAGACCTTTTTCATGTAGTAGACCTTAATGGGAGGACTTCTATTTTTGAAAACTCTACCTGTAAGAATTAGTTTGGGGGGAAAACTATCACAGAGATATTTCTAAGCTTGTTGACTTTAAAAATCAACACATTTTCTTAGTGCTTCCTGTTGGATAAATGCTTGTAGCATGTGCAAAAGAAATTTTATTTTAGGGGAAATTATATATATACACAATTTTATGTTATTCTAAAATATTGGAGACTTGTAAATACCCATGAAAGGACAAAGAGGATGGGAAGGGGACATTATGTGTGTATATTGAGCAGAATTTGGAGAGCAAAGTGACCTCAAAAGGCAGGAAAGTAGAAGAAGCTGCAAGGAAGGAACTTGAATTAAAGTCAGTGAGAAAAATAGGAAATGGTGCTGTTGAGGGCACATCCATACAGCTGATCTTGGAGGTGAAATGTGCATGAAGCCAAAACATGACTGGGGAAGAGAATGATAGAGGGCAGCAAACTGGGGAGGAACAGAACAGCGACTCTGTCTGCCCAGAAGAGAGAAATGGAGTCTCCTTTAAGGATGTAACAGGGAAATACGATTCTGTGTATTAAAATAGTGTTGAATCTCATTTTTGTGAAAATGTAGTTAGAGGCAGACTTTGCCCCTAAAAGTTCTTTATGTTGATTCAAAGGCAGTTAATATTTGATGCAGAGCCCTTTTTACTGTATTACATACATGTTGACATGTCTATGCTATGACAGAAAGATGTTAAGTAATGCCTATTGAAGGGGGAAATTCTGTCCCACTAGTCCATCTAAATAACTGGAGATCCTTTTTATAATAAGGATAGCTTGACATGAATGAAATGCATTATAAAGCTAAACTAACAGTGAACATAGAAAATATGGCATAAATCAAACTCGTCTTCCATAGAAACCATAGTAATCATATTTTGAATATTTATTGGAGATGCTATTACAATATTATTTTTATTTTTTATATACCTGCAGCAATACATTTAGAGAATTTTACATAATCATGTCATAGTTTGAAACAATTGTTTGGTGAGAATAACAACTTGAATCTTATTATGACTCTTTATACGAATAATGTCTGTTAACAGAATCATACTTGGTTTGCTGTACAATGGGAGTAATTCAAATTTGATTGCCTTTTTGGAATTGCAGTATGTGAAAGAACCTTTTGCAGTCCAGGTAGGAGAATCTTTTCCAAGTGAAATATTGATAAGTGGGTGCATTAAAGTCGAGAGAGAGTGAAAAGGACTCCAGACGTCTTCCAATAGAAACAGTTACAAACCGGTTTTTCTTCTGTTTTTATTAGATTATTTACCATCGTACCACTTTGCTATCAAGTGGAAGTCTTCCAGCAGTTGTTCTTAGCAACATGTGAGAAACCAGTCTGCTACCACTGTTTGCTTTTGGTGCTTTCTCTAAATGTGTTTCAACGTTATTTTCTGATCTGATGTGCTTGAGCTGCTTACCAACTTCTTGTTAAGCTTCACTTTCCCACAAATACCTAGCCATTTGGTTCCAATTTGAAAGACTAGACATCTTTGGATTATAATCTTAAAATGCATTCAACAAAGGAAGGAGTGGAGGATAAATTAGGCTAACAGTAACAAAATTTATGGTTTGGCAGACTAACAGTATGGAAGACTCAGCTCTCCAGTTATCCATAATACCATAATAGAGTAAGCTTTAGGAAACTTTCATAAATGCCAACTGAATATGGTTACTTTTCACAGCAACGCTATTAATAACTTTATAAAACCACAAAAGTAATTCCAAGAGCAATACTCATTGCAGTGTCTATTTATATTTGTCATCTTTTGATTAGATGTTTTCTTCTAAGCCTGTCAATTAACAAGGAAGAAAGTAATTCCTGTCTCTGCCAGTATCATTTCTTTTAGCACCACTTTGAATACAACCTTCTCTTCTGTGAAAAACTTATCCAAACTTTCTTTTCCTAAAATAATTAGCCTTTGATTTCTATTTCTGTAAGATGTCTATGTACCTGATTTGGCATAGTGATTTAGTGTACATTAAATAACTTTAAATACAACTTTCAATTTTCAGATACTATTTTTTTGGACGTCTGAAGTTATCTGGTACTTAAATTGTTTATTTAGGAGTTAAACTTGTGTAACCTTGCTTCTGAAGTACTTTTGATTCTTAAAAATCTTGAATGTTGAATATTGTTTTATTAGCATATGATAGAAATCTGGCAGTGTATGCCTCAATGGGTAGCCAAATGCAAATTAAACCTTCCCTGAATAGGGTTCTTCTGCACTTCTTTTTATTAGTGCTGTCCACGTAAAGAGAATTTTGTTTAAAATGCAACCTTTTTCATGGGTACTACATTTATTGTAAATTCAGCTGGGAAAAAACTGTGTACATGTGAATTGTGTATTACATAATTATTCTAATGTATGAACATTTGATGCCAATACTGAGACTGTGACATTTTCTTTCACTCAGCGACAACCATATATTATCTAAAATCAGCAAATTGCTTGTACCTCATCATCTTTGTATTATTTTTACTAGTCATTTATAACACCATTGCAGTTATAAACCTGTGTGTTAGAACTCTTCAAGAATATATTGCATGGGTTGTGACATGCAGCTGTTATGGAAAGGTAAATGAGAACATAACCATCACTGTGGCCTGTAATAGATCTCGGATTTAATGAGGACTGGCAGTCCATGTGCTGTTATTTCCAAACCTGTGCTTTTAAATTTCTTCACTCATTTGGTAACTTAGAAAGCATGATATACCTCTGGGAAGCAAGAGAGCACATGCTTTCAGGAGAACTGCCTGGCAGGATTAGCAAACAGGTCTTTTATCATAATATCAGCAGAAGTGGTTGTGAGGAAAGGGAGCAAGTGAAAACTGGGAAATCCTCTTCAGAATAAGAAAAGAGCTGTCTGGATATTAAAGTGATTTGTGCAGAAAAGCCTGATGAGTAGCTGGCAAAAGATGTACTTTCAGCTTTATGTTGATGTACAGTTTCTGACAATCAGCAACTTCAGAATGGCTAGAAAATGAAAATCTAAATTATTTGTCTTCTTCCTCCCCTCCAAGTCCTCTTAAGGAAATGTCAGTATCGTTGAAGTCTGGCTCTTGTTTGCAAGTGTCTATCCTTTTTTAGTATTGTGTGAAGCAATTAAAATAATGTGTTGGGGTCTTTTTTACAAAACAACAAGGCTATATTGTATAATGAAATGTCTCTTGTGGGCACTGCTGTCTTGACTCACTAGGAAACAAAGAATTATGTTTTCAATTAGAATTAAGTAGCTGCTAGCATCATTTTTATATACTCTTAGTTATTTTCAGGAAGTTAATAGCAAATAAAATATTTAAGATTTGAGGAGGTTTTAATGTTCCCAAGCTGTAACCAAGCTTATATTTTGCAATATCTAAAATGGAGTATTATATTTCAAAGTTTTTCTAGTTTTGTTTTTCATGGCAAATTCACAGAGTTTTCTTTACATCTTTGACCACAATGTTAAAAGCACAGCACTAGTAAAAAATATTTCTTTTCTCCTGTAAGGGATGGTTCGGCCAATTCATTCTTTAAGTGCAGAATTAGATGACAGACACGGGCATGAAGGAAAGATGTTCAGTGTCACAGTGTGTATTGTCACCCCAACATTAGTGGCTCAGTTGCACAGACTGATTTTGGAGATCTCCACTTGATACAGACAGTAGTGGAATACCTTACTCAGAGCCATCACTATTACGCTATGTTATGTAATTGGTAACTTTTTGGAAAAATAGGCATGATAGAAAAATTTTTGGAAAATATTTTTGGAAAATAGGATGATATACTAGTACATGTATTTTGCAAATGAAGAGACCAGTTCATTTGCCCAGACACTGAGTATAAAGATAAAGCCTCAAACCCTTGAAAAGAACTGTCCGCCCTACATGCATTCCCAGCACTGTGCTGAAGATTCATTTAAGTGTATGTGCTGTCTGTTGGTGAGTCATACTTGTTCCAGGACTGAAGAGAAACTCAGCCTAACCAGAGTTTGACAGTCTGTGGTTTAGATTATTGTATGCCCTTTAGAGTCTTCTGAAATGCAGTGCCAAAACAAATCTAATACTTCATCAGAGAGGCTTAATGAACAGCAGCAGCAGCTCCACGGTCACTTAAACTGGCATCCTGTTTCTCTCAGCCTCTGACGTCCTCCTAGTCTGAAAGAAGTGAATCAACTGAGGGGAGAATACCCAGGGCAGCCGTCTTGAACTAAACCCTGGTTATTTTACTGAAAACCAGTAGTTTGAATGCAGAGAGATCTCTCCTGGGAGGAGGGGAAGGAAGAACTGGATTTGGTTGCCTGTGTTCTATGGGTAGTTTTATTAAGAAATATATAGATATATTCCAGGATTCATCTGATGTATATTTGGTTTGTGGGGGCTTGAAGATAGCAGTGTTCTCATGCTCCAGCATCTGAATTTCTTCTATTCCTAATAGAAGCCCTGTGATTCTAAATTGGTCAATTTAATGTGCTCTTCTTGCTCCATATTAGTTAAATATGTTCTATACTACATCTGCTATAGATTTTGCTATGCAGATTTTCAGGGATTTTACTATTCCTGCTAATTCATTTTCTGTGAGTTTTTGCATGATGATCTTAGAGTCACGCTGGCAGTAAGGACCGTATCTTTATGTTAGGGAAGTAATCAACTGTAGATAAAACTACTAGGAAAGGAAGTGATCCAGAACAAGCAAATATCTCTGGCTGTTGGAAAAACGATGACTCCAGCTCTGTGAATGTGTGGTATTTACAAAAAAAAAACCAAATTCACCTGAAAAGAATTGGTGGTTTCACTAGAAAGGAACATGAGAAACAAATTAAAGATTTTTTTTTTTTTAATGTTTTGTATATTGCAGTATGTGATGACCTCCTGCTAATGCTTACCTTGGTTTTCTGGCATAGCAGTGAGACTACAAAACCTATTATTTGAAATTGGCATAATCCTCAAAGGTATCATGTGGCCCACGTGTCATTTACATCCCAGTGCAAGAGACAAATTTGGCAAAAGAAGACAGAAAATAACAAAGACGTTTGAAGGATGAAGGTGCTGAAGCACTGCAACTATTGGGAAAACTCTAATTGGTCTATTAGGCACAGTTCTCAAAAAGTACTTGCTAAAGAAATCTAAATTAAAATAAATCACAGTAACTGAACTGTCTTGCTAGGGGAGTTTAAAACAACTTGCTGCTGGAATATTTGCTCTTTCAAGGAAGCTTCGTACTACTGCTTTGCAACCAACAGCACGAAATTACTGCCATGGCTGATATTTGCATGGACTTCTTTCTATCTTACATACTTTCAGTCATGCTTTCAAGTTAAGATGAAAGTGTAGATTTATTTTCAATTACAGAACTTTAAATGTACTTGAAACTTAACAAAAACCTGACTGTATCAATACCTCTGTTTTGAGACTGGTAGTTAATATTTGAATCGGTTATCTTTCTTTCTGAGGTATGAAAACATGTCTAAGATATTTTACAGTGATATTTCAATTAACTTTTTTTTTTTCCAAGTATAAATGTGTATTTCCCTAGATTCAGGGAAACTCTGTGTTTGAGTTTATATTACATTAAATCCTTGACACCAGTTTGATGCCTCTAGATGCTATCATAAAACAAGCACACTGTCAGGTTTGGTATCAGGAAGAGATTCCTGCAACCTCCTGGTTCTTCCCAAATTTCCTGTGCTTGTATCTTCTTAATTATTATGGAGAGACTTGAGCGAATAAGAGCTCCTGTCTGTAAACCTAGACTGTCATTTGGCTAATGTTTGTATTATGACTCAAAGCTCAATAAACTAAATCTGGATCTCTGCTTCCTTCATGGGCTTGAAAGATCTCTATTAGCTTATACCATAGGAACATTTAATGAAATGTAGACCCCCAAGCCTACTTTTTGAAATTTTAAGTTCGTTCATTCTTCTGGGTCAGAGCATTGTAAAGAGATTGGTTAACAATCAGTTTTGGCTTCTGTTGCCTCTAATGGGTGGAAACAGGTTCCCGGAGTCTGAGCACAGTAGACTGTGCTGCTTTCTTTCACGCTTAGTTCAGTCATGCTATCAAAAATTATTTTTATTAATTACATTCCTGTTTGACAGAATTCCGGGGGAGTTCTGGGGATAAGTGATCCATCAGAGGCATGAATTATGAAGCATTCAGTAGTACCTGGGGTCTAAGTCTTATTAAGAGAACTCTGGGTCTTCCTGCAAATTCTGAATCATAGAAACAGCCCTGGAGCTTGTGCTGTGTTTTTTCATTTCATTAGAATTCACAAAGCAGGCCTGGAGAAAGGAGCCCAGATCTCTACTGGTCAAACACAAGAACAAACTTCACAGGAATGCTGGTAAGGCAACAAAATGTCATGATCATGGAAGCCTTTGTGCAGCCATACTATGTTATTCAGTGAGAAGCAGAATAAATTTTTCAACAGGAAGCCTGGAAGCCAAGAACTCTGCATTTCTGATGATAGTTTTCAGAAAACTCAGTAGCTAGAGTAAGTGATATTAACTAGTTACTCAGTAACTAGAAACAGTGATACTAATATTACTCTTTTTTTATTAAAACTATATTAATAGAATTTTCACTTAAATGCTTTGGATGCTAAAGCAACAATAATGAAAGGACTCATGAGGATTAGAATTTTGTTTGATTCATCTGTCAGCAGAAAAATCTCCCAGCCTGAGGGTTGTGATGTGTATTTGTGTTACCATAAAACTCTTAGGTACAGTCTATATAAGGAATTGACTAGAAAAGCTGGGTTTTGTTGGATTTTTTCTGGAGAAAACACTGTTCTTACATTACCTAAAGAATAAAGTATTTACCTTCAGCTGTCTTTTCTTGGTGAAACTCCCTTAAACCAAGTTAATTATTTTGATCAAATGTCTTATTAGAAAAATCTTAATTGCTTGAAGTGAAATCTGCACTGAGGCCTTATTACAGAAGCAAGTAAGAGGAAACCATTGTGATCAATGGCTGGTGAAGCCTTTATTTCTGACAGTTACTGGAGATGAGCCCTGTGGGCTGGATGGGAGGACTTTGTCCCTAGTGAAGTGTTTTCTGAACTTCTGTCAGTCTATTCAGTTCTCCCTAGCTGTTCTTCATAATAACTTCAAGGCTTGATATACTTTTAGAAAATAGCATTTTGCATCTCCTGTGAATTGCTTATCTTTCCTGAAGCAGAGTGAAATGTTCATACAGCAGTTTCTGCCATCAAAAGTATTTCCCCCTGGAATAGTGATGCCGAGCCTATCTGAAGCTATAGGTTACAAGATGAGATATTGAAAACTGCTTAGCAAATAATTTTGCTAAAAATTGAGTCAACCTCTGACCTTCGACATATTTATATGGGCTTCATAAGAAACTGTAATTAAAAATCCATATGTGCCTTCAGACTTTTATGTATTCTTACTTTATAATAAGGAAATTACTCTCCTTCTTTTTGAGCTCAGCCTGAGCTTTTGAAGCATTGTGGAATGCTTTCTTTGCATTTAGCATCCATTATTTGAACAGATCTGGTTGCAAAATACCAAAACAATTTTGCAAAAATCAGTTTCAGCATTTTTTTTAATAGTCCCAGCTTTGCATATAGTACTTCTAAGTTGGCAAATATCACCCCAATCCATAAAAAAGGCTGCAAGGCTGACCCTGGTAACTACAGGCCTGTCAGCCTGAC
>JAYRBT010000181.1:23214995-23229383 GCA_036023395.1 Myiotriccus ornatus | reverse complement strand
GGAGTTGGATCAGGGGTTGGACTCGATGATCTTGGAGGTCTTTTCCAACCCAATCTATTCTATGATTCTATGATTCTCATCTCTGTCCCAGCTTTACCTATAGTGTTTCTCATCCCCATGAAAATTGTACCACCCTGCTGTCCTTGACTGGTTTGTGAAAGTGTAGCTGATCTGTAATTGGCAAACTCCTGATTGTATGTTAGAAGGAACTCAGTCCTCCTCTGTGTTATCTTTCCAATTGCCAATCTCAGAAATTCCCACTTTTGGCCCAGCAGCTGGAGTATGTAAGCGGCAATGTAGCTGTAATGCCTGCTAGGAGTATACAGGAATGTGTTTCCCCTGTATCTGGGAAAGGGCTGTTTGAATCTGTGGCCAGAAATGAATAAAAGCCTTGTCCTTGTCTTTCACAGGACCTTTCTCTGTCAGTAGCTGAAAGCAGATGACTGGGATGAGGCAAGCACAGGATGGTATTTCTCTCATATAGTTCACAAGTTTACTCTTATTTGTAGCTCAGGACCAGACATGGTATCTTTGTATTTAATACTGCCCCAGGGATTTTCTACTTAGAAATTTATTCAGGCATTTCCTGAGGCAAAATAAGCTTATAGCTTTCACAACATCCTGCGTGTTTGTGAAGAACTGGCATGTGACTTCAATTAATTTCATGCTATTCCTTCTTGTTTTGCCTTTAGTAAACACAGTGAAAAGTCAGTCACTATTTGATTTCAACCCAGTTGTTTTGTCCTAAAAATCTTCAGCAGTTTCCACCTGGTGCAACAGTTTTTTCTACAGTCATCTGTCTGCTTTGGCAGGAGAGGTGCCTGCTCCCCAGAGCCCCTGGTCAGTGCCTCCACGCTGCTGTGACATTTGGAAGTAGAAGGCATTTGAAACATTTTTTTTAATACACTCGAGCTTAAAAAACCAATTGTGCTTTTCGCAATGTTTTAAAACTACCTCTTAGTTATGCCCAAAACTGTTTTTGAAAGCCTGGGCACGTCTTCATTGCTTGTTGTCGTGTTGATGTTATTTACTGCATTACCATGAAAACAAAAGTTTTGTTCTTTATTTAGCTGAACTAGCCCACTTTGCTGATTGTTCATTTTAGCAAAAGCTGTATTTTTATGAAAGATTCCAGAGCTCCCTGAATCACTGTGGATGTTGTTTTGTGTTTTTAATAAAAAAACTTACAACAAAGCATGAGAAACATGTTGGGGTACCAGTGAGAGTTAGTCAAAAAGATTAACAGTTACTGTGCAGCCAGATTACATGTTCCAGAGTAGAGCTGACTAAAATTATGAAAGCTGTAGTTATTTCCTGTTAGCAGCATAGTGATACAGGCAGGGGCACTCGGAAGAATACTTCATGTAACAGTGCTTTCTGAAAGCTGTGAGTAGGACCCTTAATTGCTAATTAGGTCTGTGTGGAACCCTATTACTTAGAATAATTATCGACATACATATTTAGTGAAAAAAGAAAATATTTATACTGGCAGCTATTAAGGCTACAGTCTTTGGACTGAACTCGGCATGAATTTAACCTTAGTATTAATTTGCTGGCAACTTGCTGTCCATGTAGTAGATAAAAACAAATATTTTTTTCTTTTCTGTTTAAAAAAAGAAAGAAAGTTTTACTGTTTAAAAATAGACTAGCATTTTGTGATGCTGGTGTCATGGTTACAAAGCAAATTCAATGATAATAGCTATGCAGTGTTGTTGCAGGTTTTTAAACTTGGAGGTGAGTGGAGGTGCCCTAGAGCTGTGGTGGACAGGGCCACATGTGTGTGATGGACTTGTTCCAAGAGCTGAGGCTGTCCTAGCTGCCATGTGGTGAGGTGTTAGTGGGATGTTTTGAAGGACAGTGGGCCACATGTTGTGATCTGAGCTGGAGCAGCCCTTGCAGACTTGTCTTACTGAGGAGAACAGTTATGAATACAGTAGTGCTTCTTGGAGTAGTAGGAGAGAAGGCTTTGAAAGCAAGAAGCTTGTTAAGACATGTTACCATAAATACAATCCGAATTTTCTTTTTCTGTCACCCAAAGCGGAAAATGTGTTTAGTGGGGCCTATGTACTTCTGTGATTGAATCACAAAGGCTGATAATCTGCTCTAGCCTAGGGTTTCAGGGTTTCTTGTTCAGCTCAAGTTGTAAAGTCATGGACTTTTAATCCTATGTGGCCAGAAGTTTTGATTCTTGGTGATGGCAAAGATTTTTGCTACTCTAGTGGACATGGATAGCAGCTGAAATGTCACCTCTATACTACAGCTGTCTGATATCTAGTCTCTTAAATAATATCAAATAATTCTTAATTTCAAGAAGTTGGTAAAATTAGAGCAGTGAAGGTGCGGGTGACTTACAAAAGCTGAAGTCTGCCTGCAGAAGTGTTAAACCAGCAGATTAATAAGAAGCTTCTTGCTAACAAAGCAACAAGATACTGCATTTAATCTAAGTTCTGAAACAATGTGTAATGCAGAGACTGTAATTTGCCTTATAAATGGAGAGATTATATCTGGTTTTGTGTGATTTCATGAACATCTGACAAAATGTGGCCAATGGGTGATAAACTCAATAGTTGCTGCCAGACTAAGGAGTTCATAAACAAATTGAAAGCGTTTTAGTTTTCTGAAGAGGGCTTTGGGAAATCACTGTATGTAGTAAGCAGAGGGCATCCCAGTGAGATATGAAAAACCACTATAAGAGCCTGTAGGAATGAACTTGAGCATTTTATGTGCTCAGCTATCAGCTTTAAGTTATTGCATTAATGCTTACTTTTGGAAGTATTAATAATATTAACAAAGAAATAGGGGTTGTTGATTGGTTGGTTTTTTCCCCCTCAACCTATTACAGGTTTTTAACCTGTATTTTAACATATATAGAATTTTAACATATTGTATAAAAATTAGGATCCATTTTCAGTGTAGGAATGGTGAGAAACTTATTTTGTAAGCCTCTGTGTTCTGCGTACAAGGAGGATTCAATAAAATGAATTCTTCCACTGAGTAACTAGAGAGTGATCATGTATCCTCACTGATGTTATTCTAAAATAGTATGTCCTGAACATTAAAACAAAATACTTCAATTATTGTTTCATCAGGTACTTTTAATGAAGACTGAACTGGAAATGAATAATCTGAATTGATTCTAATTTAATTTATTATAATTTGCATGGCCTTCTGTTTTGCTTCTGCTGTCAGTTGTTTGAATTTTATTGGAATAGATATGTCAAGTCAGATACTAAGATCTATTTTTGCTTATATAAAAAGATTAAATGTTAGATGCTTGTAGTAGAATGGGATGTTGAAGCAGGAAATATCTAACTGTTAAAAATATCCAGGAGATAGTGTTTTAAATGGAACCTGCTTTTCTTGGATAACTACTGTTCTTCTGATGTGAAGTCAATCAGACAGTGTGATTTTATGTCAATATGATTGTGAAAGCTACTAAAGTGAGTATAGGAACAATAACCGGAACACTCTGTATCTGGGTGCGTCTTTTACAGTGACAAGAGTTCTAGTACCAGAACTATGTTGGTTTTCTTTCTTTAATGGAATTATTTTGCCTTTCCTTTTGTCTCAATATTTTAATTTTGGGAGTTGATCCTACTTTTCCTGGAGGAGAGAGGTTCTGCTGCAGTATCTGCTGCCCTGCCTAATGGCATTGATATCATTTTCCTGTTAGTCTGGCAGTGGGGCTACTGAACTGATACTCAGATTTGTAGTCTTGTGATTGGTACTGTTGCATTAACCAGAGCTGCATACTGATAAATTACCACTTTCATTTGCTACATAAAATCTCCCCCCGAGAATAGGCTTTATTGTTAAAAAAAAAATTGATTGTTAAATATTGTTTGGAAGCACACGTAGGGGTGCAGAGATTCTTGTCTCTAAGACAGGTTTTTGCAGCAGAGAGGGGAAGTGGAGGCGGGAAAGGGCAGGGCTAGGGAGTGAAAAGCTGTGGCAGACCCAGGCTGAGGGCACAGCCACAAAGTGATGGAGAAAGCATCCTGCACTCCTGCGTTTGAGGCTTCCCGCTCGTGTGCCACCAGAGGAGGGTCTCACCCCCTCTAGTGGCTTGCATTCCTACTTGGTTGCGATAGTACAAACTTAGATGATCATGTATAGCTAGAATAGTGCATCCCAACGATAGATGGTGACTCTCCTATAGCTTAATATCTCTGCTCTTTTTTGTGCGTTTTTAGCACAGAAAGATGGCAGCATGTTTTGCAAATGTTAATTAAATATAAATCAAGTCAGCAATCCTCATGCTGCTTCTGTGCTTTGTGATATACATTTACTCCGTATGAGCGCAGCCCAGCTAGGCTAGGAAGGCTGCCAGCGTTCGCAGCTCTCCGCGTCAAAGCAGCGCGGGCTGAGCCCGTCCGGCGCTGTCCCCTTATGTAAGAGAAGTCGCCTGTTGACACTGCCATCAAGTGGATGCGAGGCACCACGGCACCAGCCTGGCGCTTGAAGTTTCGTATCGCCTTTGCATTACCTCAAAATCTTAACGAACCCAACTTCATTTCTGACCCTGACATCTGCCTGGGGGAGGCCTCTCCTGTTTGACTTAAATACCGAAGGAGCAAAGTCGGTTCTCTAAAAGTATGTGTTTATATAGGAAGATAAATCAAGGTTTTTATTGCTCCATAGTTTGTTTGCAAATGACTTATCGTTTGAGGGTGATTTTGATATTGTTAGTCTTATCAAGTGTGCATAAGTACTTCACTTGATGTAGATTGAAGTACTTGAACGTGAATTACCAGAATCAAAGTCGTGTTCAAAACTGCATTCAGAGATTTCCATGGGTCATGTTTGCTTTATGATAAATTATTTGCTATTTCTTTTCCTGTGACTTTGTTGCATAGCCTCAGACCTTATTTTCCCGCCACTTTTCAGTGTTTTTCTAAAGACAAAAAGAGAAGAAAATTATCAGATCCAAAAATGGGAGACACCAAAAGCAAGACTTTTAGTGTACTTCAGGCATCTTCATTCAAAAATAGTTTTTTGGCTACTTTATCCAAGACATACCTTGCACTCAGTAGCTGCCTCCCAGTTCATCCATAAAGGTATGCAGTGTGTCCGCATATGTTGGTGCTGCAGTCTGCCGTCTCATGTCCTGCAGAGAACCGCTACAAAGAGGTCCTGAATTTAACTCTGTGCTTAGATGTAATCACTATGTCTATATAGGATTCTTAGCTGGCTTTTGGATGCCAGAGAGTGCTCCAGGTAAAACAGACTCTGGATAAAATTCACTAGTCAACTCATAACACGGAATTCAGGATTCAAGCCTAGATGTTGAGCTGTGGCAGCACTGAGATTGGGGTCTGGTGTGGGAGGCATGGGGGGCAAGGCTTCATTTCTAGGCAGTGTAGCTCCTTCTCAGGTGGCCACAGTACACAAGTTCCAAGACAAACCTGTTAGTAAAGGTACTAACTAACTAAAGGTAAAGTTAGTAAAGGTACTAACTAACTAAAAAAGTGTGTTTTGCAGTGTCATTAATATGTGCTGCTCTTGAACAGTTCTAAACTAAATTCTATTATATGCTGGGGTGTCCCTTTAGGAAATGCTATGTAATACATTGAATGACTTAGGTGGTTATTTACATCCTCTCAATAAAACAATAGGAGTGGTAAACTCAATGAGAAATTTTTTCAGTACAGTTGTTAATGGAGATAATGAATCCTCTACTTTTTTAGGTACATTATAGGTTTACTTTACTTGAAAGTGTACCCTTATTTCTTGTGTCCATAATCAATTTTTTTTTTTTTTTTTTTTAACTTAAAAGCCCAACTCAAGGGCCCAAGACTCCAGTACAGTAGGTGCTGGACAGACAGTGAGCAGGGGGCAGCTTCTCCAGAAAGATGGTAGGAGGTATGACAGAAATGACAGATGGGTTGTCATAAGTACATATCTGATGACCTTTTAGTAGGTTTCCGTGGACCTTTTGGACTCTTTGAGGGGAATTTAATTTTTGTGCTTTATAAATGTTTTATCTGAAAGTATGCTATAAAAAGGAATGTCAAGGGAAGAAGAAAAATTATGTAATAGTTGAGAAACTGTAGAAGTGGCAAACGCTTCACCTCTAGGAACTAGACTAGTGTTACTTATCAGGCCAGTTCAGGTGGGTAGAAGCATTAGGACAAAACTTGGATCTAGTCTTTTCAGGGACAGAATAGTAAGTAGGTACCCTTGTTTGCCACATTTTCATTAATGCAGTTGTATGTTAGGGATTACAATAAAGTAGAAGGGTACTGATACAGTGTTCAAGATTTTTTTATATCAAAACTATGCTTTGTGTTTTCCTAATTTTTTTCCCCTAATTTTTAAGATCATTGAAGGGCATAGGTATGTAGGTATACCTCTATCATGTTACTAATAAAGCCATAATAAATAACCAATATTAAAATTATGTTCAAAGTATCATGCAACTAAGAGTTATACAAAACACCAGACTTTTGGAGGACAAGGTTTTATAGGTGGTTTTATAGGTGGTTTTAAGCCTTGAGTGTAAATGTCCTGTTTACTTCTAACCTCTACTGACTTGAGACATACCAAGCACAGAGTTTTCTACAAAGCTCCAGTCCTTAGCTGAAAATCTGTTGTACCTGGCAGAAGCATTCTAAAGAGAGCTCAGCCTGGAGGTAGAAAAACTATGTGTTTTTTCAAAATTTCAAAGTAATTTTGAAAAACCTTGTCTCTAAGAACTAGACTAGGGTTACTGATCAGGTTAATTCAGGTAGCTCCAAATGCCATCTTGCACTTTGTGCTGCTGTCCAGTCCGCTTATACAATTGTCACCCATGTATGTCTGCATTCTGCTTGCATGCCTCTTCTATGAATTAAAGAGATGAGGACATGTCAGTGGTCTCCTGAGTTGAGACTGAAGAAGGAAAGGCCAGAATTTATCCCCTTTAACTAAGACTCAATCTTTTAATTTCCAGGGAACACTACATTATTCTTTGTTAGAAATTCAATTAGTTTTCCACATGAGGTTTAAATTCTTTGTGTGTCTTTTAATGCTATTGAATTAGGACCCCAATTGTATTTTGTATTATACAGGATAACAGAAATAATTGGGTTTAATACCATTAGCCAGTTGTATTATCAAGTATATGAATGGGCAGCATCTCATGCCCAAAGAGTTCTCACTGAGATTATAGACTTCCATGCAGCTGGAAGTAAATTAATGAGGTGTTCTGCAGTACAGTTCAAATCAAAGGACTTTTATTGCAAGATGACTCACCTTAAAATACATGGCGATGATCACAACACTTCTTCATGTCTAAACGAAGGAGAATCACAGAATGGATAAGGTTGGAAAGGACCACAGTGGGTCATCTGTCCAAACTCCCTGCTCAAACAGAGTCATGGCACAGGCACAGGATTGCATCCGGATGGTTCTTGAATATCTCCAGTGAGTGAAACTCCATAACCTCTGTGGGCAGTCTGTTCCATGCTCAAACACCTGCACAGTAAAGAAGTTCTTCCTCATATTCAGGTACAACTTCCTGTGCATCAGTTTTTGCCCATTGCCTGTTGTCTTATTGCTTGGAACCACCAAGAAGAGCCTGGATCCATCCTCTTGATGCAACACCTTCAGATACTTACAGACGTTGATAGGTCCTCTCTCCATCGTCTCTGCTGAACAGGCCCAGCTCCCTCAACCTTTCCTCCTAAGAGAGATGCTCCAGTCCCTTAATCATCTTTGTAGCCCTCTGCTAAGCTCTGGAAAGCTTCATGTCTCTCTTGTACTAAGGAGCCCAGAAGTGGACACAAGACAATGCTCTTCATTTCATTGTTCAGTGGAATAGTAAGTGCATTATAAATGTGCATATTGGTATTGTAAAGTGTCGGGCTAAACCTTAAAACGTGTGTAGTTTGTTTTTTGTTGGATTTTTTCAGTGGTTTTTTTGGTTGGTTGATGTTTGTTTGTTTATTTGTTTTTAGGGGCTTTGTTTTGTTTTATTCTTGTTTTTTTTCCCAGCATGTGGAATCAGATTTACAGTTACAAATTAAATGTTTTCAGAAATCAATAAACTCTTTGCATAGAAAAAGGAGCAGTAAGCCCTTTAATAAACTGCCTCAGGCAATTTGTATAAGTATATAGAGCTCTTCGATACTTTGGATTTTATAGGACTGGCACCATCTATTGGTCTTTTGCACTGAAATCAATTTACGTTTTGAGTTCACTTTTTGAAAAACATCATAAAATTGGCTGTCACATAGGTATTGGTAAAAATTTTGTCATGAAAAAGTAGCAATAATAAATCCTGTTTATGTGACCATGTAGTATTTCAGGACAATTGACTGGCAGGCCTGCAGAATTCAGCCATTTTTCTTGGGCTGTTTCAGTTCCATGATTAAAGAAAATACTTTCCGTATGGATGCAGTGAATTTCTTACTATTAAAAAAATCACATCAAATAACTAAGACATAGTAAGAAAGGCGCTTTTTTTTTTTTAAGATGTAATAGATAAATTAAAATTGGTTGTTCCATAGCAGAGATGAAGTAGGAAATAGTAATTTTGAGAAGAGAATGAACTAAAAATAAGGTAGAAAAGATGGAGAAATGAGTGGGTGGAAGGACTGCAACAAGATTGTCTTCTGATATGCATTCAATCTAAACAAAGAATGATAATTTCTTAAGCAGATAAGATAAAAACACTGGGCATTGGGAAAATATTTAAACTCATGGAAAAGGAATAAAAGCAGAAGGAGAGCAAATGTGGACAGATGCACAGCGAGCTGAATTTGAATTTTTCAGTTGTACTTCTACTGAGCTGTAAGAAGCCAGGGTGTATGACCCAGGGCACTGCCCTGATCATTCAGCCTTGCCTTGGTTAATACTCCTTGCTTGACTAATGACAACTTTTACAGTCCAAAATTATGGAGACAAAAAAAGAGCAAGCCTACTCAAGTCCTAATCAAATCAAAGAACACTGTTCTATTCTTGGTTTTTTTAATAAAATATCTATGAGGGGAGGATAGCCTATGTGATGAAAGGACAGCCTGTTTTCCTGTTATTTCTAAAGCTTAAAGACCAGATATCCTTACTTAGGTTATGGAGTGGTTTACCCCCTGGTACTACAGAATCAAGCTGAATTAACTGTGATACTGCTTAAAGGCTGCAACTAGAAATGAAGGCTTGTTTTGATGAGTGCCTTGTAAAAGTTTAAAATAATTTGGCCCTGTATTGAACTGTTAATAACGTAGGCAGAAGCAAGCTCTTAACGTCAGTAAATTTGCACTAAGGAAGACAGTAGCATATTGATTTCTAAGCACAACTCAGCTACCTGAAATCAAATGCTCCCCAGTGTGCAGTTCAACAGCCATATTAATATTAATACCTTACAGTTTTTCTTCTGAGGCTTGCAGTGAGAAGTATATGTAAGTATATGCCTGGAAGAACCTTGTTTTGCTGGAAGCAAAATGTATGTCTGTATAAGTAACTGTAACAGGCTTGCTTATATACCTGATTTTCTGTATGAAGGCTTAGGGTTGTTTTTTGTGGTTTTTTTCTTTTTTTTTTTATTTAAACAGAACTTTGTTTAGGCACATAGTCACTTCAGTCTGAGATTTGAAACACTATATGGTTTTCAGTATTAAGGGGCAGGATACTCTGTGCTTAGTAGGTGTAAGATTAATATCTTTGAACACTTACAGTGCAGCAGATCACTGTTTTATCTCTCAGGATGTAACCCATTGTATGGTTCATAATGCTGTTTTCACTGAAAGGTCATCTAGGAAGTTGTTCTGAACTGGATTTTTTTCTGTGCCCTTCACCAAATTACCCCAAAGAAAGAAAGGAAGACAAATGGCCTCATTTGAAGCTCTAGTAAAAACACTTCATGGCCAGTTGCAGAGGAAGGAGAAAGATACGTAATTGATACCAAACACTGATGGTTCTGCAATCATAGCTAGCAAAAGACTGAGCACTGAGGAATAACATCTGAAAGCAGAGACTGTAATGTGAAGGTTTGAATACTTGCCTGAACCAGTGAGTGAGACACTGCAGGCAAGACTGTAAGCATAAGCTTGGGGCAACAATATTTTTGGTTGAATAAAATATCTTTTCTTTTGTCTGCAGTGGCCTGCAACATGTAAGTCGTCAAGTATAAACAATCCATATAGCAAATAATTCCCATACCTGCTGTGAGAGAAGATAGGATTTTTTTTCTGTGTGCAGAGAACCCAGAAGCCTGTGGTTGTGTTTATCCTGCAGCCATGTGAAAGGTAGTGTGTTAACACATCAGATCCGTAGAAATCTGCAAGATAAAATTGCAGTGTGGGTTTTATTGGGGAGAAGCTGCATCCAGTGTTCACGGCTCCTCAAAGGAGAGTGAATTCACTGTCCCCAAATTGCCTGGGCTTCACAGACAAGTACTTTAGGTAAATAATGGGTATAGTTATACCACCGGAATTTGGCACTGCTGTTCCAGTTTATAAATAACTTTGCCTAGAAATCAGATAGCAGCATGTGCCGGTGTGAGTCATTAGTGCAGGAGACACAATGATGTGTGGAAAAAGAATGGCTCACATCCAAACCCGCCCACACACTTTCATCAGCCCCTTGAAGTCTGCAGCACAGAAAATAAATTTTTCAAGTCAGGCTGCTAAAGCCCACCCAGCCTTAAAGCTCAAAGGTGCAATAATATGGAATGCAATGCTTCTCCCAGTGCTTTGTCGATCAGTCATGCTCAAAAGGAAGTTTCGTAAGACACTAGTTTACTGTCTGAGTTAATTATCACAATGTCAACTGAATAAATTAATATCCCCCACATACGCACACAAAAAAATGTGTGTCAGAGCTGCTTTCTGTAAATCATTGCTTTAGAATATGTACTTAAGTTCTAAGGAATTAAGGAAATAACCAAATTATTACTTAATTTTATTTTTAAAATTTCATGAGCTGAAACTGGAAACAGTTAATGATACTGACCTCCCTGGTTGCAGAGTTAATGGAGGGTGTAATGAAGAAATCAACAAGTACCAAAATAGCACTTATGATAAGGTGCTGGTTTTGGAGAGAATTGGAGAGAAAGAAAAAATGGTGCTTTTAGTTCAGGAATATGCCTGACTTAGTTCTAACTGGTCTGGCAAAGTTAATCCTTTCAAGGCTTAGGTTAAGCTGAAGGGAGATAGACAACTCTTGGTGTCAGGTGAAGGTTTTTGGCAAAACAATTGAATTCAGACAGGATTCAAGTTATTTTTTTAGCTGGAGATTAAAGGCAGAAGTAAGTGGTTTCATTTTCATATGAAAGCACATTTGCATTCTGGATCTGGTATGTTTTCAATATTGCAGATTGCATCCTTGTTTATTTTAATAAGGTGCACATTTCACTATTTGCTGAACAATCCTTTTTTGCCATATGTCTTCTTTTTCCTATTTTTGCAGTGAAAAAAAAATAGAAAATTGAAACACAAGTTTAGATCACTTTCTCTAAAACTTTGGCTTTAGGTCTTATCAAAAGATACCCTGTGTTTTTTCTTGCTTAGTGGTTTTGAAATTTTGGTGAGGATTCAAAGTTCTGTGCAGAGATGGTCATCTCCTTTCCTGTTTCCACTGGCACATTCTTGTGCATGGATTGAACAGTTGAAGTATGAGATTTGGACATCCTGGTAGATATAGAATAGCATATAGGAAGAGCAGGGAATGTCAAACTATTCAGTCTGCATTACGAATTAAATGGTTTTGCAGGAATTATGTAGGTACTTATGCTCAGGCTCTCCTGACTGGCATCTGCCTGGAAAGGGTAAAAAAATTTTAATGTCAGTCTGCCTTCTGTGAAGTCGATACAGCTAGAGCTGATGAAAATGGCCTGAGGCATCAACCACCGTTCCACATTTTTAAAGACATGAAAAATTCTGTAGATTAGAACCACATAAATCCAAATTAAGATGTCAGAGGTATTACTGCAGGCTCACAGTGACGTAGATCAGAGCAGTATTTGGCTCAGCTGCTTTTCTGCTCATTTCTTTTCACTGTGCTCATGACGAAGGAGAGGTAAATATATAATTGCTGAGCACGCTTTTCTGTAATAGTTTTATTGACAAAGCAGTTAAGGAATTTATCTATTTATTAATTCCATTTCTAATTAATATAATTTTTCCAATTTATACTTTTCTATTAATTAATTTCTATTAATTTCTGTTAAAATTCTATATTAAGGGTTTCAAAATCTCATTTCATTTAAAACTAATAAGAATTTGCCTTTTTGTTCCTTCTTGTGGTTTAAGAAGTTATTCTATTGCCTTGGTATTACATTACTTTTCATTTGTCCCTAATTTAATAGTTGCCAACCTCAAATCACTAAGAATGACACTGTCTAGATATATGGATAAGTTTTCCTCCAGCACCTTCTGTCACTTTACACAGAAACTGTTCTAAAGATGATATTACTGCTATACACTGCTTTTTTCCCCCTCCCAGATATGTATTTAACATGAGGGTTTGAGCTGTTTTCTTACAGGCAAAGGTTTGTAGGGTTTATTCCCCTACTTCCTCATGTAAAACCTTAACACAATGTAAGAGGTAGAAATTACAATGTATGTTAGAAGTGCTTTTAATCAGGTTTGAAAATGCTATAATAGGTACTAATTCAGGTTCCTAATTGGTATAATCAGTTTCAAGTAACACTATTGTTGAGTGTGTCCACTTGTATAATCAATTTGGCTAGAATAAGATTCTGCTCTTCTGAAGAAACATTGTATTTCTAAGAAAAAATATATGGGTGAAAATGATACATTGAAAACACACTGCATTTCTTACCATTATTTTTCGCGTTAGAAACTGGAAAAAAAGAATAAGAGTGACTTTCTCAGGAGAAATATATGAAGAGACAATGTCACCAACATAAAGTTCTGTGACATTCAGTGACAATTATGTTAGTCACTAAGTATACATAAACTCAAAATAGGCAAATGTAGAGCACCCCAGGCAAATTTCCCAATGTTGAAGTGAAATTCAACAAATTGACATAAGAGTACATGTCAAAAATATAATGTGATTATGTTGTGTTGCTTCTATGTATGATGGAACAAAGGGTCAAGGTACAATGTATCCTGGTTGGAAAAAGGTACATAAAATGGTGTGGTGAAAGGAAGGGTCACTTATGCTATGGATCTCACTTGCATGAGAAAACTTGCTTCACTTTTTTTTTTGTAGTTGAACAGAACCAACCCTTTCCATCCCCCTGGGACTGATGCTGCAGACAGGGGGAGGTCAGGGGAACTAAACTTATTCACATTAGGCACAGCGTAACCTGGCTGGTTTATGTGTCAGATTCGGGATTTTGTGTTCCTGTTGGAGTTTCAGTTAGCAGGGAGGTTCTTGGCGACACTGGCTCTACTCAGGCAAAAATGCCCACCTTGCTGAAAGAGGAGCTCAGCATGGCAAAGGATCAGGCTTCTGCAGTAAGCGCTGCCAGAAACACTCTCTCTCAGTTAAACAAACTCCAATAGGAAAAAGGCTACTGTTCATGTAATTTCTCCTTTGTAAATCACAAAACACGTTTTGAAGTATGTGACAGAAGAGCCTGAGTAGAAACTTCTTAATGTCACAGTAATCTCAGCTCAGACTGTTATATATAAATGTGCTAACTTTTTTCTTTGTTAAACTGCACACAGTATTCATGCAACAGCAGGATTAATTTTCACTCATGACTCATAACAACAAGTCCAGTTCTGTGCTTCCCAGTACAAGTGAGACATGGACATACTGGATAGAGTCCAACAAAGGTACAGAAAGAGGATTAAGGGACTAAAACATCTCCCCTACAAGGAAAGGCTGAGGGATCCAAGACTGTTTATCAAAGGAGAGAATGCTCATGGGGGGATTTAATCACTGTGTATAAATAGAGGGTGATAGGTTACAAAGAGGACACAAAAGCCAGACTCTTTTCAGTGGTGTCCACTGACAGGATAAGAGGCAATGGACACTTCAACACAGGAATCTCTGAACATCAGGAAACACTTTTTTACTGTGAGAGAGACTGATAGGTTGCTCAGAGAGGTTGTGAAGTCATCCTAGGAGATATTCAAAAGCTGTCTAGACACAGTCCTGAGCAAGCAGCTTTAGGTAGTCCTGCTTGAGGGCTGGGTGTTGAACTAGGTGACCTCCAAAGGCCCCAGCCAAATCTCAGCCGGGTTGTGATTCTGGTCCTGTGCCTGGACTCTAGCTCTAAAGACAAAATTTGATTTGTACCAAAAGTGAAAGAAGACATCTTCATTCAGTTATGGCTAAATCAAGAAGTAGAAGTAGTTTTCAGTTTGTGTACTCTAATACTTAAAATCTGCAGCACTGTGTAAATGAATAAATCTATTTCTCATGATTAACAAGAATTGGGAGTTGGTAAGCACAGTTGTGACTTGAATAGTAGAATAGTTGTAAGTAGAATTG
>JAYRBT010000181.1:23192162-23208881 GCA_036023395.1 Myiotriccus ornatus | reverse complement strand
ATGTCAGTGGCTTTCCAGACTCTTGAAAATTCATAAAACAGTGGTTTTTGGATGTTAATTTCTACATAGAGCCAGGGCCTTGGAGTTTGGGTTCCAGGGACCAGTATATTTTCTTATTGACAAAAAGACATTTTGCTAGCTGTTTTTGTGATGGCTGAAGGTTCATAAACTTCTTTTATACTTTCCATTGTCACAGGGTCACATTAATGCTGGGAATAGAGGTTCCAATGGGAAGACGATAAATACTAGTATTTACTTATTTTTATTAAATAAAAATGTATCTGGTCTCACTATGATATTCAAAATTGCACTAAATGTCAGATTTTCTCAAGTTAACTTTTGTGTTCTGCATCTCTTATTTGGATGTGTTTTTAGTACCGTTACAAGAAAGAATGGTTAGGTTTTCTGTTTCATCTTGGAAATAAATCTAAACTGAAATATGCAAAATTCTCTCAGAGGAGTTCTGACCACCAAAAAATTAATCCCACTTATCAATTTGTTACAAAAAATGAGAGATAATGTAAGACTCTATTCTTTCCTGAAGATCTGGTTGTTTTTAGAGTCCAAAATATGTAATTTTCCTTCAGAGGCAATCATGATGGAAGGAGGTTGAAAATAAAATGTTTCCAAATGAGCAGCATAAGTGTGCACCTTAAAATCTTCAGTTATTCTGACAGAATGCCAGCTGTGCAGGCACAAAATTCAGAGGATCTGAAGATCCTTTTCAAAAACTCATCATTTCTTAAACACAGGCTAGGTAGGTATACAACCATGGAGTGTTTAAAGCAGATAAAGTATAGCAGCAGTTGCTGCTGTTTCTGCTCTTCTGGGTTCTTTCCTCAAATAGCCTCAATAGCCCTCTTTCCTGGGTTAGCAGTATTTTTCTAATTAAGTAGAATTTCAAAGACAAATACCCTCTTAATGCCGAAGCTTGCTACAGAAAGGATTCCTTAGAGTAGACAGACAACACACCAAAGAGAAGAGAAGTTAGCTGCTGCTGCGTTCTTTTGGTTCTGTAAACAGCAGAGTGCCTCAACTCCCATTGGCTTTGCAAATGTTAAGGCTATTCAGCACCTGTAAAATTTACTAAGTGTCTCATACCCAAGCTTGGGAACCACTCGGCAGTGGCAGTGTGTTACAGGCGTGTTACCAGTATGTGGTTTCAAAATGCTGGTTTTGGACTTTGATCCACCGTCACCCTTGTGAAAGTGCCGGTCCTACAGATATTGTAAAGTCATTTTGTGCACCTCAAAAGTTGTTCTCAGCACCTCTTTTCCAATGTTTCTTCATGTGTGATGATGCATTTAGGCCCAGTTTTTCAACCATGTTCTTTAACTATTTCTTTTTTAGCCTTCATTGAGAAGACAATCAGCTTTCTGACTAATAGTTTTGGATCAATGTGCTGTGTTCCACTCTGATGGCATTATGCAAAATCTACATCCCCTAGAAATCAACAGTAATGTGATTCAAGCTTGCTTCTTGAGCTTAGAACAAGAAAACGGTCCAGAAAAGTAAAGAATATTTTTCTAGGCAAGCTGTAATATCTTCAGAAATTTAATGCAGTCTTCAGCAGACATTTTATAGAGTTAAGAATTTGCAGTTTTCCAGAGAAATTACAGAGAACACTCACTGCTGGGACCTGTGAACTCAATTGCTTTTGTTCTTACCTAGATATTTGATCTCTCTTCCACCCATTTTATGTGCCTTGCCCATGATAATTTTGGTTTGTGTTCAGTGTTTTGCTGAAGAGCGAGTGAACTGAGACTCTCCTGGGACATGTCCCCTAAGTTTAGGTCTCTTTACTATAAACAATTGCAGTTGTTTTTAATAACTCTGAGTTTCTTTTCATACTAGGTGATGCAGATGTACCTCCCATTCTGTGGGATTGCCATATCCAACGCCCAGCTATTTGCAGCTTCAAGGAAGGAATATGACAGAAGCAGAGTAAGTAAAAAACACATAGTGGACCGATATCAGACTTTGGTCTTTTGTTCTTTCAGGTTCCAACTATGTGTACCTGTTTGCTAAGAAGACAGTTTTAACTACGTTTCATTTCCAAAACTGTATTTTCAACAGATCTCTGTCTTGCTTGAAGCAGCAAGCAGAGAGTGTGGGAGGGAAATACGCTCATGGGGGTGACTGTTGTTTCCTGATGTCAGTTCTGTGTTTTGTAGTGCTGAAACAATTGCATTTGTGGCATAGACAGTGCAGGAGAGAGTGTTACTTTGCCAGAGATTCAAGCTCTCATAAAATTCTAGTAATATAAAGCCTTTCCATCCTGAATTTTTAATATTCAATTCATGTGCAAATAATGTGGATATATCTTTCTAAAAGTAAGCAGGAAAGAAACCCCTGTATGTGAAGGGTTTTGACAGCATGTGTCTGCATAGATGCATTACTCATGATTGCTGGTGCCATGAATGAGTTGGGACAGGAGGTTCTGAAGTGAAAATAATGCTGAACTCTCATGTCATTTACTTGTCAGAGAGGTTTTTTAATTTTTTTTCAAGAAATACAATTGTAATTTTGAGTTGTTTGGTTTTTGGTTTTTGTTTTTTTTAAATTGCCCTTCCTGAAATTATGACAGGAAGTTATACTTTTGTTAGCAAGGATCACAGCGCCAAAGCTTCAGTAAAAATGCCCCTGCTAATGTTGAACCTATTCTTTCTTCACAAAATAGGGGAGAATACAGTGGTCTGGGCCTGTATATTGACATTTTTATATTCATGATTCTGGTGCTTTCCGTGTGTGAAAACTAATGCTTTCCACAACTTTGAAAACTAACAATAGCCCTTTCTAATGGCTCTTGTATTTAAGGGTCATGAGGAATGTGAGCTTGTCCTTGGTCCAGGTCTGACAACAGACCATTATATTTTGGGGTGGAGATGTGGAGAAGACTTGAGGAATAAAAAAGATTGTTTGCCAGAGTTTTTTTTGTTTGCTTGATGTTCAAATAAAATAATTGTTTGACTACGCAAAGGCTTGAAATTTGCTGCAGATTCCCAGACTGCAGGGAACAATACAGAATTTTGAGGAATCAGTGTTTAATCTTCTGAGTGAGGCATTCAGCAGAAAAGTGTCAGAGACATCATTAAAAAAGGCTAAATTCTGATGGTTGGATGTGGCAGGAGATTGGGTTAGAGATGCAGATTCTTTGTTTCTTGTTGCTGCTTCAGCCGTGCAAAACATAAAAAATGTCATTGCCATTTGACAGCTACATGGTGGCTTGTACATAATTGCATTCTGGCTGGTTGGTGGCCTTTAGCTTTGCTTAGTCCATGGCTGAAGTTAATTGGCAAGTACCAAGTGGTGGACAAGTCCCTACTATGCCTTCACTATCACACTGGGCATCAATGGTGGCAACTCCCAGCGACTGTGACCAAAATTTTGTTGATGACCACCATGTTAGAAGAGCTAAGACCACTCCAGTTTATGTGCTTACCTGTATTGATGTTCTTTAGTGTCAGTGCCCTAAATGAAAATAAAGGAAAAAGCACATTTCTTTGGACCCATGGTAAGAAAGGACAGGGCTTATTTTTTTAAAGGTTGATGAAATGAGAGGGAAAGCCCTCAATTTTAAAGCATTGTATTTTACAGACATGTTAGTGGTAAAGGCTGGATCAGAGTGCTGTTAGAATATGAAGTATTGATGTGGCTTTTTTTCCTTTTCAGCTTTGAACATGAAAATTGGGTAATAAAAGAATAAAATGGAGTTTAAATGCCCTAGCAAATTCAATATAGAAAATCAAGTAACTCAATCCATACTTCATTGCATTACAGCCACTGTTTCATTTTTGGACCAAAGTAAAATTGTTTGAAAGATTCCCACTGATCGCTAGAAGTTGGATTGTGCCTAGTTACGAACTGAGAAATACTTCTTTCTCTCTTTAGATACCCCACCCCAATTCTGTTGCCATAAACATTATGAACTTTTTTTGAATGAAGATTTACATGGATCATTAATTTTAAAATCAATCCCAAGGATGATGCCGCCTTTGCAATGCTCCATGTATTTATTAATTCTACAACCGATATAAGAGTTTTCTGTCCTTGTATGCAGGCGTTACTGGAAGTAGTGAATGACCTCTTTGAGGAACAGACTGACTTAGAGAAAATTGTCAAGAAAATTATGCATCGGGCTCAGACTCTGCTGAAGTGTGAACGGTGCTCAGTATTACTTCTGGAAGATATCGAATCACCTGTAAGTACAGCTGCACATTCTGTAGAAAGACTAATATTTGAGTGGTTGAGCACTTGCTTTTATTGTAGTAGAGCTGTTGCCTGTCATTTGTAAGTACTGGACTGTCGTCGGTCGAGGCGGGAGGACGGACACGGTGTTCAGGAATACCAACCGCCTTTATTGCAACAGTGCCTCTACTTTATACAGTTTTAGGTGACACATGTACACGCACCATTGGTTTACCACAAACATAACAACTTATGATTGGACACACAGCCACATGTCTGAATATCATATGTCAGACATGCCTGACAGGAAGTCCACCCTGTGCCACAGTCCTTACTCTCCGTGGTTAACCCTCTGCCAGGTGTAAAGTTCCATCTTCAATATCTCAGCTTACAGAGAGCCCAGAGCCAGCTGGGCTCCCCCACACTGGACAGCAAGAATTCTTCCAACATGTTGTTCCTAAATGTGAGTTAGGTACAGGTCAAATCTTTATCAATACCACCGCTGTGTTTTAATCCCGGTAGGCAGCTAAGTCCTACACAGCCCAGTAGGATGGGAATTGGAAGGCTAGAAGCGTGAAAACTTGTGGGTTGAGGTACAGACAGTTCAGTAGGTAAAGCAAAAACTATATGCACAAGCAAAGCAAAATAAAGAATTCGTATGATCCTTCCAATCAGCAGGCAAGTGATCTGTCATTTCCAGCAAAGCAAGGCTTCATCATGCGCAGTGGAAACTTCCCTCAGCTTTTATTGCTGAGTGCAACATTGTATGGTATCATAGTACGGGATATCCCTTTAATTAGCTGGAATCAGCCAGTCTATTATGCACACCTCCACTGGAGTGGCAGAATGAGAAACAGAGAAGGCCTTGACATTATGTATGTATTGCTGAGCAGTAAAACATCCCTGTGTTATAAATGCTGTTTTCATCACATAACTAAAACGTATCATTACTGCAGGCTACTATGAAGAAAATCAATGCCATCTGAGCTAAACCAGTATAGGCACTTTTTCAGATGGAAACTGGAAGATATAATTTGTGATTCCTTATGGGCACTTGAAGGCATTTAATGGATGTCTGTAAGCTGCTGATGGATCAAACTATCACTGGTGTGTGATTCAGCTGATATTCTCTGATTCTCAGTTGTCTGTGTGATGGAATTAGTGCTTATTACAGAGCAGATATGACTTCTTAGCTGAGAAGCAAGGTGCTCTTTTGGTCTGCTTGAAAAGGAAAAATGACCTGATTTGTTATCAATTATTTATTTGCTCAGCTCCTTTCTTTTATGATATAGCCACAAGAAGGAAAGAAAAATCTTATCAGTAGTTTCATTCACATTTATAACCTTGCTAACACTTTCAGGCCATTGACTTCAAATGGGTGGTGCTTGCAAACAGTTTCAGAACAAGAAACAGTTGTATCATCAACCAAATCTTTAATGCTCATTTTTACAACTAACCTTTTCTGCATACGTTCCAGTAAGTAATTATCAGGTATCTTTGTTGATATTGCTGTGGTTTTCATATTTTGCATCTGTTATTGTTGTTTAAGTGTTGAAAACTGAAATAAGTAATTTCTATTCTAGTATGCAAACACGTTATATCTTCAATCAGACCATTGGGCACTCAGAAATCACAGCTAAAAGTAAACTCATCAAGACTTTGTGAACTGATGATCCTGTGTATTCAGCAACTCAGCAGGGTTTACAGCAGTCTAATAAGTGTCTTCACAGTAATCAGCTTCTGAACTTGTCTCATTCATATTTTTTTGTGGAATCCAATTCTTTAGTGTGGAAGAACAGCAAGACAGTGAGGGCTGAACCTGCAACATAGGGACTCAGTGACTTTTGGTGGCCACTACTCCATGGGATTTTTTCCTTCCTGGAAGTTTTCCTCTCACTTTAGGTTGGCAGGGTCTGTTTGGGAATAGCTGTGTTTGTCCCTTTTAGCAAGTTTCTTTATTACTTTGCAAAATATATAATGAGAGCCAGTTTCAGTTCCTAAATAATGAAAATGCTGTTAAAAGGTAAGTCCTCTTGTAACACAAATCCATTGGAAAAGACGCATTTGCATACAAGTTCCGAGATAGTTGCGTTCTAGTGATAGGAATATGCTTTTACATTGAGCAGGTGAAATGAAAACACAAATTTCAGCATTACTGAAGTAGGTTTGGTTTTTTGCAGTTGCTCTTTGCACTTGACCAGTGGATAATCATTTCATTGCAGAGCTCTGTTAAGTTGAACAGATAGATGTTTTGACAGGGGCTTTCACTGGGACTTTGTAATACTGATATTTATAGGGTACAAAAACCTCTTTAAAAATGCTTAAATTTTTTTATGAATATTGTTTTTAGTAGTAAAATAAGTGGCTGCCTTCATATTGGTAGCTCCCTCCAGTGTTTTCAGACTATTCAGCACAAACTGTCCTTCTTTCTACTGATTTGAGAAGTAGTTGAAGGATAAAAACATTGTTCGTAATATAATTTTTTTTTCTACCCAAGTATTATTGGATTCACTGACTCTGCAGCTGATTATTTGTTGCTGGGCTGTGACAATTCTAAATGATTATAGAGACAGACTCATAAGTTTGTTTGTATGGCAGAAAAAAAACCCATTCCTTTTCCTTGGAGGAAAGATATGATTCTCATTTTATTTAAGTTACTAGAAATGAAGTAATTTCAATGGAGCTTTCCCTAAATTATACTAGCTTTCATAAAAGGAAGATCAAGGTTTGTATTTCACTTATATATTCTCTGCTATAGTATTTTAATGTTTCTAGTTTATTTTTCTTTCTAAATCCCCTGCCCACCCCAATTTTATAATTACAGTAGACAGTTCTACTCCATTCTTATGAAATGTCACTGTGTTTACAAGTATAATATGATTTTTATTTTTCACAGAACAGTACATTGTGTTAGCAAGTTCTCAGTGGCTACATTCAGTTAATTTTTCTACTCTTGGTACTATTTCTACCTTTGAGCTTGGAGAGTTTTTTCTCAAACCATAAGCAATGAGTTCTCATTCCTCTAGATGAAATTGTGAAATGTGGCCAAAAAATCTAAACTTTTTCGAAATGGTCATAAATCTTAGATTAATTTGGAGTAGGAGAATAGCTTCTTTCCACTCACTTGGTAATTTTTATAAGTAGCAGAACAGTTATTTTCCTGATTTCCCCCCATTTTGGAGGCTTAACCTATATATCAAAATAAATATCCATAGATTAACTCAATATTAAACCATGCCTAAAATGTTGTCATTTGTACATTGTGCAAAAAGCTTTTACAATAAAGAACTGAAGCAAAGATGGGGACTCATCCAAACTCTGTTCTGTGCCATGTTAGCCATTCCTAAAATGTTTCATATACGTGCTGTTGGCACATATTTTCAAGTGTAATTAGTTGCAATTAGTAATGCAAATGGGTCTTTCTATTTATGTTCCTATATTAAACAAGTGAATTTTGAGTAAAGCTCCATAACTCACATTCTGAAAGCCTTTAAAGGGAAGCATATCCTGTTTTAGAAGATAGTTTCCTGGAATTGAAAGCTACCATGTGGTTTTATATTATTTGTTAGTGAACTGTGCACAATGTGTATTTTGAGCGTGAATTCTCCATTGGGGAATACAGATTGTATTTTTATTCTAAGATAATTTGACAAAATACAGTTTAAATATTGGAATCTCACATTACTGTTTTCTTAGATATTAATTTTAATAACAATCTTAAGTTGGTTTTTTTTTGTGACAGGTGGTGAAATTTACAAAATCCTTTGAGTTGTTATCTCCAAAATGCAGTGCTGATACTGACACCAGGTTAGTGCTTGTGTCTTGTGTGGTTATGGATTACTTCCTTTTTCACAAAGTTTTAAATTTTATTCCCCAAGCTTTTATTTGCTTATGGAACTTTGGGTAGATTTGATTGAAGAGTGTGAGCCTACAGTTTTTACTCAGATGAGACTCCTGTTTGCTTCAAATGGAGACTTGCTTGAATAAATACACATGCCTATATTTATATATATATTTGTGTGTATATATATGCAATAACATTGTATCAGTGTCTCAGATAAGAAACCAGGAAAAAACTGACTTTTTGTTGTTGAACTTGTGGATAACACACAGATATTGTTTTGCATGGTTAATACTGAATTAAAAATTATAAAATTATTTTAGATCTTTTGTTGATCTCTTACAAAATGCCTCTGTACAGTGTGTTGAAAAGTTTCCAGTAAAATTTTGTTTCTGCTCTTGTCAAGTTGGAAAGCCTAGAAACCTCAGAGCACATATATGATAAACATGGCATATAAGATATAAAATATAGTACATTTTATGCAAATTAATTCATACTGATTCTGAATGAGAAGTCTCCATATCAAATGGCTGTCCTAAACCTTCTCATGGATCGATCTTGCAGCATTACAAAGGTGGGTGGTGTTATTTTTAAAAAATACTGAGAGCAGACTCCAGAGCCACACAGAAAGCTGAACAGAGGCTAGATCTCTATCATGTCCTGTCCACTGCTTCAGATATGGGAATGGGGAGGCAAATGGAAAACAAGTGAGAAGAAATAGGAAGATTTAAATATGAATAAATAATCTGTGATTTATCTGGGAATCATGAGTTACTGCTTTTGACAGAGTTTCAGAGTAGCAGTTGGTCTTTCCTAGGGGGTGAAAATACATTTCTTTTGTTCGGGGACAGGAGTATGAATCAAGGGATTTGGTTGTTATTCCTATTTTTTTCAAACTTGATCTGTAGCCAGATTAGTCAAAACAATGTAGAGTGGTGTCAAGATAACCAAGCTGGCTCATTTCTTGTTACCATAGTTATATTATCACGTTTCCACAAAGCAGTTTGTAGTAGCTTGCTCCACATGTAGTCAAGTCAAGATTATTTTCTTTGGTCCAAGACATGAATAAACATGTGCAACCTAGCACCTAGTCTTTATAAGATTTATGAAGGTATATTTCTGTGTATCTTACTATAAAGTTGAATTGCTTTTTCTTGGTCTTTTTTTCATCCAGTGAAGAGTGAAGTTGCTTTTGCAATGATCAAGGTTAGACTGGTAGATATGATGTCACATTTGGATCTAGCACAGGCACAGTTTGAGTTACTGGCACTGTAGTGGGAAAATAAAGGTTATTTAGGGTACAGAACAATGCTGTGAGCTCTTGACATTTGAGTATTTTCGTAGTGAGTTTTGCCCTTTTCATTCTACATTCTGCAGCTGTAACTGATGTAAAGTCATGAGACTTTTCATGTGAAAAAAAATGGCAAGATGATTTTCTTTATCATTACAGCAGTTAAGATAAATATTTTTTCTTTGAAATTTTAGTGGAAATTGAAATAAACTGTAGGCTGAGAACAGTTCTAGTTATAAGTTTTATCTGAATGAGAGTGAAGCTCCTAAGACAATATGACTTTGCATGCCCTAATGTACTTTCTCACAGAGTTGAAGACAAGTTGGCTTTTCTTTTGCACTCCTTACATCTGACTGATAGCAGCTCACCCGTTTAATCCCTAAATATTATAATAAATATTCATAGCTTTTTTTTTTGCTGTTGATTTTAAAGAAGTACCTTGCAATACCACACTTGAATTTATCTGTTCAGTTTGCAATTTTCCATCATACCATAATCAAGTTTGTTTATTATGCATAGTGGCACACTGATGCTTGTTTTTGACAGTGATTTTGTTCTCAAAGTACAGATTTGCCAAGTCTCATAAATTTTCTCTCCCTTTGAAAAAATAATACATAAAACTTAGAAGTCTTGAGGGTTAAGTTCTGATATATTCTAGATGAAGATGAGCCTGATGGAATGTGCTGTGGGCTGTGTCTTCCCTGCACAGAAGAAGCCATTTTTGCAGATGGGATTACATTTTAGCAGGTAGCTGAGATTACAGTCCTCTAACCTGAGACCCACTGGTAGTGGACAGATCAGCTGCCTGGGCCAGAGTATGTGTTGTGTGGCCAAAAATATTTGTGCTCCTTCCCATTTGGGCTGGTAGAGAGGAACTGCTGAAGTCCCTCAACCTAATAGAACCTACTTAAAAATTTTTTTGAGAATTTTATTTTGTTTATTTTACTTGAATTCATTTGCTGCTTGAAGTGCTTGACATCCATAAGGCAGTCCTGATTTATGTGTCTTATAATGATAATACCATTCAGATTTTTAAGTTATGAACTGGGAACTATGCATTTTAAATTAGATTCTTATCCTTATAGATTTTTTGCTTCTCGTGTATTGGTGTCCTGAAATAAATTTTGAATTATAAATGTGAATCTTTTACTTAGCTCAAAACCCCTTATATTTATGTAAAAACTCCTGTCAAAGTATACACATAACATTTATTATATTCACTCAAAATTCTTATCCCAAATGAAAGTTGATACACTTAGATTTGTGTAAATCATTATTATTACCTTTATTTATAGTCTTTTAAGAATATTAAGTTTTCTTTCAGACGAGTGACGTAGTTGAATTAGTCTACAGAGGATCAATGTAGCTGACAAAGTCGATCCTTTCACTTTGATTGAGTCTTTCAAGGATTTTACTGTGCATCTTTTCATTCATGAGCATTACTTTGAAGCTTCCAGTTATTGTACTCTTCTCCATAGCTTCTTCCTTGCTTTTTTCCTAAGTAATATTTCTCAGGTGCTGAAAATTAATCAGTTTTCTTCTCAAAACTAAGACAACATGCATTTGTTTATTCACACATGAATAGCTAGACCTTACCAGTGTCAAAAACCTGCCTGCAAAAGTCAGTGGGAACTTCCCTGCTGATTAGGTGGGGTATAAGGAGAGGACTTTAAGGTCCATGTAGAAACTGAGTTTTCTGGAGAAGCTGCAGTGGAGTGTGGTGAGTTAAGCCCATAATTCCAGTGTCTTATGCTCATTTAGTGATAGCTCTCTAGCCCTTCAGTGATTGTGGCAGAAGCTCAACCAGGTTAAAAAAAAAGAAAGGAAACCTTCACGTATTGTGTGACTAGTTGAATCCACCTGCTGCAACATACTTCAAGTATTGATTGATTATTTCATGATCCCTTCTTCAACCATTCAGGTCTGTCATTTCAGACCAAAAAAAAAAAAAAAAAAGAAAGGCATTTTGACAGAAAAAGTATTGGAACTAAGAATTAAAAATACCCCAATATTATTAAAATCTGTTCTAAATATTATTTAGAGTGTTGGGTGGGCAGGCCTATATCCCACAGAAACCTGGAACATAATCCACACTTGATTCATAGGTAAATTCATATATTTATTATATATTTTATTTACTTGGGCTGCTGATGTTATTTTCAATAGAAAGAGTTATGTAAAGGGGAGAATTTTTGAGGTACCATTTCAATAAATACCAAATTACTGTTCCATAGTTCATTCTTGGTAACCATTAAAAATTGTGAATTGTTCTTTCTTTCCTATGAATATGCATGTAAGATGTGCTGGACTTGCAAGTAACACTGATTGTATTTTTTTTTCCCTTTCTCTGCATTTTGATAGTTTCAAAGACAGTGTGGAGAAATCATCTTATTCTGACTGGCTAATAAATAATAGCATTGCTGAACTCGTCGCTTCCACAGGTCTCCCAGTGAATATCAGTGATGCCTATCAGGATCCTCGCTTTGATGCTGAAGTAAGAGATTTTTAGAAATGTAAATATACGTTGTCTTTTTGGCATTGAAACTAATATAAAAACTTTATCATTATATCCAAGTATAATGATATAATTATATATAATATATATAATATATAATAATAAATATATAATTATATCCAAGTAGCTCTAAAACATGTGAATATTTATTTTGAATTTTTTTTCTAACCAGTATGTGCTTCTGCTGGTCTTCTGGAGTTGACGTGGCTTTATACAGTAAACACAGATCACTGAAATATTGTATGACTTCAGGCAGTTACTTTGTCTGTGATTCTTTTTTTTTCTATTTATAAGTGATAACTTCATTCGCCATGAGCTTTGATATTTATGCAAACTGATTTTTATTGCTGAAAATTTGTTGGTGTTCAGTGTAGCACCACCATCATTAGCTGTTGGGGTCACTGGGGCTGTACACACACTGGGTGCAAACAGAACTGATATCAAGGCAGACAGATGTTGTTTGTGATCTAACTTAGCTAATTAACCTTTTAATTTGCTCAAATACACACTGGATTAATTATTTATTCGAGATAGATATCACTCCCCATAAGAGTTGTTTGTGTATCTTAAGCTATCTTACTGTGTTTGTGTATTTTATTCATTCCAGCCTCAGTTAGAAAGCTACAACTCTAGGTAAAAGCCTATGTGTATACTTAACCTCTAAATAAATGCTAGACTTATATAGAAGGACAAAATCTTCACTGAATTCTATCCAGTGAAACTGTATTACTGTGGAAGACTTAGGAGTTGGGCAGCACGTTAATTGGTGGACAGCCTTGGTCAGAAAGTTTCCTAAACTATGTTACTACGATAAGTGTGCTTGGAAGCGCTTTGTGTTGAGAGTTGGCTTGGTTCGAGTTTTACTCCATGTGTCATTGAAGGGATTATCTCTCAAACACCCAGAATTTTTTGAAACAAGAAAAATATAAGGGGCCAGCTGTAAAAAAAAGACAAGAAAACTATAGTGATGTTAATATGTTCAGAATTTCTAAAACTACAATTAATGCCTGGGGTTTTTAGACACACTAGCATAAAGCATGCCAATCCTTGATGTTTGCAGTTGTACTTTTATTGTATCATGTCCTGAATAATTCAGCTGTTTCTTATTTGTTTCACGGTCCTTTCCAAGCTAGAGGCACTGCCCAATTTATGTAGAGAAAAAGAAAACAATACAAAGGGCAGCAATTATTTTCTTTTGATGGGTTCCTGTGAAAATTTAATTCTTAAATTCAGGCTTTTCATCCAATTGTTTCTGTAGTCAAGTGTAGTAGGATGAAAATAGTATCCCTTATGACTTAGACAGAATCATACATACATTTGTAGTTATGAACAGCTATTCTGTTCTCTGCTTCTGTTGAAAACACTATTTTTTTTCAGAACACTAATTGTTGTTTTCAAATGTTGATGCTCAAATTTCAACTCATTCACCAAGAATTTAATGCCAAAGTATTTTTTAGGTCATTTTAAGCCATATATCTGTAACAATTGTTCCCCTGCTTCTGTGGATTTTAGGTGTCACTGATTTCAGTGATGAGTTCTGAGTATGTATATTAAGAAGTGATCTTGTCAAAACCTGAGTTATATTTTTTGCTGGCTAGGAGATCACAGTGATCCCATCATGCTTCCAGTATATGAATTATTGCTGGTACTTTACTTTCCTTTTACTACAGATTGCCTGTAGCACTGGCAGTTTTAGTAAGAGAACATCTCCTGATCTTCTGCGGGAGGGCTCATGCCACTCTTACTCTAATCTCTTTTTAAAAAATATTTTCTGTTCATCGGATTTTGAAGCAGTGGCGCTAAGGAATAAAGCTTATTAACTGTAGAAAAGAGGGAATCAGTGACACCTATAATAAATTGTGAAGTTGTACAGTGTATTAGAAAACAATAAATGAGGCAGTAAATTGTCATCAGAACAAAAGGACCAATTATCTCAAATTTTGTTTTTTACTCCATTCTTCCATTTCTTATTAACTTGCACTTCTGCACAATTCCCCGCGTGCTCTTGAAAACGCATATTTCCTGTAAGCCTTCTTTTACAGCTGCTTTGCTAAGTCCAATTTCAGTTTGACACTTGGGAAGAGTATTTCTAAGGCACACTTGTTCAGTGGAAGTTGTCTCCATTAATCCACCAGTGTAAGTAATCCAGGATTTGTCTGGGCATTGCCTCAATTGCAGTTTGTCTTTAATGCCAAATCACACTCAAATAGTATAAGTTTTGTGTGTCAAAGATGCCAATGTTTATATTTGCTTTGGCAGTTTTTAGAATAAACCTTAGGACTTTTTGTTACTGTGAATGAGGTTTCAGCAGAATTTTTTCTGAGTGAGAGCCAATCCATATGGAATGACACTTGTAAACATATACTCACTCTTTGACATTTCTATTAATATAATTTTAAAAGCTGCAAATGGTACCTACGATTAATGGAAGCTCTCATTTCTACATTTCAGGCTGACCAAATTTCTGGCTTTCACATCAGATCTGTTCTGTGTGTTCCTATATGGAACAGCACCCACCAAATAATTGGTAAGACCTTCCTCATAGCTGCATAAATTTTGTGCTAATGTAAATTTAGTTCTGTCTTTTAATGCTGTGTTCCTTTTCTTCTTTTTCACAGCTGAATATTGTTAAGTTATGGTACCTAGGATGCATGCTAAGTGTACATCCAAGAAGGGATGTTTTGACTTGGATACTGCATGGACTTTTTCAGCTTTCCGATTGTGTCACTGTTAAGTTACACATTGAACTGAAACATTAAGACTAATGAGATGAAAACAAGAATTCTACCACCACTAGTGAAAAGTGTTTGATGTTTTTCTTGGGTCTCCCTCTTTAGTACACTACTCAGGCAGCTGTTTCTGCAGTCAAGCAAATGATCATTTCCCTCTAATGATACACAGTCAGGGAAGACTTACTGGAGGGGCTGTGGCAGCTGTCAGTTGCTTGTTGCAGTGGTGTTTGCTGGATCAGGATGTGACAGGGTTTTATTTGATGTTTGGTAGTAGGCTTCCCAGCTGTGCTACACCTGCAGTTGACCCTGTTTTATTAACTACTTTTTGCACAAAAAGGAGTGCTGTTTGTAAATAACAACGCCAGGTTCCTCTGCTAACTTTCCACAGTAGAATTGACGTCAAAGCCATAGCAATTGGAATTATCAGTGCAAGATTTAGATCCCTGTGTGTTGTGGCCATCAGTGAGAGCTGAGATCAGTAGTGTGCTGCTGAAGGCACTGGATATCATGCAGGATATTTGAGCTTCTTTAGCAGAGATGATGTGGGAACTGAGTCTTAAAAGTACAGCTTGTGAAGTGTGCATTATCTTAAAGAAGTAGAAAGAATCTGATTCCTTGACTGCTGACAACTCTTAAAGGGTTTTTCTAAGGGCATATTGTAGCTGAATAAAATAGAAATGGTTTGTTGCAGTAGAAATCAGTATTAGTTCAGATACAGACAAGAGCTTTGAACACTTTTTCAAGTGGTTTAAGGAAAATGCATTTTTTTTTCCATTGGTCCAGTTAATTAATGGATCAGTCATGAGTAAAAACGGGCTTATATACCCAGGTGATGCTAAAACAACTAAGATTTTAAGAATGAAGGTACTGATGCAGTACATTTTATTGCTAACTCCAAATTGCTAGGACAACTTGTGTGATTGCTGTTAGCAAAGTGCTGAAGTTCTTACTCAAACAGATCTTTTAACCTTTTGTGAAGAACACTGAGTGACTTTTAGATTTGTATTATAACTTTGAGAGTAAAGAAATAGCAGTTGAAGGTAAACTGAGTACTTGCATCAGTACAATCAGACTTTTGTGTGTTTATGTCTATATAATGATTTTCAGAAGAAATATTTGCAATTTTGCTTTTCAGTTTGAAATATATATTTTACATTTTACCAATTAATAAAACACTCTGAGAATTAATTCATATTAACTCTTTCTAAAGGGGTAGCTCAAGTGTTGAACAGGCTTGATGGGAAATCCTTTGACGATGCTGACCAGCGACTATTTGAAGTAAGAGGCATTTAGTTTCTTAGCATTAACATACTTTTCAGCAGGATTTGGTATTTCTGAGTAATGCTAGGGAGGGGGGAAAGAATATGTTGTCTATATTTGGAATTTGATATTAATTCTCAGAACTCCTCTCTTAATAAGGTTGCATCCTAATTAAAACAAATTTTTGGCATCTGATGTCTCTCATCTGTAGGCCAGTGACTTACCTGCATTCCTAAGATAACCTGTCTAGGCATGATTATTCCTAATATTTCCGTGCAATTTCTTTTAATGATTAAGCCAGCACTCATCTTTGTGTTTGTATTATAACTGATTTATAATTTACTTTCTTTTCTTCTTTTTCCTCTTTTTTAATTTTAGGCTTTTGTTATTTTTTGTGGCCTGGGTATCAACAACACAATTATGTATGACCAAGTGAAGAAATCCTGGGCGAAACAGTCTGTGGCTCTCGACGTATGTGTACATCTTCATGGCACCTGTTCTTACTCCTAAGTGTCACACATAAAGGAGCCTGCTGATTCTGAATTTATTCAGTAATTTATTTATATACTTATTCAGTAGGTAGAATAATTTTGTGTATCTACCTCTCTGCACTTTGTCCTATTAAGGTGATGCTGAAGGGAAACCTTCTCAAGGTACCATTAGCTGTAGGGCTCGTGCATAGCTTGAGTAATTTTGAACCTAGATATCTCCTTGGATGCCTGTGCTTTTTACTTTGGAAGGTGCAACAGTGGTGGTAGAGAATCTAGTTTCTTAGAGATGTAAGTGTAGGAATTAATCTACGTATTATATGTATTTCCTTGTCAGTAGGATTTTTAGTATCAAAAGTAGCGCCTGCTGATCCCTTATCAGATGTATGTCTTGCTAGAACAGA
>JAYRBT010000181.1:23168430-23190596 GCA_036023395.1 Myiotriccus ornatus | reverse complement strand
TGTCCCACGCACAGTCAGTACTCGTGAGTCCAGTACACAGGATGGCTCTTGCAACTTCTGCAGTGCTTGTTCAATGTTAGTGTTGTTCCATAAGATAGAATGTATTCCATATAAATGGATGAATACTAGTAGGTAATAAGAGGAGGTTTGTGGTACTTTGTGCATTTTATTTGATGCTGTCATCTCCAGAAGGGTATTGAAAAGAATGTCAGGCGTAGTATAGAGGTGCAGTGATGTGCCACTAGAACAGGCATTAAAGCAAAAGACATTATTTAAGGTCCGTAAGTCTACTGATATTTTTACATTAAATTCTTTTTCTTTTGATTGTGGAACTCCAGGATAACAATGTAGGAATCCTTCTAATATTAAATTACTTATTGTCCATGATTCTCTGTAAAATTCCCTGCAACATAAATGCCAAATGTCTGTCTGATAAGCTGCAATTAGCTATTATGTGCTGCCATTCAGAACTGAATTACTACACATAAATATTAATTAAATATTGCTTTAAACATAATTGATTAGACTGTAGTACAGAGCCCTGATAGTTCTATTTGTCAAGTGTACAAAACTGCTTTTTATCTTTTGTTCTGGTGCAGGTGTTGTCTTACCATGCAACATGTTCGAAGGCAGAAGTTGATAAATTTAAGGTAAGATTTAAGTTTTTAGTTATTTCTGAAAATATAACAATAAATTGAAATGGATGTGGATTATCTGAGAGAAAATTTTTACATCAGAAGCAGAAAATCCTAATTAACAATGATTTAGAAAGGATGAATGACATATTGGGGTGTTAAGCAGGGAAGGTAGAAAAAAAATCTTTTAAAGGATAAAGACCTGCAGTGGTGGGTGCACAGTGGCCCACCACAGTTCCATTGCCCCAGCACCAGATGCTGGCACCTGCGTGTCAATGTGGTTTGGTGGCCTGCTCAGCATGGACCACCATAGGGAAGTCATACCATGTAGGGGATGAGGAAGAGACTAGAGAAAATGAGAGGAACTTGAGACTTTACGTGCTTATAGGGTGAAAGCTGTCCTCTATTTACTAAAAAAGCAGAGCATTGACTGTCAAGGTTGTGTGTAGGCTCACAAGGCTGCGTGGGAAGGTGAGGAATCATTTAACTTCTGTAAGCGCCCTGGGCAGAATGTTAAAGTGATGTGTTCTGAATGTAGCATTCCTAGGGACCAATAATTACACGTTCTCTCTGAATACTGCCTTGTCATGGAATAGAAAGTAGGGAGAGCAGTGACCTTGCTCTTTCATCACCGGCAGCACTGCAGAGCTACTTTTGTGATAGACTTAGTTTGTGTTTTTCTGCTTGAGGAAACACTTGGGGTGACGCTTCCCTTGGCTATGAGGAGGCAGTGTTGTAGAGGGCTCCTCAAAGCTGTTTGGGAGGCTCTTGTGGAGTGTATCAGTGTTGGTTTCCTGTATGTAAAGAGGACCAGAGACTGTAGCGAGGTCTGCGCAGGAGATCTGGACTATTGTGACCCCGCACTGCTGGCATTTCCTGCCCTAGCACCCTGGCACCTGCCTGGCTGAAAAATAGCTGTTGGGTGGTTGTTTTCACACTTGGCTGTCAGGCTGGAACCTGCTCTCTGCACCACGGGAATGACTGTGCTGGAAGGGGGAAGACATGGATCACTCCGCTGATATGGATGAGTTACCTGGGCTAAGGAGGGGCAGCTCTTGCTAGTTAATTAGTTTGTAGATTATTAGCCAAATGGTGGTTGTGCCTTAAGACTGTATTGACATCTGGTGATTAGGGTGTAATATTCTCCCTCCACTGTAGTTACTGGTGCTGTTGCCCGTGCTTTTGTAAGCCGAAGATTAGATTACTGAGTTATTACTGGAATCAACATGTTTGGGGATCATTCCAACACTGCAACCAGGGGAAAATACTTATGTGTGCGTAATAAGTTGTGTTCTGTGTTTGGTAAAAAGAACACTGAACACTGTTGACAGAGAGAGAGGAAAGAAAGGGATAGAGGATGATTCAATTTTTTATTTTGTTTTGTATTTTCATTTACCTTAGAATAAGCACCTGTAATATTGTTTCTGTGACTGTCAGGATTCCACCAGTATCTTTGTACACACCAGAAGGCCATCCTTCTTGATTGCTGTCAGCCATTGAAAGACAATTGTCCTTCATGGTCTGTGTAGTTGAAATAACAGCCTGCTATATTACTCTTTGGACTTAGATGATAGTGTGATGAGAAGCTGTTCTGCTTGTTTTCCCAGGTGACTTCATTAATAGATATGCTAGTCTCCAAGAAATGTCTTGTCATTATCCATTTACCTTGAAGGCATGCAAATATCCATTCAATGGCTAATAAGGGGAAAAGGAAGTGAAAAGCATTTATTCATTAATAACTCCAAAAGATACATTCTTTATAAAGAACATAGATGAGAAAATAAGGTATATTACCAAGCCATGCTTAAACTAAGCTAAGCTATTTTTTCAGAAAAATTTTCCCTTTCCTATATCATCGCCTCTTTTTCAGCCCCTGACAAAATGAGTCCCAGGTAGTCTTTATTAATGCTTCACACCACTGGATCTAAACAAATAAAAAGAACAAATCCCAGAGATGACTAGCGTGTCTTGTGGGCCTGTGACACAGAGCTCATCCCCAGAGAGGGCTATCCATCTGTGGGATGAAATCACTCCCATTTCCCCACTTGCAGAGCTCTGACAGCTGGTCTGCCTGCTGAGATCTCCCAAGGCATCCTCTCCTGAAATCACTGCTCTTTTCTCTGTTTGTTACATTGTTATACTTTGTATAAGCCCTTTGTTATATTAGGGTCATCTTCTAGACTTGACTGGCTAATAAACCATCTCTCCCTCTGGGGGTGTTTGGGGCTAAAACTGTCCCCTCTCTCCTTGGTGATTTATTGGCAGATGTCAGAGGAAATGTCTATTACGATTTACCTGATGTTCTGGTTCAGGCAGAGCACTAACACACACAGAGGATAGAAACATCTAAATGAGAGTGATGCCAGTAGTTCACTATTGGCTCCTGACTGACATGAGACCCAACAGTAATTAATGACTTTGGAGTGACAATACATTTGAGTTGACAACTTCTCAGCATCTTGCCCCACACATACTGTAACTGGACCCCAGCAGCTTGGAAATAATTACATGTTCTGTAGTACAAGTTATTTATTTCCCTCTTTGTAATCTTATTTTTTATGGTCCTAATAAAATGCTTTTTCATGAATATTTTATTTTTTCCTAAGATCTCAAGAATATTCTTATAAAAACTGAAAAATTGCAAATGTACCTTAAGTTTATTTTTCCTCTGGCTTTTACCAGTGAATTGTTTTATTGCATTATAGAAAGCCAAGCAAGACTAGTTAAAGTTGATTTTTTTAATTGAAATTCTTTCAGTAATTTCTTAGTGGATGGATTCACAAATATACAAATTCACAAATATACCCGCTATCTTTTTAAGAATGAAACATAATCACTGACCAGGTTCTGTAAAATAAATAATATTTATTTCTGTTTCTTCTAATTCCATCTAAGAATTTATGAAGGGGGGAAAAAAAAAACTAAACCAAAACAAAAATACCAAAACAAAATGAAAACAGTAAGAAGCTCTTATCAAAAAAATATCTTTCCTCCAGTTGCTCGGCTGGGAAAAAGTGCAAAGTGCTATTGGTTGTGGAGCTGGAAAATACATAGGGAAGTTCACGGTATGGAACAATGAAACATGAGTGTATGAAAATGAGCCATGTCATGCAATTGGCCAATTCCATATCTGATTTCTACAATTGTCTGAAAACAAAGCAGCAACGTAGATTCACATGGAACATTGAAATGATTTTGCACATTTTTGAAGGGATTCTATTTATGGTGTTTCTAAAATATAGCTTTCATAATAAAAATCTGAAAGCCAAGTTTAAAACTGCTTATACGACTAGAAATTGTTCTATTAATGAATGGATGGGGTTTTTTTCTCGAAGGAGAACCCAGTTTTGTGAATCATTGCTGTAAAAATCTGTGTCACCAGTCCTTTTCATTGTTTGGGGATTCATTAGCACTCGGGCTTGCAGGCACACACTTATCTGGAGGGCGGTGTGAGCAGGACCGGTGTGAGCTCAGGCACGGTGAAGTGCTGCTCTGCTGGCCTGGGTGGAGCCACTCGCTCAGTTTGCTTCCCACGCCCAGGGCAACTGGGAATGGAAAATTCAAGACCTTAACCCAGTCTGAGCTTGTTTAGTGATAAGAGGGGGCTTAGCTCTCCGGGTAGACGCAAGACTGCAAAGACCTGGATTCAGAGCCTGAGCAAATCCTTGAGCCTCTGTAGGTGAAAATCTGGCCCCAGGGGAGGTAATGGGAGGTTTGCCACTGGTTTCAGCAGGATGTTCCTGGTTTTTGCTTTGTTTGGCGTTTGTAAAATTGCATAGTAATATTTCCTGTGCCACCTTCCCTCTGTTTATTCTTGGTGGCCAGTCTTTCGCAATGTGTTTTCTGACAGAACAACATTTCTTGGGGAAAAAAAAAAAAAAAGGAAGATTTCAAGATCCAGTCCTCTTTTAATGCTAATTTAAAATGTAGGTTAAGTGAAAACTTGAGTTGTCATGCAGTAGAAAATGGGTTGTTTTTCCTGAAAATGTGTAGGTTTTTAAAGTGAGGAAAAACATGGAAGCAAAATTGATAGAGTTTCAATAACAGGCAGTTGAATCTGAATTACTTTTCTGGTTATTATTGTATTTAGAATATGCACTTTACTCCCAGGCTCTAAGAAAGAGGGTGAGGCTTTTGTGCATGTTTTGTGGGATTAAAACAAGAGCAATGAAAACAGAAAATTTGTAGGAAGTATTGTATGTAGACCATCTGTTGCCAGATTATTTTACATTTATTTGCTTCTAAATATTTTTCAACTTTTATTTTTTATTTGTGGATTTGGATTATTATGACTTAAAAAAATATTTAAATCCAATATCCTGCTAAGTTCATACAAATAGCATAACATTTTTTTAGGTTTTCTGATAAGTGCTATATTACTGTGATAGGGAGATTTCTGATACTCTTCCTCCAGATACAGAAATTAAAAATAAACGTTACTTTCTGTAGGCAGTTACAAGTAAAATAGAAAAATCCACCTTGAGTGCAAACTTTTCTTGTATATCTGAGAATGTGTGAAGTTTTCATCCTGATTTATCACAATGCTTTTCTTTACTTGAATCTACACAAAAAACTATGCTAAATTCAAACTGAATTTTGACAGGATAAGATAAAGTAATGCACCAGTGAATCGTACCTGTATGAATACTAATTTTATTTTTCCAGAAGTTAGAAATAGGTATGATTTTAAAAACTCTGGCAACTCAGTTCTGCCTTGTATTTTAACCTTAAAACACCATTCTGTTATTTCTGTTGTGTACTACAGTTAGTGCTTAGCTATAAGCAGTTGTATGATTGGAATAGAAAAATGTAAGAAGTCTGATTAATTTAAGATTGATGCTATCCTATGGCATTGTCCTGTAGTGCCACGTTTCTTCTTCCTGAAATTCAGGCTTTCTGAGCCTAAATATAGTTGTGTGAACGTAGAAAGCCAAGATACATGAGCAAAGAATGCAGAATTGTGTCCAGGATGGGATATTTATAGCAAGAGTTACTGACTTCTGAGACAGTAACGAACAAGTCCTGTGACTTAGCAAGCAGTCCCACAAACACACATCACCTTTAAATTTAATTAATGTAGTTTCCAAAGGGAATATGTAAACACTGTCCTGTTATGGGTAATGTACAAGAAGCTATTTTTAAGAAGCAAAGCTAATTGCGCAGCTGTGAATGGTGTAAGCCAGATCAATATTTAATGACTGTGATGCATTATTTATAGCCCTTTGAGAGATTCCCTTTTTTAGGTCAAACAGCACACAGGAGAGATACACAATGGAAAATCATGTATCACCTGCTTTACGGAATCTTCAATTCAAAATGTAGCGTGAATAACAATTCCTGCATTTTGTGGTTTTGTAGTCTGAGGTGTGGCTATTTAAGTCTTACCTTGACATAGGGAGGCTTCTGTGTCTCTCTTGAAAACACTCATTTAACTAAAAAACAATGGAATAAGTTGAACCAAAAAGAAACAACTTTGATTGCTACTGCATGTGACAATGTAAACAGTTGAATTCATGAAAAATTAGTATCTGAGTGAATTTGATACTTGAAGTGAGTTACATGTGAATGAAAATGAACTTGTTATTCGTATCTTATGCACCCTTAAATGCCAAGGAGTGGGCAGTACAATGAAAAAATTGAATTTTTTTATACTAATTTTATCTCCAGTCTCTGAAAGGATTGGGAAAGCATTGCTAAACTATGTTATTTTCTACTGTGATGCCATTTTTCAATTTAAAACTATTTTAGTTACTTTTATATCCTTGTAATTAAATCATTTGTAGTGGTTTATAACAATTACTTTATAGTCTTCTTTAGTAATTAAATTTCAGAAAGGCAATCTGGCCTTTGTGTTTCAGACTATTTATGAAATATTATCGTAGGAAATGAGGGTTTTAATTCACTGATGACAGTGCTGTTTCAATCTGTTTGATAACCTGTGTTTACCGAAAACCAAAGGCGTGTAGTCACACTGCCAAGTCAGTGTTGCAAGCCACGGTCCCAGCCATGTATAAGGTGAAACACACACAGTTCTGTAGAGACCTGCAGTTCTGTGTAAGTGTGAAGCTCCTCACACGCTTCAGTAGTTTCCAGATTGTCCTCCGAGCCTGGTTGTACAGACTCCTCTTCGGCTGTCACAGAAGGGTGTGGGCTGGCACTGAGCTTTTGCCCAGTGCTATTCCAGCTGCTCAAGTTCTGCTGAGAATACAAACAATTAAAAAAAAAATTGGGAAAAAAACATGAGAAAAACACTGGGAGTAAACAGGCCTTAAGTGTTAATATGTTCCCTTTTTCACTTCTGAGAAGGCACAGGATCACAAGATGTAAAACACATTTATTTCTCTGCTTTTCCACATCCACTGCCCACATATAAGACAAGACCTAAACCACCATGTTAACGGTTTCATAATTCATGGAATTGAGGTCTTTATTGTATTACATCATTTTTTACACTTTGACATGTGCCTATGCCTTCAGTTGTCATGGTAATAAGTCAGGAACACATTGCATACACTGAAATTTATTACAGATAATAAATAACCATTAAAAATAAAATATTGAGGGTTTATACTAGTTTCTGAAATGTTAGGCTGTCATCTGTTGACTTCAGACTAGTGCTCTGTAGTTCAATTTTTTTCAATTTCAGTGAACAGAGGTAAATGGCATTTAGGAGTAAGGAACGACTGCTCATGGTCTTTTCGCATGCAATGTTTACATTTAGAGACATAAAATTATCAGGGTGCAAATTTTAATCTGATTAAAGATCTCTCTTCAGCGAACATGTAGTTAAACTATATGACCTATCACTGTAGATATTAACGAGTTAAAGTGCTGAAGTAACAGAAGGAAAAGGCAAATGGAGACCGATGTTCTCTGGGTCAGGAAATCTCCAAAGTGCTGCTTGCCAAAGCAGAGTGTACCAAGGGAATATGTTTTTTCAGTTCAAATAACATTCCCTAGGGTTTTTTTTGCTTTAATTTCTCCCATGAAATAAAGAAAGTGGGATGTCAGACACGAGAGGAACCTGTTCAGGAATTACTTTTTGGACCTGTGCTGCTAGGCTAGTGTCATACTGCAGTGCCTACTCTAATTCTAGGGATGGTTAATAGAAGAAGCTAGTGGGAATTCTGAATTGGGTTTCAAAAATTTAAACATTCAGTTTTATTGAAATCAAGATGAGATTAAATTGCTGCAAAAGGTCACTGAAATGATTCCTCTTGTATTTCTAAAATTACCATATTTATTATTCCAGGTGAAAACATGGAGCTCCCAGCATAAAATGTTTCCTTTCCTGCATGGCAAATGAAATACGAGTTTTCCAGGATATTGTGGAGGGAGGGCTTACAATGAGTACTTTAAAGTGATGAGGCTCAAGCACTGAGCTGCCCTCTGGAAGGGGCCAGCCAGCCCTGCTTGTTGGCTATGGAGGAGTTAAAGGGAGGCCACGGCGATCATGAGGAGACATCCACCCACTTCTGAATATTTGTAGTCTAACTGGGCACCTCCCTTGCCCTTGTCGTATCTGAGCAGGCCAGGGCGCTTCTTCATGTCAGCCTTCCCATTTGCAAAGAGGGTACAGAAATATTAAGACAGCTGTAAGAGATTTCAACAATTCTGCTTTCTGACTGCAAAAGATTTGTGCGATACAACTATGCTGCATTTTTATGATAAGCCTGCACAAAACCAGTTTATTTTCTAGTGTAGGAGATAAGTAAATCCTGTTTTAAAATAAATTTTTCTCTTGAGGAAAAGCTATTTATGATTAGAGATTTAAGGCAAAAGAAAGAAGACTGTGCCTGGAAGCTAGATAAACCCCACAATTTCATCATACACCCATGGCCAGACAATTTTTTCTGTTAATTTATGAGTTTAGCACAGGTAATTAAGTAAACTTTTGAAAGGGATAGGCTTCTTTTAGCAAGGAATAGATTCTCATCTGTCGATTATATCAGGACAAGGGCATAATGCAGAGGTCAGTAAGTAACTTCCCTTGTAATTTTTTGAATGTATAAAGGCAAAGTGTATTTGTTCTTAAGCATCTATGCTATACAGAATAATCTTTGAATACATTTACAATTGTAGGTCAAAAAGAAGGGATCTTAAGGGTTATGATTTTTTAAAAAAAAGAGAAAAAACAGCATTAATATTCTGACTGCAAAGACATAGAGTAACTAGAAATATTAAATAATAAATGACTGCTTCTAAGATCAACTGCTTAGACAGTTAGACCAGAGCTTGAATCTCCTGGTTAAAGCAAGTAATAAACTCCAATGAAAATAACAGAAAACTGAAATATGTGCATGGATAAAATATAGTCTTTGTACTAGTTGCTTTGAAAAGTCTTTTTCATTAAAGCTGAAATAGGTATCAATTGAATTAGATAATTTGAAGGATTTCTCTAATATTTACAGTACTAAAAAAGTAACATTCTAAGTAATTTAAAATACTACTGGCTTATTGCCTTTAATAGTGACTTTTTCAGTTGCTTCTTCTTCTGTATTATGCACAGTAATACAGTGGTTCTTAAACAACAGACATTTTAATCAGAGGAGTAATTAAACACTTAAAATTATTAAGTTATCCATACTAAAAACGTGGGCTGCTAGTTTGCTGCTCTCAAATGCTGGATTTCGTTGTTTACATGGGAAATTTTGTTTCTTGCATCTGTTTTCATATGCAAAACCCCAGTTGGCCAGATCTTGAGGATGCTTAGAAAATCAAGTTAGAAATAGCAATTGTTGGGGACATAGTATTGCTCCCAAATGAAGGTGAAATGATTTATTATCCAACAGATTCATTGTCTGTCCTTCAATCTGATCAGCCGTCACACTCCATAAGGGTCTCTTGTCAGCAGGAAAACGTAGAAGAATAAACACAGTTGAGCATTGCTACACCACAGTGACCATGCAAAAAAGTGATAAGGCGTAAAATACGTTTAAAATGCCATGCAAGCCAGAGGGATGTCTGATGAATGATAAGAAATCAATAAAAATGGCATGATATTTCACATTTTAAATTATTTTTTATTTATCTGTGCTTTCATTTCTTTTGTAGCCCCAGCAGACTGACAGTTAAAACTAGGAATTTTCTAATCAAAAAGATCAAGTTGCTTTTCATCAAACTATTTAGATAGAAACTCTCTAGTTGGCACTGATATTATAAATGTTAATTTTAAAATTAAACAAGTTCCTTGGTTCTCGTACTGACTTTAAAACTAGGGATTTTTTTTTTTTTCCTTCGGCACATATCCTACAAGAAGAAAAAAAACATCTTTCTCTGTTAATTTCTGCCTCTATACAATGTTCTAGCACAAACAGTTGTTTGTCATAAATATTTACTTGTGTTGATTTAAATTACTAATGGAAATATTTCTATAGGCTTTTTAAAACAATATTTTTATAGAAAGAAACGTAAATGTTCCCCAAAGGAAGAAGGCAGTGTTCTTTAAAGGCTTTTCACATTTCCAACAAGTTGATATTAGAGCTAGAACCTTTTTATAACTAAAACTCCCAGAAGTGAAGAATGGGAAATAGGCATGTTTTTCTGAGATGAATCTCTTTGGCCACTGGGTGCCATCCTTGCTCCACTTTAAGGCTGGTCGTCTAGCAGCATTTCTGTTAAGCTGTAAAATCCTGAAAAAAAATGTAATGCCAGTGCAATTTCACAGCATCATAATGTTTGTGTGTGCGCGTGTGGTAGAATATGTTAGCGGCACAGGCAGCGTGTTCTTCCTGCCTGCGTCGCTGAGAGACTTGGGAGAAATATCCTCACGGGTTCAGCAATGTTACATCCAGTCTCATATCCAGCAATTTTTTAATTATTTTTTTTTCATTCCTCCATCAGCTGGTGAGAACGAGGTTGTGCTGAAAGAGCTGTTCCTGCACAAGTGTGTGAGCTACTATGCTCCTGTGCAGTACTGACTTAGACTCTGGGATTATTTGAAAGAACAAAATTACATGCACACTTGTTTTCTAGATCAATTTGGGATGTATGGACCTGTGTCATCCAAAGAAAACATTATCTAGCATATATTATGCAAAATATATCTGTGACTGCAATCTTGTAGAGATTATTTATTACGTTGTTTCATTGTCTGCCTAGGGGTGTTCTGCTGTTGTTTTAGTCTGGGAAAAATCCCAGGCAGAGTAAACATGGATTCTAACAGAGAAATTATGTCAGTAGTTCTGTGGTTTTAGTCCTTCAAATTTAAAGCATAAACACTTTACATGTGTGAGAAGTACACTGTAGCACACACACACACATCCCATCAGAATCTGCTTGCACATGGAACATTCTGTTTGGTTAAACGTAGCTCATCTAACCCTGCTTTCTGTGCTGCCATGCAGCAGTGTGTGTTTTGTTCCTGCAACAAGCACAGAAAGAACCCCCACCCCAAAAATAACGAAAAACCTATTTCTATTTATGGCCTTCATAAACTCTACTGTTAAACTGATTCCAGGTATCTGCTTGTGTTGCTTGTACTTTCCTGACGGAAACCTGTTGCTGTGAGGAGTGGTAAGGAAAAGTTATAAGCAGCATAATATATACATATATTCAAAACATAACAAGAAACAAGTATTTATGGCTGTGTTGCAGCCTTCCACCCTGAACTAGTGACATATGAAAGCAACTTTTGTTTAGAGAAAACGTATAAAGCTAGTAAGGAGCTAAACAAATACAGGATATAAGTGTCTATTATTTGTTATTGTTAAAAGAATGTGATCTGTACATTTTATTTTTTTGCCAGAAAACCCATGGTGGTGAGGCTGTGACTTGTGCATGAACTAGAGCTCTGTGCTGCTGTGCAGTTGGGTGCTCAGGCTTTCTCTGCTGGTGTGCTTTGTGAGATGAAGAGTGCCATGTACATTTTGCTACAGGGAGAGGAGCTGGGCTCAGTGTTGGACTTGCCCTGCAGAATCCTCACGCAGGTTAAGCCTTGGCTTGTTAAAACTGTAGCAAGATGAACCTCTGGTTTTGTGAGTCCCGAGTGCTCATAGGGGGTGATTTATGGGTTCAGAATAGGATGGCTGAATTTCTTTTAAACCTGCAATCAGAACTTGATAAAAACTAAGGAGAGAAAGACGAAGATAAAATATATGTCAAGGATAATCACTGAAATTTTCTCTGTAGCTTTTCTGTAAATATGTGTTGTAAGCTTGAAGATGTTGTCAATATTATTTATTGTCTACCTGACAGGATTCTGCTATAGCTGTCACTCTTGCAGGTCTGAAATAGGACTTTCTCCCCAGTGGAGCAGTAACCCACTCATACATTTGCATAACTTGAACCACCAGTCACTGTACTGCCAACCTGATTTGTCACAGCTCCTCAGAAAGAAAATCTCAGTGGCTCACAGGAACGTTGTTTCAGTGCCATTGTTGTGCACTCCAGCAGCATCACCACGGCCCCAGGGTGGCACAGGACTAATGGTCCTGCAGGTTGGCTTGGGTGCAGTGAGTGCTGCTGGAATGTACTGGGATTGAAAAAATAGTGTAATAGTATTCAGTGGATGTACCATTGTGGCACTGGTGGTGTTTTTGAGGTTCTGTTTTGGGGCTTTTCTTAGTGAGTGTTCTTGGCAACACCTTTGCTTTTTTCACATGCTCTCTTGCACCATGTGTCCAACTGAGAATTGCGGGGCATGGTTTGGGCTGTTTGCCACCAAAAGAGCAAGTTCTTCCCTGTGCCTTCACGTCATGTCCTCTGTGAGAAGAACCTGTGCCTGTACCTTCCACCCTTAATTAGGTTTTTCTTCTTCTAAGTCTTCAAGGAAGGAGCTAGAACCTTTCCCTCCCTTTCTGGGTAGGAAAAGGCTACATTGTATCCCTCTTTCCTCACCCTCCAAAATTTACAGGCGTGAAGGGGGGGGCAGTCCACATGACCCATTCTAGTCTTCATCAGAGCAACAAAGCTGACTTTCTGCTACCAAAACCAAGCGAAGCTGTTGTGGGAAATGGCAGCCTGCATGCCTGACACTTTTGTATTACAGAGAAATACTTGCCCTAGGTTTGCTGCTTGTGTTTGTTTGAAATTCTGGAACAGAGACTGAATAGACCCTTTTGTGCCACCTTCTCATCTGCACTAATGGTCATAAAAATTCGACAGTTGCTAGCCTGCAGTATGTGACACACTGGTTATTTCCTAATCCCCGGAAGCCAAAAGGACGTGAACGCTCCCCTGCGCGCCTCGGGAGATCATTGTGTCGAATGTGCATGCCCTGTAAAACTCCAGTCCTAGGCTGCTGTGGTTATGGACTTTGGCCTTAAGAATAATAGATGCTCAGACCATTAATTGCTTTTATTTTATGTCTCTGTTCTTTTAAAATCAAAATTTCTTGTTCCTTTTATGGGCTGCCATATATTTTGTTTCTGTGTACTAGGAAATGACTTTACCATCAAGGATTGATTCCTAGCAACATAAAATGTTTTGTGTCTTTTCTATTAGTTTGTAAAAAAATTTTAAACGTAATATTTTTATCTTGGAAATGTATTTTTCCTTTTTGATGGGTCCCAGTTTCAGAAAGTGACATGTTCAGACAGGGTTGATTGACTTATTAGAAACATTCAATATGCTTTCTGCTTTTAGCTGTAATTCTGGGCCTACCATTGAATTTAGCATGTGTAATACTGTAATGAAATACCTTCCCTTGCCCTTTTAAAATGAAAATTATAAGAAGACAAATCCTTTCCTCAGGCACATACAGCTTTATCTCAGAAGCAGAAAGTAAATACCGTATTTTTGTCCAAAGCCCATGGTGCGTGATAATAATAAAAAAAAAAAAAATCCTACCTGCTATATTTGATAGTGGTGTACTGCTTAATGGCTATTTTCTGGTTCTAATAGAAGAAGGAGAATAAATAGCTTTCTTAATGGCATGAAATTTCTCTTTCAATTGAAATAAATACCAGTATTCATACTAAGTAGTCATTTTGTTAAGTGATCAAAGCAAATACAACTTTTTGAAACAAGACTAAATTCAACTTTCTTTGTTCCACATTTCATGTCTTAATTGCATGTTATGCTATTAATTTGCCAGTTGAAGATGCAGCAGTTGCACCCCATATACATGCTTTGACTGCAGATTTTGAAGCTGGATACAACAGCATTATTTCTGATTAACATGTGTAAAACCTTGACTAAAGCAAGGAATGACCTTTTCCAGCATGAACGGCTCAGAGGCCTACTGTGGGACTTTGGGTAAAGTTTGGGCATTTGATTTCACAGCTGTAAGCCTCTGTTTATCTGTTGGGTTACTCTGAAGACGTTTAAAATACACAAAACCTGTTCCAGGATGTCTTTTATCCAACAGCCGTTCAGATGTAAAACATTCACCGAGACTGGAATATAGAAGCAAGGAGTCATCTGGTAAATCTGAGTGGCAAAGTGTGTTTATATGGCAGCATGAGGTCTCCTTATGTCCTGTTTACATCCAGCTGCCATCAGAAGACTCCAAAGACCTGCTTCTGTATTGTTCAGGAAACTAGAATTTGGTGCAAGTTGCTCAAGGGTGAATTAATCTGGGGTTTTGACCTATCTTGAGCAGGGGGATAGGACTGACTGGTCTCAAAAGCTCCTTTCCAACATAAATGAGTCTGTGTTTCCAGGCAATTTCACTACTGAAGGCAGCAGCAATGCCATTGTAATGATCACGTTAGAAAATTATTAGAATCAAAATCAAGAGGAAAATATGCGTGTACACTTTATCTCTTCCACACCCACTCCCCTGTATTGTAAATACTGCAAAATTCCCTTTAAATGCTACTATCCTGCTTCTGCAGTTGGTCATTGGAAAAGAGGTGCTAACTCAACATTGTGAAGGGCAGAGGGACACCATCCACAGTCTGCAGTAACAGATGGAGGCCTTTAAAAGCTGGTTTGCTCTGGGCATTAAACATGCCTAGATGCAGCATTTGATTCTTACAGTTTTGGAGAGAGTAAATGTCTCAGACTGGAATATAACAGGCTTTGGTCTTCCATGACTTTGAAGAAGTGCAAAATTTGTCCACTGCTGCTGATTACTGACTCTAGAGATACATTTTAAAAGATGCCTACAGCTGTAAATATAAGCAAGTATTTTAAAGGCCTTTATAAATGAAAAGAACCCTTTGCAAATAAAAATCTTTGCCATCAGAAAATACTATCTCTGAAATGGCTTCATAGAAGACTGAGAGATAAAGAAAGTATCATGTTTAAGTATTCTTCACTTTGATGCTTTCTGTGCAGGTTTTGATGATCATCCTTTAAGGTTTTTCAGTTCCTAATCTTCTAAGAGATTCTAGGTGAAGAGATACTTTTTTTTGTGTATGTCACATTGTGTGGAGCTCCAGTTTCACTATAGTGTAAATGAGGTCAGATCCCAACCTGCTATTCAAATAGTACATGGACTCTGGACTCTGAACACCCCTAGGATTTAAGATGCACACCATGTTGCTGTGCCATTCTTTTTCTATATGGGGATATATATTTCATGGGAAATGTGTGTATGTGTTATATTTAATCAAATGTCTTGTTACTTTTTTCCATCCGTCTGGCAGTATTTTATGATGAGGAAACCTTACTAACCACTTCACATGTCATTGTAAACAAGGCTATACAAAATGTGGACTACATGCAGTAAGTGGAAGTTACTGTTACAGAACAGTTCTGTTGTCTCATAGGAAGGAAACTGAGAATGGCAGAATGTTCCTTTTTCTTAAACGAAGCCATATTAATATACTTGTCAGTATGTTTCAAAATGCTTTCCTTGCATAATAAGCACTGATGTCTTATCCACACACGTACTAAAACTGAAATAGAAAGAGTTTAAGATGACACAGCAAAGTAGGATTTCAGTGTTTAATGTGTTTACCGGGACTGCTTCCATGGTAATTAACATTTTATGAGGAGAAAGAATGCTTTATAAAGAACTTGCCAGCTTCTTTACATTTGATTTTATCACATTATCAAATATGGGTATAGGAGATTGTGAAGAACATGCTACTAGACCAGTTAGTGCAACATCACTTAAGTAAGCCTTCCCTGTCAGTCTGTGAAATGACATATTTTTCATGTGTTCTTAGTTTCAACTGTGATCAAAAACTGTTTCATATAACGTGCTGAATAAGTTAGTTGTGATCAGACCCTTGAGCTGTAGGTATCTTCTATTTAAGAAACAACTTAAGCTGTTCATCAGTTTGTGCCAGTTTGTAGGAAATAAGGATTGAATAAGAGGATTATGGCAAGATGAGACAAAATGTAATTACTGCCTTAAAATTGCCCTCTTCCCACCACTGATCCAGACTGCCTCATAATCAAATTCTGCTATAGAAGGTTATTAAATATCCTGATTGTGATTTCCTATTTATTCCTGACATGATACAATTTTTCCCTCCATAAAGAGTTACCTCCCTCTGACTGTTTTTTATGCTGGCAGCATAGGACCTGTCCACTGCTCTCCACTGACAATGCATCTAACTAGCTGAACGAGAAGGTTTTCAGCTTAATACAGCTTTCACATAGTGAAAACCAGGGTTTCAGCTCTCACAAGAAGTTTGGTTGCAGAACTATGTGGATCAGTAGGGAAACGCGTAAAGTTTCTTCCCTGTTTGGAAGGACTTGTAACATAGCAAGACATCTATCATGAACTTATAGCAGCTATTACACCTGCAAGTTACTCAGGACAGGAAGCTTGTCCCCTTTCCTTTCACCCATCTCCAAGGGATCATTCTTTTACTATTTATAACTGCAAACCGATTTGAAGTTGACACATAGGAGAACATTTAATGGTATGGTTTGCATGTGTTTTCTCATTGTGGTATTGGCCCTTATGAAGGTACTTGTGTGTGTTGCATGTCAGAAACTGAAAGTAGGATTGAAAGGAAAGCAATTTGCAGTAATATTAACCAAGCTAAATGTAAAATCTGTGTCTCATTCAGGAAATGTGTTTAACAAGAGCAGCAGGAGACTCCACTTTTGCTTTTGCTGATTGATTGCAGTCGCTTCATTCGGCCCTTACAGTGAGAATGTTGTTAAACACTCTGTGTATGTCTATGCACACATTATACTGCATTTTTCTGACATACATTTACACACAAACACACACTGCTCAGAAGAAAAAAATTAGTATTAATCAATACTTGTCTTTATTGTTACGTAGTTGCATACTAATAATATAAAGAACTTGTTCTGTAGACCATGTTTTATACATACTTCTAAAACTGTGAAATAATTGTCTTCAGCAGCACTAAGGTGTAAGCATCAAGTAGTAGCTTTTATTTCAAGTATTCAGCCTTTCAAAGTTTCCCTAAAAATTTGACTTTAGTTTCCTTACATTTTCCTTCTTAGGCTTTATTCATCCACAGCAGCCCAAACGTGTATTAATACGGAAACAGAAATATTATTTTTCTGTTCCCATGGGCTGTCTTTTGTAGTGGCCAGAATTGTGACTTAATGGTGGTGACTTTGGTGTTCCATGTATTTTCAAGTAAAATGCTCATTAATGACATATGGCCCTTTTGAAATGGCTGATATAAGGTAAGGCTCAATCAGTCGCTTGTCTCCTACTCGTTTACATGTGCTGAGCAGGCTGTGATACAATTTACATGATAGCAAAGAGCAGTGGGCAAGGAGAATCTGTCTCCAATCTGAATTGAGTACAAAGGCTCTTTTCCTCCTTCCTGTATTCATTCCACCCTATCCCAGCACTCCTGAGTATGGAGTAGACACAGACGTTATCTTTATGGTCTCATTTGGAGGCATAACATCCTCTTTTGCAAGCTGCCTACAAGTGATGATAGCTTCCCAGTCTGGCAGCTGCTGAGTTTGTACCTCATCAGGCAAGACCAGTTGCCTTCCATGTGTTCAGCCAAACTTGTGTTCTTGATTCCTTTCAAGATAAATTTTTGGTTTAGTACTGGAGGTATGGAAATGTGACCGGAGGAGGCACACCCAACTTTAATTTATCGTTAGCTCGTAGAAGAGTCATGTGAATTTTTCTCAAGGATGAAGAGCATTGAAATTGCTTGATTCTCAGGGTAAAAAGTTTTCAGAGTATAATGTTCTTAATTGTTTTTAGAAAGGGGAAATTGAACTTCAGAATGCTCAAAAGGAAGTAAGCCTTTTAAGTTATTCTAAAACACTGGGGTGCTTTAAAAAATAATTTCAATGTAACTTGGAATTTTAATTGCCTGCCCCTTTCTCTTGCTGTCGTGGTACTTTCACCCTCTCTGTTCTCCTGAAAGAGAGTGTTGCTATTGCTGTTTATTTTAAGAAATCCACTGGAATTTTTCCTGCAGTACAGCAAAATTTCACGGGTGGATATGTTTTAATTTTCTGTATTATTAATAATTTTTATATCTCTGTAATTAAAATAATGAAGTTTTAATGACTGCTCTCCTATAAACCCCAACTTCTGCATTTCTAGCCTAAGAAGCTGAGGGTAATCAATGCCAGGTGCAGCCTGAATATTGCTGCAGCCCCACTATCTTTTTTAACATTATTCAAATTAGTCTCTACACTCATAATTCTGTTGTTTTCTTTATTGCTCTTTTAAAGCAAATGGTTCTTTTTTACAATTGTTATCTCCTGGCTGTTAATTCAGCTGTTATTTTGGATTATGGCACTCCTGATAAATTTAGGAATGTAAAACCTCATAAATACGTAAAAGTTTCAGACTGACATCGGAAGAAATTGGGTTTTACTTGTTTTGTTAATATCCTGTTGTTCAATTTGTAATAGATTTTGATTATATTGTTATTTCTCCACTGTTTGACAAATGGAAAAACAATTTTAGTTGAGCAACTGCTTCAGGTGTTCTCTCTTGAATTGTAACAGGCTGGAAAAAGTGTTGGTTTCCAGTAAAAAATTGCAAGGAAAAGATCTGTTTTCCTTTAAGATGCCAAGAAAGTGAAAATTTTAATCAGACCCCACTTCAAAGTTAATGAACATGCAGCAGTAGGTTTGTAAAGATAGTTTTGATAAAACAATTTCAAGAAGGTCTACTGACAATCAAGTGCTTCTGTTTTAGAATCTTTGTTATTTAAACTTTTCACTAATGCACAAAGGAGTATAAGATCTACAAATGTGTTTCTTCCCTCGAACACATTTGAGTCTATTTCTATGCTTTCATAGTGTATTCATAGACTAAATATTATTGTGCATCTTAAATATCCCCCACAGCTCTCAAGAATAACTGAATGATAAAAGTCACAATTTTTGTAAGCCTGCTGAAGGTCTTGACAACGCAGTCTCCAGGCCAGCTTTCATCCTTCACACCTAACCATATTTTCTTTCTTTCTTTACCTTAGAAGTATCTACATAGTTTTTCAGCCAAATCTTAAAGAGTATTAAGGTTTAACTCCTGTTAGGATCATCTAGAAGTATTTCAAACTTTTCAGTAATTCTTAAAAAAAGGATGCTGAATTGATTCAAGCTGGATAATTATGCTAGCAGAGAAAGTGTGCAGTTAACAGAACTGACATCTCTGCCTGCATGCTCCAGAGGTTCTTCAGCTGTGTTCTGGGATGACACTCGACTTGATGGGTTTGTTGTATTTCCTATGTCAGTTAAACACGCTGGCATAGTGCCATGGCTTTTTGTGGTACTGGTGTGCTTTACTGGGTACTGAACTAAAAAGAATTTTCTTCTAGCTAGCAACTAAGTTAAAACCACAATGTTAATACTACTTTGTGACAGGTTTACACCATCTTCTCTTATGTAGTGTAGCTAAAGCAACTTAATCTCTGCATAAAGTAATTATTGAGGTGGCACTTTCTCTTCAGCCAGAAGAAGCTTTTTACATGTCAGTAACTTGCTGTAGTTAGGGTGCACTATTTCAAAACACAAGTTTTCAAGAAGGAAGCCATAAGGTGGTTACATGGAATCTGTAATTGAGAAGGTGAACTTAGAGTTGCGTGAACTAATTGGTATTTTATGCAGGTGAGTAGCTGGATGTGCCATACCAGCTGAGTGCATGGGATTTTAACTAATTCAGCATTGTCCACCTCATGGCCTGTGGGCTGGATCTGGTGCCTTTGTGAGGCTTCTACCTGACCCATCACCTTCTCACTGAGGGAGACGGGGAACAGATGCTCCTTCAGCAAATACATCCTCCTCCACCTGCCCTCTCTAGGGAGATGAATGGCAAGGCTGAAGGGGCATAAAGAAGGTCAAGGAAGCCTGTGAGGGTTGTCAGCACCTCTGCCTGGCTCACGCAGGTGCTGTATGCATTAGCCAGTCCGTCACACTCATCTGTATGTTTGTTGTGTTCATGAGAAGCTCATTCCTCTCTTACAGACAGAATAAAAGTCCCTGTTACATAGACAAAGCAAAATGTAAGGCTTTTGCTGTTGCTGTATTGACTTACTACCTAATCAGTATGTTGAAAATTCTTACATTTTGCTTTGGAAAGTACTTTTACTAGACATTTTTTGTATTGCTCTTCTTTTGGTTCTGTATACACATAGTGAAGAGTGTAAAGCAAAGGGCACTTGTATGCTTATGGTTGTAAAGACATTTGGATGAAGAAATTCTGCAGAGCAGTATATTTGCTTTGCAATTCTAAATGGTAGCAATTAAAATTCCCAGCTGCTGGCTGTCCAGATGTTTCTTGCATTACAGCATTGTAATTTGCATTGGGATATATTGTGTTACTGCAGTAGCTGTAAAGTGGTCAGCTTTCAGTCTGTGCCCTGTATCTGGGCTCCAGTTGTGATGGTGAATGTATTTTCCTCTCATACCAGGCTCTTCTGCTTCCCACTGTTTCCAAACTCTGTTAGCTTGACATGTTTGTGTTTCTCAGATGAAGACTTCTACTGCTTGGCATTTGAATCAAGCAGGGAATGTATTGGCAAGTCAGAACTGATGTACAGATTGTTTCTTGTAAGAGTGACACAGAAAAAAAGACCGAATTTTTGAGTCAGAAATTTCCCTTTGGCATTTTCAGGCAGCAAACATCCCTCTGGTGTCAGAGCTTGGCATTGACAATATCCATTTTGATGACTTCTCGCTTGATGTGGATGCCATGATTACTGCAGCCCTGCGGATGTTCATGGAACTTGGAATGGTTCAGAAATTTAAAATTGACTACGAGGTAACCATCTGCGCTGCAGATATCTGCTGCTTTTGTTCTGGCACTGCTCTGTCCATTTGTACACATTTAGTAGCCCTGATACAAATTGTACTTTTAATTTCAGACGCTGTGTAGGTGGCTTTTGACGGTTAGGAAGAATTATCGAATGGTTTTGTATCACAACTGGAGGCATGCTTTCAATGTCTGCCAGCTAATGTTTGCCATGTTAACTGTAAGTATCCAGCTCCAGACGCAATCCCGTAAGAGATTTTACTGCCACATTGCCTTACATGTCTAAACATTTTCCAGCATTCAGTTCTTTTCTAGTTATTATGCTACTCATTTCCAATAGCAAAGCACACAGAACTTATTCAACTTAAGGCATCACACATTTGGCAAAACCGTATAGTGTTTTAGTGACAGTGGTATCATATGCACATTAAAGTGACTGAAAACAGATGGCATTCTTGGAGTGAGCTTGTTATTATAGATCTTGATCTTGCAAAATGTTTTTCTTTTGGAACTCTTTGATTTGACATTTGTTTCAAACTCTTAAATTGAAAAGTACAAAACTGAGGAAGATTAGAATCTCAAAGTATTTATTATGTTGATACTTATTACCTCCTTATCCGGCTTCATCTAAATAGTTGTAGAAGGTATTGCCTTAAAACATTTCAAAATTAACTTCCACCACAGTGATCTAAGTGAATCTCATGTCTCTATTGGACACTGTTAACACTTAGAGGTTTTATTAACATGTATCTCCATCAGTATCTGTAGCTCCTTTCAGCACATAAGTAAATTCTGTTGAAAGTACCACTGCTAGTATACTTGAACAAGTATAATTGCTTTCTCTCCCTACCCCACAGCAACATCACTGTATGAAATAACCCATGCTTGGCTAGTTAATTCTTGTAAGTGCATCAGTAAAATCCTCCGTGATCCTGGATGTTTAATATTCTGCTTAATATGGTGAAAGAGAAGCAACATGTCTGTGAGCACATGACACTTTTTGATGCACTTTACATTGTGGGTTTGCCTTATTTTCCAGTAAACATTCAAGTTTTAAAATTTTTTTCTTCATGTTCAGTTTTAATGCCTAATGTATTGTGAACATTACCTTAGCCATATCTGTAGCATTTGTGCATGTATTTATTTATCTGGAATATTGTGTGCTTGCTCGCTAATTTTTGATCCATAAATACCTATGTTCTTGTTGCTGACTGGTCTCTGTAGTGCAGTTAGCATTTGAACTCTGAAGAGAGGGAGACTCCACAGCCTGTGCCATTCCCAGCACAGGTCAGTGCACTGTTATATGGATTTGAGTCAGTCAGTGGCCTTTTTCCTGCTCACGAGGCACAGCTGTCCTGTGCGTGGGTTCCTGGCTGTCCTCCTCTGTTCGGCATTGTCTATGTGCCAGAACTTTGTCTCTTGGGCAAGAAAAAAAGCCGAGTCTGACAAGTCCCCTAGCAGGCTGATGTTGG
>JAYRBT010000181.1:23115270-23168330 GCA_036023395.1 Myiotriccus ornatus | reverse complement strand
GTCTATGTGCCAGAACTTTGTCTCTTGGGCAAGAAAAAAAGCCGAGTCTGACAAGTCCCCTAGCAGGCTGATGTTGGCACAAACCCAGGAGTGTGGCTTTGTTTCTGTGAGTGCCTATGGAGGTGTAGCAAAGCTGTACCGTACGCCGTGAGACAAAGGAGACTGAGACGTCCAACAATGGAGAACGGTCCCCTCTTCTGGGCGCGGGGCTGCTCAGCTGAGCAGAATCAACGTTGTTTCAGCAGGCACTTCCTGATGCTCTCTAATGAAATCTGGTCGGAATGCGTGGGTGTCGGTTGTTTTCAGAGTTTTATAAATTTGACGCGCACTTTTTTTTTTTCAGTTTTAGAAAAATGAAAAGCGTTTTACTGGGATGAGTCAGGGCGAAGGCGGGCAGCGCCGTTCGCTGTGAGTTACAGTAATTTCTGCCACACGCTGCCCGGGGTGAGGAGCCCCCCAGCCTCATCGGTGGGACCCCTAGGTGGAGCTCCAAGGCCAGGTTTGCGGCACGCTGCTCTTTCGCTGGGAAACGCGCTCTCTCACCAGGCATCTCCATCTCGCCTAGCGGTGCCCGCACTGGCAGCCAACAGGGAGAGAGCGCATCCCTGCTGCTCCAGCAGCCTGCCAGGCTTCCACCATAAATTGCTTTGACCGTGGTTCTCACAGCATAATTTCAGGATCCTTTTAGCAGTCAGCACAGGGACGCAACTGTATGTGGGATGTGATTTGGCATTTTCAAGCCAAGTTCATTTCATTGCCCTCACTCCTGGTAATAAACTGAGCAATTCGGATGCATGTGCTCACAACATTGGAGTAGCCACACATCCCACTCCACTTTGCTCTGGCTCTGGCTGAGAACAGAGTAACTTCAGGTGTGTTATCTGTTTGGTCTGACTGATCTTGTGGGGAAAAAAAGACACAAAAGAGAGTCAAGAGACCAGTAACAGGACAAGGCTTGCTCTTACTGCATTTGTCTGGGGGATGCAATCTGAGTTAGTATGTGTCTTCTTTTTCTCTGTAAAAAAGGGAAAAAAATATGTTGACAAGCCCTTTAAAGGGATCATCAGAGCCCTTCTCTGATGGTCCAGAAAGCACTGCTTTGTGCAGTTACTGCACCTTATTTCTGATTGCTCCACGACAGTCAGCAATATACACTGCACAAATATAATCCGACAGGTCTATTTAGGGCATTTTCAGGTAGAATTTACCATAGCATAGTACTGTCTAACCTGTAATGCAGTAGCCTCTAATGGCCCGACCATACTCTTACTGAATGTAGGAGGAAAATTTATCTGGGTTGAACAAGCTAAATAACAGAAATCTAACAAAGAGTAAACCAGTTGTTTCGCTCCTGGTGAACTCAGCCTTTTGCATATCTAAAGTGTGCTCCTATATATCTTAGTGTGTATTTTATCTCTCCTGAACAATTATAAGCCCAGTTCTGCGAGCCATAGTTCTGTATTTCAGATGTCCAAATATTCTGAAGACAAGCACTGCAGCAAGGCTGCTCCCTAAGTTAAGACATTGCAGGAGACTAAACCACAGCATCAAGCCCAGGCTTTGTTTTCAATGTCTTTGCCAACACCGTTCACATTGATACTTATTTCAAAGGGTAAAAATGAACAAGTAAGCAATACAAAATTAAAATCCCATCTGGTGTGCTAATAACAAAACATATAGATGTGGGGCGAGGTATAATGAATGCAATTCATTTCCTCACATGAAAGAATGACCTCCATAACTCACCAGAGACTGTGCCACTCATGAGTTATGGGTCTTTCCTTTTCTGGTGAAAATAAATTTTACTGCACCGCCGTCTATAGCCATGTATTTTTTTTCTCTCTCTGTAAATTCAGAAAATGGGGAAATGTAATCCCCTGTTTTCTTGCATTATGTTCAAAGAAGATATCCCCTTACTGTAACATTGTTTTAAATTAAATGTTTTTTACTGACATATGCTATATTTCTTTCATATATTCAATGACTAGGCTTTACATTAAATAAAATGTGGCATTTATTTTTGAGATACTGTTAGTGTTAATAAATTCCTTAATTGGCTTTCCTGCATTTGCCATACAGGTTGAATCCTTGAGTTTAATCAAAGCTTGCATTATGCGAAAGAATATTTATTACAATATCCATTTTATTTTATAAGACTTCCTTTCTAAGTTGTTTTAACTTAGCTATGAATATCTTTTCTAGACTGAAACTTGACATACGGCATGTCTTCAGTTAAAAAGCTATTTTTTAATCCCTTTTTACAACAGATTATTATTATTATTCGTTATACAAGAGTAATGTTTAAAAAATTAAAAAGATAAACCACTATTTTTTTAGAGAATTTCCTCTGTCTGGGCAGATGTTTCTGAAACTTTAAAAAAAAAAAAAAAAAAGCTATGCCACTAGAAATCAGGAGAATCTGTTTCCTAATATTCAAGTTATTCTGTACACCAGTGGATTCTACGCAAAATTAATCTTTTTTTCCTCATACTTCATCATCTTTTCTGATATGTAAGCTTCAAGCAATTATAAAGCCTTTGTAGCAAGTCCTGCACTTCCTCAGTTCCCACTGAAATGCATTCCTGAGCACCTGGTGGAGCTTGGCTCCCTGTCCTGCCTAAGTATTAACTGCAGCCGCACTTCAGACTATCTAGACAGAGGCTACTTGGATTTGAATGTGCATTTCTTCAAGTAGAATTCGTGGTCTTCAGGGTGAATAGAAGAGTTTTCAGAATATTGCATCAATTGACTGGCGTTTCTGAGCGGGTGGTAAGTTCCTACCAGGGAAGGACAACAAGTCCCACAGTATCACTTAAACCCTCTTCTTGCCAGTGAGTGAAATCATGTCCCAGTGAAAATCAATGGGATTTGGGATTTCTCAGATGGTGTTAGTGATCAGCCTTGACTTGGTACTCCAATATAAATGTATTTTGTATTTCTTGAATATAATTTCCTTTCATACTAACTAGGTCATGTGGCTAATTGAGAAGTGCCTTTGGAGACTGGCACTCTGTAAAGACAAGTGTCATGATTTTCCAGCTCAGCCAGTCCTCTGTGCAGGTAATATGCCCTTCTGCTTCCGAAGAGCTGAAGAACCAGGTTGTTTCTGCCATGGGTAAGATGCACAGCACTAACGAGGTGCTGTCATCCACACAGGCTCTAGCATCTCATCTAGACAGGATCTGTTCAGGATGCATGAGATTAGCAATACCAGTAGTGTTTCTTTTTTTTGGCATGAGGCAGTTCAGGCAGGAAGACTGTTTATGGCGAGTATCCATGAGGTATAGTGGCAAGTATAGTGGCAAAAAAGTGTTTCTAGGATCAGGTCCCCCATTCACACGGACATGTCTGAGCTGCTTGTAGGCAATTTCATTATATCTGTTTTCAAAGATCTCTCCTAAATTCAAGTGGCTATCTGCAACAGAAGTAAGCCATTTGAGACATTTGCTCTTTAAAATCATGCCACTTCATTTCATTGTCCCAAGTAAAAAAAATCTTTTAATAGTTCATAACAGTTCCATAGAGTATATTGTATCTGGGTTCTTTTATAGGTCTTTTGATTGAACATCTCAGCTGTCTTGGACAGTAGGGATTCACTAAGGTGATCATCTCAGAATTGAAGAAATCTTACTAAATACTACTCTAAACAATAATTTCAAAATGGAATCTGTTTAGTTTTGGGTTTTTTTTTATTTTTCTGATCAGAAAATCCAGTTCCTGTTTTAGTCTGCAGTTACTGATGCTTGTTTTCAGCTCTTTTTTCCTTCAGTGCCTTCTGGGTAGCAGAGAAATGGCATGCTGGAAATGCAACAAAGAGATAATAACAGATCACTCCAAGGACGTTATCTGTTCTGCTAAGCATCTAACATACAGCAGGGAATGGAATATGACAATAAAGCATTTATCTTCTCCTTACTGAAATGTTCGTGGTATCAAAACATAGTTGACTGTTGCTCGATGGACTAACATTACTTATCCCTTTTGCTACTGATAGTTACAGCTGCTATTTTTTTTCTGCTCCCAGACCGCAGGATTTCAGGAGATTCTAAGTGAAATTGAAATTTTAGCTTTGATTGTGGGATGCTTATGTCACGACCTTGACCACAGGGGAACCAACAATGCCTTCCAAGCCAAGTAAGCTTTCTAATTCTTACTATTTTAATTTGGTTTTCTTCCACGGGAGAGCAAAAGGTGACCAGGATATAGAATGAAGCATTAATTTCAAGCCTCCTAGGCCAAGGCCAAGTATTCTTATTCCTGTATGCAGTGAGGGACAATCCATCTTTATCATTCTCTGTTCCTTTAGGTAATTGCTGGCCTGTCCTTTGCAGCAGGCTGTTGAACTGACACCACATATTAAAATGTGGTGCCAAAACTCGATGTTCTTTTCAGGCTCAGCTATTCTGATTCTGGTATTCAACCCAGGAAACATCTAAGTTGTCTATCTGGGTTGTTCTTACTGACTGAAATGCATGATATTGAGTAAAACCTTGTTCCCTTATTAAGAAGAAAAGAAAATAAGTAAAACTGAAATAATGCTTTCACAAAAACTTTCACACCAGTATAAGCAAGCATACATGATGTAATTCCTAGCTTTTGAAGTATGAAGCCATTGCCATCCTCCTGGAGCTGTGGTGCAGATCATCTGCGGCGGGTGGCTGGAGTAGTTGCCTCACCACATCCCTGTCAGTTGTGGAGTACTCAGGGTCCCTGGGGTGTAAAAATGCCTCCTCCCTGGCCTGCCTCACAGGCCAGAGCACACAGAGCCCATTCATGCTGCCATAGGCAGGGGTGGGCTGGCTGCCTTCTGCAGTAGTCAGTACCCACCAGAACACAAAGCTGGATCTCAAAGGCAAATTCTTATATCACTGATTTGAAATCTTGCTCTCCAGACTGTTTTTAATTCTGAAAATTAATTTTATTCTATTCAAAATTCTTATGACCTGATTTAGCAGCCCTGACTTGCATGTATTTATTTTTACTGTCCATGGTCCTGCCATCAGGCACAGTGAGGTAGAAGCAGGCTTGTGGAAGTTTTGAGGGTGGTACTTCTTACTGTGGTGGTAAGGGAATTCCTTTGACCGTGGTCAAATTCATTCCAAAATCTGTGTTCCCTGAGAACAGGCAGGACAACAGAAAACATCCCCTGGCAACATCCTGGCCAAGCTGTGAAATAAAGCTGTCAGACACAGAGACTCCTTCAAATCCCATGTTGTTTTCTTCACTCCCTAGGTCCTCTAGAGTCAGAATATGAGACCCTGCCTCTCTCTTGTCCTGCAGATCCCAGTGTGCATTTGCAGGTTTTTCTGTTCTGCGTTACTGCTAATCCTCCAGTGTGATGGGGGAGTGGTCAAATGGTTGTCCAAAGATACTTGAAAGACAGCGTAATGCTTTATTAGCCTATTTTGTCCTACCTTTTTCAGAAATACTCTGCTGCAGTGGGTGTATGCATGAGCTGCTGCATTTCGGGGGGCAAGTTGTCTCTGTGAACATCACTCAAAGTGATGTTTCTGATGTTCGCTAAGCTGCCATTTCCTGAGGTATTGGTGTTGCCATACAATCCCAATGAAACAATGACACTGTCTGGATCTTCAATCACCATAGCAAGGAAAATCAATTGCAGTGCTCAAAAGACAGAGCTCATGGTGCAAAGGTTACCAAGCACTGCTAGATGCCTTTTTGCAGCAGAGATTTGAAGAGAATCAAAACAGACGAGACAAATGGGAAGGAAGATCAGCTGATTGATGTTTATGTTCCTAATTTACAAGGAGACCTAAAATTTACATCTTAGCCATTTTAGGCTCAGATTAAATTAACCAATTCTCCTCTGTAACATTACACAGCAGTATCGCTTGTGCAGAGGGATGGCTCAGTTAAAGGTGTAGGGTTTCAGCGCTAGGCTGCTATCACTTATACTTGTTGTTTGACAATGGAGTATGAAGAGGAGGCTACCATTTTATGACTCCATAAAGAAACTGCTGAAGACATTTAAGGAAAGACAAACATTACCACACATGCATAAAACATCCCTGAAAACAGAAGCTGTAGTTTTCATAACAGCAACTATGATTTATTCCTCTAACCTGACATAAATTTAAGCATCACTTTTTCCTGTTTTATCTTCAGTATTCAGTACTGCTGTTTCTATATGATGAAAGTTCAAGAGGTACATGATGGAGACAATATCACAGTTGTTTGAAATGGCTCTGTTATATATCTCAGCATCACATTCTCTAGGGACAATGTTTCCTGGACATCTTTCTCTCTAATATATCTGCTTCTGATAATTAAGTATCAGTATGGTGCAGTTTTATAGTATATGCTCCTAGGAGACTTTCTGTCTCTGGCATAATCTCTTACTCTAATTTCTTTGAAAAGAAAACCCATCTTGTTGCTTTAGGCTGGCTCCCAGAAGTGAAGTAATGGTGAACAGTGACTATTCTGATAATCCTGTCCCATTCTCTGCACCTCCCAACGATTCAGAATTTTATAATTGTATTCTATAGATTTTTATCCTTGGAAAAACTTAGAAACTTAGAAAACCCACCAGCTCTGTGCATTTTGAATCTGATTTTGTTTTAGACAATAAACATGATGGAAAAATATATTCTAAAGCAGTGCTAAACCTTGCTTTTATATTCACTGTTCTCACTTGTGATTTTCTGTTTACCTTAGTATTTTTTTTAAATGTGTGATTTTACATACTGACAGGACCTCAGTGCACTTGTATTTTTTTGTTGTTGTGTTTTGGGGGTTATTTTAAGAATTTGTAATTGCCCATTGTAAGCCATTGTGTTTATGTCTTTTAAGAATTAAAAAAACAAAGTAGCAGTGGAACAGCCAAGCCTAGATCAAGGATGTTACTGTGTGTCTTTACTGCACAGTGGTGAGCCTCCCCTGTTGCTGAGGCACTTTGAAAGTTGCATTACAAAATTTCTTGTAGTTCAAGAAAAATTTTTAGTCAGCTGATGATATTTAGCAAAGTCTGGAACATAAATGCTTCGTATCTGGCTTTAAATTAGTATTTTTGATCTTGTCAACTCTCTTAGGTGTGGTTGCTGAAATGGAGCTGAAGTGTGGCTTCGTGCTTTTGTTACTAAATTGTTTCTGAAACCTGCTTTGTAAGCAGATGAGCAGTATTTGTTGACTCCCCATGTTCTGTTTCAGGAGTGGATCAGCCTTAGCTCAGCTCTATGGCACCTCTGCTACCTTGGAGCATCACCATTTCAATCATGCTGTCATGATTCTCCAAAGTGAGGTACAAAAGCATTACTATTAATCTCACTGTAAGCTGTTGGGCAGTTTCAGCAGGAGAAAGGAAATACCACACACGGTACCTTTTTAATGTCCTCTCCTTGAGGAATTATTTATTGGTTACCACAAAGGTCACAACTAGCACAAAATTAAACAACTACAAATGCTGATCATAGAGCCCAGAGATTATATTTGTCTCAATCAGCGAGGGGCAAGGAGAACATACCCTAATCATACTGTCAGCTTTTCTCAGTATTCTTACATATATCCTTCTCAATGGTTTATAGGTAGCTGAAACAAGCTCTTACCTTTCCCCACAGGTATCATATTCAGAATATCACAGTCATCCTTTACTGCACCAATTTAATTTCTTTGACAGTCTTTCTGTAATCAGTATTTTTGTTATGGTTTTTCATATTTTTAATAAATTATTTTTTTAAATTAATATTAGTAACATCATGTTGTCCAAAGTACAGTTATTGCTTTGCAGATACATATGAAGACATAGTTATTGCCTAGAATATCTTGTGTGTATGAACTACCCCAGAGAGAAAAGGAGAAGGGTGGACGCTCAATCCTTATGAAACAGTGGATTTACACAGCTAGGTTGTTACAAAATGCGTTCAGTAAATACAAAACCCAAAATTGTTGTTCATGCAGCACAATTGGAGACCATATGCTGATCTGCAGTAACTTCTGAAGAGCATCTGGGAATGCCCCATGATCAGAGACAAATGGGAACAGGCAGATGGCTTTACCTCTGTGTACACTGCCAGAGAGATTTGTCATGGGACTGTGGCTTTAGTGATCAGTTTCTTGACATTATATTTAAAAAGTTAACATAGGAAAGGAGAGTTCCAGCATGAGAGTATGTAAAGTATTACTTGAAATGCAAGTCCTCACCTTTGATCATTCAGGCAGCATCTTTTCCAGGTCCTCATTTCTAGTCCAGAAAATTAATCCTACAGGATTTTTGTCCAATTGATACTGTTTGCTAATGGAACACAACACTGCTTAGTTTGGAATCAATGCAGATTTGAATCTCCCAATCTACTTAAAGCCACACCATCTTTTGCCAGTTGAGCAGTCAGTCTCTCTCAAACAAGCCAAAATATTCTAGTCTGGTTTTGCTGACTACAGGGAAACATAATATGTTGTATTTTTTCATCAGAATTTTAGCATGTTGGACAAAGGAGATATTTTTCCCTTACTCTTGATATGTTAACCTAAGTATAGTGATCTTGAGCTTAGTAGTGACATGGTTTTCTACACAATGAAACAGGTCAGAAAGGCAATAGATATTATAGAATAACAGACAACTTGGTAAATTATCCCTGTTGTAAAAACTCCTCTTTTTCTGGTACATTTTGCTTCATTTTCTTTTGAGTACTTTGATTGGGTTTTTTTGTTTGTTTGCTTTTTTCATAAATAAGCTTTAAATTCTCAAAACCTTCTCAATATTTAGCTGATAAGAAAGAATTTTATGCATGGCAAATTATTTTTTCAGTCCAACAATTAGCTGCTCTATTAAAAAATGCCATCTCTACCTCCAGACCTTTTCTCATATATGTCTTCATACCATCATGGTTATGGCAATCCTCTTGCTGGAAAATTCTTGGTTTTCAGGGCATTTTAATCTTCCTAGGCAGTAGATGGCAGTGCATACTGAATGTGGGAACTACAGGACTAAATACCACCAAAATAAGACTGTTTAGCAAGAACTTCAGCATTTCTGTAGGTGATTAGAAAAAAAAGAACAAACAACCTGTAATACTTTTATTTATGTTAATATAGTTATATATGACTATTGTCACAAAGATCACTTCTTAAGCTTACATTTAGAATTTTCCATTAATTTTGTTTCTTTATTTTTTCTGGGATTTCATAGAGGAATTACAGTGTCTCTGTCCCTTTTCTTGTTTTCAGAAATTCAGGTACACAAGGACCTTCCTGCTCTTGAAAAAGCAATGTAAAATAATTTGTTTCATTTCATTCTGGCCATAGGGTACCTTCCAAATTCTTAATCCACAATTCCTTAAAAAGCAGCCAGTTGGGCCCACAAAGGGTGTTTAAACTGCATATAAAGATGTGGTTCTTTAGCCTGTGTAGGCAACGGTTGTAAGACAAGGCAGTAATGGGCAGAGTGAGCAAATGGGCTGTTTTGAATGAAAAACTGATTTAGTGTCCTTGACTGCTCTAACAGCAGTTTGTGTGCCTGCAAGCAGCAGCACAGATAAATCTATTAGGAGCACAACTCAAAAGCTCCAATGCACAGCTCCCCAAAACATCTAATAGGGGGAAAGATTGAGATGTATCCATAGTTTTCCCCCATAAACTGAGTCTGTGCAGGGTCAGAGCAAAGAGTAAATCTTTACTCAAGAGGCTATAATTTCAGCAGAGTTTAGAAAAACACACCAGGTCCTTGATTACAATCGTCAGCTCTTCCACCTCAATGTAATCTCAGCAGTATTAACATTATTATTTTGTTGTAGTTTTGCCATGAATCAGAAAAGGCTTGTGTTACAGGCAAACAGTAGACTAAAGAGTTAGAAAACCTTTTAAAAACCTATATTGATTGCTACTCTTTTACCTCTTTTATCTCTTTCATTATAGGGTCACAACATCTTTGCTAACTTGTCCTCTAAGGACTACAGTGACCTTATGCAGCTTCTAAAACAATCGATATTGGCAACAGACCTCACTCTGTATTTTGAGTAAGTATTGGCGTTTCTTGTATTTGACAAATGAAAATTCAGAGAACTTATTCTAATGACCTATTAAATACCAATAAGGGTATATAATACGAGAAATTAGTGTTTAGCTATGGTTGAAGAGCTTTAGTCTACTACTTAGTGTATCTTAGGCTAATAGGAATATCTCAAATGTCCAAGTAATTTTTGCTTTAATGTGTAACATGTCTGTATCCACCAAAACCAAGTGAAATCCTAGTCTTACACTTCAAAGCAATCCCAGGAATCAGTAACAGCTCAGTCCTTTAATTCTGTCCCTTCTGTGATCATTTCTTCAGGCATGTAGAAAATCAACAACATTTGGGAATTCGTTTCCACCATTCCAGTGTTTCTAAACATGCATGTTAAGAAATACTGTATTTAGTTACAGACTCAGTTGCAGAGGCAAGAAAAGCATATACTTTGCTGCTTTGAAGACAAATTATGCCAATTTGCATCACATGATGAGAATAGGTCTTAAAAAACTGAAGTGGAGAGAAGTACAATAGACTCACTCTCATCTAGTTTTCTTCCTTTTCCCTGTTTTCAAATCAAAGCTTATGCTACTTCATGTGTTCAGTTTTGGGCTCCGCACTAAAAAAGACATTGAGGTGCTGGAGCATGTCCAGAGAAGGGCACTGGAGCTGGTGAAGGGTCTAGAAAACGTGTTATGAGGAACGAGAGGCTGAGGGAGTTTAGTCTGGAGAACAGGAGGCTCAGGGGGGACCTCATTGTTCCTACAACTACGTGAAAGGTGGTTGTAGAGAGATGGGGATCAGTCTTTCTGCTATGTCTCAAGTGAAAAGACAAGAGGAAAGGTTTTAAGTTGCACCAGGGGAGATTCAGATTAGATATTGGTAAGAACTTTTTAACTGGAAGAGTGGTTAGAAATTGAAATAAGTTGTCCAGGGAGGTGGTGGCATCACCATCCCTGAGAAAGTTCAAGAGGTGTCTTGATATGGCACTTGGGAAGTTTAGGAGTGATTATGGTGGTGCTCTGTTGACAGTTGAACTAGATGATCTTGAAGGTCTCTTCAGACCATGGTGATTCTGTGATTTCATGAGACACAAGGACCACGGGGATGTGCCAATACAGGTTCTTCTGTCTCACCACAAATAACAAATGCTGCAGAAATGTTTTGTGTTGTCAAGGAACAGATGAGTGGCAGGGACTGAGAGAGCAGGTATAGCTCCATGTGTTCCCCCTGGCCGAGATCTTGCAGCCCCTGGAAGAGCCAGAGAGGGCCTGTGGCAGTGCCTTAGAATGGAACCCTGCTCAGACCCAGACGTGATGGAGCTTTCTTCTCTGACTGCCTCAGGTTGAAAACCTATGTGATCAAGTTGTCTTTCTAGCTTTAATACAGAAAGATAATGTCCAAAAGGGTCATAAGCTGAATTTATTTTTATATGCTACATGAATCAAAAGACTTTTTAGCAAATAAGGCCTCTTTACTCAAAACCCTGCAGACAAGTTATTTTTTCCTCTAGTGTTATTATGATTTATTAATAAGGTGGTAGTTATGCTACTTTACTTCCAAAAGTGCCTGAAAATCTTTCTCTGGAAACATTGTTCGTTTACACTTCTTAAGGCCACCCTACGTGAGCAGATGTTTCTCCACAAATACCTAACTTGTTTTTTCAGTTTGCTACGTCTTCAATATTTTTGTAGAGAAGGGAATTCTCATACTGATATTCTTAGAATGCCTAAACCTAATGATCACAAACTCCAGCTACTAGAACAGCAACAAAACTCCAGGCAGAGCAAGGGATTATGACCTTCTTTAGGCACTGCTTTTATACAAACAAACAAAAAGATGACTTCTGGTGAAAGATCAGATGGAAAATATACTTGATTTTAGTCAATAATTCTAGATAATAATGCTTGTAGATAATACAACAGGCAAAAGCATGGAACCAAAATGAAGTTTATGGAAATTCATATAAATGGTATCTTGAACTGCTGGGTGTAGAGCAACTGGATTTGTCATATATAGCACGACAACTTCCCTTCCAGGCAAAATACAACCACAGTCAATGTTACTCAAATACACTGGAAAATTGTTATAGTTCAGTTTATTTCTGAAGTCCTGACATATTACATTTGATTATTCATAGCAAACCTTATAATTTTGGATACCAGTCATAAGAAACCAGTAGGAAACACTAAATAGTTTCATTATACGTGGCTGCTTTTCTCAGGTTGACTCCTTGCTGCACTAGAAATTCTCTGTGGATTTGGACTACTACTTCTGTAACCATTTAAATGGATTTCAAAGGAAATTCTTAAAGTTTTCAGATTAACATATGGCCTTGAGACTCACATTTTCAGTTTCTGCTTATGGATCTCTACATTTTAAATTTGAATATTTGAGGTTTCTGGGGTGTCATCTTCTTGAGCTCTTTGTCCAGTAACCTATTAATTGCTCAAAATATCCAGTACTTGAAAATGAAATAATTTCCAAATTTTATGTTGTTAGACCAGGCCCTGAAATACAAGATGCAAAAATCCACTGCTTGCTCTCTTAATAGAGTATGTAGTTGATGCTCAGTGTAGCGTTGTTCTGCTCAGGGTTAGGCTGGTTTGAGGTTAATGAGACAACTACTCTTGGCCATTAAAATTTTCGTTGTTGAAATATTTATTTCCTTAGGGATTATGATGCATGAGGCTTCGTGTGAGAGAACTGAGTTTTGTTTTCTTCATATGTGTGACTTTGCATTGTCCTAGAAAATTTTGTAACATGAAGCTCTTTCGCATCTTACTTCACGAAGCATAAGCGATTAGATACCAATGTGCAGTCCTTATATCTCCCTGTTCTAGCTGCTGTCATGAAATCCATTATAGAAAGACCCTATAGTAGGAGTGGCTGGTCAAATAACCACATCAGTCAGGGACCAGAATGTGCCCCACATAACATTCTGTCCACTCATCAAAGGTAGTGTTCCTGGAAGTGTGCATCTCCTTGTGTGCAAAACATGTACTGGCTGCCATCAGGCTGTGCTTTCAATAATCACTGTTCAAACTTTCAGTCTAGCTTAAGTAAATATAGAAAATACAAGACTTTGCAAACTCTCTCCTGTTGAGGAGTCTTAACAACAGTTCCTCTTGACAAAGAGACAGCACAGTCTCATATGAGATGGGACGTTGGACTGTCACTCTGAACACAGGTATTTGCTTTCCAGCTTTGATGCTCATATGTTGTGTCACTGTGGGCAAAGTGCTCCAAGTGTTTGTACCTCAACTACCTCTGTCTCTTGGGCAGGATCTGTTACATTATCATAGTCATACTGCATGCAGGAAGAGCTGCTTGGAGTCTCAGGGCCATAAAAGATTACAGACTATAACGAGTGACAATTTTGATTCTTAAGGGCAAGAAGCGGGCATTAACGTGTTCTGTCCATTTCACATTTTGTCCATGTTTGAGGATCCAGGGAAAATATTCCAGAAGACAAAGCACAGGATGAAGCAGGAGACGTAGTTTCTAGTCAATGAGAACTACCAGCTCAAGGCTGCTGCATCTCCTGCGTGTCTCTGTTCTTTTCTGTGTGCTGGAAAAAGACTGGAGTTGCACGTCCCTGAAAAACCCTTCAGGATATAGAAGTAAAAACCATTTTGCAAGGACAAATAAAGAGAAGCATGTGTATATTTCAGGAGTGTTCCTATTGTCTGTCTGTCCATTGCTGTAGGTGAACATTTCATGCTTCCATGGAAGACTGAACGTTTCAGTGCCATTAATTTCCTTATCTGTGGAGACCATAAATACAATACTGCTTTTACTAGGCAACTCTGACATTGATAACAGACATTTATAGAACATGTTCGGAAATTAGTACGTTTCGCTTAAATGGACTGTCAGTGTAATGACTTTAACAATAACACATGAGGTGCAGTGATTTTGTCTCATAAAGAGAACTGTGTTCCTACTGCAGTGCTGCTCTGAAAGGGTCTTGTTTCTTTCTCTGATAATCTGGTTTTTTGCAGGAGAAGAACCGAGTTTTTTGAACTTGTCAGTAGAGGTGATTATGATTGGAATATAAAAAACCACCGAGAAATATTTCGGTGAGCACTACTATTTCTTGCTCTCTGGTAATTCCAAAGTGTGGCCATATTTGTTGAAGGAATTTCATATATTGGGGAGTGAAGGCTTGGAATAACAAGAGAAGGTACCTTGTTTTAAAAATATGATCCATGAAATCAAATATACGGTTTGATTTCTAAATATTGGCAAACAGCTGCAATTAATCAGCATGACTTCACCTTTTGCATTCCTATTTCTGCCTTCACACTCTGTCATGTTTTCTTCCCTTTCTCCCAGCCTCACCAGGTTGAACCTCACTGTTCAGCCCTTCTGCCCTTTTTCCAGAACACATCAGTATTCAGCCTTAGGACACAAAGATCTTTTTTGTCCATTTCCCCTCTCCCTCCTCCTCTCAGCTGTGTTCTTTCACTGGCCATGCTTTTTTCTGCTCTTCCAGTCTGTACCTGGGAATTTGCATATACACACTACTCTTCTAGCCCTCAAGAATGCCCTGAATGTGCATCCTATTGAAAACCTCAGACTTTGTGGGTGGTTTAAGTACATCATGCTTTTTAGACAATAAAATGTCTGTATTTGTGTATGCATGCCTAATTATGTCTCATTTTATCTGAAATTTCATTAAAATTCTGTTTTCTTTCAGTCTTTTGACCAAAATATTGACCATTTTCTATTTTCCATACCATTTCACTCACTCCTAATTTTAGATTCAGACAATATATTTGATGCTTCATTTTCAGTGCCCTTGTTCTTCATTTAAACTTTCTTAGACTTTTATCTGCATCATGTACTGTACATAAACGCTTTCTACAGCTGAATGGTTTCTTTCTCCTAATGCATATAAAACATGGTTGTAGCTAGGTATTAAACTACAGTGGAATCATATAGCTCATAGTAAATCTTAAATTTTTATTGTAGATGAGCAGTAGAAACTGCTTAAACAGTGTCTGGGATGCCTCTTGTGATTATAGGCTCTCTTGCTACAGCAGTCACTTACAAATAGGCATATAAATTAATCCAGTTGCAGGTGCTATTATGTAATAATGCCCTTACTTATATCATGTGAAGCACATGCTTTCTAATGTATTATAGGTGTTAATGTAAGTAGTGTTAGAAGTATTGCAAAATTAGCAGTTATTCCCTTGCAATATCATTTCTTTTCTAGTGTGCAATGCACAATACCAAAATTCATCATCTTATGACCTGCAACACATTAGACTTCCGAGGCACAATTGTGATGTAAAAGCCATGCTGATGGCTGAGATTTCAAACATGTCATTCTTTTCTGGAGGAAAAGAAGGTGTCCAAGCTGACATTTTGTATACGTATTATTTATTTATGCATCCAGAGCACAGTTGTTTAGAAATCCAACAAAGGTTGATTCATCTTGTATTGTTCATTTCTGTTTTTCAGATCAATGCTAATGACAGCCTGTGACCTTGGAGCTGTGACCAAACCGTGGGAGATTTCAAGACAGGCGAGTCATGATTAATAGCAGGGCTGGGAGGAGGCGGGACTGGCAGGACAATATTCCCAGGGCCCTGGCTTACAAGGGACCCAAACTGGAATCAATTTACAGCAGTATTAATGTTATAAAAAAATAGCAGGGGGTTTCTGCAAAAAACGGTTTATTGCATAATCTTTGGTATACACATGCTGGTGTGTACATCTGGCTTTAAAGCATCTCCTCTTATTAACCTTTTAAATCCATATCCAAAAACCGATGGATTAAACAAAAAAGTTGTTACCCACATGTAGTTGTGCTTACTTGTTTCATTCCAAAGTTTTCCTTAACAGTGACAGAATTTTCCCTAAATCAAAAATACCAGCAGATGAGCTGCAGACTTCAATTAACATAAAACTTCAGTACATATGATAAATGTGTTCATTTTCTTAACAATCTTGAAAAAAAAATGCTAGTATAGAGCTTTTTTTATTGTCCTCTACTTAGAAACAAACAAACAAAAATTCAGGGTTCTGCTATTGAGTAGGCTCTTCAGAAACATACATAAAACACGCCTTCAGCATTGGCAAACAAGAACAATAGGAGAAAGCAACATGTCCTAGAAGTCTTGTCCTTTGCTCCAATGTTTTCCCCTCTTCTAGGCATCCGTCCTTTCCCAGCATCCATCGTTAATATTTCCAATATCCATGCTAATCATTCTCTGTCCTTTACTGAGGTTCAGAACAAGTTAATAGAAGGCAGACTGTGTCTGGTTCTGGAGGGATATACAGCATCAAGAAGCAAATAGAAAATATACCACTTCAGCTGGGTGGGGGTACACACCTGGAGAGAGTTTGGTGTAATAGCAAAGTAATAGTTATAAAGATGGATTGACAAAGAGTAAGGTAGACCAGGTAACTAGTGATGTAGGAGCAGCCAGATTTCTTGGAGAAGGATAAGGAAGTAACAGAAGCTGAAAGAGATCTACAAAAGTTACATACACATCAACTGAGTAAAAAAAAAACAAACAAACAAAAAAAAACATTTACAGGGGTAGGGCTTCAGCTCAACTTGTAGTTTTGTCAGGTGAGTCTTTTTTGCTTTTGTAAGCGGACCGTGACAACAGTTCTAAGGCTGTTGCTCTGCTTGGCCAGTATAATGGTCACCTCACATGGAAATCAGGAAAGCTGCTTATATCCTGCAGTGGGAAAACAAGTCACAAGATTTTTCAGTGCCACCTGGCCACAGCTGCAGTGCATGCAATCCCTCCTCATTTTTCCTCCTTAACCCTTCTGCATTTAATTTGACAGTCAAAATGTCAGGTAGGGGCAGCTTTCCATGTTGTCAGTCTTTGTGCTGTAGTGCTGAATTAGTGCTAAAGTCTCTGGAAAACTGGGGTTTTTTATGCTTATCACTTCTGAGGTCTGTGGATGAAAATTCCCTTGCAGCCTAGTGTACAGGTTTACTTTGTATTGAAAAATCCAGTCTGGGATTGATTGAAACATTACCTGGTTGAGCAAAGATGCTAATAAGTCCTCAGAGGCAAGACAGGAAATAGTTTGGGCTCAGCTGTGCCAAAAGGGAAAAAACCCACAAAAAGTGAGGGAGAAAGAGATTAAAATATATGAATCAAAGGAAATAAAAGCCACATGTAGGAAGGAAAAATTCAGGAAGAAAAGATCAAAACAGATAAAAGAAGAGGGAAAGGCACATAAGGAGACCAGGATCAGAATAGCACTGAGAGACAGGCATGATACTATGTCCTAATTATTTTTGTACAATACACTTGTCAAACCCTTAATTGCTGCTAAGTCGTTAAATTATTCCTCTATCTGGAATATTGATCCAGAATTTTATTAATGCAGTGGGATTACATACATTATAAAGTTCCAAACTATGCTAGCCTGGTTCAAGATTTAAGAGTACTTTATAACATCACTTCACCTACTTCCAATATATTTTGGTACTCTTACTTCAACTATAACAATCTTAGGTTGTGAATGTTACCTACCTGCAGATGCTAGAGCAAGGAATTTTGAGATTTTATGAAGTGCAGGTTCTCTGCCTAGTTTACCCTCTCATGGCTTGTCATTATGAAATAATTTCCTGGTTTGAAAACAATACACAGGCATGACAGGAGCTTTAGGATCTGAATGCCATCTTCAGCAGATTAGTTTCCAGTTTTTTTGCATCTCAAATATTGCACGTGCTTACCTTCAAAGCCCCACACATGACAAGAGTACAGTACTATATCAGAATTGCTCAGTTTGACTTCCTAAAATTCCTCGTTTCCATAACCAAATTTGTTTTTAAATCTTGTCTTCTTCGAAGAAGCACAAATTTCTGCTGTGAATAGAACATCTTCATTCACAAAAGTCAAAAAGACACATTCCAACTTCCGACCTGCCAGTTCTTGATTTTAAATCAATATGATCATCACAGTCTGAGTTTATATTTAGATATCCAGATCCTGTAGTGATAACAGTCACAGGGAAAAAACTTAACGCCTAGTGGGGGAAAAAACCCTTTATGAATTCACATTATTTTAAGATAACAGAGGGTATTGGTTAATTAAGTTTCTTTGATAAGTGAAGTTGTTTGTAGAGGGCAACAGCCTGTAAATACCCAGAGAGTTCTTGAATGTTTTAAAAAGCATCTTTACAGACATAATTGTGGATGCCACCAACAAGCTATAATTTTCCATTCTGTTCTCAGTACTTGAGTAAATTGCACGTAACTGTGTTGAGTGCTACCTCGACGTTGCAGTGTTAATTCCCTCAGTCAATTCCCTATCAAAAGGGGTAAACAACTGTGCCTGTCAGTGAATATGGCTGTTTATACCCCCTGCACTCCCAGTCCTGAAAACTATATGACCATATGCCTGACATCAGTCATATAATGCGGCTTTACAGTTAAGCATGGGCTGAAGTCACAGTCTAAGCAGAAACTCATTATCCTAAAAATTATTTAACAAGAACTCTAATCTTTATCATGATTTATGTTTTAGGCAGCTGAGCTGGTAACCAGTGAGTTCTTTGAACAAGGAGACAGAGAAAGATCTGAACTCAAACTCACCCCTTCAGTAAGTTTTTATCACTTGTGAAATAGTTAATAACTAGAATAGAGTAAGAAAATATTATTGGGCTTATTCAGAAAAATGAACTGTATTTTGTACATAAAGAAAAATCTTGGAGTATATAGAAGCTCTGTCCGAGAAGGATATGCATTTATAACCATATATAAAATCTCTCCTGTCAACGCAGTCACTTGTGCATTTAGCCCTTTTACCCATTTTCCATACCTATTCCCAAAATTACCTTGTCGCTGACTTTTCTAAGCAGTAGGTATTGGTTTTAATACACAGAATTCAAATCAAAAATCACCAGTTACCTATGGAAATCAAAATTGTGAGATTTACTTTATGTTGCAGCTGCTTATCTGTGTTATTTGAGGTATCAAATGCTGAAATGCATTTCTATATACAACTAAATGTATACAACTAAATGTAAAACTGTGAATAAAAGAATAAATCAGTATTGAGTAGATTATATGTAGATGGGTATAAAGTGTCAAATGAGAATTAGGAAAGTTTCATGAAGTTTTTCACTGAATGATTAGAAGAGAAAGCCTTATCCAAGTTAACTAACTCAAAATGTTGAGAAGCCATTACCTGGAGGCAACAGGTAACAGAAAGTATTCTAAAGAATTTAAGCTATGAGCCATTTACAAATATGTTTCCAAAATTTTATGCTTCCAAGTATGTAAAGGCCAGTCCCGTGTCTCAGACTCGTTCTCACTACATTAATGTTCACACATAAGCCTGCGGTGATGTAATGAAGTCAATAAAGCTTAAAAGTTGGTAGTAAATAATGCTCAGCTAGATGGTTTTTCACTTTGTACACTGTCAGAGACTGGGACACAAATGGATTTCTTCCCTATAGTAGTTCTGTGCATACATCTTCTCAGAAGAAGTGGGAACTGTAGTCCAGGAGAACAGTAATCACACAGACATGATGTTCACAATTCTGAGACCAAATCTAGGCCTGAATAACTGTAAGCACCATTCCATACAGTATGGATGTAAGTGCCTTTTCTGCCCTTTATGGAAAATTTCCAAAGTGTGTTTCTCACGCAATAGGAAGTAGTTTTATTTCAACATATTGAAAGTGTTAATGTTACTGTCTTCAAGTAGCAATGAATTCCAGTGCAAATGGCCCGGGTCCAGTAACAGTAAGAATTATTTTAAGGTGTGTTGTTACATGTACATTTTGGGCATACTTTGGTAGAATCACAGAGAAAGGCAAAAGCCAGAGCTTTCTTCTGGAGTCACATCTTCTGAAAATTTGCATCCCACAGCCTAGACAGGTGGGAAAGAAATGTATTGCTATAAATAGCTTTAGTATTTTATCCATAACAGGAAGATCTCTCACTCTTCCTTTGGGCTCCACAGTCTGTACCAAGGAATACAGTCATTTGTGGGCCACATGTAGGGTGCTCTGAAGCCTTACTGCTTGAAGAAAGGTTATCTTCTTCTTTGGCCCTTCACCATTAAAAAAAAAAAAATCAGTAAACTGATGTATTAAGTGTTTTAGGTTGGGAGGTAAGACCATCAGTTCTAACAGTTATGGGTAAGGGGCAAAAGCATGTAGAGTTTTACCACATTAATGAGGAATTTTTAAACAAGATCAACTGCTGACCTGTTCCGTGGCATATCATTGAGGGAGTGCAGGGAGCAGTGAATTAGGCTGATTCCAGAGGAACAAATTGATAACTGCTCCCAAAATGAATCTGTTGATTTCCTGCCCTTTGGATTCACAGTCACAGCTGGTTCTGTGGAAAGGCTCTGTAACTGAGAGGGAGAGAGCTAGCCCAGATCCATCACTGTTCATTTTGCTGAACTGGAAAACCCTATGCGAGAGAAGGGAAATTCTACTCAAAGGTATCTACTTCACATTCCCACAGAATGTTACTTACCAACTCAGCTCCAACTGTGGAGCATTTATTTTACATCACAGAATTATAAAATACAAACACATTCAGCCTAAAAATTTCAAAACAGAATTGAAAATAAACAGTTTATTTTTCATGCCATGCAAAGCAGTAGGAAGGCTGCTGCAAAGATTGATTATGGTTTACAAAGTGTTCTGGTTGTGAGAATTTGATCATAGCTGGAAAGCGCTGGATGATGTGTCTGTAAAATACTGCAATGTAATAAAGCATGACAGTTTTGTTCCCTTCTCAATTCAGGCCATTTTTGATCGGAACAGGAAACATGAACTACCCAGATTGCAGCTCGAGTGGATTGATAGCATCTGCATGCCATTGTATGAGGTAATTTTTACTTACTGTTCCTGTAGAGTTCAGAGAATATTGCTCTTGCCTCCCTAGGGAAAATGAGTTAGCTTTCAGAGAAACCTCGAAGGCTATTTGAACCCTTCTCTTTCTTTGACTTTACTAAAAGTCTGAATTCTATGCAGAAATCTTCAGATTCCCTGAAGGTGGTAATGTCTGCAAATAAAATTCCTCTCTGAGTTATAAAAGCTGATAGGGTAACTGTTTATTTTATTATGTTTGAGACAAACTGCTTCTCACCATGGTAAGGTATGGGGTACTGTGGACAGATGTGCCAGAGGGACAATCTCGGTAGGTGCTGCTGTCAAACCTGTTCCATCTGTGTGACCCAAAGGGAAGCTCAAGGCTGAGCCTTTGCACTTCCTTATGGCACATTTTTAAACTGTTAAGAGGCACACTAGGCCAAGCCTTTAAGGTCACTGACAAATGATTTGTGATTTAACCTGTGTGCTGTTTAACTCAGAGTTTACTCTTTTAAACCAGACTGCCTGTGTGTTTGGCATACAGTGTGCAAACTCTCAAGCACTCCTCTGTTGAGGCTATAAATGACTACAGAGTCATTAGGGTTGGAAAAGACCTCTAAGATCATTGAGTCCAACCATTAAACTAACACTGCCGGGTCCACCACTAAACCATGTCCCTAAGCACCACACCTACACGGTTTTTTAACACTTCCAGGGATGGTGATTCTACCACTTCCCTGGGCAGCCTGTTCCAATGCTTTACCACCCTTTCAGTGAAGAATTTTTTCCTACCAGAACAATGCTTCTGTTTTTTTGGACTAAATCAGCTTCAGGATTTTACTTGTGTAGCAAGTAAATGGCTTCACAATGGCTTTACCATTGTAACTTTTTCTCTCTTATCTGCATAGAAAGCAGAGCTACAGGAGCAGGATGATAAATGCAAAGTAACACTGTAGAAACTTAATCATCAATTACTATGTCAGCCAGTCTTCCTCCTACTCACTGAAACCACACAGACCACCTTATGCCACCAAAGACTGACAGTTTGGCCACTGGTATCTGAGAAAACATGAGGATGTTCTCACTAGGTGTCTTCGGGGAACTGTACAAGTTCTTCTCCCTGTTACTACTGCACCCTAGACTGCCTAACATCTTGAAGCAATGAATGGGTCAGTGATGATACACGGGAGCTGGGAAGCAGATACAGCTCCCATGTTAACATTAAAATGATTCACTTGTCCCTGAATGTAGCTTCCCTACACACAAATAAAAATGGATTGACAGTTCCTTTTCATTTTATAGACCAGATATATCACCAATATCATAAAAGGTAAGAAGGATGATGTGCCTTCTGCCCTCCATACCTTGTGGCATCTGAGGCTGCCTCTGTGGCAATAATGAAGTGACTACCCAGCAGCAACAGCAACTCCTGTTGTGTGACATGGACAACAGACACTGTGTAAACAGCAAGGTGGGCTGCTGCTTTGCCAGCAGATCCTGTCCATTCCTTAGGTTAGTCTTTGTCCTGATGAAATAAACTACAGCTATGGCTTTTGAACAACTAAGGCAAAACGAGGACAGAAGAGGAATATAAACCTGTATGTTTTAGGTTACCAAGATCATTTCGAACAATATGGGGAAGAAAAAATTACACTGGCCTTGGACAAAAACTCCTTAAAAATAATGTTCCTTTTAATGTAATAGTTCACATTACACTAGAATGCATATTATAACCGAATTCATTATGTGTAATAACATCTGTAATCCAAAAATGTACAGTATAGCAGGAAGAGTTTGACAGTCAGCCCATCCTCTGCATGAGAAGACTACATCTGAGCGCTAAAGCTCTGGTTAGTTAGCTCCATCTTAGCAGGAGATCTCTGGGGAATATATTCACATCTGATTTCCATGCTTTCTACTATCTTTGCATCATGCTGTGCAGCCATTAGCCTGCTGCTCAACAACTTTAAAAAGAGACATCATCAAACCTGGAAGTCATAGCAGCACCAGCCTTAGGGGTAAACAGAAAACTGGATGCCATACTATCACACTGCAGGAGATTCTCTCTTCCATGTGAAGCCAAGTTTTAATTTTCCTATCCAGCTTAATCAAACTTCAATACACATATCACATCAGCATTGTCAGTCCTCTGTTTAGGGCTGGCTGAACACAACTATGGCCAAGTCCTAGATTCCTTTTTTTTTTTTTAATGCTTTAAAACTTGCCATTGTAATACACTGTAGGAACTGCATGTGGGGAGAGAACAGGTTACATCATTACAAGTCCAGTATACAGAGGTGGAGTGACAGCTGACAAATTAGTAAAATCTTAGTGATACTTATATAGCTCACTACCACAGTACTTATAAAAACCATATGTTTGAAAAAAACCCAAACATTTGACACTCATATTCATACCAAAATTACAACATTAAACCATAGAGAACAAAATCAAGGCCTTTGCATCTATTTTTTTTTTCCCTGCTAGCAAGTAGAAGTCCTGAATCTGTGTGGGCAGATCCCGAAGGAAATGCTGTGGGGAATGCATCTGTCCCTACCAATGCAGTTGCTACAGCAGGACCTAATGCTGTGCTCTGTGTTATTTGACACCCACACAGCAGAGATGATCCCAGCAACCACTGAATGCTGGCAACTCCCATTAGTCACAGTGAGATCAGCAGAGCCCCCTGAAATTGTCTTTGCTCCAAGAAGTTTCCAAGAGTAGGCTATTCTTGGCAGCTGTGGATGTCTGAAGTATGCAATACTGAAGGAACTTCACAGCCAAAACTTCCAGGAGTGCTCTAATACCACCCCAGTGCCTCTGACAGTACTAGAATAAACCATATCTTCTCTGTCCAAGCTTGTGAGCTAGGCTACGTTCCAGAGTGCCCATGAGGAATGTTTCCTACTTAAAACAGTATATAAACTTTTCAGCACATTTTAGAGACTTACAGCTTTCCTGGCCTTATCTTTTTTTCTTCTGAATGTTCTGAAGCGTTCTTTGGAAAGATTTGGTTCTACCTACTCCTTATGCATCTACTCTGCTTTCTGCATTTCCTTAAGGTGGCTTAAGACAAACACACTTTATGGTGCAATACTTCTCCCAGGTAAAGGATAATGAAGTCTCCTTTGCTGGGGAATGTGTATCACATCCCTCTGCTTACTTGCCTGTTTCCTGAGTTTGGCCCCTGTTTGTGAGAAGGTATGCAAGTGATTAGCAAATCAGCAAGAGCTGTACAACTTCCATTAGCAGTCCTGTTTGACTGCCCCTTGGAATGCCCATCCCACCCAGAAGAAAAAATGTCAGTGATACGCAAAACTGTGCGACATCATAAGCTCATGTGAAGCCTGAAGGTGAATATAGATATATAATAATGGCTGGGGATATATATATTTAAAAAAATAATATCTGGAATTATGCACAGAGGGATTTCCCATATCCAAGTGCCTAAATCCAAAACCTTTTTGTGTTTGCTCTGTAAGCCTGACTCTTCTCCTGGCACAAGGTAAGCCGGCTCTGCTCCCTTTCTGTCTCACCTATCTGCTGCTCAATGTAGGGATCAAGCCACCTCCAATTTCAAAATACCTTAGTAATCAAATCCTTTTCCTTCACACTGTGGATCAAAGGTCTGTGAAGATAAAAGCATCCCAATTTTTTTTCATTGCATTTTATTACACTTGGGACATTTTAATTTTATTGAATTTACTTTTTTGTTACTGTGGTGATCGCTGATCAGAGTACTTTTATGTGACAGTGGGAGTTTTTGCCTTGAGTAGCAGAACAGTGATCCATTTACACTGAAGTTCAGATTTTAGAGGCTTTAGTTATGCTTTACTGCATCACATTTTCTCTTCATTCAAAAATGGCAATAAGAAAAGCGTTTATCAGTACAGATGAGAAACAAGGCTTATTAGAATAGTAATTTATAAAGAAAAATGCTTTTTTTGAACTGGAGAGCATTCCAAATCCACTAATGTAGCTGTAATATGAAGTAATCACCCCGTTGTTTTGGAAGAATAACCTTTAAAGGGGAAGCATGTGCAACTAAAGCAGAAATCTAAGGCATCCCACTGAAAATAAAGCACTGTGGCTACACTGACAGCTGTGTTCACCACACAAAGAAAGTATTCTATACCTATTTGAACATAGATGTTTGTGTAACAGGAAACAGAATTTTGATCATTAAGACAAATTACCTCTCTGACCCTCCAGTAAGGAGATGCTAAGACTTTCAACACTAACAGATTTCTCTCCTGGACTCTGTCGTTTTGTGTCTACCTAAAACGGGATCAGTCACAGATTTTTCCCAACTCAGATTAGATTTCTCTGTGGGGAGGAGACAGTGGGAGAGTGAAGATCTTATTCTTTTTAATCATTATATTTCTCACAAACAACATCAAAGCTTCAGCGATTCACACCAAACAAAAGATGCTAACAGCAGCCCAGCTCTGTTCACGGCATTGTTAGGCAGAGACAGTAACCCCATGAATAGCAGGGCCAAAGGCCATGAACTCTGCTTCTGGGCAGATAAATACATAGTCAGGTACTCAGTGACAATGACAGCAGCTATTTAAATTTAAGAGAGATGTCTTTGAGGAAGATAAAGAAGCTCATGGCTTTCAAAACTTATGCGTGCCTCAGATTGCCCTGCTCACCTCTACCTTGGTGCTCCCTTGAACTGCTCCATTTTAGTGCTGGTTTTAGAGCTATTCAAGATTTTCCTGGGTATTGAGAGCTTTAAACATATAATAGTATCTACAAAATTGGATTTGCATTTCTCCATCCAGGATTATAGGGGGAACCTGGGAAGAGTAGAAACATTTATGTTCAGCCTAGCAAGTACTTCAAATGCTTTGAATGAAATGTGGAGGGACAGAGTCCTTCTCTATCACATCGTTTGACATACTTAGAAAGAAATGTTATCTCTCTGTCTGCAACTCCAAGAGCTCTGATATGCCTGTCTTCCTACAGAAGATAATGTCTGGCCTTGTAATTAAATATATCTGCAGATGATGTAGCTGCAAAAGCATCCATTCTGCTTGTAAACTTAGATTAAATGCACAGGGTATCATAAATGGTGGAGCCACAGAAATCAACAGTCATGGCTACCTTTGTGCTTTAACTTCTCTGGTTCAGGAGTTGACTTTCATACTTGAACTGGAAGTGCATATACACACAGTGATTTTTTTTTTTTCAAAGGTGTATACTCTACTTAAAATTGTGAGGCAGGAGACTAACCTTTTAATATTCCTTTGCAGAGAATATGAGAAAAGTCATGCTTACACTGTTACATCCTGATGCAGCCCTTTCTCAATTATCACTTCTCTCTCTTTCCCTCTATCCTTCAGTTACAATTCTGTGTGAGGAAATAACTGCATAAGAAATTCAGGGGTTTTGGCCACTCCTCTAAAAGTCCTGCTTGTCCAGAGTGGACTGTGTCTTGGCTTTGTCCTTACCCAGACAAGAGTCACTGGATGCAGTCAAAACAATGACATTTTCCTTCAGATGTTTCTGTCCTGTCTGTACAGTCAGAACAGAAATTTTTTAAAATTATTTAATCACAAAGACTCTATCGGTATGAACATTTTGGGAATGGCATCCCACCATTCTCCCATACCTAGGAATATTGATACAAAAGTCAAGGCACTGGTGTTCTCTTTTAGGTTAGCAACGAGTTAGGGGGCAGGGAGTTCACTAGCTGTTCACCATGACCAATATATAGACATTCCATGAAACATGTTTCCAAGTTGTTAAGAAGTGTTTTAACAAACCGACCAAACAAACAAACATCCAAACCAAACAAATAAACAACCAAACAAACAAAACCCCACAAAACAAAAGCCAGGACTGAGCGATTTGGAAAAATATGTTCATAGTAAGCAGTTTGATCATCTCTGTGTGATTGTCACTGAAACCAGCTTTTCGTTTGTAGCATGTTGACGGAAGAGGAGGATAACTTTCAATAGATCCTAAAGAATACCATAAAGATGCACACTTTTGGCAGAGTTTATTTCTGACATTTGATTTGGACCCAGAGAGTGAGGGATAATGCATTCCTGAAACTGCCTGGCAGATAGGCTTGGGATGTAGTATGTGATATGCCATGGACTGAGGCTGCACAGATGTTGGCAGATCAAATTAGTCTCACTTTCTGTTGAAATCCAGGGGGTAATATTATCCAAGGAAGAGCAGGTGCAACATATTCTGCTGTGTTTGTAAGAAATTTGCTTCAGAGGAAACTTAATCAGGCCAAATGCCAGTTCTGGGGGGAAGTTGGTAGCGAAGGATTATGTTAGTAAGTGTTTGGCCCAGAAAAAGGAGATTTTGGCACTGTAGAGGGATGTCTCTCTAGCCTTGAAATGGGAACTTAACTAGGTTCAGCACTTTTGTTGCCTTGCTGCTTATCTACTAATGATGAATCTAAACAAAGCCACCCAGAATGAATTCTCTTGAGCTTTTAGAAAACTCAGATACTAGTACTGTATTAAAAATTCCGGTTATGAAATAGGCATTAGTAAACTGTTTTTTCTTACCTCTTGCCCTTAATCTGAGAGCTTTTTTTTTTCCCTGCTACTATTTTACTAATAGAAAAGGTTCAGAAGAACTGTACAAGAAAGAAAAAAACAGGAAAAGAAGAAAGAATGCTTTTATTTGTAATTTTTGTCTTAAGTCCATCATTATTTCACAATGTAATATGAAAAGGCATAGTTTTGGTTTCAGAGCAACGATCTTTCTGTCTATGAGTATCATGAACACTTTTTTACAATAGGCACAAAGATCCTGATCCTTTCTTTTTCCTTCCCGAGAGCAAGGGGTGTTTCGTTTTGCTTTTGAAAATCAGAAGAATATCCCTTTTGCTAGGATTTAGGTAACTTGGTGAGATTTTTGATGAAACATTGTATTTCTAACAATAATTTTAGGAATTTACAAGTTTCTCCAAAATGCTTAGAAGAGACAGCAGAAAGAAGTACTTTTTCCCTTCAGACAAGAGTACTTCAACTTACTTCTGAGATAGTCATCTTAAACCAAAGCCGTCTCAAGTGAAAGGGCAGTTCATCGACAAAGATATTTGGGAGAAGATAGAAAAAACAACATTTGCCATTGACTTCAGTGAAGCTAAGCTTCACTGCAGGCTTTCACCCTGATCTGTGAGAAAAACTAAATAATTCATAATACTACAATTTCTGTTGCTGTTGTACTTAGAATTATCTGCCCAATGTGTAGCGAAGGACATGCAGTCATGTATGGAAACGTGTATAAAGATCTGAGGAAGTAGATTGAAAAGTTGGCAGATAAGGTAGAAGAGACAGCCAATAGAGGGAACTCAAATTGTACAGCAAATCTGAAAGAAGATGAATGGATAATTTAACAGCCATTCAGTTTTCAAGAAAGACAAAGCACAAACTACATTGCATCAGAAAAGGACTAGAAATGATGATGGATGAAACGCTTCAAGTAAGTGTTTAACGCAACAGAATCACAGTTGCCTGCAGAATTCCCAGCTGAGGGTAAATTCAAAGAACTAAATCAGCATCATATGAGACTGATATGGTTTGAAGAATTTTTCAAAATCCATTTAGTAGCAAGGCAGAAAACACTGATTGGCTGTTTGACTAAAATCTTGAGAGGAAAAGAGTTTGAAACATTCTGTCTCTTGCATGCTTGACATGGAATCAAAACCATAAACAACAGAGCTAAATAAGAAGTTGTTTATGAAATAATAACTCTTCTGACCAAACCCTTGGTTTCATGACATTATTATGAACAGATTAATCCTTTGCAACTATAGCAACACATCAGTTGAGCTACTGGTCCTTCAGAATTACTCTCCCTTTGGCAGCATAACGTGCTTGATACTGGTCAGAGCACTTAGGGCTACCAGGAGCTCTGTACATACTTTCCTCCCTGAAGTACCTGGCACATTTTTACCAGTGGTGAATCTTACTTATAATCACCTCTCTCTAGTATGCATGCTTACTTACAAAGGAGTACAGTATTATTCTTGCTAGTGTACCTCCATCGGAAAGAAGTTTAACACTAATTCATACTGGAAGAGCTGAACACTGGTGCATGTGTTAGATCCCTTTCCAGTCACAATTGGCTTCCTTCCACTAAAAATTTTTAGAGAGAAACTAAAAAATTCTCCTGTTTTCTATCAGGAAAATTAGTAATATATTCATTTAATCTAATTACACTTCTAGGCATCAGAAAAAAATATCCTGGCAGAAATGAAAAAGTAATGCATTCATGCATTACTTCATGACCTGGATCCTTCCTCAGTAAGACCTCGAAGGAATAAACAAACTTCAACCATGAGGAGATTGCAATAATTTTTTTTTTTTTTCATTAACTCAACCCCCTCACGAATACTGTATTTTTTTCTGGAACATAATTATTAAATACAGTCCTGAATCAGTAAGGGAAATAATTAATTCATATACACACAGAGTCAAGGGTTCACAGAGGTTAATCCTTGTATCTTCTCTGTATCACTTCATCTTCTGTATTCTACCTACAGAAAGTAGAAATCTAGCAGTCTTTTTAGGTTTAGTATATGGGCATATATACAGAAATACTTTTAGGTTTTCAAAACAGCTTCCATCAAGTATTAGTATTATGAAGATCAGCTCTGTGGATGACTGCAGCACAGGTTCCCTTTTATCTGAACTAATCTGAAGTTCAAGGACATTCAGATAGATGGCTCACCTTTGGCCTATGTATTCTCATGTGAAAGCCACTTCAGCAAAACTCAGGAGTCCAATTCAGCTTTGCTGTAACTGGTCATGACTCTCTTGACTCCAACAATGCTTCATATGCTTACCCCGAGTCTGAATTTATCCCTGTGGCTTCTCGGTCACTGGTCCTCCCTTCCAACTCAGAAACTGCCTACATAATAAAAGTGATTCATTAGAAACCACTGGGTTCCAAAGTACAGTGAACACTGAGACCTATATCTTTTTTATATGTGCTCAGTCATAAAAATGAATTTATATGGTAAATATTAGCCCCGCAACCATACTTTCATGAGCTGTAATCTTGTCAAAGCTCATAAGTTAAGCAAGGTCAGAATTGGTCAATATTTGGATAAGAATCTCTGGTGGGGAGGGGAAGAAAAGTATATATACACTGGAGGTCCTGCAGGGTTTGTAAGTTAGGACATACTGTGCTCCTCTTTAAAAGTATTTGATATCAGTCTTAGAATACAACAAAATGTTGCATTTGCTTTAGCACTAGTTTAGCCTCTGGCCACATCTCCACTGCATCTTGGCAGTTTCAGCTGATGTCCTTCGCCAGAGATGAATGGGATGTAGCAGATTAAGTTTTCTCCCCTCCACACCCCACTTCAACCTGGGAGGTTGGTACTCAGAAGTACCAACAAATGCCTCCACTGCTACCCATGCCCCTCTCCCTGAAGGAGTTTGTTGCTACTGCTACTATTACTTACACATTCTCTGTGCTTTATCTAACAAAATATGCTTAAGAAATATATCTCTATACACAAGAAAAAAAAAAACACCACTCTCCTCTCCTTATCTTATCCCATAAATAGCTTCCTCTAAGTATTTCATGCTCTTCCCCCCTTTGAGATCTTCCTTAAGGCAGCCCTGCCCCTCTCCCAGATGCACATAGTGTATTGCTGAAGTGTCTTTGACCTTTTCTTGTGCTGGAGGAGCTTTCATGTAACTGGAGCTATACCTGGTGAAAGGGTGCTGTGGGCACAGCAGTACATAGTCCCAAAAGACACCTAAATAATTGAAGGTGGTAAGGAAAAGTCACTGCTATGCAGTAACTTTCTGACAAACAGTTTAGTCACACATCTGAGGTAATATATGGATGCAGAAGGGAACTGGAAACCCATCTTGGTTTTTCCTAGTGCTGGAGCGCGCAGTGCCGGCATGACTGCTCCTCCCCCACGCTTTATCACGGCTACTACGAACAGCTTTTACAGTAAAGGGGATAAAATCCTGCACCTATGGCTGTGTAGCAAGGCAGCTGCATTGCAGTGGAAGGACTGCAAGTGGACACTGAGGTCCTAGGCCTCGGGAGATGGGAACTCTGCCAACTGGGGTTCCCTCACCACCGAGCCCAGCTGCCTGCCAGCCCACAGCCTGCCTGCTGCACCAAGGAGAGACAAGGAAAAAGGGTGTTTCTGAAACTGTTGAGTTGATGTGGGGGTATCCTCTGTCAGACTGTTGAAGACCAAGCCTCTTCCTTGTAAGGCAAATAATAAACTAGGCATTAAGAACCTGGATACCAAACTAGACAGATCACTAGCAAAGCTGTTTGTAAGAGGCATGCATCAAAAATAGTGGTGTGGAAGAGCAGTACATCAAGGGGTTCTCCTGCAATAAAATGGAGAATAAAAACTGCAGCCAGGAGGTAGAAAACCCTGATGAGGCTACAGCCAAATAAACTTAAATAGCTTTGGGAATAAATTGGTGGTTTAATCCGGATCAGGAACAGGTGCTATGAATGTAATTCAGTAAATGGTTGAGAGCCTGCCAGAAGGGAGAAAAATGTGTTGCTTTTGAGATAATTTCCCAGAAGCTGCATAAAAGCAAATTGATTACTGGAGTTTAATAATTAAAACAGGGCTAGATATATAGTAATCAAATGAGGTTTTAATTACATCTCAAGAAGAAATAAAATCCAATTTGTGCACTTGGTATCAGAGAAATCCTACTGAAATGCTTTGCTAGCTGGAAAAAATAAAATAAAAGCTAATTTCCATAGGAATTATAGTATTCAGTTTAATTAAAAGACTAGATCAGAATGAAAAAGTCCCAAAGTGAAAGGACACTAAATACAGAAGCAGTGGTTCAAACATCAAATCAATGTCTGAATAAAGACATTTTATAGACCCAGTGCAAAATTTGCACTGTCAAGTATCCCTAATCTAAATTAATGTGTTACAAAATAAAGTTTCTAAAAATTACACTATATATTTTGTAGGTATTCCACTGAATTAATTGCTGGTGCTATGGTAAAAATTAATATCAAAGACATGGTTTATTCTTTCTTAAATACTCCTTTTAATCAATTTCATCAAAGTTAATGTTAGTAGTTAACCATTCTTGTTATTTACCTGGTGGCCTCTGTTACACCTGGGTTATTAGACTCGAATATGCACTTAAGTCTGTATTGTTAAGAAATATATGTGTATTTACTTTTGGATTTAAAATATGTTTACAGCTTATAAGACAACAGTGATTACTGTAAAACTGTGGGGTCCTGAATACATTCCCAACCTACTCAGGCTTCTGTTCTCTGCTGTAGTTGGTGCAAAGCTAATTGATCTAAGCACCTCAAGCCCTCACAATCCCTTTGGCACTGTAGGTGACAGGGCTGTCTCCTGCCACAAGAGCATGGCATATGCTGAGTTCTGGAGGGCCAGGCACAGCATGTGTTTGCTCCCTGGCACTGGTCTTGAAAACATCATGGTCTTGTGGTCAGTCATGGTAAAAAAGGATACAGAAAGGACACAGACATAGCCGAGAGCTGCAGAGCCACACTGAGACAGAGTCTGCTGTCCCAGTGAACTCCATCTCCTCTGTGTTGCCTGTAGCTGGTATAGGTTCCTGGTGTAGCATTTATAACAGGAACAGCCTGTACTGCAGGTTGTGCTTACAGATCCTGGGGCTGACGGGGTGTGAGTGCAGAACACCATCCTTGTGCTCAGAGAGATTTGAAATACACTGATTTTTAAATACTGATTTAACCAACAGGGGTGTGTTTTTATATATATATATATATATATATATTGTTTTTAAGTTAAAGTGTATATTGGAAAAATACTTCACGAAAACTCTTGCAAGATTTAGGAAATACCAGCGAGCTTAACTGACAGGTGATGGATACTGGCTTTGCACGGAAGGATCTGATAAGTTGCTGTCAAGAGTTGAGTGTCTAATGTGCTACCTCTAGACATCGAGCTGGCAGTGGTAATGCAGGTGCTAATGGTAACACGAGTGAGCTTTTCAGGTGTTTTCAGCTGTTTATAATGTATTACTGCTCCTCTGTTTTGGACTCCACCAAATCAGGTTTAAGGAATTCACAATGGTCTGAAATAAAGACATAAAAATTGAGAGTTCTGAGGCATGGTGATGGGAATGTTAAAAATCCGCATCCATTCTGCCAAAACAATGACCGTCACAGCGAGCAATACTATATGGGGCAGAGAGTGCAGTGAACTCTGCCTCTTACCCCAGGCCCAAGATTGCAAAATAATCTGCCCAGTTTGTCCCACATTCTGAGGAAATAATTTCAAATGGATTTGCATTGAGTTCCACACAAATCAGCTTCTTATTCATGGTGTGATTTTGCAGGAGTGCTGAGCATTCATATTTCCTACTGAAGTTAACTGAAATTGCAAGTTTTCAGCACATCTTAAAATCAGACCATTAACCCTTAATTACCATATAATAGCTCAATTAAAAATCTACCAAGACTTACTTAAGTAGCAAGCCAAGCTCCCATGACTTGCAGACTAGCTATAAAAGAATTCAGTTCTTTAGTGGTGTTTGGGCTCTGGGGACCATTTAAAACAGTTGCTGTTAGCCCTGCTGTTTAAAACAAAAAAATATCAAGTGCAAAGGTACCTACTTCCCCTCTCCTTTCTTTTCCATACAATTTTCCGCACTTTCAGAAGTGCAGAAAGAACTTTTGCTGTCTTCTTTCTCTTTTTTTATTTTTTACTCTTGCACCAACTCTTTCTTTCAAATGACAAATACGTACTTTCCATGCTGTCAGAAAAAACATGCAGCAAACCCCACTTCTTGCTAGTTAGAAAAGCTGCAAAAGAAGAATACTTCTCTGTCCTGAAAGGACACATTACATGACTGCTTGGGAGGTAACTGGTTAACCCTTTCTTCACATGCAGTGCTGCTGTAAATGAGGTTTTGTCTCTCTTTAATGTAGGTACAAACCCAAGTGAAGCACGTGTGGTCTTTTCACATAAGCATTTGATATTAAAGGGGAAGGTAAAATAAACTTCTAGTAAAGGCATGCAGGAATTACATAATTTTGGGACTGTATCAAAGCCAGGTGAAACCAGATAAAAGATTCTTACTGGTCTCTGTGAACTTTGGACTGGGTATATAGAAAAGATGTGATTTCAGTGCAATCTCAAAGGAAAACTCATTTATTTTTCTTCATTTTGAGCACACACTCTTTTTTTTTTTTTTCCCTCCAGCTTGGCAAAGCACAGTACTGTTGTGGTTTACTCATCGGTAGGAAAAAGTAATCTAGCACCAGGGAGATTATTTCAGCTTTGTTAAACTTGTCATCGAACCAGTGAAACCCCTGCTTATAAATGCCAGCAATCAGATAGTCCTTTTGAGGAATCCCTGTGCCTGAGGCTATCTTTACAGATTACCAGAAAGCTAAAGTAGTTGAGCAGCAACTCTGCCATTTTATGTGAATTTTTTTACATTTTTGATGGCTTACTTAAAGCCCCAGGTGAAATGAGCGAGATAGATGAAAAGATCTCAGTGGGAACAATAACCTTTACAGGTATGTACACCTAGGGGCAAGGAGGGTGTGGTGTAGATTTAAACTCTTTTTTTTCCCTGTTACTCCATGAACTGTCCATCAAAGGAGTTGATACAGTGTCAATATTTTTTCATTTATCCTCTTTTTAATCTTCTTTCAGTGTCTAGTGAAGCTGAATGTGAAACTGAAGCCTATGCTGGACTCCGTGGCAGTAAATAGAGGTAAATGGGAGGAGCTGCACCAAAAAAGACTTCCTTCTCAGGCGACATCCTCATCCTCCTTTTCCTCTACCTTTACGATGTCTCTCAAAGACATAAATTAAGCCTGCAAATATCAGTGTAACTTTACAATAAGTGCTGTCTGAAGGGTTTTCATAAGCTTAGACTAAACATTTTTTAAGAAATTGTTTTGCAGACAGACTTACTGATTGGATATTATCTTGATGGCAGCATAGTTTGCTTTTACTGGGAGGCTCAGTGGTACTGAAAGGAAGGCCTGCAGTGAGATTACGCTGGTATCTGGAGAGACACGGGAGACTTAACATAAGAAGCATTCATTCAGCTCCACTACATTTCAACTGCTGCTGTAAAAATCCGTAAAGCTGACAACAGACTGAAATATAAGAACTCACAGCTTAATAAAATTAATAATACAGAGCAGAAGTGGGATGCAAGCTGGCCAATTCATATGAAAGGAGCTGCAGAATAGTATGTAATTACATTGTTGTTTTGCATCTCTTCAGTACATGTTATGAATCAATTATGCCTGCTTTTGTGATGTTCCTTTCCTACTCTCCCTTCTCTTTTAAGCCTGAACATTCTGAAAAGCCTGCTTTGTATTCTAAAGAAGTATTTTTTTACAACAAAGCTTCTTAGTGATTGATCAGGGCTTTTAGAATTGCCTACCTTTGCTACATTTAAAAACAAACTTTATTATCTTTAAGAGCACCAAGCTGTCCCTTCTTCCCTGAGAAATTCATATGAACAGAGCAGCAAATTTCTCAGCAAGGGGAAGTTTGCACAAGGGCAAAACACTGCATGGTAATTTCAGAGTGTTTTTTTTTCTTTTAAAAAATGCTCTTTTAACACATTAATTTTTTTTTTTTTTTTAATTACAGTGTCCCTCAAGGAAAAGATTAATGGGCTTTTATGAAAATAGAGTACAAATAAAAAAGGAAATCTGTTGCCTTGTGCTTCAGGTTTATATTACATTGAAAAGTGGACCAGGGATAAACCTTCCTGGTATAATTTCCAGTTGAAATTAATATTTTGAAATGGTGGAGAGGGAGAATATCATCACACTGGACTGACTACCTCTTACTCTCTTGCAGGTCTTTCAGTACAGTTTCAGATGCTATTACTACAGCTAGCACTGCTCTAGTCAAGGCTCATATGTAGCCATCAGTGGTAAAGGTGTCCATAAAAATCTAATCAAACATGATACATGACAAAACCAAACATCTAGTTCTGTGTGATGACCCTGGTATTACCTGAAAGTTGGTCTCTTTTCATTAGTGCAAGGATCACTAGTGTAGCAAACTTTGATCTATGATTTGAGGTTTCTTTCTCTGCTGCATGACCAGACACAAAAGGAGTCGTGTTGCAGTACTAACGGGTGCCCATTCATGGGGGGGAAAAAGCCTTTGTACTCCATGAAAAATGGGATTCTAATTATAGGGTTGTCTCGCAGCAGAAATTAAAGCTGAATTCAGCTTAGTTTTACACCTGTGCCAAACTCCATTTACTTCAATGGAATTACCTTGAACTGGCACTAACTTCATGGAAATGAGAACCTGGCCCAGCTGACCAGATGCTGAAAGAGCTTTCCTCCTTTCTAAAGAAAGTGAGTCGTTAGCACCTTAGAAAAGCTGACTACATCTGTCTGACAATCAAACAGAAACAACAGATCTGCTGATCACTTCTTTAAAAGAAACACAACAAAACAAAAAGGCTCTGTGCTTCTAACCACAGCATGTAGGACAATAGCTGGAAATGCAGTAGCATTGTGAGCCAATCTGTTAGTGCACAACAGAACCACATCACTTTCTCTAGCAGAAAGAAGCAGGGAAAGACCAGAAATGCAGACTGCACAGCAGTGAGTACATGCACCAAATGGAAATGTTTCTATTTTTTTACCACTTCTTTCTTCTCTGAATAAAGACAGACACAGTATAGTGAGTAGCAAGCCATACAAACTTACAATACATACATTATGGGAGAAGCAAATACTAGGAACCAACAGTACTGCTGGCAGGTACACAGAGATTTCCTGAATTTTGGTATTGCATATTGCTAAGTATAACATAATTTATAATGCATACCCTACAGCCTTCCCGAAGGTTGAGTCTCCCCTCATTTCCTCTCCCTTTTATTGGCTTCAGTGCACTGTTGCCCATGGCAACACCCACCGGCAGGGATGGGGATTCGGCACCACCGCAAGCTGACACACAGCTGAAGCTCTAACAATGTCAACCATCAATCAAGTGACTGTTTGTAATTGCCTCCATCTATTTCTCCTGTCTTTTGGTATCTTTGCCATTGTGGGTCAAAATTCAGAAACTGCTGACTAATGTTATGGTTCTGCTCCTCCATCACAAGGAAGAAAATGAGAGCACACAGCTCGATCTTATCAAATTGTTCTCAGGCGAAACGAAGCAACCCGGCTGAAACCGGGGGGCCCAGCAGTGCATCTCACAACAGCATTTGGTCTCTGAAACTAAACAAACAAAGATTTTATAGTATTTTTTTAAAACAAAAATTGTTGGAGAGAAAATGAAGATTCTTTGGGGAAGCATGCAGTACAGTAGAGAAATGTATTCCAAGCCTATTATATTTTAAGATGGTGGAAAACACTTTTAGCTGCTGCTCAGAAGCTTGATAGACAGAAATTTTATCTGGTTTTCAGTATTTCCCAGTATTTCAGTCAGTTTTGCCAGACTCTTCCAAGATATGCACAGGAGAGATGACTGTGTAGATTATTTAATTTCATTCTACATCTTTCACTTACTTCTCTGCCTGCTGAAAAAGGAGACATTAAAAAAGCCATTGAAATCATCTTAATTCTGTGAGTGTGTATAAAACATGGGTCCAAAAAAGGTGAGGACAAATTAGAGGGCACGTGGAGAAAACTACTGTTACCCAGGACAGTGCTAGCAAAGTGCTGCTTGGCCTTTCCCTGCAGATGCCCAAGACATCAGCAATAGACAAGGAACCACTTACTTGCTTCAGCAGCTAGTGGAAATTTGGCCTTAAATGAGGCCTCTAGAATTTACAATTCCAGTGCTAAAATGTTATGAGCATGTGTGTTATCCATAGGATCACACAAGCTTTATTGTCCCCCAAAGGTGCTTTAAGCTGGCTCAATGGCAATGCCATTTTTCTGGGTGTCCTACTGACTTGTGCTAACTGCCACCTGAATTCAGTCAGGTTTTTAGTCCCACGGATTAAGGAGCCAGGCAGCAGCCCTCACTTTTTCACCAGAAAAATGCTCAGGAGAAGATCTGCATCTTCCTCCCCATCTTCAAACATAGTTCAGGCCAAACAGTAATTCCACTGAGGATTCCCGCCTGTGAGACCACTTACCAAAATCAACCTTTCCTTGCAAAAAAAACCCCAAAACAACAAAACAAACACAGAACTGTCCTGGAATTGCATAGGGTAATCAGGAAGAAGCCTGACACTCAAATATTCCTTGATTTGGAGCAGGTTTTTGAACTGCTGGGGCATCTTCCCCACCAGCCTGTGGGGAGTCACAAGGGTGGTCTTGTCTCCTGCCCTTGTGCCAAAGCCCCTTACATATGCTCAGCAAGGAGACAAGGATGCCCGCTGAATACAGCCCCAATTTCTGCACGACTCCTGGGAGATGCATGGAGCAGACAGGCTTTGCTGGAAGAGTGCAGGAGAGGCTTACATGTACACCCTCCTGGATTAAAGTGCTCCCCTGCAACATGACACTGTGACCCCCCCAGAAAACCGAACACTGTTCCAGACAAGGAGCACGTGGGATGAGGCTCTGCTGTAGCTCAGGCAGAAGGGTTTCCGACCTCCCAGGAATGAGATGCCCAAAAGGTGTCTTTGGCCATAGTTCAAGTAGTAAAATAAGACAATGCCCTCCCAGCCTGGGGCCTACAGACAATTGAGAACAGCTTCATAACATGATGAAGATGTAGACATCTGCTTCTGTCAGGACATGGTTTTGCTCCTGCTCCAAAGCAGAGTCTCACAGGGTCAGGCAGCAGTGGCTCCCAGAAGTTTACACTGAATGCCTCATGTGGCGGTGGACACAATTCTCCATGGAGCCAACCCAGACTATTTACAGGGCCAAGGTCTTGCCCAGAAGGTCGATTGTATGTTTTGTAATCACAGAGCAGACAAGGATGTTTCATTTTAGCTCAGGTATTTCTTCAGATGGTGTCCTTGGTACAGCAGCTGCATTTTTCTGGTCTGGTGACCTTGCCAATTGTTCCTTCTTAGAGTGCACTGCAATCTCATAATGTGCCTGTAGTTACCAACAAAGCCAATACTAGTACTCACAAATTGTTTTTGAAAACTGCAACCAGCAGTGCCTAAAGTCATTTGTAGTATTTGGATGAAAAATAGAAGTGTTTCAGTCTTCAGGCCAAGTACTTACCTTCCCTTCCTATTTAATAAAATTAAAACAATTTTAGTTACTGATAGGTCACTTATGCATTGAGTGAAATTTCAAAACAGGTTTATTTAAAGCTTATGTAAAATATATTAACAAACACTTCCAATGCTGAGTGTTCTGGGCAAGAAAATGTAGAGCAAGAAAGGTTTTTCTTACTGGCTTTGTCAAAGGAATGAAAGATTTAGAGGAAAGTCACGTAAAGGGTTTCTAACATAGTAATGAAGTGGGAGGTATAGATCCGCTGAAATGAGATACTCCAGAGATTTCCATCACTTGAATGTGCCAGTATTGGAATGCATACTGTATATTGCTTGTTACCTTTTCTTTCTTGGATTAATTTAATTACAAATTTATAAGCATGTTGCCACTGCATCTTACAGTTGTATGGGGAATACCATTATAAGCCCCGAACCTTTGCCTGTGGGGAACAACTGACACATGCACAGAAGTACGCTGTGTGTGTTCTAATGGAAGTGAATCTCACATACTTGCAAAATGTGTAACTTTTTAAGAAGACTTCTGCATCCTTTTCCTTTTTTTGCAATTTAAGACCATTGCTCTGATTGTTTTGCTTTAGTAGATCAAACTATGCTGATCCAGCTTTTTAAAGCATGTTTTTTGAAATTAACAACTTGGTTTTATCGGTCTCTCTAAAAAAAATGAATAAAACACTTTTATTGGCTTGCTGTGATTTTCTTTTTTTGTTATTGCTTTTTTGCTTTGAAACTGCCTTGTTGGGATGAATCAGAGCTGTATCTAGTGATTACTGAATCACACATGTAGAAGGTCCTGGAAACACGTGAGACTGAGTGGCCCAGATACGATTTTTGACACACTACCTTGCAAGCACACTCAACTTCTTCACTGGGTACACTTGGCATCAGTTTGGAATGACCAGAAACCAAATCTGGACAGTGACTCTTCCAGAGCTGTTCACATGTAATTACACAGATTATACAGTCTGTGATCTGGGTGCATCACTGTTCAGTAGAAACACCATGGGGTATAATGTCCCTCCAAAGCACAGTTACATTGTTGAAATACCTTCGGAAAAGTTGGAAATCACTTCTAGTTTTTAAAGCTGCAGGAAAGCCAGCGGATTGTGCCAAGGTACAAACACACTTCCTGCCTTCTGCCAGCCGCAACGGATGGCGGATCTTGATGGGCTGTAAGAGGGATGTTTCAGGTTGAAAAAGCCCACCACAGCAATAAAATACTTCCTGTGCTCCTGGACTCCGTGTTTAGCTTAGGGTCTGCTTTTACACCACGTACTGCTTAAGGGAACCATCACAAAACATTCAGGAATACAATTGATTTTTACTCTTTATTCTTTCCAGCTGCATGGGATACCCAAAGGAGGGGGAAATCCCGGTCTAGGCGGCGACTTCAGGAGGCTCGAGCTCTTTGAGCCAGTTCGGAATCTGCGCGGGAGACAGGCCGGGAACACAAGAGGGCGGGCAAACGCAGGGAACGTGGTTGCTTTCCCGGGTACCAGCCCGCACGGGCACCGGGGCGGCCGGACAAGCCTGGGCAAGCGGCCGCCGCCATCCCCCCGCCGGGGGGGCGCCCCCAATCCCGGCTCCCATCCCGGTGTCCCGGGCCGTGCCCCTCGTCCCGCCCGCACCGTGACAGCGGAACCCGCCGCCGGCTCGGGGAGCGCTTCCGGCCCGGCGGCGCCGTTGCCATGGCAGCGAGGCCCCGCTTCCGCCCGCGCCGCGGCGGTGGCGGCCATGGAGGCCGCGGCGGTGCCCGACGGGCAGCACACGGCCGTGGTGTACGGGCTGATCGGCGGCGGGCGCTACGCGGAGGCGGTGTCGCTGCTGAGCCGCGGGCTGCAGAAGAGCAGCCGCTCCCGGGGCTGCCTCTCGCTGCTGGGCTACTGCCACTACCAGCTGCAGGAGTTCGCGGCGGCGGCCGAGTGCTACGAGCAGCTGTCGGCGCTGCACCCGCAGCTGGCCCCGTACCGGCTGTGCCACGCGCAGGCCCTCTACAAGGCCGGCTCCTTCGCCGAGGCCCTGCGCGCCGTCAGCCCGCTGCTGGACGTGCCCGCCTTCCAGCGCCGGGCCCTGCGGCTCCAGGCCGCCGTGCACTACGCCCAGGGCGACCTCCTGGCGGCACAGAGCCTGGTGGAGGAGGAGCTGGCCGCCACCGCGGATGGTGGCCCCGGCGCAGCCGAGGAGCCGTCGGAGCGGGCCGATGCCGAGGTTAACCTGGGCTGCCTGCTGTACCGGCAGGGCCGGCACGAGGAGGCCAGCGGCAAGTTCGGCAGCGCCATGCAGGTGCTGGGGTACTGCCCGGAGCTGTCCTACAACATGGCTCTCTGCTCCTACGCCGCCAAGCAGTACCCGGCCGCCCTCAAGTACATCTCCGACATCATCAAGCGTGGCATCCACCAGCACCCTGAGCTCAGCGTGGGCATGACCACCGAGGGCATCGACGTCCGCAGCGTGGGCAACACGCTGCTCCTGCACCGCACGGCCCTGGTGGAGGCCTTCAACCTCAAGGCGGCCATCGAGTACCAGCTGCGCAACCTGCGGGCGGCCCAGGAGGCGCTCACGGACATGCCCCCGAGGGCCGAGGAGGAGCTGGATCCCGTCACGCTCCACAACCAAGCACTGATGAACATGGACAGCCAGCCTACTGAAGGGTTTGGAAAGCTGCAGTTTCTCCTCCTGCAGAACCCCTGTCCGCCAGAAACTTTTGGTAACTTGCTACTCCTCTATTGCAAGCATCAGTACTACGACCTGGCAGCTGATGTGCTGGCAGAGAATACCCATCTGACTTACAAACTGCTCACACCTTACTTGTACAACTTCTTGGATGCCGTTATCACTTGTCAAACTGCCCCTGAGGAGGCTTTTCACAAGCTGGATGATCTAGCAGGGACAATGACTGAGCAGATGAGAAAACTCACGAAGCAGGTACAGGAAACAAGGCAAAACTGGAATGATGAAGCTCTGAAAAAGGCAGTTAATGAGTATGATGAGACTCTGGATAAATATGTACCTGTCTTGATGGCCCAGGCAAAGATTTACTGGGACATGAAGAACTACACAATGGTAGAGAAGATCTTCCGCAAATCAGTGGAGTTCTGCAAGGAACACGAGGTGTGGAAGCTCAACGTGGCTCACGTGCTCTTCATGCAAGAGAACAAGTACAAAGAGGCTATCAGCTTCTATGAGCCCATAGTTAAGAAGCACTATGACAACATCCTCAATGTCAGTGCCATTGTGCTAGCCAACCTCTGTGTTTCCTACATCCTGACGAGCCAGAATGAAGATGCAGAGGAACTAATGAGCAGGATCGAGAAGGCAGAAGAGCAGCTGTCCTATGACAATCCTGATAAAAACACCTACCACCTCTGCATTGTCAATCTGGTCATTGGTACCCTCTACTGTGTAAAGGGAAACTATGACTTCGGTATTTCCAGGATCATTAAAAGCCTGGAGCCGTATAACAAAAAGTTGAGCACTGACACGTGGTACTACGCCAAGCGGTGTTTCCTGTCCCTGCTGGAGAACATGTCCAAGCACATGATCATGCTGCGTGACAGCGTCATCCAGGAGTGCATTCAGTTCCTGAAGCAGTGTGAGCTGTATGGGAGAAACATCCCAGCTGTCATTGAGCACCCCCTGGAAGAGAGTAGGATGCACAGTGGGAAAAACACAGTCACCTACGAAGCCCGGCTTTTGAGGGCACTGATGTATAAGATCATTGGGTGGGCTGAGTAAATGGCATTAACCATGCAGCAGAAATGGGAACTTTGTTCTTTTCATATGCTTGTGAGGTGATGCTTACCCTTGCAAAGATCTTTAAAGATTTTGTGCTGTATTTTAACAGCATTCAGTGGAAAATAGAGTATTTTCATTAAATTAACCTGCATCAAATAACTAGGGGCATTCTCAGTAACCTGTCATGTTAAATGCAGCATAAGATGTGTTGACCAAGACTGTCACTATAGAAATATCATAGAGTTTTCACCTATAAGGTAATATTTTATCCTTCTGAAATTTTGACCAAGTTTCTTTTCATTTGCTGATGGTTGAAAAAAAAAAGTATCTCTCTTTTCTAGCAGAGTTTGAAGAAACAGTTGTTTTAATTCTCTAATTTGTGCCTATGTGCAAAATGTTTCTTTCTTCTGCTTTTTCCGAAGTATTTTTAGCATGTTGCAGACCATGTTGATTGTATATTTGAATACAAGAAATGGCTTTATATTAAAAAATCAGTTGTACAAACATGAACAGTGTCTTGCTAACTCAGTAATAATGCAGGAGTATTCTAGCAAATTCTATACCTAATACAGGGACCAGGAATATAATCCAAGAAGGCTCTGTTCGGATGGTACCTCAAGTTTAGATCTACCCTTGCAGTAAAGTTTGTTATGGCTGGACATAACTGATGTCAGAGACACTGCTCAGTGCTGCCCTTCGGCTTCTGAGACCCCCAGAGTCCTGTGCCTGCACTATCTGGTGTTAGCTGTTGCCCTGAAAACCTGTCTGGTAGCAAGGGCTTACTTAGTAATTCAGTCTTCCATGTGCAGCCCCTCTAATCCAAGCACCATTCTTAGAATATACCAGTCTCTGGTAAGAGACTCTGTGAATGTGAAATTATATTATTCTCCAGATTTCTAAAAAAAAAATGTAACTTCCATTTCATGCAAGGCTTATGATTCTACCCTTAGGTGGTAGAAATCTGCTTCTCAGTTTTCTGCTTGTGTTACTGTCCCTGCATCTCTCAATTCCTCTCTGAAACTCTATGCTTAGTTCCCCTACTTGGCATTTCCATCACATTCCCATCAGTCTATTTTCTCAACAGTCTTCCCATCCCTTTTCAACCATATTATATGTTTCACAGTGAAGTGAGACCAAAACACCTTCCAGTAGTCTTATGCAGACTGTTTCTGTGCCCCATGGCTGCTCTCCTTTTTGTGTATTCTGCCTTCCGAAGAAATGTGTGAGATGAAGTTTTTAAAATAAGGATCAAAGATCTGTGGCTTTTACTCATTTGGTTGCCTTTGACACTGGCTCCCTGAAGAACTGTCATGGGAGAATTTTGTAATCAGTCTGCATGTCCCTCAAAATTCAGTTTCTATGGTGTGGTTTACCTGGAAGGAAAGAGAACAGCCTTTTTTAAACTTTTGAAGCAACTACAAAGGAATAGAATACTTAATCCTTCCAGAGAGTTTATGTAAATAGGAACTCAACAGGCCTGCGGCCATTTCAACATAGAGCAAGTCAACTCTTACCTGCTGGGATAGAAACCTGTCAGGGCTGAGCATACTGTGTGCAGCTAAAGGAAATGGCGGTGGGTTAGGTAATGCTACAGCTTACCCCAAACTTCCCAGAACAGTAAAGCAAAATCAAATTTAACAGTGTCAAGAATGGCAAGGTGTCCTAGAGAGGCCTCCATAGCTCATCACTAGGCCATTAAGCCCCTGATTATTGTGACATTAAATATTGCCCACAACTGCTTCCCCACGAGGAGGAGATCTGTGATATCAAATTTTGTTCACCTCCATGAAGCACAGCAGCAGGCTATAAAGCATTTTTCTAATTTACAGTGCAATTGTATTATATATTATGCAGCATAAACAGCATGACCTTTACAAAAAAGGTTTTAAAAGCCACACCACCTAACAGCATCTGAAGTGCAGTAACAGGCAATGTCCTTTATTTAATATTCATTTCTGTAAAAGTCACTGAACTTTTAAGAAAAAATTCACTTTTCAGATTCATGCCCATGCAAATGCTGAAATCCCTCTAATGGAGAGCAATTTAGACTTTCCCATGGCTCTTTGGTGATGCTCACATGCTCTCAGGTTTCCATACAGCCAGTGTGTGACTTCCCTGAGGGCACTGCTGCCAGGATTCACAGCCCCAAGCACTTAATCTCTTCCTTGCCTTCCGTGGCCACACAAGGATCCACCACGAATAGGCAGAGGTGACAGGGCCAGCCAGCTCTGACACACACTCCCTGATCCATTCCAGCCTCCAGGGAAGGCACCGGGCCCTCAGCTACAGGGTGGGAAGGGAGAACAACCATGGAAAAAATGAAAAAAAAGTCCCCATAAATGGCCATGGAATTATGCAAGCTGTGGCTGTTTCAGGAGATACGGCTAGAGGGCAGCCGGTATGCTTGGAATTTGCTTCATCCTGTTGCAACACAACAGATGTACAAAAAAAGCCAGGAGAAAATGTAATAGCAGCATTTTTCCCATTTTTCCCATTTCCTTCTGCTTTTATGTGCTTTTCCTCACAGAGTACACTGCACATCCAGACAACCCTGGGTTTCTGAGCAAGTTGGGTGATACCGAACACCATAACTGTAACGTGAAGAGGCCTCTGCTGCTGAAAGGAGTAGGAGAAGTGGCAGAGCTGAGGCACAACAGGAGGCAGCCCAGGACTGTCTCTTTCTCCTCTGCTGCACTAACAGATGCTTCCACGTGGAGTCTCCTCTCCATTCCAGCAGTTTTTTCCACCCTGTCCACCACCACCTCTTCCTCAGCAACAACCACCCAACCATCCCACCTCAGTGACATGCCAGGACAGACACCCGAGCCCTCATCTGTCCTGCCTGCCTGCCCGTCCTGCACCCAGCAGAACTGGGCTCTGCGGTCATGCAGCTGACATCTTTTGCAGCATAAGTATGTTGCCTCCTCCAGTGGCAAGCAGCCATTTATAGCATCTACCACTGCAAAGCACTTCGGTCATGAAAACTACATAAATGTTACAACCCCTTTTATTACCATCTTTATACTGCATTTAGTGTTATCACTATGTGACTTACACTCAAAATACATTTTTAAAGCAAAGCACATACATTTTTATTTAGAGAGAAGGGAAGACAGCAAATAACAATTTATGTGTCTTATACATATAGTAAAATCCTCCTAAGTTAATGCACTAAGCTAGCACAGTCCTTCTTTTGTCCCACCCAAAAATCACTGTTTCCATTTAAAAGAATGCAAAAAAACCCACTACCCGGAAATGGCTGACCACATTCCCAGGGCCTGCAGCAGGAAAAGGGCTGCAGATAAGCACGGATTCCAAAGCAAGAGCCTCTGTTTGGGTTTTTTTATTGTGAGAAAGGGGAAAGAAGTCCTCAGCCCTCTGTTAGGGCATCAGTATTTGAAAGGTGAGCAGCCCAAGATGCCTCCCATGTACCTAATTGCCATATAGAGACCAAACTCCAGGATTTTGTTTGCACTCTTGCATTTTGTTCTTACAGGGCATCTTAGGAAATGTTCTTGTCCTCAAACCTTGCAAGGGCTTGCCACCCATGTTGCAGCTGACAAGCTGTATTGTACTGCAGTGGTCACATCCTTTTTTCCCACTTACCCCTGCAGTAATCACAGCACACGTTGCACAAGCAAAGGCCTCAAACTACCATTCTGCCAGCAGCCCATCTGAGCTGGCAGGTGGAGCAGGGGGGGTGTGGAGGGCCTGAGATGTGATTTGCTTTGTGCCCCACCTTGGATCCCCTTTGTGCTCAAGTTTCTGTAGCTAATCAAATGTGTGCTGACATCAGCAGCAGCAGAACACGGGTAGTGGATGCCAGGGACACTTTGTGATCAGCTCCACAGTCAGAGCTGATCAGAAAATTTCAGTAATCAAGAGGTGACTGACTTTATGGTAAGACAGAGAAAAAAGATGAGTCTTCTTGTACAACTCTAGGGGGAACATGATTACTGTCTTGGGAAAGTTGCAGATCTTTCTACTGGGTAAACAAGCCCCTTTAGAAGATGAACAAGGAGAGGAATGTTATTTCTCTAGAAATTGTGAGGTTACAGAAAAGAATAGAAACTGATTTCAACAGCCTGTTCCACAGTATCTTCCTTACAAGATCCTATTTCAGAAGCTTGGCTTCAAAACTTCCACACATCCGTATTGGCTTTAGTCTCCAGCAAAGGCAGAAGAGTCCAACTCTGACTAATTCAGATTCAAAACACTGATGTGATAATGTGGCTGTGTAGGCTGAAAGATAAGCACTGAAAGATCCGATCCATCCTGCCATCCACCCCAAGTCTTCTCTTCCTTTATCTCCCTTTAACCTTTCAGCAAATAAAGCCACCTCTATATTTTGGGACTCTGCTAAATCCTGCTTCTTCTTAGGGGTGAATATGCCCGAGACAATGTGTATCGTCATGTTTTTGCAGGAAGTGTGTTTTGTGGACTAGTTCTTGGTACACCAAGTGGTATTCACATTTGTCTTTTTTTCTCCATGAACTACATGCTGTGATGTGAAAAAGATGTGCATTGTCCTTTCCAGCCATGCCTGCTGAAGCTCTGATGCACTGGGCCAGGGCCTGCAGCACTGATGCTCATGTGTTGTGCACCTTTGTTGGTGACTGCACAAGGTGCTGCATCAGCTTTCACAAGCCACAGGCTGGTCTTTCTGACAAGGCACACGTGGCTTAGTCACTCTCTGCTGATGTGGGAACATGGACAATGAATGTCAGTAGCAGCAGAAAGGAACCTGGCCGGTGTCCTAAGGGGTGACAGGACAGATTTACACAAGTGTGGAAACAGTGAAGAGTGAGTTAGTGTTAAAATCCTCCCAGCTTCAATCACTGTGCTGCTAAACAGTAATATAAGGAATATGTAAACATCAATGTAAGTGTGCACACAGGCTGGGAGAAACTGCAGAGAAATGTTGAGACTGGTACAACAGACAGCTGTTTTGCAGTCCTCTGCACCTCATTTAGACAATGTGATCTACAAAAAGAAAGAGTTTCTAAATGAACTAAAAGAGGCTTTAAGAACTGACAAACTTTTTGGCTCTATTTTCAGAAAAGCATCTCTTGTTCTTTGGCACACACTTTTCCATTAAGCAGAAAAATAGAGACATTTGGACTCATTTTCCAAAGAACCTTTTAATCAGCATAATTTTCCTAGACCTTGCCTGAATTTAACTAATAAAGCCCAGTCACAGAGCAGACCTCGCTAAACCCAACATTCAGTCCAGAATGCTTCTATTTTGGGGGATCTTCCCCTAAATTCACTATCATTTATAGCCCAAAGTGAAGTCCAGGAAAACCAATAAAAAAGTTTCCATTTACTTCAATGAGTCTTAAACTGGCAGCTTAGAAAATACCCATTTTCACAGACTGCCATTTCAAGCCATCCAAGAGCATCTTCTTGAAAGTACTAGAATGCTACAACTCAAATCAAATTCAGTGACAAGACGCCTTGTTTCTGCCCACTTAAAAAGCTGCCTAGAAAACAGCTAACCCCATGTTTCCCATGGGGCAACTGCTGCACATTAAGAAAACGTCTCTGTTGCGCAATGAGAGGCAGAAGTCGACAGGGGATCCTGATCCTGCACCTAGATCTGGCCAGGCACAGCCTCCACCAGCAACCACGCAGCCCACTCTGGCTCTGAGGATAGGGCTGAGGACTCCTGTCCACGCAGCAGCCTGGGATTACTCCTGCAGCACAGCCCCAGTCGTGGAGATACCCATGTCCCAACAGCCACCCCCACAGGGAATGGCTTGGAGAAGGAAATCGAAAACACAGGTGCCACATTTTCTTCTGGAACATGGGAATCATCAGTCAGCATCACAAACTTTTAAACTTCGTAGCGTGAATGTACACACTGGCTCTGAACAGTCTGAACTTCTGTTTTTTTTGTCTTCAACTGTGCACAATCGCCCACTTCTCTGAATTTCAGCATTTCTTGCTGTTTACCTTCTCGATAATTCTGCCCCTAGGACCCTTGCCATCCTCTGTCACAGGCAGGGAACAGGTTGACTAACAGCTTTTTATGAGTCGGTTTTATTTTATAGCCCTCTTTCCCGTGGGAGAGGGCAGAGGGAGTTGGCTAACACTCAGATCCTGTTGGGTTGAACTGTTTACTAACAGCCGTTTTCCAAATTAAAATTAACACAGCTCGGATTTTTCTGAGCTGCACTTCTCCAGTGCCTCAGAGAGCTCTTTGTGTGCCCCTCCGCTGATTCACGGCCGCTCACACGGCCGGCAAACAGGAACGGGAGAGCTCTGACATGGCGTGTCTGATTTTCTCGCTCTGTCAACAGTATTTATCACTGCGGCTCCCACGCGGAGCAGGAGGGATGTAGAAGCGCCATCAGCGCTGAGGGACGGGAGATTCACAGGGCACATAAATCCTTCGCTCTTCCCCTGCGGAGCAGCTCAGCGCAGATCGCGTTTTTACAGCGCAGAGCGCCACATCTGAAGGCCGGCGCGGTAGCAAAGGGACAGCCACCGCACCGACATCACCCCCGCAGCTGTCCGCGGGTGCGGGGACACCGCATTCCTGCGAGGAGACATGGCCCAGTTCCCCTGGGCGGCGTCCCCCTTTTCCCGGGAGCTCCCGGCCCGGTGTGCCCCGCGGGGACCCCGCCGGGACAGCCGGGATTTGCCGGGATAGCCTGGACAGCCGGGACCCGGGAAGGGGAGATGCCGGCCGCTCATAGTCGCTCCAGACACAAAAGGTATCGGACCCCCGTTCCTCACAGCCCACGGGAGAGCTCGCTGCGCCTTGTGGTTGGACAGAAGGAAAGGAAAAGGGAAGCCCGAACCGAGCGGTGAAAGGCAGCATCACTGCTCGCCCGGGCCCGGCGCTGGCCTGCCCTCGGCTCTGCAGGAACTCCCTGCTGCGGCTTTCCCCCTGTTCCCGAGGAGCGAGGCCACGCACGGACTCGTGGAGAGTCGTTTGTGCTGCCCCTCAGCGATTTTGGGTACCAGTGCCTTCACCCTAGAGATGCAGCAATGCCACGCCTCCCCCCTCCCACCCTGCAGCCTCCTGCACCCCTCCGTAGCACCCTTACACGGACTGCACATTGGAGGAGAGCCTGCCCTTAAGTAGTGTAGCTCTGGTCTATGGGTGTTCTTCGCAGGCATGAGAGCACCTCCCCATCAGCCTTCTGAATGCTTGCAATCGTGTGCAAGGCAGGAATCACCTTTCCTGCAGAGATCGGGAGCAGCCACAGCTTTACCCAGCATAACCAGTGGCACCTCCTCTTCTGCCGCTTGTAAAATGCCTCTCAGCCTGCAGAGGAATCATATCGGGGCTTCAGAAGACATGACACGCTCGTAATAAGACTTAATAGCAATGAAACAGTCAACAGGAAAGCTGTTAGAGCGGGAGGGCGACTGTGGGAAGGGAGCTGCAGGAGCCCTGCCCTCTGCCTTTGTGCTCAGTCCAGGGCAGAAACCGTAGAGATGCGTCCCTGATCTTGGGAGATGTGTGCCAGTGAGCACGTGTAATGTACTGTGAAATTTTTGTGACTTGCTAGGTTACAAAGCTGGTTATAGGACAATTTAATATAAAAAGAAGGAAATCAGTTTATTTCTTTCTGATAATTTCTCTATGGCTTTAGGGTCTCATTCTAGCTTCCTTTCCCTGCCTGGAGAGGTGATCCTAACATTCAGCATAAAATGTACAGATTCCCTAAAGGGAATTTGAAAGAAAGTCTCTGCTTCAAATTCAAACCTGACAGTACATATCACACATATCACATCAGGGGTTCCCTTTTATCAACAGCATATTCAGAAGGGATGAATGATTTACTCACATAATCTCTTAAACCTTTCACTTGCAGAGTCTAAAATAGAATTTATAGCATTTTTATCATTTGGATCTGAAAAAAAAAAAAACAACAACAAAACAGTAAAATTCCTCTATGAAATCCAAAACCCTACTCATTGATTTTCTAGCTGATGAAATTTCAAAGGAACATGTTTTTTCCATGATGGAGTAACAGCGGGCCTCTGCCTTGGCTCTGGTGTTTTCTCATGTTAGAAATCAGATAATTCCTCCCCAGGGAGACACATTAAATACCTCCTATCTTTTGCATTTGAAAACACTGAGGATGTGTGTTAGTCTCCACCAATTTAAGACTGTACCAAGTTTTGCAGAATTTACCTCTCTAATTTCCATTTTTCAAATAGATGTATATTTACACAAGAAACCTAAAAAACTAATGCTTTCATTCTGAGTTTTAACCAAAGTAATCAGCCTTGGCTCAGGACATTGAGGAAGGCAACCTATGTGACAATGCTTGCCTAATATTTCTGCCATGAAGTTACTGGAGAAAAGTAAACCAAAAGTGGGCTATGCTATTTTATTTCTCTTCCTAAAGTCTTTTCCCTGTCTGTTCTCCCTTTTTTTCCTCCCTATGAAAATATAAGCTGGTCTGAGTGCAGCTTTTTTGTCCTGTTGTACTGATAGAGTGCTACAATATTTTTTTATTCTTCTAAAGTTATTTTTTAATTAAACTGGGGAAAACAAGCTCAGAATGAGAACACAAAACAGGTTATTTGCTGGCACTGTCATTTGTTCTTTTACTGGAACCTAGTACCATCAAGTGTTCATCTGGAGTGAGAACTCCTACAAAGAAATATGTAATAATGCTAAGAACTATTTCTTTATTTGAACTTACGGAGGTGTCAGAAGCAGGATGCAAACAGCGTGACTGGATTGGTAATCAGCACATTGGAAACATCCAGAAGTACAAACCACAGCTACAAAAACTGGGATTTCATTTTAGCTGTTGATGAATGTGTGCTCAGCCCTTCAGAAGGGAGTCGCTATCTCCAGTAGGTTGTCCACAAACAGTGATGAGATTCTGGTTAGCACTCTGTCGTGCCGAATTGTCACCTCAGATCACATTTCAAGAAAGCCCCATCCCATGTTGCCAGGGTGGCACAGAGATAACTTTATGCCTCACGACTACTTTTCTGCTTTACAGTGCTCTTGTGCAAGCTCCACACGAGCTGGTGATTTGCTCAGTCAGGATACCACCGACCTCCATGAGGCCGCTGTCCTTTCCAAGTGCTAAATTATGCTCACGCTTACCCAGAGCAAGCAAGCCCCAGTACTTCCATGCAATTCAGCAAAACACAGTCCAATTTACACCAGTGTAGGTGACAGCAGGATTTGGCCCTGTGCAGCAGGGGCAGGGTCTGTAAGGCCAGATCCTCCATAGGTATAAGTTACTGTTGTCTCAGTTTGCATTTGTAGTGGCAAATTTACTTCTTTCCATTTAGTGTGTGGCCCAAGGTCAAGTTAAGAAAATATTTCACTGTCATAATTATTCCCATGAAATCCACAGCAGTTTGTATTTGGCAACCAATGTCATTTCCCATGCATTAAGAAGCTGGCATTAATTTCCTGACACTGAGCAAGGACAGATTCATTTACACATTTTCCTGACTGCCATTTTCTTCACCTCCTGCGTTTGAATCCCTGCAATCTGATGTAATCCTGTAGAAGCCTTCCTGGGAGCTACTGTAGCGCTAACAATAACTGCATCTCCATTTAATGAGGATTTGTGACGGATTTCATTCAGTGGGAGTTTCACTTTAAACCAGGGGAGTAAGTCTGGCACTGCCCTCACGAGGGCTCTTGGCTCCTGCATTTGCTCCCCGAGAGCCTGCCCACCCTCATTAGAGAGCAGAGGTGGGGATCTCACAGGAGGGTTATTCTCTGTGTGTCAGTAACCCTGCAGCTGGATAATGCTGTGTGGTTGTGCAGCCCCCAGGACCAGTTTAGTGTTTCTGATACAGACCCTCCAGCACCTCTGAGCATCCTGCATATACAGCAGAGCCTAGGGCAGAGCTCCCTGGAGAGAAACACTGTGCCATTTCTCCCATCTGAAATGAAGCTCAGACTGCGAGCAGCCAAGCAGGAGCACTGGACACAGCAAGGGCATTGGGATGGGATAAAGTCTTAAGGGCTGCAGGGGACCCAGGGTGCCCTTCTGTGCCTCCAAGGGACCAAGTCTTGGCTCTGCCCACAAATGCAGTTGCTAACAGCCACCTCCTTTCTTTTTCACAGAAATATTCCAGTCCATAACATGTAGCTAATATTCTCAGCTGATGCTGGCTTGCCTGGCTCCCCTGAAGCAATGAATATTTATACTAGCTAAGAACCAGCATATATTTCATACCCTCTGATTATTGCTTACAGCTATTCCTGTTTGTTTTCCCATAGTACTCAGAAGGCTGAATATCTTTTTCATGCAACATGTTTTCCCCATGGATTTCTTCAGATTTACACATCTTGAGTTCTCATCACAACTCCGCACTAATTTTAACTAGGCAGTGGCAAAATTACCTAATGGGCATTTGCCCCACCCATGCTGACACACAAAAATGACACCAGCTCTTTCCACTCGTCTTCGCGG
>JAYRBT010000181.1:23032961-23115228 GCA_036023395.1 Myiotriccus ornatus | reverse complement strand
AAAAATTCAAGCCAAATAATTTTGCACATCCATGGCAACAACACAGGCATGGAAACAGCAGGATGGACCCTCCCACACCCTGTCCAGTTCTGCAGGATTTCAGTAAAATTTCCCATTTCTCAGAATGTTAAGTTTGACTGCAAGGAAATCTAGACATCATGTAATCTCACTCCAGCTTTGGAGCTAATAAAGACACATAAAACATACCACAGCCTGGAAGCTTGCTCAGAGGCGCGTGCTCGGATTTGAAATGAGGACAAGTACAGCATGGGTGTGACAGGAAAGAAAGAGCAAAGGAGGAAGACTGAGCTATAGATAGCATAAGGAAGCACAGCCTGTTGGAAAAATAGAAATTTTCACAAGCTGGGAAGGCCAAATGCAGCGCAGGTTTAGATTACACACTTGCCACACTGATGCTTGGTTGCTGCTGTACATGTGCTCCCCTCCGCTCCTTCGGCCCCCAGCAGGGATTGCTCAGGGACACCCATAGGGATGCCCTGAGTGGGGGGATGGCCCCAGTGCAGGGGGCAGCAGCTATTCTCCCATCCCCGGGGATAGGGAAGTGGGACCTGACCCACGCAGACACTGAGGCCATGTTCTGCTTTTAATGATCATCACGCCTCCTCTGCCATTTCCCTCTCTAGCCCAAGGACAGGGCTGAAGCAACTGCAGATGAAGCAACAGAGCCCTTGGGCCAAGATCTGCATGGCATGTAGGCACCTGAGCCTCACCATTTCAGCAGGAGGTTCCCAAATATCTTTGGGAATCTGTGCCTTAGGATACGGCATGCTGAGACACCACCTGAAAGCGCACACCGGCGCAGAGGGTACATAGTGCCACTGCAAGGCTGCTTACCCCTTGCAGGGCGAGGAGCTGGCTAGGCTACGGCTCCAGGGACCAGACAGCAGGATCCCAGTGTCTGCTGAGCAGACCTTCACCTCCTGCTTTGGGCCTTGGAAGTAGGATGCTGAGCTTACTGGGCTGTTTGCAATACATTTTAAATAGTTTAGTTGAGCTTAGTCTATTGTCCATCTTAAACCCCCTCTTCTTCAACCCTTGGATTGTGGGTTTGAAAAGAGGTGCTGCCATGAAACTCCGACTGGGATTTGTTCACTCCTGTGCCTGTTCTGCTGTGACACGCAATGCTAGAGCTCATCTCACCAAATCCATGACCATCAAGTTGTGGCAGCAAAGCACTGAGGCAAAATGCATGGGGATGAGGAGGGGAAGTGTGGCTTCCAGTACACAGCCTAAGCTCATGACGCACAAGGAGAGCCCTTCATCACATGCTCAGGAAGCGTGCAATGGTCTCATCACATATTTTGTGTGGACATCTGAGTCTGAGATGGGACTGTACACAAGAACAACACCGGCCAGGCACAGGACAGTGGGACAGACAGAGGGATGAGAGGAGAGCAAGCCTCGCAAGCCAGCTGGACAAGGCGCAGAGCATTGTACAGCCACTCCGGGCAGACACTGGAATAATGGGATTTCCCTTGACTTTGGCAATGCTTGTACAGCTTACCATGTCAGGACAGCCTCCCATACATATCTGGTCTCAGCAACCTTTTAGTTGCTTTTGAGGGCTTATCTTCTTCATTGAGATAGCTTTCATCATGCAGCAATGACATCCACCTCAGTTTTTATAGGGCTGTTACAGCAGAAGCTGACAGAGGTGTTGAGAAACCTCATGATTTTAACAGAGTTTTGCAAGATTCGTATCCCAGGGCAGTTTTTACATTTTCTGTGCTCATTTACAGTAAATAAATTTGTTATCCCTTGCCTCACCCTTTTTTGTGCCATTCCCTTCCAAGCTGCAGCGCTGCATTTGGTCACTGATAGAAACTGCTTCAGTCTTCCCCACCAGGAGGAAATTCCCAGCTGGACACAGGCAATGGTATGCTGGTTTACATGAGAAAAATGGGTGTGGAGTATATAATTTAGCTCTAAATCATGACATCTTGAGGATTTATCGAGGAAATCTAATCGACACATATGAGCTTTCAGGAGTTAAAACCCTGTGCTGGGGGCTGCCTGGTGATTTTGCAGAGCTGCTGGCGAGAGCTGGGGTTAGGGAAATCCCCCTGGTGATTTGTAGTATTGGAGGAGGAGGACCAGAGCAGCTGAACTGCCAGGAATTTTATTTCTGGCCACAGCTGTTTATTCCATCTAGCACTGTTCCCTCTCACAAGGCAAACCCACACCTTCTGAAGAGGCTATAACATGCACTGCTTATTTTTACCACATTACAGAAACATCTGACTTGGCTCTCCCCCTGTATTTTTAATGCTTGCCAGTTCTAACACCTCAGACATAAAACTTTCAGATCATCCTCTACCTAGCTTTTGGTTTCCAGTTTGATTTTTCCCTAGCAATGGGACATGCCCCAAAATATTTCTGACAAGAGTAACTCTCGTCTTAACAAACGAGAAGTCCTCAGCTCCGTATGATATATGCCCTAGTTAAAGTAAACAATAACATTCATATTTTCCTGTAGGCTGCACCAGAGCACTGGTCAACCATTCAGTAAGTAGACCATATTTCTTCTTGCAGTTTACTGCCTGGAGATGGACAGGAGCTAATGCAAATGTCCTGAGCTTTTGTGAAGGATGTTGCAGGTCACATAATGGCTTTGTAGTTACCTATGCTGAGCAGATACACAGTTCACTGATCTGTTAAGCACTTCTGAGATCATGCAGTGTGTAAAAAAAATACTAGGTACTTGTAAATGTCAAGAGGATTTACTGGTATTTATAGAAAAGAAACTGTTTTACTATTTCCAGTTCTGTGGAGCAAATATACTGTATACTTCAGGTTTCAGCTCCGGCTGCTCAGTAGTTTCTGCGTGAATCAGATTTTTAAGGTCAGAAATTGATTGAGATGACCCCAGCAATTCAGCCCCATACCTGGGTCATTTAAAGCCCAAGGAAAGGCAAGTGACATTTAACGGTGGGAAAGCAAGCAAAGCAAAGGGAATATGGAAGTTTCTAATATGACAATAAAAACAAGGCATATGCATTTCATCAGCTGGATTTCATAAAGCTTGATCTTGCAAGCTCTCTTTTGCAAAATATGCCTGGGCGTATGAATTTATATATCAGCCAGAACTCCAAACAACTCTCTAACAGGACTTACCAAACATCAAATCAAGTCAAGTAAAAAAAAGAAAGAATCAAGTCTAACAATAAACATGTGCTCTGGAAATTGCAACTCTCTAATTTAATGCACCACATGGAAAGTTTTGTGTTTTAATTTATCAGTTTCTTTTTAATTGAGCAGATTAATTATTTCCACCTTGCCATTTGGCAGGTAGGTCACTGTTCTCTTTCACAGCATTAGTGAACTAATTCCATTTTTCCCTTTGTAATTAAAAGTGCCAGAGATCACGTTTGTGAATTGGCTTGGTGCACAATAAAATTTACTCTTTATTAAAGAAAATATAACATCATTTCCCAGGTCAAGAGGGATTTCTTTTCTTTTCTTCTCCACCAGCAAAACATGACACAAAAAAAAAATCCTCTCAACCCTGCACTTTTCAGTCAGTAATAAAACCAGGTAAAATAAGATTACCAGCAAACTCCTGAACACCCACAAGTCTCCCTTGGGCACACCATGCTCAAATAGAAATGTGGAAGCAATTGAAGGTTCATATCATCAATGTTTTGTATTTGAATCAAGGACTCCCACGATCAGGTCAAAAAGCAAGACTTCACAGTATCCCACTGCTGGCCCATTAGCCCCAGCTGCTTGCCTTAAGAGACACTGGAGACTTGTTCATTGCAACCAGTACAAGCCAAATTCACTGGGATGAGCTGATTTGGGGGCTGCTGCGCTTTCAAAAGCTCATCTTAATTCTTAACTTACCCTCTCAAATTGCTGTGCTTTTCCTGTCTTTAAATGCCATCACCAGTGAACTTTCCTAAAGGCACCCAAGTCAGGTAGAGACTGGATCTCACTGTACTGGCTAAAGATACACAGGATAAGATACTGAAATGGGAGGAAGAGGAAGAAGCAGAGGGCTTTGTACAGGAACAGGTACTACAAACGATGGCCTGAAAACATTATTTTGTATTTCTAATGGTTGCACTACATCATTACATCATACAGTTAGGCTGAAGGCTCTTTTCTGTTCTGATGTTAGGCCCTTGCGAGTAGCAAATTTAGCTGTCTAAAAGACAGAAACTGCATTTCAGAGTCAAGTCCACAGATATACATCATATCAACACCTTCCACCACCATTTTGACATCTGTTCATGTAGGTGCTGGCACTGAACATACCTGCAGTTGTCCAGTCAGAGACTGAACAAAAATCCAACTGTCTTTTTTAAAGATGTACATGGTCTAGCTGCTAGGTAAAAAAATATTTGATATGTTAAATATGCTTCAGGAATACATTTACCTGTGAATTCCTGTGCATGTGAGAAAGCATGCATATTTTCTTACCTAATCCCCTGCCTTTCTCTGGTGGTTAGGGTGGCTATCACAGGGCTTGGACAGGGGATGCAGAGTGAAACAGAATTGTAAGGGTGGCAGAGAAAAAAGAAGGGAAACCAAAGGGACAGGAGAAGGTCAGGGAGTGCTGGAGAGAGAGTCTAATGTACTAGTGCTGGCCTGGGAAAATAAGTATCCCAGTCACCAGAATTACAGCTGCCCAAGGACAAATGTGGCTGACAGCCCTTGGCCCTTTTTGCTCTGGTGTGTGCATCTGAAGTCCAGCTGTTACAAAACATTAGTTTTCTCTATGCAGATTGCATTTTTTTCCCCCCCAAAAAACCAAATAGGCAAATATTTAAACCTGTAAAACAGCCTTAGGACTCCTTCTCTGTGCATCTGGGAGACTGAGATGAATTCAACAAGACTGTGAATAAAAATACAGCAACTGGTATTTCTAATTCCATTTCTCAGTGGAAAGCTTCTAGTAACAGCTAATAACTAAGTCATACTAATCAACTCTGTGACAAAACCTCTAAAGTATGTAATATAACATAGTTTTGGAATTTTTTTTTTAATCGAACCTACATGTTGCAATCTCCTACTCTACAGTCATAAAACTTTATAGTCTTCTCTTTTGTCTACTGAGATTTCAGGTGTTTAACCACTGACTTCCACCCAAACAAAGTCTGAAATAACAATAATGCTATCCATGTGCTGCAGTAAATGAGCATTTCAGCATGGCTGGCAGTGACAGCTTTCACATACACAGGCAGGCAGAGCAGTCCGAATTCTGCCCTCAGTCGGTGTAAGTTCATTGTGACGTTCATGGCTGTCAGTGGAATTACTTCTGATTTACTCCAGTACCACTGAGGAGAGAGCTTGGCCCAGTTTGTATGTATTTGTGGAGGGAAGCCTGGAGAACAGTGTCTGTTCTTGTTTAAAGTACAGCAGGAATTACAGTGTTGGTGAAGAAAAGCATGCAAGCCGAGCTTGCAGCCAGCAGCGCCGTTGCTGTGGCACGCCATCCTCAGGCTGTTCGGAAAATGCCTGGAAGTTTGGTACCTTGCCCACTGCCTGTGGGACTGAGGCATGCTAAAGTATTTACGTTAAATGACTTTTCAATTCAACTTCGACCCAGAGGCACCTCTGGAGGGGCAGGGGTGGTGGAGGAGGAGGAACAGCATATGGGAATCTGAAACAATTAAAGCTGTTCCATGCTCTCCTAGCACACTGCTGCATGCTCGTATCATGTTGAAGCTGCAAAGTTTGGTAATAAAAGCACAGCAGTTCAATTAAATAAACTCTCCAGGCATAGGAATATAACAAAACTAGGGAGCTTAGGACACCTAAACTCATTACCAGTCCTGACTGGCCATAGCTTTGCTGCAACGATAAAGAGTCATTACAAATAACTATAATTTATTTTCCATGTCTTATCTTCCAAGAACAGTCAAGGGATCCTTCTAGCAAACACAGCACCAATGGCCGTGGGGAAATTGTCACTTCCTAAAGTTCTCTTCTCCTACACTCTATATTCCCTTTAGGCAGTAATAGAGAACAGTCACAGCACTCAGTGCCATTACGCATTATTGCAGTTCCTGGTAACATGTATCCAAAGGCTTAATAGTATTTCCAATCAAATAACTTGTGTGAGGGATTTGGAACCTGTTTATAAAAATTTGCTTAGGCTGAAACTTTGTGCTCTGGCACTGGAGAATGGCAAAAAAAAACCCCTAAAAATAGAGCTAGGTATTTTCAAGGTAACAATGCAGAGAGAAGAAAAACAGAGCCAAGCTAGAACTGCACAATTCATATTTAGTTCTGAGAAGCTCAGACATATGCTTCCTTCATTCAGTCCTTGATAGGAAAGACTTGAAGTCTAGAAAAGAGATGCCTTAAAACCTGAAAAATATATATTTTGCAATCCTTGTTTAGATTTTACCACCACTCTACCAAGTTCACAAGCTTCCTGAATTTCCTGGAGTTATACCACTAAAATTAAGAATAGCTTGTCCTTTTCCACCAAAAGTCTCTCAGCATTATGACAAGAGGCCAGTGTTCTCCTTCCACCATATTACATTTGCACGTTCTACCTCCAAGTATCAGTTCTTACTATTCACCGAACACCAGCAACATCTAAAATGAGGGCTTGAAAGGAGCAGCATAAAACTCTTTCACGCAGATGCACATACTCCAAAGTGGCTTTTCCCATTCTGTTAGTCCTTCCTGACTTCTTTGACACCAGTGAAGCTCAGAGCCTGCAGCACACCACCATCATCACAGACACAAGCAACCCCACCTAAATTCTTATGCACCTTTACGACTGAGCCAGTCTTGGACAACTACAAAATCCACCCGCAGCTTTTCCGTCCAAAATAGTTTCTCCCGACATTAGCTATCCATCTCTCAGGTGTCACCATCTCATCTCATTCCTGAGCTGGGGCCAGGTAGAGTCACCAAACCTGGTGACAAAAGAGAAATGTCTACTCCAGAGAAATAAGGCAGGTTTCCCTGTTTGTCCCAGGTATCAATGAGTCTTCATGCTGCTAGTTATGTGATTGGAAATAGCCTCTGCTGCACTGAGCTCACCCAAAGGATGCACATGAGGGGAGAAGGGACAGTGCACAAGGCACCTGCTAAGAAAATGCCTCTCTTGATTCCAGTATCCTTTGTACCAGGGGCAGCCAGGACCCCAGAGGGGCAGCTCAGGGGGTATCCAGGGTCAGTACGGCCGAGTAGGGTGCTAGTGTAGCACATTTGCATGGTATAAACAAACTCTGTAAAATCATTTCAGGAAGTTACTGGTGCAAATTTCCAATGCCCAGTTATTTTGATTAAGAGGTTATTTATTTCAACTTAATCCCAATCCAGAGGAAAAAAAGGAATGGAAAAGTAATGAAAAAGATTTAAAATATACACTTGGCTTTTCCATGGAGTGTAATCTCTTACAGTCTAGTAGTCTAGTAGTAAGAAAAATTAAAAATTAAAAAGCAATGGAAAATAAAAACAAAAAGCCAGTGCACATCACTGATTTCTGTTGTTTCCAGATCTTCTAGTCCCAACTAGCCTACCTGCAAAACTATGGAGAGCTCTTATGATTCCATTAGTCAGCACCATCCTTACAAGTGACTTGCTATGCCTCCATAAAAGCACATTATGGTCTGGGTGTGGTGCAGGTAATTAGTGGTGGGACCCCTGCAGACCAGCTTGAAGTCGGTCCTGCCTGCTCAGAGGTTTTCATAGCGTTTCCTATCCCAAGACTTCCATTTCTCCTCAAAGCAACTGTCAAACTGCAGCTCTTGCAGAGGAGCAAGGATTTTGGCTAAAAAGGTTTTGTTCTGCTTCCAAGTACATCAGATGATCCCACACCTTTTCATCCAACTTCTAATACCATGCAGGTACAGGCAGGACCTGAAACCAAACCCAGCTCTGTCTGAGGAGTCAGGCAAGAAACATTGAGCTACTTCAAGTCCCACACCAGGTGCTGAAGCTCAGGACCTTCTACCAAGGCTGTCAGAAAACTCCCTCTCCTTTCTTTTTTTTTCCCCAGGGAAGTTTTCCACCAGATTCATTAATCCAAGCACTGGGCCAGGCTGGAGCAGAGGGAAGAGGTGACGAGGAAGAGGTCAGGGAGGACCCAGCCCTTGTGGCTGAGGCCACTCTGTAACTCAGTATCCCAGGGACATCATTGCATCAACAAGCACCACAGAAGAGAAACTTTGTGCTTAAGTGCAGTAGATATTAAAAAGACTTTAAAGCAAGGAAATTAAAATCTTTAGACTCAGCATGGAAGCTATTTAAGAAACTTGAATATAATCATGGAGAGCACCAAAAAAGAGGTGTGCATTGCAGGAAAGTATGAGGGAAAGTAATAAAATAGTTAAATGGCAAGATATTGTTCCAGCCAAACAGGTGCCTTTCAAAAAAAAAGAAGAAACAAAAGAAAATGCGAAGACTTAGCCCAGCTGAAGCCAAAAGAAAGGGAATATGAACTAGAGCAAGTAAAATGTTAGGGCATAAAGTTGGGAAGGCTGAGAGTGATTATGAACAACCAATAATGAAAGACATAAAAATAAATAACTAGAAATTCTTTTAGCAAATCAGCTGGTTTACTAGGGAATGGAAGCAGCATTTCATAGTAAGGAGGCAGCAGACGAGCTGCACAATTTCTTCACATCAGGGAGAATTTCACAGACACCTCCTGCAGCTGCAGCCTTACCATTGCTAAGCTGAGAAGCTGTCAAAAGAGTGCTTAATGAAGCCGGCTGAAATACTAAACCACATGGGTGCAGGCGGAGAGGCAGGGACTTAGGAAACTGTGCTCTGGCACAAAAGGCTAAGTTTTCTCCCCCGTGGTTACCAATGCTGCCATAGTAAGTATGAGCAGGTTTACTGGTGTGAACTGGAAAGGTTTGAGTGGTGATAACAGGGCGAGATGATTTGTATTAGCAGTCTCTCAACAGCACTTCTATCCAGAGAAAATAATTACCATCCAAGATTGCTTTGGTGGTCCAGAAGCATACAAGTCTTTAAAAGTAATGCACGGGGTCCTTCAACGGGCAATCCACTGACCACTAAAAAAAAGTGTCCAGAATGCCATTGTAAGTAGTGCATCTAACACCACTCACATTACTTCTCACCTATTTTAGATAACAAATAACTGATCTCAACATCCATTCTGGAAAAGAAACCTGGTTACAAGTTATTTTAGGTTTTGGCTTTTCCTAATACTCTCTATATATCTGGCAATATTAATTTATTAGTAAATTAATGTGAACATGAACTTGGCCACTGCAATGATTATACGGTGTAATGCACCCTCTGTATCCCCTAGATGGTCTAGAAATAAAACAATCACTTATCAACAGTATTAAAAAAGTAATATAAATTCATGGATGACTGAAATTGTGCCAGACATAGGCAGGCAGGCAGGCATGTTCTCTATATATTGTCACTCTAATTTCAAATCAGGTGAAATGGAGAAAAAGTGAAACAAACACAGAACATTTGGTCTGCATATCTGACGACAAAAAGGGTTTCTGCATAATAACTTAAGGTCCTCATATTTGCGGCATTTGGACTGAGTTGAGGTGGCCACGAGGTGTGATTCAATTTGTTTTTAAATTCCATTTTGCTACACTTTAAATGCAGTCATTGCCACAGGTCTCTGTAAAAATCAAAGGCTGGTGTGGGTAGGCAGACATGGGGGTAGAATATATCCTTTGGATCTATAAATGTAAGGACTGGATCCAAAAAGCACTAAATAAAAAGGCCATCAAAAAGAAGTGAGAGGACGGGAAGAGAGAGGAAAAAACTACCCACTTCTATTTAGTTTCACTGAAATTGAAGTTCCAGAAATCTCAGTGGTGGAGAGCACAGTTGGACCCACACACATTCAGCTCTGAAAAGGAGCTGAAGAGGGTTCAGCTGTGGGCCAACATCTTCCTTTCTTGCTATGTGATCCAGTGATAAGAGCAGCAAGACCAATCCAAAGGTGATTTTTTAATTTATTTTTTTTTTAATACGTTTATCTATTCAGACTCTTCAAACTTTTGAGGATGGGCCAGGCAGAGGAGGGGGCTTGAGAAAGCTCCCATGAATTGCAAATACCATGACCAGTTTTAAGATCATGGCTGAAATCAGAGCAAACAGGAGAGGACTCTCTGGGATTTTCCCGTTTGGATCATTTGTCTAAGAAGGAGAGCCAAAAGAGTAATACATCCCTCTGGGCCTGGAACTAACCCAAACGTTAAAGGATTTTACCTTATGTTGAAGATTGATGAGAATATTATCTTTACCAGTAGGATTTTTTTTTTTTAGTGGTTGAGGCCTCCCATATCCTTTAAGGTAACAGACTTGCCTGTAACCTTAAAGTGCCACTTTGAAATTCAAAAGATCATTTTAAAAAGAAAGCATTGCCAACAGCAGCCCACACAGTTTTTGAAGCACCAGTGTAGTATGAACCTAATTTTCCTGTTTTCTGTCTGGGATATGCATTCATCAGCTTACACAGAATAATTCAAATGTTTGTCATGACTTAAAAGATGCTTGTAGAGTGAAATAAGGAGAGGGCAGAATTCAATCACGTGTCTGTCAAAGCACAGCCCTATACTGAAACTGTAGATCCTATACAGCCCTTTATATATATATAACACATCCTATTTATCCTTACACAAAGTTTTCAATGCTGTTATTGTGCAAGAGGAAAAAGCAACCACCCAGTAACAGGAACAGATTCTTCAGAGAAACAACTCACTCTGAAAATACCAAGTCTCATGACAGAAGCACGTTCTGATGCAGTGTAGGTGCTTTACATGTAGGCCACACCAGATAGGATGTAAATCCACCTCCAGGTAGGTTTTTATTATCTCCAGTGAAGGACACATCTACCAAAGGGCACCATCATAACAAATCTGGCTTGAAAATCAACTGCTGCAATTGTATTTACATTTAAAGAGTTGCATTAAGGAGATGTTGGCAACATCACACAATTCCTGACCGATTGCCTACCTTTATAGCTGGTAACTGGAGTCAACCACAGTTTAAAACTTCAGCTGCTGGAATGCAGCAAGCTGAAGGAGGCTGCTTGTTAGTCAATCTCTGCTCACTGGTTGTTTAAGCTGAGACAGAGCACTTGCACAATACATACATGCAAATTAAGAAATTCCAGAGGCAGCACATGAAATTATAGCTTCTGAAACACCTAAGCATTAAAGACTGAATTCAGCTGGCATTGCCTTTTGAAGGAACAGTTATAAATAGCACTAGGAAAACGTTTCTGAAACACCAGTCCTTCTGATTTGTGAGGTAATTGGCCAAAATTACCACCATGGAAGGGAGGGCCAAAAGGGGTGATGGAGAATCCACTACTTAATGATGGATCACTCCAGATCATAATGCTCTGTCATTGCAGTTCTCACTTCAAGATATACAAAACTGACAATTCTGGTACATCCAACTCCACGCTGTTGTTCCCAAGCTTGACAATCTCAGCAGAAATTGCTCCCACTCAAGATAGACATATTACTGAGGAGAAAACTACCTACCTTACACTGCAACTTCATCAAAATATTGATCATGAATCCTGCTGATTTGTTGAGCAATGCTGTGTTTTCATCAGCTAATCAAACTGGGCAAAGCCTTCTGTATTAGAATAAGCTAAATCATTACAATTGTATTTCAAATGCACACATGTTTATAATTCCCACAAGACACGCTGTCCATTCCATTAAAAGTAACAACCTTTGTAGTTATGCATGCTAAAATATCAGTAATCAAATCTCTTGCTTCATGGTGTAAGATGATCACTACAAATGTCAGGAAGAAATTATTCCCTAAGAGACGGCACAGCAAGGTGTGTTTGTTGCCTTTGAATCATCACACGTTGTCAGTAACAGCATATTAATGTGTTAGATCATCGATCCCACAATTTGTTATAGCAAATTCTATCGTCTGATGTTCAGCAAATCAGTCACTTCCAGACCAGCAAACTATAAATCTCCTTTCACTGCAAAGTAACCACCACTAAATTTTGAGATGCTGAGGAGTGCAAGCCTAGCCTCTATGCAGGTTTTGAAGTACTTCTAGAATCAACTAAGTCAAATCTCCAGATATAAGAATCTCTTCAAGTTTTTGGGCATCAAGATTTGGCTCTGAAATTTGCTACTTGGGGCCGATCTCTCTTAGTATACCCTTAAATTTTCTGAAACCCTCCAAAGTTGCACAAGTTAAGCGGCAAACATGCAAAGGCAACTTTGCTGGTGCAATCTCTATGACTGAATTATGTCCCTCTGTCCCTTACTTTTAAGATACTTTCTAGGGAAATTAAATGTAGCAGAACTGTCACTCCCATGCCAGACTAACATCATGTAACAGCTGGAATTAGGCGGGGGGGGGGGAATTGCTGTCCCAGTGGCGTACTTCTTCACACCTCACATCCGCCTCATTTGTGACTGATGGGCTTTCAGTAACTACAGGAGCCTGGAGAGAATCTGTAGCTGGTGGGAATCCTTCCTAATAGATGAAGATATCAATAACGAAGATGCATGATTTTTGTTTAATCCCACTGTAACTCTGGTATTTTAAATTAATTAATTAATATTTCTAGATGAGAATCAGAGCATTTGCTGTTTGGTAGATTTACGCCAGCAGTCTAGAAATTATCCTTACAAAACTGTCAGATGTCTTAAAATTAAAATAGATTGATAATTCCTGGAAGTGCCTTCAGAAGCAGTGTTTTATTATCACCCTGGCATTTCTTGCTCATGCTGGCTGCTATTCAAAACCACCTTGGCACTGTAGCTCTGGCCTGGCTGCAATTTCACATCACCTGACATTAGTAGCCTGGAAACAGTCCTTTGGGATAAATTACTACTGCACCAAATAGTGGCATAAAACTGGACAATAAAATGTTTTCCTTTCAAGAAATAACTCTGATGCTGTGAAGCTTTGCTGTGCTCTCCTGCCAGCCCCCCAAAAGCTGTCCGTGCACAGTCTACTCACAGCAGGCACCCCTGCAGAGCCTGAACACCTTGCAGAAAGGTGCTCAAGCATCCCTTCTGCAGCATGGCCCCTGGGGCTATTCCTCTCCCACAGGCTCACATGATGTGGAAATACCTGTGGCTTGGTTTTCATGAAAAGGCTTCCAGCCCAGCACTTTCCTTCCAGCTCACTGCCGGTAGGCACTTCACTGCCAGGACATTGCACCCGCCTCCGCACCCAGCACTTGGCTCATGTCACCCCCCGCCCCCTGCACCAGGGGAAAGTCCTCTTAGCACTTCTAGTTGCCTGCCCTACTTGGGGTTGTAGGCAAGAAGCTGCCTAATAATGTGCGCTGAGCTGTCCTGTCTGCAGTTTTACGTTCTTTGGCACAACTAAGAAAATAAAAATCATGGGCTTGGTATCACAGCAAAATGAGCAGCCATAACCGAGGCTATAACCCGCGAAGACAAAGACCCCAGACATATGCAAGAGGGTTTGCTGTTGCTGGAACACCACTATTCCCAGTCCTTAGCAGTGTTTCTCTGGGCTAGCTGGACATCTCTGCCCACCCCTGCCAGCACTGAGGCGGGAGCCTGGTGTGCAGCCCTGCACACCCACCCGCACTGGCGTATGGTCCTTACAGCTGCTGCTGGCTAGCAGGGCCAGTGTCTGGCGAAGATTATCTGTGCTGCAGAGAACTGCAAAGCCTTTCTGTCAGCCCACCCACGCTGGCCAGAGCTGGCAATTACCTTGTTTATACAAAATACCTTCTGATTAATGGTTAGAGAAATAAAAGCTGTAGCATATGTTGCTCTCCGTATAAAATCATAACTCTGTCAGGCTTATGGTGCATCTGGCCAGGAAGGGGGGGACAAAGATTTATTCCTCCTGTTATACCCTGTACCCACCTCGTTTAGGTCTGAGCTCTCTCCATCATTTCACTTATTAACATCCTCAATCAGTTCAGCAAAGAAATCTAAGCACACTCTCTGCAGCAAACCCCACCAGGGTGTCAGAAAACAGGAAGAAGGTGGGATGTTTTCATGGTGACAGGCTGAGTGGTAAATCTTCAGTAGAGCCTGGCCCTGGCACAGCTGGGACATCTGCCAGCAGTGGCCAGTGAGGATCCCAGGCAAGACACTGGTTTCACCTGCTCCTTGGGAAACTGAGGAAGTGGTTTCCGTGCTCAAAGAGTTTTATAATATTCCTGGTGTATGTATGGGACTGAACACTTGGTGCACACAAGCGTTGAAAGGCAGTGTTGCCATCTCTGCTTCATGGGAGTCTGTCACACCGGTTGTACTTGCAGCCAAAAACTCACACTGCTACACGTGGTGTTTACACAGACTGACCTGGCACCTCTGTCTGACTGGAGAGAACAGACAGCAACCCTCATCTCACTGGGCCCTCAGGGAAAGCTGTCTGTGGTGCCACCACCGCTGAACCCAGGCCTGCAGAGGGGGACACAGGACTGCCCACTCATTCAAACAGTGTTGTCCATCTTCTGCTCAAGTCCCCTTTGCAGAGGTCATGAATTAATAGTTCCAAGAGTACATCCAAATTTACATTTTCTGATAGCATCTGATTACTTGAGAGGTGCAAACAGCAATGCTGGGTGAGTGACAGCACAACAAACCAAGACTTGTCCTAGGACCACGAGGAAAGGATGAAGTCCCAGGTCCCAGCCCACCTATGTAAGCCTAGTGAGATGGTTTTGTGCACTCCCTTCTTTCAAGGGAAGGGAGAACCAGCAGTATCAGGGAGGCATGGCCAGTTACCACACCAACCCTAGAAATAGGGTCAGTTGCATGGGAGGCTGCTAGATCTGGAGAGAGATAACACAAGTCTTCTTTTCCCCAGGTAAGAAAGCTACAACAAAAGGGGAGGGCTCAGTGTGGCGAAGAGAGCAGCACCCAGAAGAGAAAGCTCAGTGCTTCATCCATGCACATCTTTTCTGTGGATAGAGTGTTAATAACAATTCCTGTGGTATCCTCAGAAGGTGAGGACACTAAAGGTACTTTTCCCTGAAAAGAAACTTGCATGCCCAAAACCTCCTATGTTTTTTCCTTCCCTCAAATAAATCAAGGGAATCTAATAAAAGATCTAACCTCTCTCTGCAAATTTAATCTCAGTTATAAATAAAACATTGGGCCAGATTCTCAGCTAGCATAAATTTTGGGTCACTGAATGGAAAGCTCAGTGGCATTGCACTGATCAGGCCTATTGTCTGTAATGCAGATTAATAGAGGGATAGGGCTCTAAACCAATATCTGTAGCCAAACCATAATTTCAGGCACTTCCTTGTCAATTCCTTGTGCTGGGGGCCATAGATCACAGAAAGTTACAATGCAGATCAGAACAAAGTGCAAACACTTTGGTATGGACACCCCAAGCATGTTAATATTTGAACAAATCCTTATAACAAACAGAAGAAGCCCAAGAAACGAAAGAGTAAAATCTACTGGCATCAACAACTCAAACACACAACAAAGTTAGGACCAGAGCAATTCTGCCCATTCCCTGGAGAAACAAGCCACTGGCAACACGCTTCAAGACTCCACGTGGCCACATTTCTGCATGGAAGAAGTCCCACTAAACTTCTCAGCCTGGCAGAACAGAAACAAAAGCCAGTGAAAGCAATGGGACAGAGGTAAAACCAGTCAACAAATGAACACATATTCAAGCTGTAGCATAGAGACAACGAACTAAAGTCCCAGAGCAAACCTTAACATGCTCCAGAACACGTGATTGCTCTGCCAGGGCCCATTAACACCTCGTAACTGTAACCCAGCGCCCACAGAGTTATGCTTTTATATAAAACAACACAAAAACCTATTTAAGCTCAACAAACCACCAAAATTGGTTAAATAATAAGATTAGCTAATAGAACTTGGACTCAGTTATTTTACCAAAAAAGGATGTAACACAAAGCAAGGAAAGAATCCTGAAACTTTGGAAGGGTCAGGTTGGAAAAACTGATGGATAGTCCTTGATTCAGAGCCAATTATTGTCATAGCTGCACAAACTGCACCTGTGCTTTTGTATGGGAAGGGAAATATCCCACAACAGGAAATCTCTTGGCAGTGGGCTTCAATATGGGAGAAACCAGAACAGAACTAAAAGTGACTGTGGTGGAACTGAAGGACTCATCAACAGAAGTGACATCCTCTGTCACTAGAGACAGGGGGACAACCCAGCAGGCTACTTCTCCTTTTCAACTGAAGCTGTTCTCCAGGGGTTTTCTATCATCATTCCTTCTGATGGGGCAGCTTTGCCTCTTGTGGTTGCACATCTAATTCTGCTCTCAGCTGGTGGTGATTAAGAGATGGTTCTGAACTGCAGTGTTTGTACAGAGACTGAATGTCTCATAGTTTGGATCTTTGGAGCAGATCCTTTGGCTCAGTCTACGAGAGAGATAAAGATACCTGTCGAAAGGGAAGCCAGTGAATTTGTGTTTATAGTGAACTGCCCTGTGCGGGCTGACTTCAGAGTTTGTCAAGGACAGTTCATTACTCACGACTGGGCTAGGGGCCCACCAACCATTTGAGGAGGTGCTGGCCTTTAGTAAGGCTATTAAAAACAAAGAAGAGTAATAAATACTCCTGTTATGCCTCCAGAAAGCCCAAAGGTTAAATGAGCTGGGAATCTTCCTCTCTTTTCTGGCTACAGTTCCTCCTGATCACAACAGACACTGTAAAGGAACAGAGAGAAGAAGATTGTCAACTGGTACTTTTCTAGGGTGCACTGACAATAGCAGTGATCAGGTTGCTCAGTTTTTACTGTGAGATGTTATAATTGCTATATAGTATGCAAGCAATGGGAAAACAAAGACAAGGACTGGAAGGCATTAAAAAAATAATAACAAAAAACCCCAAAACAGAACAAAAACCAAACAAAAACCAAAACAAACAAAACCACAAACAAGCAAACAAAAACCACAGGAAAACCAACCTACCAAACCCCAAAGAAAAACAAAATGGCTTGCTAATTGTCTTTAAAATTTTTGTGTTAATCTTAAGCACCTTAAACTCATTTCAGAAAATCAAAATAACTTCAAACTGATCTTTGATTGCTGCATGCTGGAAACAGCATATGCTTTTTAAGACCAGGGAAGTCCATCAACTCTTAAGTAAATACTCCATCAACCATTTGTTTTTCTTTTGTCTTATCATTCAAACCTCTACCACCCAGCTTTAAGTGAGATTTAACTTTCTCTGAAGTTATAAGATTATCTCTGATCTAGAGTTAAATAAAGATTTACTGTATTTTCAGACTGCTTTTGGCCAGCACTGGAAAAGACAGAGGAGACAGACTTGCTTGTCTAGTATGTCATTCCAAGCATGGCTGGTAGGAGACAGCTGCAGCTTTGTCTGTCAGAGAGTGCTCAAGTGTTAGGAAATGGGGTTGCTTGCTCTGCCAGTGAACACATAGACAGCTTTTCCAATGGCTCCAACTGATAAAAAAGTTGGGAGTTTTTCTAAAAGCAGCTCAGGAAGCAAACAAACCACATAGCACTTATAGGAAAGGTCACACCCGCAAAAGGGACCAGAAACAGCCACCTTAGGCAAGGATGACCAGTTAGGATATAGAAACCTGCATGTGAAGGAGGGGAAGAACCAAGAGGCTCAGATGTCACCCTGAACAACTGTTGTATGGACTTATATAGGAGCCCACCAGGCAGGACTCTGCCCCAGACACTGCTCACTGCACTGATCTGAAATATGCTCAGGTATTTTGTTGTCATTCTGGTTTATGTAATTTGTTTGTTTGAGGTGGGGCTTTTTAAGGGAAGCAAAGAGGTTAAAAAAATAAACAGCAGTAAGACATAAGCATTGACAGTCTTTTCACAATAGATTTGAACAGCTAACAGAGCTCATACTTTTTATTCTTGCTGAGCTCTGGTCAGCACTCTTCTCTGAAAGCAATCATTTTGCATAGCAATTAATCTTGATCACACTCATGGCTACTTAGATATTTTCAAATCTGGTATTAAAAAAAAACCCACCAAAATCCAGCTACAGATCTCCCATGGGCAGAAATATGTTAGGCAAGTTTTTATATACTGTTTTACAAGCTAGTTTGCAGGTCTGAATTAAAATAAAAAACAAGCTGGGAAAAATAATTGTCCTTCTCAGAAATATGTTGACTTACAGAAAACTCATCCCAGATATAAATGAGATATAGGGTTCTTTCCCAGCCAGAACTGCAACTCAGAGAAGTTCTGGAGAGTGGAGATGTGCTTGCTCCTGGTTACACTGCTAAGAGTAGCTTTGCTTATTCAGAGTTCAAGTTCAGCTCCACGTCAGTATGTGATGTTTCTCAGTGGTGTTAAAGATCACCACTATCATATCATGAATTACTTCCCCCCAACCATCCCAAGGCAATTCATGGTGCCCAGACCACATTCTCTCCCATTTTTATGTGTACATTTTTAATAATTGCACATCATGTGTTCACTTCTGTGGGAGATCAAGTTCAAGGAAAAAAGTAGATATTTTTAAACAGTCTCTTCATGCACCATCAGTTTGCCATTCAAGAAAAAAAGGCAGAAGGTCAGTGCCGTTTGACTGCAGGACTTAGCAAGTCCTCAGCAAGGATGTGAAAGAATGTCAAAGTCACTGAGAATTGTTGCTTTTTGGAAATTCATTGCTTATTTGGTGTGGTCTATGGGAGAAAGGCTGACACAGTGCAAGGCAAGGTGCGTGCTTACGTAGTAGTAAGCACCCCAAATGTGTTGAGTTGGTTATTTTTAGATATAGCTGTCTTTCTTGTGTACTCTTCCATCCTCAAAACAAAACTTCCCCTCCTTGGTACCATCTACCTGGTGCACCATTTTTTGCTCACACCTGTATGTTTGCCCACACACCTGAGCTCTGCCCTGAGCCCTCACCAGCCTCGTCACTGAGCTCACTGGGGGCAGTGTGGGCAGCTCTATGGACAAAACCTGTGTGTTTCCATTATGGAGCCACCTGCGTGGTACATTTTGATTCCAAAGTTTCCTAGTGTTAGAGTTATAAATCTGTTTTTTAGCAGGGGATGAAAATCGCAGCAGAAGTGCATCTCAGTGCTAAAAGTACTTCCCCTCTAAGAAGCACATATACAACCCAAACTAGTTGTTTATGGCACACAGCACGGACTTTGTGACTTTGGCCAGAGAAGGGCAACAGAGCTGGTGAAGGGGCTGGAGCACAAGTCCTATGAGGAATGGCTGAGGGAGCTGGGGTTGTTCAGTTTGGATATGGGGAGGCTCAGAGGTGACCTTAGCACTCCTGAAAGGAGGTTGTAGCCAGGTGGCAGTCGGTCTCTTCTCCCAGGCAACTAGCAATAGGACAAGAGAACATAGTCTTGAGTTGCACCATGGGAAGTTTAGGTTGGACATTAGGAAGAAATCCTTCACAGAAAGGATGATTATACTTTGGAATGGACTGCTCAGGAAGGTGATGGAGTCACTGTCCATGGAGGTGTTTGAAGAAAAACACTCGGTGCTGTGGCCTAGTTGACATGGTGGTGTTCGGTCATGGGCTGGACTCAATCTCAGAGGTCTTTCCATCCTAATTGATTTTGTGATTCTGTAATACTGTGTTAGAGGATTTTCTGATGTCCCCAATTTTCCTAGACATTTGTTCTTCCTGGCAAACACTTAAAACACTTGAACACTCAAATGTACCTGTACTCACCATAGCATTTGGCTCCATTTAGCTGGGTTCATATGCTTATTTTGCAAGTGCCGTGCTTTTTTGGTGACCTTACTCTAACAGCCACTAGAATCTCAGATGTATCTTTAAAAAAATAACTGTGCAGACCAAAACAGACTAATTTCAAGCTTAGTTGTACTCCCAAACTCCATATTCTGATCCAAAATCTTACCCAGTGTACATTTGTCCTATTTTTATTCAGCTATCTCTAGGGACTTGCCAAATGTATACCAAAATTTCTTGGTCTTAGAAGAGAATCAAGTAAATGTTGCACTTAGAGATTAATATATTTAAATCAGATTTGGTTAATCTAAATTTGGCATAATTGTGTTTTCCTTAATTGTTTGGGTTTTTCGGTTTTTTGGGTTTTTTTGTTGTTTTTTTTTTTAATATGATATGATCATTGGCATCTGTCTTTGCTTTTAATCTGTTTAAAACTTCATTGGTATAGCCATATGAGGCAAGTAAATATTTTTTTCATGAGCCTATAAAACATCATTAGTTTATTTTTTCATCATGTCAGATTGGATAAGTATCTCACAGTGCCTGCACATCTTCATGAGGTTTTTATTATTTATTTTGATTTAAACTAAACTAAAATCAAGACCTGTCCCAAAGCCCTGGGCTTTTTGACAGTCTTTAAAATATACAGTAATAAAATTGAATTAACAGGCTCCCTCAGTGATTTCCAGATGGCAATACACTGGCAACAGCAGAGAAACCACAAGAGCATTAGTCCCTTCTGTTCTGCCCCAGCACTGCAGCAGACACGTCCTTTGCAGCTCTCCCATCCCAAAGTGCAGGGGCCAGAGGGCAACGGAGCAAGTAAGGATGGGATCCAGTTGTCAAAATAATAACCTTGCCCATTCTCAAATGTCAGAGGGCAACATGAGTTTTGCAGGCTCATGCTGGACTTTGCAATTTTTGAGAAAAAAAATAGCTCCAGAATAGATAGTTTAGCATTTTATCCACACAGAGAATTAAAATACAGATCAGCTTCAGTAATGCAACCATTGTGTTGCTAATTCATTCTCTATTTCACTTATACAGAGTTAATGTCTCTGTGTAAACTACCCTGATGTGAATTAAGAACACCCCAAACAGGCAGTTTACCCCAGAGGAGAGGAGCATCAGGAAGCCCAGGCACAGATCTGCCACAGATTCATTTTCCAGTTGATGAATCTTGAGTGCTTCAGTGCAGACAGTTCTGACTTGGACACTTTATTATAAATATCATCTTCTGTCCATTTGAAATAATAACCTAAACCATTTCTCTTCAGCTTTATAAACTGGTAAAAATAGACAAATTGTTTTCTTTGAATTTATTGAATGCCAGAAGAAGCAACAATAGAGGAAAATGTTGTTCTGCATGGAAACATCTGCACAACTTTGCCTTTGTACACCCAGTTGATGTCACTGTCATCCAGAGAAGAAAGCCACCACCAGAAGCATAGAAATTGTTTCTGCTGATGTAACCTGCGTAAGAAACTCCAAAGAGTGCAGTAATGTATTCACTATGCGCAAACCCGGTATGAGATCTTAAAATACATTGCCCCTGCAGTCTTTGCTAGCCAACACTTCACAGAAATAGGGAAATTTTCAGTTGCAAATAGGTAAAAAATTGATTTTTGTCTTTGAAAGCTACTACTGTACCTATGAAAGAGGTGACTAACCTTGCCAGAGCAGCCTTCTGGACTGAACTGGACTAACAATCTCTGGGCTTGATCCATTACAATTAGTGTGTCCTGAACAACAATAGTAATTGTAAGGGCTCGGTAGCTGCAGGACTGAGGCCACAGTTCTGCTAATAAAAGGGGTGCTGACAGAGAATGAGCAAATTAGGCAAGCAGAGTTAAATCCTTTTACTCAAGTAATTTTTCTGTTCCACTCAGGTGATTCCTCCTCTTGCGTCCACGGCAAACACAACATCCTTTTTGGGTATGAGATACACTTTGCTCACTAACATGCCTGCTCCTCCCTGTCCTCCAGCTTTCCTCACGGAGCACACTGGAAAATGCTCTTTTACAGGAATTACAGTTTCTTCAGTGCAAAGATAATATATTCAGAAGAATCCCGAAAGGAAATGAGGGTTCTCCCTCCTTACCCCAGAAGATCCTGAAGACAGAGGGAAGACCCTCTATTTTGTCTTTAGTGAAGTTCAGCAATACACAAAGATATCAACAGGCAAAGCAACTCAATACAACCAAAAAAACTCCTGCTACCACTGCTCTTAAAGTACAGAGAAATGGTGCTCTGGACACTATTATTACTTAACTAAGGAGGCTTAATAATCTAACAGTTAAACAGCCCCATTGCCAGCAGACAGCATCCTTGCCCATGCAGTTGTCCCTTTTTCCTCTTGTCCCTGTGCCACGCTGGAGGGGACTGGGCCCCCACCAATATACAAGACAGAGATGGAGAGTCCACAGCTGAGGCAGCTCCCTCCTCGTGAATGCTGGGGAGGCCTGGGAGCTGTGGGACATTCCATGGTGGGGAAGAGGCTTGAGGGTTCCTCCCCTGTGGTAAAATAAGGAGACCTCTGGGCTACCCTGCACTGCACTGGTGCCAGAGGGTGGTGGACCAAGGAGCTCTAATGAGGTCTCTGTGCTTTCTCTTTTCCACTGTATTTCCCCTTCTTTCTCCATGGCATCCCAAAAGTGAAAGTCAAGCACATGAGCCACCACTGCAGTTGGAAAAACGCTGGTATGCAACTTCAGTAAATATAACTCAGTTGTACCAATAAAATTGAAAACAGAGAAGTGACATTAAAAAAGTACATTATTTTAAATTGCAATTTTTATGTGTTCACTTTTATTGCCTCACTCTTTAAAACAAATCCAGGACCTGATTTACTTTAATAAAAGTTTAATTTCACATCTTGGTTTCAGTTCTGTACTCTTAATGCATTCTACGGCCAGCCTTCCGACAGGAAAAGAGCTAGAGCAGCTCTGGACTTTTACAGGCAGGTTATACCCAAGTCACTGTAGTACAGTGATTAAAAGCAAATTCTGTTGCAGCTTCCACTCTAGAAGAATGTTTTTTATCTTTTGGTTTTTTCATATGAATTGTTTTGAAAAAGTAGCAAAGATTGAAAAGGAGCCATTTTTCACATCCAAAACTGTTAAGCAAGTGCATCGACGTTTCTCAGTCACATTTCAAAGTCAACAGCAATGGCAGACAAATAGGGGTGTTTTAAAGGTCAAACCCAGAGTACATAATACACAAGTGACCCACAGCAGCACCAGAGAAGCCTCCTGCTTTTGGAAGCCTCAGCATACCAAGCAAAATTTGAATTAAGCTTCTTTTAACTGAAAATTGCCAACTAATTTCAGAGCACAAAGGCAAATAACAATTACTCGCCTTGTTCCACAGCTGAGTGGATGCTAACCTCAAGATCAGTCAACACACACAAAAAAAGGACCTATTAGCAAATTCAGGTTGGATATATGTGGCTGGCTGCTTATAAACAAGGGCAGAACATGACTTGAAGAAAGATTATCAGAAGCAACTAATATAACTACACAGAAGTGAAATTGCCTCTTTAAGCCACTGAGGACTCACAGGTCGCATATTCAAACCCTGCCTCAACACATCTGAAATGCAAGCAAAAGGCAAGAGATCCCCATGGACACACAGATGCACCTTGAGAGAGGCTGGACTCCACACAGCTATGCTCAGGGCTCCACATTTTCCCAGGGACGACCTGGCAATCCCAGCCTGGTGCAAGGACTCCCCTCAGCCCCTCTCCAAGGGAGGATTCGTGCAGCTTCATCATGGCCAAGGCAGGAAAGAAAGGCCTTTCTGCTCTGCTGTCACCTGAAAGCCCCTTTGACCACAGGGTCTCCTCAAGCCACCCTGTCCAGCCAAGGGCAGCCCCCCATGCACTTCTCCCTCCCCAGCCCACACCAACCATCTGCTCCAAGCCCCACGTTACCATCAGCAAGTGGCCAGGAGGGAACAAAATCACAAGCATCTGCTCTTACCTCAAGGAGTGTCCTGCCAGCCTCTGCCTGCTGTGGTCAGCAGCACCGCTCTGTGGAGCCCCTGCTCCAGGGGCTGCAGCTCCCCCCTCACCATGCACCCCAAGCAGAGACAACTCCCTTCCAAACACCCCTCCAACCTGCCGCGGCTGAGGAAGAAGAGCTCAGGTATGAGCCGACTCCCACCTGGTGCACCAATCTCTCCCTCACCTGACACAAGAACACAGCTGAGACCTATTATTATCACTGGGGATGGGGGAGAAATAGGTGGTGTCAGAAATAGGTTGGGAAAGGGCTAAACAGTCTTTCAAATGGGCAGCCCTCAGGCAGCAATTCCTCTTTCTTCTTTAACTATCCCCTCCCTGGAGGTTAAGACCTATCCTCAGTGGCTGCCAGGTTAGGAGTGTGTGTGTGCCCACATGTGATGTGACTGAGGCAGGTGAAATTTGCTCAGGTAGGGCTGGAAATCATGTGAAAGACAAAGCTGCCTCTCTCAGGACCAGAATATACACAGTCAGAGCAGGAAAAATGTATCTGGAATAAAATGGCAGGAGTTTGCAGATGCAAAGAATGAAAACAGCCCTTGTGAGACAGTTAAGCTCTCCATGTGTCAAACACCCACATAGCCCAGCCTGGCAGCAGATCAGCAAATCTCTGCCATCTTGGCGTGTGGCTCCCCAGCCAGCTTCACGAGAAGACAGCACACACAAACATCGTGTTTCTGAAGTGCAAGCAATGAGCAAATCCCACCCTCCAGACTCACGGCAGAAGCATGAGATGCCAAGTGTCAACATGGCTCTGCATGCAGAGGGGAACAGATGCAAACACAACTGCTCCTGGACACTAGTCCCTGTGCTTATAAACCTGCTCAGCTCCCAGTTCAGGGAATCTGCATTTAACTCCAGGAGCGAGTACTTGTGCTCTGGCTGCTGACGGTCGTGCTCGTGCTCATTACTACAGTGTCTCTGCATTTGTGTAACTCATCACTAACATGACATTCACTACAAGGTTCCCTATCCAACCACTCACAGCTGGTTTAGCTTTGCTGTGTCCTGACTGGTCCACAGATGTAGCATATCAGCACATGGTTTTAAAATAAACAAAAGAAAACAAAAGCAACCCTTTTGCTCTGCTTTCTTCATGTTTGTTTTGGTTTTTTTTTTTCAAAGGAGTGGATGAGAATCAACTATTCTTTCTGAAACAGCAGCAAGGATAATTTTGGTTTTAGTAATGTAAATCATACAGTGATAGAGGTCAGGCAGAAGCACCCAAAGCACTGTAGCACGGCTGTGCAGGCAGCCCAAAGGCTCAGCAGTAAACACCTACTCGAGCCCAGATACGTGGGGGAGTCTTACATGAGCTACTGAAAAGAACAGGAAATAACATTATGTTTTATTTGTGTCTGCAGAGCAGCCCACAACCCTACAAATGAAGAGATAGTGATTTCCTCTCATCGGCCTTAAAAAAGTACTAAATTGTAACCAAGACAGCAGATTTGTTACCATCTGAAAGTTATCATTTCTCTATAGCAACCAGGTCCCTTCTGTCTGGCTGTTGCTGCCAGATGTTCATTTCATTGTAATTTAGCCATACACACAGGACACTGCCTTGCACTGCCCTTGCTCTGTTTTCCCCGTTAGCAATTCTCTTTGCTTCCTGGTCACGATTTCATTAGCAGTAAGTCATACAGCAGACAGGTGAAGTTGTACAAAGAAGTTTTTATTAAGCGTGCTGATGGGCTGTGCTGCCTGCTGAAGCTTTGCAGATGGACAGCCCCCGTGTTCTAGGTTGCAATGCTAACCTCTGAACTGCAGTAGGAGCCTTCTTGAAAACCTTTCTCCACTGCCCCTTGGGCAGCTGTCACTCATCTCCTCCATCTAAAGCAGCAAACCCTGCTTCCCCAGCCACACCCCGGGTAACAACATGAACAGACTCTATGCTTGTAAAGCTAGAGCAACATCTTCTAGCATCTTTTGTCTTTGGCTTTCTCTCTCCCCAACACCTTTTCACAGCTTGTTCCCTGCAGACTCTTTTTAATGCTATGCTTTAAAGGGATTTCACCTCTTAAGGAGAAGGCTACCAATTACAATCCATTTGAGGCACTTATGCATATATAAACCGATACCATCTCAAAGAAGCCAGTGGCTTCTATCCCTCCTGTTCCTGCACTAGAATATGCTAATCTGTAAAGGTGAGCACAGCTTCGAATTTAGGCATTACACAGTTACAAGCATGAACAGAGAAAGACAAACCTCTCATTTATTACGAAAATCTTAATTAAAAAAATGACTGGAAAAATACTCTTGCCCTGTACTTCCAGAAGCAACAGTGCTAAGAAGGTCAGTTTGCCTTTTGGCTTACCCACTTATCAAAGTATTCCATTCAGCTCACCCACATCTTGGCTTCTAACATTAACCAGATTTACTTTCCTTAATGACCGGCTTTTATGGCCTCATCTCTACATATATTTACCCAGCTGCTCTGTATTTGCTAGGTGAGCATGTGTGTCACTTCATGTTTCAGAAGGGCTTTTAACCCTCGCCTCTGGGCAGTCAGGATTTCCTGCTCTGCAGCAGCAGGAACAGGGCGAGACAGGAAACACTGTCGGCTGCTGGCACGGGCTGGGAGGGAGAAAGGTCAGTGGCTGGATTTGTACCTTCTCATTACTCCCACATCCTCAGGATTGCATCTAGTCAAGAACTGAACTTAGCAAACTGCCCTTTTTTGTTTTCAGTATTTGCCAAACTTAATTTGAGTACACATCAGTGATATTCCTTGTCTTTGAGCTGCTTTGAATACCGTATTGCTGAGCCAGCACTGACTGATGCAATGGCAATGCCAGATATCCACATGCTCAGTGTCTGTGTCACTCACAGGAATAGAGTCAAGCCCTTCCAGCTCCTGAAAAGGAGCAGCTTTATCACAGCCCTGTCTTGAGACCATCCATTTTATATTTTGCTAAGTAGATGCTCTATGGAAGGTCAGCCACTCAGACAAGCCCCATGATATTGAACAGCAGAGTTGGGACAATCATTCGACATTCTTCATCATTTAAAAATAGTTTTAAAATAATATTTTTAAACAAAAACATTTTCCAACAATTTCCTACTTTGATCTGAAGTTCTAGAAGCATTGACTTGAACTTGATTACAGTCTCACCATCAAGTTTTGTCCATCATCTTTCTGCACACACACAACTCCATTGCTGTTTTATCCTTTAGAATGCTGCAATGATACTTTATAGCACTACAACAAATACATTAATGTAAAAGCTGCTATGTCCCTGTACCGGAGTGGGACACTACTGCATACTACCATGAAAGCAGAATCAGGCAGACTGCTACCCAAATAGGAATGTTATACTGGAATTTATGAACAGTCAATTGAAATAAATGTAGCTTTATTCTGAATCAAAATGAAACATTCATAAAGTTTCCCATTAAAAGATCAATGCTTTGTTTATCCAAAGTGCAATATGAAATTCATATATGAAACATTTCATAGCATTTCAGTAAAGGTATGTATTATTGCAACTTGTATTGGTAAAAACTGCAAGTAACAGTACAATTTAAAACATCATAGCCCCCATATTTTTAAAAAGGAATATTCTTCTTTTAAAATTTATTTAAAAACTGACAGCACTGGTATTTTTCAGTCAGCATGGCAAACATCTTTGAGCAATACCACCTCTGCCCTTCAAGCAGAGCAGACCTTAAAGCTGAACATGAAAAAAGCAGCCACCTGCCAATTATGGTCTCCATAGAGAGCCTAAAGAAAGACATCGATTTATGGTAAAGGTAATATGAATTCAAAGTTAGTGCTGGGACTGTAAGACCATAAACAGTAAAGCCTATAGTATTTACACAGCTGCAAGTTCAGATCCAACATTTTATAAAATTTACGTATTACAAACAAAGAGAACACTGGTGGGGTCTGGCTGTCATCCTGAGACAAGTATATCATCATCTAAGATCTCCTTCAAATTGAGACTTCCTGGATCTAAGTAAAAATACTGCATTTTAATGCTGTTAATAGAAGGGAAACACAAATAAAATGCTTGGCTGTCAGGTAGTTTTCTCGCTCCTGTAAGCAAGCAGACAAAAAAATTTGGATCATATTGAGAAATTGTGATAGTGCTACAAGGTGAACCTCATCCTTAGCTCTTCTGTCCCCTGCATACTACAACTTTTGCAGTTTTTGTGCAATATGTATTAAGACTGAATTACAGTGTTAACACAAGACAATTCAACAGCTCTTTCAGGCAGTGTGTGATTTCAGCCATTTTGGCTTAAAAGGCACAAAGACTTTATAACAATAATGCAGATAACTGAGAAATACTTCTGCTCACAATGGTGCATTAGTGCACGCAGAACTTTCAAGCAGATTCCAGGACCTTACCATGGAGGTTTTACATAAGACATGAGCACAGCAGCAAGAAATGAGATGCCTGTTGCAATAACACAATACAGCAGGTCTTTGAAATATGGAGAATCTGAGTAAGACAAGGTATGCTCCTGTGTTATATTTAGAGAACTTTCCAAGAGCAGTTGAACACGGTCACTGCACTGCCCAGACAGGGAGTACTGAGGAGGGGAAATTTCTGAACCAAAGTAGCCTTGGTGTTCAGGTGTGGTTTTGCCCTTCCTTCATGTGAAATTCTCTCACTTCCCTGTTTTGCAGATGGGACACAAAAGCAGAGCTCCTATTAGCATACATTTACCAATTCAATCTCTTCTCACTCTGTCCAAGTGCCAAAGCTTTCCTAATAGTTTTCCTTAGGTAAGAGTTCATCACCAAATTAAAGTGAAGCAATATGACAAGTTAGTAGACTGTATTTGTTTAGTTTCATCACAAAAACCACATACTTGTTTAGGCCAATTTTCTTTTTATTAATAATATAAGGTTCTGTAATCTCTTAACATTACAACTGAAGTTTTACAGTTAATCTCACACTAAAATGACAAACACTGTTTGGCTTTATTTGCAGAAAATTAAATTACAACCTTGATAAACACACATTTCCAAGATTGAGAAGCAATTTGTGTTTTCTGGATTTCAGTGCTAATGTATCCCTGCCTTTGAGATTTGTTTCAGTTAATTAACATTGCTACGGAAGAACTATTTGGCCTGGGCTCTGTTCACAGCTGTAAGGCAAAGATGACATCTCTAACTTAACCAATATACTGTGAGTCAAATCAAGACATGTTTTTCTTTGATTGCAAGATTTAGATCCTGGATCAACTTCTAACAGATTTGCTTCTTTCCCCTCAAAACTTTTATAAAGGTCTCTCTAATGTAAACATATTTTACAGTCAAGCCATAGTCACTCTGCACCTTTCCTTCTTCAAAGGGAGCAGAAGCTATGTAATTGGAAGTAACTACAAGCTTAGTTATAACTGCTTGTAATTTATATATGGCCAAATAATCAAGCAAATGCAAAAGTCATGTGTTAGGCATCGGCACTTCTGATCTGCATGGATCAAACTCCATCTCTGAACAGGCTGCAGCTACGGGAAGTGAAGTCTCTAGAAAGTAGAGATACAGAAGGAAGAGCGGTGGAAGACTGTAGTATCAGAGAAAGTAAGATTTCATTAAATGTTGAATGATCTGTGTGTATCTAGGTCTTCTGAACTTGCATTACATTTTTTTCTATTTTCACTAGGAATTTAAAAGTGAAGTTAAAGACAGTAATACATATGTTTCAGCTGTAGTTTCACTAAGCTCTGACTGGTTCATAAGACAGAGAAATACTTAAGAAGACAGTAATAGGGCAGCCAGTAGAAAAAAAAAATCCATTACATTTGTAGTTAATCTTTTCCTCAGAGCTATCCGGTGACAGTGCTTTGAGACCCTTATAGCCTGTTATTTCACTTTCCCATATGACAACTGACATACAGTAAAAATCTTTACTGCGTTTTAAATCACTTCAGAAGTTGTGGCTATTTAAACGTTAGAGACTATAAGGAGTTTTTACCTGTGTACTTTCAATACAAAAAAAAGAGATGAGCAAACCACAGTGAGAAAATTAAAAAATGGGAAGGATGTTGTAGAGCTGTGTTGTACTTTAGTCAAAATCTTAAGAGACCAGTATTAACTAAGCTATGAGTACTTGTTCTAGTTCTCTTTGTGCTGTCATTCTGCAAAAAAGCTTCACATGCTTTCCTTCAAAATTAATTCTTTATAGTTAGACATAAACTTTCATTGAGGCACATAAACACCCTTCATATTTACCAGCTCCTAGAAAGGTCTCCACTTCAGAGCAATACAACTCATCAGCAAGACAACAGCTGTGGCCCTGCGGTCACCACCGTGCAGCAGGTGAGATGAGGGAGTGCTCTGCACAAAAATGTGCAGATTCACTTTGCTGAGACACCTTTGTGTACTTAAGGAACACTTAACCACAGTGTGAAGGCTCAGTTTCCTAAAACAGACTACTACTATTGTTCTGGTTACTGCTGAAATATGAACTCTGTGAGAGAGAAAAAATTATATATTTTTATGTTGAAATGTTGTGAGACAAAGATCATTTGAAATAAATGTAGCTGCATTACAAGTATCACGTGAACGTTCTGCCTTATGACCTGCAGATCATAAAAGAGTTTAAATACCTTGACAGCATGCATTTTTAAAGTGATGTTTTGAGTGTTCATGTTTTTCAGTAATTTAAAGTACAGCATTGAAATTAGTCTTTAAACAAGTTCAGAGTTGTCTGATATGCAGTATATTTTCAAGCACTTTATACTCTTTTTGGTATATTACTAAAACTGAGAGCTAATTAGACAGTATTCTAAAATAGTTTAAAAACAAAAATGCAATTTATCTTTTTCTCCTCATTAAGGGCACTACCAATAAAAAAGGTGTCCAAACTGACACTACAGAGCTGTGATGCAGTTGGCTAGAGAGACAGTGTCCTTAAAGGATAGTCTGTATTTCTTCTATCCTATGCATTTACATTAGTTATCAAAAAATTGGATAATCTGCTTTAAGAAAGAACCCACCTTAAAAATGGATCATGAGTACTGACAAATACTTTTAGTTTATTTTACTGATTAATATTCAAGTTTCAATGTAAAAATGCTTACTCTCACTTGATACTGATCAAGAAAATATTTAATTTTCATAAAGTTCAATGGACAATTAAAATTGTTGCTACTTGTGAAGTAAATAAATGATCCATAAAGGCCATAGGAAACTGTACAAGACTTAAATGGGAAATCTCACTTCCAGGATAACATTAGGTTGTCCACTTAAGTGTTTTATTAAACTGTTGAGACTGTTTCAAAAGACAGTGCTGGGCAGTTTCATTTGAATAGCCAAAACTTTTTTTTAACTGATAAAGATATTTTGCATCTGTGCAAAACAAACAAAACAGGAACAAAAACCATACACACTAGGACTGAAGTACAGATGAACGCAAAATTTTGTTACAAACCTGTTTTCAACATACAGTGAGAAATGTCCATTGTACAAAACTTAGTGACTGACCTACAATTAATTTAAGATTATCCCAGCAATGCAAATACAACTCAGAACGGTTCAATTGTGTATCATTTTCAAGTAGTACTACAGTGAGAGACTACTGAGTTTTTAGTAGTTTGGCTTTCACTGTCTCTCTTGATCAAAGCCTACATTTGTACTCCTAAGTATTTGCTGGTTACAGGTCTGTTACATACTTAATCCTTCAGTACAGTGAGGTACTCCTTGGTGTTCCCTCATCTGTCTCTTAGCAGCTTTCCTTTAGCAAGAGGCTGGGTTGAGCAGCTGCTTCTGCAGAAAACACAGTTGTCAGTCTTTGTCCTCCTTGCAGTGGATGCTTTAAGTAAGAAACATCTGGCAGTATCCAGCATTGAAAATACTGTCAGCTGTGTTACACCGAACTTGGAAAACAAATTTGCATTTCCTGGTGGGTACTTCACGCCCAGTGGGTTAAGAGCATTGTAAGTAAAAGTCCATAAACGTTAACAGTGATGTTTATACTTTATTGGGGGGAGGGGGAAAGAAGTAGCAAAAAAGCAATGTAAGTTACTAGTTTTTAAAGTTTAATCTATGTTATATTTGATTACTGGGATATCAATACAATAAAGTGGAGGAATTTCAACAGTAATTTTTAATTTTTAGTACATCATTTGTGCAGGGCTTTATAAAAGATTTTTGTTTCCAAAGATATTGTTGGGGTCCACATATTCTTTAACAGATCTCAGCATTCCCAAGCCAACATCAGAGATGCTCTCCTTCATCCAGCGCTTCCGCAATTTGCCTACTGGAAAAACAAAACCAAAGTGTTTCAATATATGGCAGGATTCAAGGAGCCAATCAATCTTGCGAACATGAATGAATAAACACTGTGTGATAAATGCTTTTATTCAAAAATGAGAAATGTTTTGCTTTATTTGATTTATTGAGCCCACCAGACTATCAAGCTCATTAAGCTCAGCATACTCCCAGAGGAAGACTGTGTTCCACACTGTCTACTTTCTTTAGAAACTATGAAATTTAGATGAAGCTTAGGCTGAAATCACATGTTCTATTAAGACAGGGAATCAGTGTAAGTTTTAAAAAGCCACAAACTAATTTTAACTAGGAAACTGTAGAGGAGATTACTAAAAAGCAGAACATTTCTTAATCTGAAAACATAACTCAATAATCAAGCTTAAACTAGTATTGGTTTAAATAGCAAAAAATTGTTTCCTATAAAGAAGGCTTAATAATTAATTCAAAAACTTCTATGCTGGCTGGTAATTGCTCAATACTATTACACAAGAGCTTTGTTTTCCATGTAAAAATATTCACTACCTATAACAAAACTGAAACAGTCTTTTAAAAACTCATTTCACTAAATTCTCACAATAGTCCTGTTAAATAGCTGAGCGTTCACATACTAATCAACAAAATAGTCAACTCTGATTAACGAATCATTCAAAACTAAGGACATTTTTTCATTAAACACACTCTAGCATTTAACTTGTCAGCCTGAAATGCAACCCATTTGTCAGTATGATACAATATAGTAAAGGTTTGAGAGACAGAGACTTTAAGAGTATCTGAAGCTAAATTCAAGCCATCTTTTGTGCCCTGTTTTCAGAGTAACCATCAAACTGTCATCAGAATAATAAATTACAGGGACACCTCTGGAGAACAGAGTATATTTGTTTATACCTTAAGGAATACGAGCCACTCACAATGCCAACAGAAAAAGCAAATAATGTGAGACAGAACGAAATTTGCAGTTTGCTAGAAAACAACTATTAGCAGCATGTGTGTCAAGAGCAAAGACCACAACTGAAGGACAAAAGAATTTGTTATGTGGTAGGAACTGTGCTATATTTTGTGGACCCAGCTCAGGAAAAAATCCCCATCTGTAAATATACTATCACTACAATGCGACTGTCTGAGCAAGCTGATGTGGTTGGATTTTACCTTGGAAAACTTTAATACTACTTCTACAAAAAAACCCAAAGCATGGATGCGGTTTGACCATCACCTTAAGTCACTCACACTGGCTCTTACACAAGCAGCTGAAGAACAGTCATTACTATTCTCAACTGTTATCTGTAATACAGTTTCATTGAATGTGTTCTGTGGTTATGGATGTAATTGTCCTGAAAAGACTGCAAACAACTGCTCCAACAAGATGGAGCACATTAGAATCACAGCAGGATGCCCAACAGCTAGCATGCCTGCCTCTTTTACACCTCCAGTAATAATGTAATTCCACAAGGAACTGAACTACTGTCTGAGCAGCACCAAACAGTCGTTGCATATTTAATGAAGTCGCTCACCAAGTGCTGGAAAACAGAAGGTGCTTGGAGTGCATCATTAGTTCTGTCAAAGTGATAATTTACACATCTATCTTGTCAAATTTTCTATGGTTTATACTTTTGAGATAATAAATCTAACATACATCTGACTAGTGAACTGGAAAGAAAAAAAGCTGTACTACAGTTACCAGCAGTCCTTCACAAACATGCTCAACGCAAAGATTTTAACCCTTTATAGCAGCAAAGTTGATGCCCTGCTCCTACTGTTCCCATCAATAAGATATACATGCATCTGCCACTTACAGGCTTTCAGCAAAATATGCTTTTTCAATTAAAAAATGAGATCCAAATCACTTGATTCTATATGCTACATCATAAAATTATTAATAAGGTTCTCAAATCAGCATAACATTGTACAATCAATTTCTAGTAGCTTAGAAAGTTATTACTTGCCAACTCAGCTACACACACAGTCCTTGTTGCCCCAATTGGAAACAAACAGAGCCCTCCCTTCTTGCATCTTCTCCTCTGAAGACACTTAATCTTGCACCTGAAGGGAGGGTGTCAGAAGGATGGAGCCAGGCTCTTCTCAGTGGTGCCAAGCAACAGTGCAAGAGGCAATGGGCAGATACTGATGCACAGGAAGTTCCATCCAAACATGAGGAAGAACTTCTTTACTGTGTGGGTGACCATGCACTGGAACAGATTGACCAGAGGGGTTGCACAATCTCCCTCACTGAAGATATTCAAGAACTCCCTCACTGCAATCCTGTGCAATGTGCTCTAGGATGACCTTGCTTGAACAGGGAGAGTGGACCACTGTGGTCCCTTCCAACCTGACCCATTCTGTGATTCTGTGATTTTAATTATCCAATATGAAGTACAACAGAATTAGTTTTCAAGTTTTACAAGTGGCAAGTTCCTGAGGTGTGCTGAGCAGTCTAATAATGCCTTAAAACATTCACTGCCAGGAAGCCAGAAATCTCCAATCTGAACTCCAGCCTATTACATACAGTACAAACACCCTGGCATGGCAGAGAGCCTACTTCACACAAGGCACTTCAGATCAGAAAGCCAAGAAGTTGTTTAGTAGCAACTCTAGACACTCCAACACCAATTTTATTTTGAAGTTTTTATCTATCATTATAGTCCATTTATGAAAGAGAAACGTGAACTGGCTAAGTAACTTTTTCCCAGCTCTTATACATGCTGGTCCAGCCCTTAGCTGGTTTCACTGGAAAAGTTTTCAACCTTCCATTGCCCTTTTCACTCGATCATTTTTGAAAATGCATCTGGATGGCTACAAAAGTCTGGCTGCTAAAAATGGAGCTAGCAAACAGCAGGCAGCAATTCTTTTTCTCATTTTTGGAATAGAAAGTACTAGGGCACACATGAACAGTCTTGTAAGGAAAGTTTTCATATAGCTGACTGAGTCCAGGAATTAGTCTACACCCATGCAGAGTATAAATTTATAGCATTGTGGTCCCAGTGGAAATGGGCTCTAGTGGCACTGCACTTGGCTCTAGACTTCCTCTGCTTCTGCCCTTTCAACTTGAAGAGGTAGTTACTGCCTAACAATAGCTTTGCAAAAGGAGCTGCAGTGACAGGTCCTAAGAAGGATGGAGCTCTTCCAGCTGTTGCATGCTCTTCCTGAAGCTAGTAGTCTCTACAGGAAACAGCTCTCTGCTCTTAGAAATTAACATGTTATTACTCTTCCAGAGAGAACTCTGCAATAGTGAGAAAGGTCAGTGCACTACTCTAATACATGGTAGCACTGGAGTATACTGGACCAGTGTACGTCAGGTCTACTACATCAGTAACACCATCACCACATCATCTTGTACATTTTCACTAGGTATCTTAACAGCTTAAATACTTTCAAGTTCTGTGTTGATGAGTCAGGAAGTCCTTTGCTTTTTTGTTTTTTTTTGAAAAGGCACTGAAGATGACTATTCTATTAAGACTTTCAACAGACCAAGGAGGAAAATACAACTGTGTTATTATATTATTTCCAAAAAGGTTACTCCATGTCTCACAAATGTCACAGTTTCAACTCATTCTAATGAGTAGAGCAAGCTCTACCATGATCAGACTGCAGTGCTTAACCTAAGGGTAGAAATACTTTTCCTGTTCAGAAAAGAATGTGTTCAACTCCCCCCAAAAAGGAATTTTATAATTTCAGATTTTGTAGTTTGTGTGGATTAGTTACTGCAGTGTACAACTTAAGCCACAGCTTCTTACTGACACCAAAGCACTGCAGTGTCAAACATGCACTTGAATGCAAATGAGGTGTAGGGTTGTTTGGTTTTTCCTTTGTTTTCTTTTTGGGGTTTTTGGGGTTTGTTTGGATTTGGTTGTGGGTTTTTTGGTGTTGTGGGGTTTTTTTCCTTTTTTTTTTTTTCCCCTATATAAACTGCCATTGATACTATAGCTAAACCTGTGCTGCGTGGGCTACATGGTTAACCTTTACCAATCTGTCAATCTGTCTGGAAAGGAAAAGAAAATTAGTTCTATTATGTTAAATGACTAAATGGGGCTATTTTCCTCCACTCCACAATCTGATAATTGTTTTCTTAAGTAACCAGTTTTGGTTAAAACAGTTCCTGAAAGGGAAACAAGGTATCATTAATTTTTACCCTGTTCTTTAGTTTTACACGGGTCCTTAGCTTGGTAATATGAAAGGGATCCGGTCCAAATGCAACCATCTCCCTTCTGGTGCTGTACCCCAAAGGGATTATAGTTATGTTTATATACCAGTCATACCTACTCAGCACATGCTATTTCATGTATACAAAACTACGTATGTTTTATGAAACAGGAATTCAAGCATGAAAGGTGTGACATCATACGGGTGTTTTTAGGGCTTGCCATAAATGATTGGACTAATTATTTATCTATACTTAAACTTGTATCTACAAGAAATTAGCATTTGAAAAGCACCACTAGGAATGACAAGTTTCTAAACACTAAGTGTGGGTCTTTTACATGACTCTCAAATCTAAAGATGCGTGGTGTCCAGAAAAGCAGAAGGATCAAAGCTGTGCTTGAAAATGTCCACTATCCCTTTCTAAGTGTAGGACAGAGTCAAGGCAAGGTGAAAACCAAAATGGAGGGGAAGGAAGATATTTTCAAAGTTAAGTCCTTCTGAAGCTACTCTTTGTAAAGTTAAGAGTATTATGATTTCAGTTCTCAACTGCGGATTACAGTCACATGTCTACCTGTAGTTTGTCCTTCCCCAGATGTAAAGTCATGTGGAGCTTTACAGAACCCAGACTGTCATATATGGCCACTTCTTCACTCAAGGAGTATATGAAGATTGACTTAAGCAGGCTTTGTATTTCCTATAGCCTCAAGTCCCAGACTACATCTGTTTTCTTTGATACACAAGCCCAGAGCTAAAATAGCTCCATTTATCACAGTATGATTGTAGGCAGACAAACCAGCCTGTCTGTTTCCAGATAGTGAAAACAACTGTTATTAATCACAATTACAAGACAAATACCAAAAGAAATTGCACCAGTATTTTCTTATATCCCACACAATAGACCAGTCTCAGTGCTGAGTGATAAGGTCAGTAAATAAAACTAATACTATTAAGCTAATTCTCAGCAGCACATCTACTAAGCACTGGAAAAAATTAATCTTGAATATTGTACACAATTAACTGCCAGACAAAAACACTCAAGGCAGAAAATACTTATTAGTATCAGAGGCAGTCATGAATTCAACAGGAGCATAAAAAGTAGAACAGAAACCCAGTTTTTCATAACTGTGAAGTTACAAAGTTCAAGCGTGCAAGGATTTGAAAATACTACATAGTTTTTTTTTTTTGCTCAACATATGCTGTAAGCAAGGTTTTACATGGGGAGTGCAAATACATCCAAATGTGTGACAAGCTCCAGCTGCTTGTGAGTTAATGGATGAAATGCTACTCACAGTACAATACAGCTGCCACAGCAGGGAGAACACAGTAACACATCAAGTGGGTAATTCCACATCACATGTATGAGAACTGACAGGTCCACTACACCACCATATTAAAGATTTAATCAGAGGACAATAAGAGCACACCAAACAAAAAATTCTGAAACTGTTTTCACTCATGTGAAAACACCTCCTGATACTGCTAAAGCAGAGCCCTTTGTGTGTTTCCATCACAAAGCAAAAAAAGCTGTCTGAAAACAGCCACCCTAAAAGTTTCAAGTTCTAGGAAGTCTCCAACATGTTTTAAAGCACAGCTTCTGCCCTACGTATTTTTCCCCACAGAGAGCTTTGAGAATTACAAAGGTTTTGTCTAGTTTTAAACCATACACTTCCTCTTTGCTCTTATATCTGTGGCCAGGCAATGCCCCAAGAGAACAGAGAGAAGAAACGCAGCAAGTTAATCAGTTTCAAGAAGCTAGTGGCACAAATCAAACTGACTTCACAACAAGTCTTCCTGACATCCAGGCTTACAGCATTACAAAGGACACATGCAGCCAAATTAGGCTATCAAAGTTTGTGGGAAAAGCATATGTAAAGCATCAAATACATCAAATATCACTTATACATGACTTTGATTCTTAATATTAAAGCACAAAATACCTTGTGAAGATGCTAGCAACACAGGACAAGTAACCCCGAACTCCACAAGAGGAAACTGAATAATTAGAACTTAACAGACAGCAAGCCAGTAATATCAACACTTACATAACGTCAATTACGCAAAAATGCGAGATTGCAACACAGCCCAGTTAAAAGTCACTAGCTCTTTTATGTAGATACTTTGCCTAAGTGCTCTGGAATTTGGGCTAACAGCATTCACTGAGCCACAAGGGACATTAAACTGTCTTAAAACTGTAGAACTCCCATTTGAAGTCTTTGTAACTGAATATATATCTGCACAAAGATAAATAGAAGTTGCTTAAGACAAACTGATCAAACTGAAAGGAGTGAGAAGTTTCTAGAAAGAATCCCAAGAGATGTTCCCCCTTGACCTTCCTCCAGTAATCTCACTTAATGCCTGTGAAATATTTTTCAAAATTCTACTATAAAGTATCTACTACAAATGAATATTTAGCAATATCAAAGAAACTAATATTAGAGAACATTACCTCCATGATGATGTGAAAGACTTCCTCCATTGGCAAGTATTTCTTCTCTAGCAGCTCTCTAAATTTGAAAGATATGGTACTTATTCAACAGCAAATGCACAAGATTTTTTGATTACGTGAAATGCTTGCTATTGCAGTCATAGCCATGGTGTATGGAAAGTTTCAGAACTAATTAGGGCATACAATACAGGTAAACACCAAGTATGCAGATAAATGTAAGTAAGAATTTTCTAAATAAACACTATCAAAGCCACAATATCTCAAGTGGCATCACTTACAACAAACATTACTCCCAAATGAAATGTTCTGGATTGCTTTCCTCTTGCTAAAACTAAAGTATTCCAGTGGCGGGATGCTCATTTGAAAGACAATTAAGTCTCAATAAAGAAGCCTGAAAACAGGCTCACCAGAGTGATTCAAGACCCTTATTCAGATCAGAGTTTAAACCCAGATCTCAAAGATTCTGGTTGACACAGTAAGGTACCTTACAACTGACAACCCTTTCATGGGTGCAGTTTGTGGCAGAAAACAAAATTTAGTTTTTTATGGTAAGAGTTATACAAGCACTTTAAAGTTCTAGAATCTTCTTTGCCATTCACCTCTGATTACGAATAGTTAGAGAGATCAGAAGGTGTAACAACGAAAGCTTTCCTAAGCACAAGCACTACATGTTTTTTTCCAATAAGTGTACTTTTTTATGAATAACATATATAACTGCACCTCTGCAGTTAGAGATTTTTTCAGTCTGCTACAGAACACATATACTCAGTCAACAAACTCACTCTGTTAGGTTAAATTTAGTTACTACAATGGAAGACATGCATCCAGGTAATCACACTGCTAACTAATTCCAATAAAAAGCAGGATCTAGGTATTAGCAAAGTTTCACTAAATAAGCACTCAAGTGTTACATTCTTCAGTGCCTTACACGCAACAGCATGGGAGCCTCAGAACTTGTAGATAAAACTTTGCTTGCCAGATTCAAGAGAAATTTCTAAAGAATAAGCATGAGAAGAATCATATCCTAGTTATAAATATTGACTATTTCTCCACAGTCCTATAGCAATTTTCTGGCGCTGAAGTTTGAGCATATGAAACAGAAAATATGACAAAAAGCAGTTTGGCCATAGTCCTTCTAAGAATTTACATCTTCAAGTTAACAAGGATACTAGTTTCCCCTAAATAGGTAACTATAACGTTTCATCAGCCAAAGTGTTAAGCAGAGTTATTCCAGAGCTTTTTGGTAAATGTTGAAGCAGCTTACAACTGCTCTAACACACCAGACTTAGACCAGCGCTTATCTGGGCCTAACAAAAATAGCATCAGACACCCCCATTTCATTATGCTCTACATGCAGCACTATTAATAAAGTATGATCTTGGTAAGTTTTACCATGCATTTAACAGACTGAGTATTAAGAAAAAGAAATAGCTTTGTAAATAATGGAACTAAGGAAGACTAGTTTCCCGTGGATTTGGGTTTTAAGGTTTAAAGTTTCTGTCATCCAAGAAACTCCAGGTCAAGCTTTCCTATACTTCGGTCAGAAGTATTCATCTACTGATGCCTAAAATAGTCACCTGGTAGTCTTTTCTCTACTTGATGTATTATTAGCATATACCTCTTTTCCTAGCTGCTAATGATCAAAGCTTTACGAACAGCCTTTTGAGATCCTTCCTGCAAAATTCAGTTAGCTTGGCCAATGGGTTCAGCATATATTACAGGACATCAGCTTCTCTCCTGTAGCAATTGTTCTTTAATACATTACCTCAATTTGTTCATAGACATGAATAGGATCACTAATTCCTCTGTAGTTAAAGGCAAAGTAGAAGTAGACACATGCACCTGCATCGTAAGTCTGTGTCACCCTGTTGAAGAGAACTGCATTACAAACAAAACTTTATGATATTAAGCCAACCACTACATGACACTATGCAATTCATCAGGTTACTTATCTTATTCAAAAGGGTAGCATCTTTCTTATCATTTTTATCCTTTTTCCTCATAATTCATGAGCAACTCAATGCTATGACTTTGAAAGTTGACACTCCTAAGTCATTACATTTGACTCTTTTACATATAAGCAAAAGTTTAATCAAGTGCTACTAATCCCTTGAATTCCCCACTCTTACATGTAATCCACTTGTAGTTTCAAGAGGAAAGTCAAGATTACTAGTATTTCTAATATCATTACTAGATCTACTTTACCTGTTAGTTAGAAAGTTTAATGACCTCTTTCTTAGTAATCTTCTCTTACTAATCAAAGATTCAAGAAAAATTGTTGAGATTATTGGCTTACCTACAGGTGGAGAGAGGAGGAAACTGAACACCCTTTTCTTTGCATTCTCTTACTATCCTTTCCTTTACATTTCTACAGAGGTCCAAAACCCTGGAACAGGAAACACATTAAAATATAAAATTTTAGTATGTGATTTTATAGAACTTCTAAAAAAAAAAAGAATCTTTTAAAAATCATAATCTAATACAACATAAGGCTACCTTCTAAAATCAGAGTTAACTAGCTCTGTTCTAAAAATAGTCCTCATCAAGACCACTGGTACTGCTTTTTCTGCACTTCTCCTGAAGAGCAAGTTTACTTTGAAACAGAGTACCTAAAAGTTCTTTTTCATAAGGAAGAGATGTAAAAAATGTTCAGAAAAAAGGAGGTTATCTACTTCTGTAAGTTTTTACTTACTTTCTTAGCAAAATAGCCTCAAATTTTTGACATAGTACTTGACAAATACAGCAGAAAGCTTGAGAACTCGGAGGTCTTGTAATGCTGCAAGGCCAAATCTGGAGATTCTTCAGCTGTGCACTAGTCTGCCAGCTTGAAATGTTACAATTCTAGTATGGCAATGAGCTATTAAACCTTGTCATAAGCCATACTTGTTCTGTTTTTTTTTTAAAAAGTCTTCTAGGACAAACCCAGGTGCAACCAAAGTGCTAGAACAACTAAAAGAAATCCCTGTTTTTCAAATAAACATTACTTCAGTAATATGCTCTCCCACAATGGTCTGTACTGCTATTCTGTACAATTCAGATTAAGACATTTTACACAGATTTAAAACTACTTAAAAGATTAACAGAATACAAGAGAAACTTAACAATTTAATGAATAAGCAAGTCAGTTAAATATTTTATTCAAATATCTGCTACCTGTAAGAAACAAGTTAATCAGTTTATGGAAAGTTACATGGTTCTTATGAGTCAAAGTAGAAAAAGATTTTCAAAGCTTTTCCTTTCGTAAGGATAATTTTTAATATTTTCTTAAGTTTTAGATAAAAATTCATTCTCTTCTGAAATGAGGGAGAGGCAAAACAAATCGTTGACTAAGCAGTTAGCATGCTTCAAAATCTAAAGCTAAAGTAAAATGAAGAGCACTTTTGCTTTAGAATTGCCCTCACACTTCTTCCACTCACTTAATATAACTTTGCCAATTTTCAAACGGGCTGGAATTTATCACTGCCACTAAATTCAACAACAAGGATACAAGGCTTGCCAGCTTAAGTCACCAGACTTTGCATTGAAGGCTGTAAGGCTTTGCTTCAAATCACCTTAGATCCTGCTTAAGAGACTTCCAGCTTACCAAATGGACAGAAGCATCCAAACTGATTTTGTATATTAAACTCTGTTGCAGTCAAATATTTCTCAACCATATCTAACAGAAAAAATAAGCTTAGGAAAAAGATCTTAATCTTGGGCAAAAGTTACCTTTTCAGTCTTCATTTCCCTATATTACTGGAGAAAAACCCCCACTTATTTAAATACACTTAAAAGGTTTTTTTATCTTCACCACAGACTTGTCTGTGTGAAATATGCAGCTGATCCCAAACACATGGCTGCTCATCACCCACTGCAGTTACTGTCACCAATGTGCAGTTTCAATTGGTGAGTTCAATGGGCAATTTCAAGTTCTAAATTTGTTACAATAAGCTAACCTATGTAGAAATATTACTGAATGCTTGATACATTGCATTTACAAAATCCTGACAGGTAATTTACTAGCAAGAACACATAGGTACAAGATTTGAGGCACATCAGGGAGCACTAAATACACACAAGGTCTAAACTAAGTATCCCCATGAGCAAACATGAGTTAGGAATAATTTGAATGAAATCAGGTTTTAAGAAATTCTAAAGAGTAATCACAATTTACCTATCCCAAGGAACAGATGTCTCAAATGATTCTCCTATTACATAGTAATCCAGGCCCAGGTCCTAGTAAATAGAGTGAGGAAATCATCAGTAACATTCAGCATCAACATCCAGTGTATGCTACACAGCTAACAATTGAACAACTTTTTAGTTTCTATGAGAAAACCAGAAATTCCAATTTAGAAAAACCACTCATCTGTCCCAGTGATGTAAGTTTATTAGTATGGAAATAATAGGGAAGCTCTTAAAAGACAAAGATGACAAACATTTTGATGTCAAGGCTACAGTGAGACAAGTTGTCAGACTGTCAGTATGTCTACACTAACCAAACACTTGTATAACCATAGTATCCAGCCAAGAGCTTCACTGTGCTAACCATCATAACACCTAGTAGAAATATTTATTTAGAATGTAGTTACTATCTAGGTAAAATAAAGACAAATACCTTCCCATTTTACATATAGCATGCTGCAATAGAGGGAAATTCAGTGATTTGTCCCTGACTATAAAAGACAAATAAAATCAAACAGTTGGGACATGCATATTATTCTGAAAAATAAATAATCTCAAATAGTAAGACTAAAATTCACAAGAACAGCTGCAGCAGTTCAGACAAAAGGTCCATTATCTTGGAATTCTGATTCAAACCACAGTCATAAGCAGATCTCCTGAGAGTAAAAAGCACATGAGTATTTCAAGTACTCTCCAAGACTCTGATTCCATTCAACCTGTGGATTCTTCAAGCCAATTTTCTCTATCCTTTACGAGAAACTATTTTTTTAACAAGAATATAAAGTAATGTCTTTATGGTGTTTTGCAGATTAAGGTCCACTAGTCAGAAATGGAAGAGATACAACCTCTAGGAGAAGTCTGAGATATCATCCAAGGCAACCTGCACTTTGATTTCAGAGAAAGCATCTTCAAAAAGACATCTCTATGTTTTGTTATATTAATTAACAGAAGTCTCAGCAGGCAAACAGAAGCTGACCTACCCGAAGGTACGCGATGACAAATGTCAGCATGTATCCTCTCTGTCCATTATCTTCTCCTGCTGCCAAGCCACTGTAATTTACAAGATCTTAATTCACTTTCCAGTGAAGCAGTCACCAGTTTACAAAAATATTTGTAAAATAGCTTTGATTATTAAACATATGTGCAAGTTTAGCTGCCTAAGCTGTGTTAAAATAGTTGAAAATAGTAGGGTCTCTTCACTAAAAACCAGAACTTACTTCAAACCGGACCTTTAACTCTTTGCATTTGTCTTTTCATTCCACAACCAGAAGAGAGATGAACATAACAAAACATTTGATGTGATCTTAAAATAACAGTCTTCAAAACTCACAAAAGAGCAGAGAAACAAGTTGACATAGTATATCCTGGATATTAATTTACAGGAACATGTGTAACTGCATTTCTGTTGAATGTTGAATTTGTGCACAGAAAATTCTGAAGAAGGATAGACACATTAGACTATAAAAGCATTAAATGGTTTAGCATTTTAAAACAGGTTAAACCATTAAACACTTCGCTAATAGCCTTAACTAAGCAGCACAGACAGCACCATCTTCTAACAGATCTAATGTCCCTTATCAATACATCATCATCTTGAAATACCAAAATACAAAAGGGTTCATGGTAGAAGTAATAGAAAGAAAGCACAATGAAAACACATATTTCAGAAAGGATAGCCTTGAAATGGATAAAACAATACTTATATGTACATTTGAATAGCTGAGACCAATATTAGCAAAAACTTTCTTAAAAATAAAAAGAGTACATCTTGACAAATCACACTTTTGATGATGGTTTTCATCAATCATGCTTAATCAAAGCAGAAGGAAAGAAACTACCTGATCACTACTCAGCCTACCACTTCAATGAGTGTTTTCTGTTCCTTTGTAAGGACATAAACCAGTCTGTGGGACAGAAAGTCACTGCACTCCTTTAACCAAACAAGTTTCTTCTATTCATATGCTCACATCAATTCTGCAAAAATTTAATATTACCCTTATGATTTTACCTCCCCCTTCTGTAGTCAAAATGTAAATCTAGTATTGCAAAACAAGCCACTTCCATGACAACAAGCAATTAAAAGGGCTGGTTTCCATTTTAATAACATCAATTCTATTTAGTAAAATATTGTATTGCAATACCTAGAGAGCTGAAGATTTTACTGAAAATCTACCTAGGAGTTAGTGCGAGGCTTACTTAACAAAAAGAACATTCAATAGCTAATCGATTGCTGCCACTTCAAACTAGTAAACTCAGAACATATCCATACAGTAATCACTACAAAAATACTGGATAGTTAATGCCCAGTTTCACATTGAAAATGAAAAGCATACCCAAACTTGGTGGCAATATCATAGACTTGCTTTTCATGTTGAAGAACCTTCTCTCTGTCACCCTCAAAGAGCAAGGTAGCTACACACAGTATGTTGGGATCAAATCCTTTAAACTGCAAAGAGAGACAAACTGTGCATTATTCATAATCTATGTGGTAGAATACAAGCAATAGGTTTTTACTTTTCAAATACATGGCTTGTGCTCTGGTCAATAAATTTTGCTGCAATAAAGAGAAAAGTTTGGGGGAAAAAAAATCTTTTAAAAATTTACTCCCAAAACATTTGAGTTTTTCCTTTACAGGACACAAGTCAATTGAAATAACAGAAATTATCTGTCACCTTTTTCATCCTGTTAAAAAGCAGGATACACATAACAGCTGTCTACCTATGCTGTAGAAAAAACATGTCTTAAATGCTTTGAGCAATAGAGACATTTCTATTCTATCAACTATTCATGTTTTAAAGCAGGAAGATGACTATGACCACCATAAATGTCACTGCTCTAAGAACAGTTGTATCAGCAGTGCGCCACAGAAAATCCCAATACCCCAATGAAACATCATGAAAACTACTACAAAGCTGAATATACCTCATCAGGGAAAGGATCGGTCTTACCCATTAGTCCTACAAAACCAACATAGCTAATAAACAGAAAGAAATACTTTTCCTACAATGATAATAGACCTTTATTTCTGTCCTTGGAGTTTAAGATGCTATTTACAGTCCCTCCTTGTCCTAGAACCACTTGTATTTCATTTAGTATGAATCCTTTCATCTATTCTACCATCTTTTGGCTGTAATGATCAGTTAACACCTTACAGTTGTCTTCAAGAGGCACTCGAGGAAATACAGTTCTTAGCAATACCTGGCATTCTTCTATCAGTGAACATTCCCAGATTCACAGATGAAATAAGGTCTAAGATGGATTTGAGCATATTGGTCCCAATAACACCTGCAATAGTAGTCTCAGGATCATTAAACTGATTCCTTTTGTCTATTCCTACCTCCCATCTCAGCTGGGAATTTCTCTAAGTAGCAGTTACTCATATGCACCAGGGGAGTGAGCCCTAACATAAGAGCCAAGGATTGGTCACCAGCCTGGGATCTCTGCATCAGTATTGCATAGCATTTCTCTTGTTGCTCCACATTTTTTTTTCTCCTGAAGAGCTGAAAGAATTGTAACTGGCATACAACATCCCTTTGTGATACAATATCTGAAGAAGCAGTGATGTTTGTTGCTGACTGCAGAAAGAGTAGATACTGCTGCCTTAGGATTATTTCAACCTGACAACAATCTTCCTCCCAAAACCTTTACTACTTAAGATATTCTTGCACTACAGCAAGTCAGGGTGGAAGGCAAAATTTCTGGGACATTTCAAAACTTAAGAGGTATTCCCTAAGAACAGAAGTCCCAAGACATGTTATTTCCCACTTCAGTAGTCCAAGAAAAAGCTGCAGAATCAACACCAACCACTGTATTTCAAAAGTAAGCACACTCTTTGAAGGCACTTGGTATTATCATATTGCTTCATATGATATCTGTTCATATTTATATCAGTGGAATGTTTACCTCCTCTTATCTAACAGTTATCCAAATCACGATCATGCAGTTTTCTACATTTGAATACCCTTATTTGCAGGAACTCTCTAGTTGGCTATTATGGAGGAAAATTCAATATTAAGACAAATTATTTAATAGAAAAGCCTAAGTGGTGTCATTTTAGCACCAAATTCTAGGTTAAAAAGGGATGAATTCCAGAAAGACAAAAAGCCAACTGATATGGGCAAGTATCTTGAGATTCTCACAAAATTCTAGTTCATTGTAATAACAAGGTAGATCAAGCCTTGACAAAATCTGTGAAGTAAAAGATATACTGTAGTGTTAGCCCCCCTCCATCAGTATTAACTGATAATCACTGGTCTGCAAGCTGGATAAACTTGTTCCATTCTCCCCCAGTCACCGACTTACTGCCAGACAAAGGCACACTGAGCTCAGCTACAGGTATGACCAGTGACAACAGCTCTCATGTAATAACTCCTCAAACAGATAATCTCAGTTTGAATTAAATCACCTTTAATATATCTCACATTGCAGTATCAGTTACACACAAACTCAGCTGCATTAGAAGCAGTTTGGCAAAAAATCTTGAATTTTATGAATTACATGCAAAGTTCGAAACAGTAGTAAGCCCTCAAATTACCTTTGTGATGTAGAATTTCTTCAGTCCATCCAAAAATGATGTAAAAATGGAAGCAACTTGTGGTTTAAGAGCATGACCTTTGGCAAGAAGAAGAAAAAGGTGCATTAAAGAAAACAATGCTCTTAAGATTCCTACTTCAATGGGCAAATAAAAAATGGCTTGGTAGTCAAAATTGCTAGAATTGCTTGGAGCGCTTCGATTATCAAAATCAAAGAGAATTCCCTCTAATCATTTAGAAGATGATTTAGGAAAAGGTTTTTTGAAGACATATGTTCAACTGTGCACAAATATTTGATGCTTTAATTAAGGTTGCCCTAGATTAGATTTCACAAGCCTATGGTACATGTAAAATTTTTAAAAGAGTACTGAATTAGCTTTTACACTGCAAAACTAAGCAAAAATTGGTGACTTTTTTTAAAGGTATGCCAAAACCACTGAAACAAACAGCAAAAAATGGTGCAAGTTAGAAGTTAAGCAACTTTTTCCTTAACAGTTATGCGACTTGTGTGAAGTTTTCTCCATAAAGCTAGTAATTGCTTCCTTAATGACAAACGGGGAACTAAAATTACCAGGATATATAAATGGTGTCTTGGAGCCTGTTAAATTAACATCTCTGCCTCAGGACTGGGTTTAATTGAGATGAAAGTCTTTTACTGTTTGTTCCATTGTTTTCAGTCACAAACAACTTCTGAATTCCCATTACTGCTTCACTCTAGCAGCCTGGCATCTGGCCTACATGCTGTGAGCCCAATTCATAAAAAGTTATGCACCATTTACATGATACTTTCTTCTAAAATACTTTACAAAGTATTTCCTCCTGAATAACACTTGAACTTCAGCAACTGACTACTCTTCTTTCCTCATCAGTAAAGAGGAACTCTCTCTGCTGACACAAACCAAGGAATACACCTCCAAGCACACTTAACTAAGCACAGAAAAAAGCATCACATCATAAAAAGACATGAATTTGTTAAAGCACAATCTAAAAAATTACTTAATAGTGCATCAAGAAAAACCTACATCGACACACCTCAAACTATGTTTAAAGCCTGTAATTGGTCAAACTGTGCTTCCCAACGAAAAAGAAAAAAAAAAAATCTGCCTTCTGTTGGAAATGTGTGAGTGAAAGAGTGTAACATAAGAGAGGGAGCAAAGCAATCAGCAAGGCTTGCAGGGCTCTTGGGTCTAACAAATCCCCATTTCCTTGGTTTGAAAAACGAAATTCAGCTTTCTCAACATCATCATATTAACGCCATTCGAAATTGAGATTCATCACTGAGGCTTCAGTCCAAAGGAAGTTTCAGAAATTCTGACTTGTTGAAGTGGTATTAAAATGGGGGTTTTCAAGATCAGTCACACTTCACATTTTCATCTTCTGGGTACAATCAAAATAGCATGGCCTCAGAAAGACCTTCAAGTTCTGCTTTTGGGTAATATTATTTGGGTAATAAGTTTGGAATTTAAGGTCGCCACAAGAGCATCTTGAGCCAGAACATATCTTTTGTCAAATTTACTGGAGTTAAAGTAACAGGCTTCCCTAAGAAATGCTAAAAATAGATTGTTCTGCACGTCTGACATTGTCCTATTTAGGTATTTGAACTACATGAAATTTCACAAAGTCTTTGTCTTGAGTAATCTTCCAGTAGCTTCGCTGACTTAAAGCCCACAGCTTAGTTGTATTTCCACACAATTACAGCATTTACTACATCTGAGCTTCTTTTAAAAACAGACAGCTCACTTTGGACAAGTATGTCACTGCTTCTCTCCCACCCAATCAAACTCTGCCACATCAGAAGATTTTCAAAAAACCTGCTACTTCTAAGGAATCTGTGTACCAACTGTGATGCTTTCATGAAATTTAAAGGCATCAAACCACTTATCTTCAAAGTAAAGTGCTGGCATTCTAATTTTTTTTCATATCCAACTTCTCATTAATACTCTTAGGAAGAAAATTTTCAGGTACTGTACTTCAAAATTATAATCTCTGCTCCTTTACAGCAAAATAGAGGAAGTGACTCCAGAATTTCAAACTCACCAGTAGACTATGCCAAGAAAGAAAACATAGCAAAAAACCCCATCTCATGTATTTATATGCAGATCACAGCTCTTTACTGACTCAATTATTTGATACTATTTCCCCAGAGACAAAGACAGGCCTCTGTTTTCTGAAACTACATATTGTGGCACTATCTGGAGTTCAAACTTTGGGTTCATTGCCTTCTTTATCTAGTTTTGAGCAACAGAATTATGACCCAAAACAGACTTAAGCTATTAAAAACCCCTTGGAAACAGACACTCCTCCAAGATGATCTGCATACTTACCAAACTGAAACTGTGCGTTGTCGACAAGGCGAATTGATGCAGGAGCACATCTCTTGGAGGCAAAGTTAGGGGAATAAGAGGGAGGAAGAATAAAATGATTGTTGGTTTTAAAATTCATTATAATCAAAATTTCGCTTTGAAGTAGCATACAAGAAAGCACACTTTGATACCAGAGACCTATGGCCATCATCATCATTGAAAAGGTATGACTATAAGCTTGTTTTCGCTTGAATAGCAACATCTCTTAGGTATGGCTGGATGTAATGCATTGAGAATTTTCAGTTTAATCTCAAGCCAACATAGGAACAGTAAAAAACCTTGACCTCCAAGTTTTGAGTGTTTTTCTAAATTGGCATATGAACTAAAGATACAATACTCATTCAGTGTATTAAGCTTATGTTGCTGTGTAATCGGAGATACGCTTAAAATACAAATCCACTGGAAAAGTCTAATTGTTGAGGGTTAACCCTGGCATGCAGCTAAGCACTGCACAGCTGTTGCACACAACCTTCTCCTCAGTGGAATGGGAGAGAAAAATCAGAAGGGCAAAAGTGGGAAAATATGCAGGTTGAGACAAAGACAGCTGGATAAGCAAAATGGGAAAACCCCACAAAATTATGATGCAAAAACCAATCAATTACCACCAGCTGACCAATATCTAGCTAGTCTTCAAGCAATGGCAACCCCTGGGAAACTCCCCCCTCCAGTTCTACATGATCATGATGTTTTATGGTATCTGCTTTTGGTCCATTTGGGTCATTTGTCTCAACTGTTTTCCCTTCCAGCCTCCTGTCTGGTCCCAATATACTTGCTGGTGGGAAGAGTAAGAAACAGAGAAAGCCTTGATACTGTGTACACACTGTTCAGCAACAGCTAAAACACTGCAGTAGTAACACTGTATTGGTCACAAATACAAAAGCTAACACCACACAGAATGCTATGAAGAAAGTTAACTCTATCCTGGCTAGACCCCGTACACTAATGCTCTGCCATCACACTGCAATTAAAATCCATACCTGGGTCTAATCTACATTCTGCACTGTGCAGAAATCACAGACAGTAAGAACAGCTGCCTTCAATTAGGTCATCTTCATGCATATGCCTACATTGTATAATCTCTGATGGTCATGTCCAGTCATACTGAAATGTATGACCAGAGGAATGCGACAGTCTGAATTTTAGGCTAGTCATCATCTAATCACATGGATATGGAAACACTTATCCATCACTTAATTTCACAAGTTCACCCTTCATAATATCGTTAATATATCATTGGTCACCCAACAGGAAGAAGTAACATGAAAAACTAAGATAGCTCACCAGGCAGGTTGACAGAAGAAGGTTATATGAGCGGTTTTAAATGAGACCAACCCACCCACAACGTGCAGGTTGATTATTCTTACATTAAAGTGGACTGGTACATAAAAGAAACACTTTTCCAGACAGCAATCATTGTAATAATTACTGAGATTGATGTAAGGGGCAACAGAAGAGAAGAATAAGTAGTTCAGGCTCAAATAAGCAGTGAAACAGCAGCAGCGGCAACAGAAGCTTAGAAATGGAGCAACATTAAGTGGCAAATCGTGCCTTTTACTCCCCCCTTTCTAAGACAGGGAAAAGACACTAGTTCCCTAACTGACTTTAAATGTTCATCAGCCATATGATTAAGCATTCCCAAAAAATCTGCTTAGGTACCTTTAATAGGAAGGACAAGCACTAGCAGTAGAAGCACGACAGAAAAACTGGCAAGTGCTGCTGACTAGCATATACATGTCATTCACATACCAGTTTGAACATCTGGCTTGGAACATTAAGCCATTAATTTAGACCAATCACTGGAAAAAATGTAAAGCTGTGTTTAGTTTGGCATTAATTAAAACATTTCTGAAATTACTTCCCCAACTCAGGGTACATTCTACCATTCCTATGTGCAACTTGATACGTTTTGCACTGAGCAAAGAACAGTTAGTCAGTGGAGAAAGAGGCTAGCCAGTGTAAGATTTGTTTGGAAGCATAGCCTGGAGAAAAAGTGTTACAGAATTTGGGTACCATGTATGAGTTTTGCTACCTGAAACCATCTGACTACACTCTTTTCTATTTAAATACTACAGTGTAAGCACAACTGCACCTCGAAATATCCACCCCACCTGAACATGCCACTGTGCTTCAGGAATTGAGTTCTAAACACAAGCCACATCCTTCCATTGCATTCCTTTGTTCCTTTGCCACTTCAGAGCGATAAATTCAACTGCCTTTTACCTGTATGCTGCAACTTAATTCCTTTAAATATTGGTCCCTTTTATACAGTCTTAATTAATCTGAGGGTAAAGTTCTCAGTTGAAGGAGATGCAAGGCCAAATTTTTTGTGCTGCAATACGCAAATAACTCGCACTGAAACAAGCCATTACAGGCCTGTCCACATTTTGGCTCAGAATACTAAGCAAACTCATAAAATGCTCAATCCTCAACTGCATAATTTCCAAAAGCCTCATGGACCATATACTCTGTTTCATCGACCATATATGCTTATGAGATTCCTATCTCAGATTCTTGGTTATCAAATGCCAGAAATACTAAAGCATCTACACATCCCTACTGCTACAATCCATGTCCTTGAGTGAAGTCAACATCCAGCTTTTCTTTACCTGCTTTGCCACTTCCCTTAAGCAGGCCACCCCTCGTTCAAAGTTGGGGAAGACCACAGAGCCATACTTTTGGTATTCAGGGATTGGACGAATCTTTATCGTAACTTCAGTAACCACTCCAAGGGTTCCTTCGGGAGAAAAGGAAAACTGAGCAAAATTTTGCAGGATAAACTTCTTGCAAGTTACCCAACTTAAGAACTGCTTACCAGGATGCTGTAAATTAACATAAATCTGAAATCCCAAAAATTCAGTTTGCAGTAGTAGTGGATTTATATCTGACTAGCTACATGGTGAATTCTTATAAAAAATCCTCTACATGATGATGTTTGTAACTAGACTTGTAGGCTAACTCCACAGTTAAAAGCTGTTTAACTTCAAAGTCCTAATTAAGGTCTCAATATATTATCCTAACACTAGAAATTTTGTCTGCACAATGCCACCCATCGACACACTGGAAACCACAGCATTAAAGATGTTCAAACAATTAATCCACTACAGAAGCTGAATTAAGATGCAGTAAGTGAGGATACTGTGTTTATACCTTCAGATCCCATAATGAAGTGATGGATATCAGGTCCTGTTGACATGCGAGGTACTTGACAGTTTTTTTCTACAATTCCTCTAGGAGTTACCATTTTTATATGAATCACCTGTTTAAACAATATCAATATGCAACGATTAGAAATACTAGCATTAAGCGCAATTTTTATTATATATCTTTTCTACAAAATATATTAAGCTTGATACAGTTCAGCTTTGTAGATTTTAGGCATTCTGTAGGCAACCCCAAGGACTTTTGGATAACCCAAGGATTATTACCAACAATTGTTTATAACACAGCATGATCCCCCACACAACAGACTGTTTCCAGTTCTTTGGCAAATCATATCAGCTGTTGGCTACATGCAGGCAATACCAGTTAAAACTGTTTTGCTTCTCAGTGTAGACAGAACTTTGAAAATACCAGGATTTTAATCCAGAATATATACAGTACTTCAGAGAAAAAAGTGAGGATTTAAACTTTGCTCAAGTTCTGCTTTGGAACTGCTGCTTGATAAGGCTAATATAATTCAGCCATTGATTGCTACAGAAGTATTTCCATTAGGAGGAAAGAAAGAAGTAAACTTTGTGAAATAGATTATCCATATAAAATCTGCCATAAGACTGACACATATGTAGGGCAAGAACGTTGTTTTTTAAAACATAATTTTTCAATATGTTTGCTTCCAGCTATATTCAGGCACATGCAATAGAGCCCAGGATGGGGGACTTTTTATCTTCTACTCAATTATTTTATACCAAGGAAGGGTGGAGTTTCAGGGTTTTTTTAGTGATGCCTTTAAATGAAGCAAAATTACTGAATTTCAACTAATGGCTTTAAAACTTTCAAGCACAGGTAGCTAAGTAATTTTCATTATATGCAATTTATGAACCACTGATTCTGCAGCAAGTTGATTTTATGCAGATTATATAACACATTGTTTCAAAATCTAAAAGTTTCCTCGGAAGGTAAACACTTGCCTGAAACATTCTCACTGTGCCATTTTGAAACTCATGAACTGTTCTGAATCAATTTTCAATCCTATTTCCTCCTAATGAAAATTTCAGAAGCTGTTTAAGCCTGAAGTTATGCTTCCATAAGAGAAAAGCCCTTTGCTTCACAACTCCCAGTACAAGCCAAATTACACCATTCAGTAACACTTCAGGCAGCAGGGGAACGATGACACCCTGTAAGTGCTACTAGTTTTAGTTCAGCCAGGTCTACTGAATAAAAACTGTGTAATTCCTGCCAAGCTCAGTCACTGACTGTGAAGTGTCACATCTGTGCACAGAACAAACAGGTCTGAATTATGCTGAAGAAAAGGCCTGAGGTGACAGGGATACATTACCTACAGTGCACTGCACTCCTCCTAGGAAAGGAGGAAAAAATTCACATGTGGAAGTGTTATTGTACAAACTACCAGAGAAAGCTGAAAGTTTGAAGCAAAAATGCAGGCAAAGTCTGAACAGTGATGATTTAGCTTCAATATCTTCAGTATATTAATTATAACAGAAAATGTGGACTTTAAAATCAAAAAGTGTGCTTAAAACCAAAAAAATTACCTGAGTTTATATAAAGATGAACCATTTTGATGCTTAAAACAAATTCAAGAGTAGAATACTGCCATTCCCAAGGTATTGCTTCCTTCCTCTGGATTCCTACAGACCGTGTGGTGGCATTAGATTTTACCATTGTGCATCCACATGGTCAATTAGATCAGCCTACTGATCTGAAAAAAACAACTAGCCTAGGGGGATCCCCAAAGGTGGGAAGAGCTAGCTTGCTGTCAGAGTTAGATAGTCCAACTAGACATCTTCAGGTACACACAACAAATAGGAGAAAACATGGGAATTCTGGAATCACTCTAAAAGCTTGACAGGATTGTTACACTGGATTAACAGAGAGCACAAACTGGTAGAAGACAGCACCAGAGTCGGGACAGGGTAACAATTCCTTAGGCTACACAGTGAGTACCCAAATGAAAACTACTTTTAGATCAGTGGTAAGGATTATTACCATTAATAACAAAAGCAAGCAAACAAGCACTTCAGTCAAGATTTGATGCCAAAACTGTATCACACAAAGAACCACAATTTACTCTTCTTTTCTCTCATTGTGAGTCGTCATTAAAGTTAAATCTTGGAACAGAATAATTAGAAAAAGTATTAAAACTATTTACCAGATCTTCAATGTTTCCATAGATGTTTTTTTTCATGCCTGATGCTCGTGTTGCTACCCATCCTCCTAGTGAGCTGAACTCCATGGAGTCTGGTTCATGGCCTGTACAGAAGCCACTTTCAGCAAGCTAAAGAAAGAAAAAAACACATCCTACAGAGCCTGCACTGGCTTAGTACTTCAAATTCAATACTCTGTATTTGTTTGGTTCATTTTCTTTTTTTTTTTTCCCCCCCAAAAATAAGTATCTCAATCACACACCAATTTATTCAAGCACAAGTTTTATGTTTGATAGGTATATGAAATACAAATCGATTCTAATTCTACTGCGCAAACACTATGTGCCACATATCACCCTATAATACTCTTGCCCTGTATTTTAAAGGACCTCTATTGTTCAAAAGAAGGTGTGAATTCAAATGCACATGGAAAAAGTTATGACTAAGTAAGTGCCAACTTTGCACAAATGCTGCCAATAAATAACGCATTTAATCTCTTGTTCTTTCTATCCTAATTTCTATGCAGCAGGTCTGACAGAAAATGCGACTAAATTGCCTGTACTTAATTCTCTCAAGGATAGATGTGTTTTAATACACAGCCATCTGGTTGGGCTTCCTGTATGCAACATTGTCAACTATTTGTGATGCAGATCACACATTCCTGTACATTAAGTAGTCACTGGTTTCTCATTTTTCTGTATTAAGTTGACTTTGCCATCTGCGCAGCACCTGAGGTTGACTGGATGCCCCCAGAATTACAACACTGAAGCTGCTGGACAGCAAGAATTAAAGACCAAGTAGTCTCACATTAAGTGGTAACTGCATTAATGCCTTTGAGATAATCAATCTGCACTGACCAACTGATAACAGTGTTGGACAGGTGTATTTAAGTATACCACACAATGTGGATCATGAACTATGTTCTGTTGTAGGAAGTGGTTCTAACTTAAAGACTGAAAGTCTTCAAGTTATGGTGATTTATCTAACTCATGGTTCTCTCTCATATTAGAGGAACTTGTGGCTTTGTATGTTTACTGGTCGTATACTAGGGAGGGTTGCTTCATAGCCAATGCATGTAATTCTTACCACACCAGCTGCATGTAACACACAGGGATTAAGCTAGACTTCAATGCTTTGGACAAGACATGAAGAACCTAAGAAAAATATGAAAAAATACTAGCCACTTAACCAGATAAAAATACCTGTTTTTCCAGATCTTGTCCAACAATGCCAGCTTCTACACAAGCTGTTAAGTTTTTCTCATCTATCCAGAGAATCCGATTCTGTTGAAAAGCCAACCAAAAGTAAGAATCAGAGTTAAAAATTTTTGTTTCTTTCCCTTCCTAATGCTAGGATCGACATGCTTGGTCATACAATTTACTATTAAAACCACTCCAGTTATTACAGCAGTGGAAGCTGAGCCTCCTCACTCCCTCAAACAGACACACAAAGGTTTCAATTTATAAAGTCACCACTATAAGAGAGTAACAGACTTATTAGTCAATTTATACTAGGAACGTTTACAGAAACAAAGCAAAAAAGCCTGAAATAAGTAAGTCAAAACTCTTACAGGAGTTAATCAATACAGCGATTTCCACAATTAACATGACTGAAGGTACCTGAATCTGACTATCTGAGCATTAAGAATACACCAAGAAAAGTATTCTTCAACGTACTGCATGGGTTAAATAGAGTGCATTCAGTTACTCCAGTTCAGCTCTTGGATTTTGACACAGTACACCAGAATGCCACAATAGGTACATACTTCAGAAGTTTAAGATACTTGGAAGGATTACATCATGCTGTCTGACGAGACACTCGCTGTCCCATTAGCCTATTCTACTAAACAGGAAAAGCAGCAAACACTGGAAGTTACATGGTGCACTAAGCACAATTCTCCATGAGGACAGTTCACACGAAGGAGAAACTTAACAAATATGATTAAGGAACTTAACAAATATACTAGGGAGACTATAGAAATTTCTGCTGCCCCTCTTATTGTTTAGTACACTTCTGGTGTACTTCGATAACTCTGTGTATTAATTTTATATGGAAGGAGAACAGATGTAACTTCTCTCTGCCTTGATTTTTCAAATTAAAGAAATGTGGACATCTTGTAGTCTAACTTAAATTAGGCTTTAAAAAAATTGTCTTCCCCTCAAAAAGTATGGGCTAATTATTCAAAGCCAACTATTTCAGCTCCTTCTAGACACCTTCAGTTTCAACATAAATTGTATAAATTACCTCAGATGCTTACATTAATCAGTTTTTATCTAATACAGACACTACATATACATGTTAATATATATATACATTAAAAAAGTAAAGCTCACGCAACCATCTTAACTGCTCCGACATACACAGGTTTTAACATTCTGACAATGCTTCTTTTCACCTTAATTTCCTTATTTTCCCTCTTCATTAATGTTTACAAGAATTGGCTGGCAGTCATTCAAGATGCATGAAAGTGGTCTATTTTCTAACTCAGTGCATACTTACATATCTAGCTGACAAAGAACCATGATAGTAAGAATTAACAACATTTCCTTCCCGCTCCCCAACAGAAGTCAAAGCTTTGGCCTATAAATCAATGAGTTCAAATGAAGGCCTACTGTACTCTTTGGATTTCACTCCACACACACACCTGAAGAGCTTCCTTCAATATGCAACTAACACCTCTGCAGAAAATACCACTTTGTAGCTAGAAACAGAGAGAAACAAGTTTAACTGAAGGACCGCTGACTGAGTGGAGAAAATGGAGCCCAATACCAGGTCTTGCCTTCAAGGCTAAAAGAATTAAGCTGAGCAGGTATTTGGAGGTAGTAGAGCCTTACATCAAAGATACAGAGCTCTTCCTGAAGCATCTCATTATTATGTAGCCATAAAGCTATCATTTTAAAAGTATAAAGCTCCTTCATAATGGAAAAATGAAAACTAGCTATAAATTTCACAGAACTTCATTACTAGACTGCCATAATGCTATGAACTTTACATTCTCATGATGTTATCTACACCAAAAAAATGGAGTATTTTCTTGAAAGTTTATCCTTCAAGTTGATTTATAGATACTAGGTCACCTTTCTAATCTTTGCTTTAAGTAATTTAAAGTCTGCAAAAACTAGTGAAATTCACAATAGCAACTTCCTCTTAGCCTTTCATTTAACATCAGATGCAAGTTCCAGTATAGAAGATGAGTGGCTTCCTCTGATTTTCACTTAGTTGCTACAAGAAGGCTTAGCAGTGACTTTTCTCTTATTAAATACATACAGGTCATATGAAGTAGTACAGGGCTAACATCAGAGAAATATCACTTAAGCTGAAGGAGTATCAATTTAATCATGCATGGTACAGATTAATATTTCCATCCCTACTTTATTCTGGCAAAGAAAGAAATGTCCTGTGATCACCAGTGTAACTGTAAGATGTAACTGTAGGATAATTTAAAAAAATTAAAACAAAACATTAAGAGGGGCATACCATTTGTGATGTATCCAGCGAGACAATTGTTCTTTTTTCTTCTTCAGGACATTCAAGGGCACTAGAGACACTTGTCCCTCCTGCAAATATGGGAATGATATTGTGATCATAAAATTCTTAGGTAGCTTTTCTTCCAATACCATGTCTGTCTCCCTCCTTTCTGATATGGAACTTTAAATAAAGTAAGATCATTGAATGAATTGTTTGAGGCTAGTGATTAGCCTTTTAGGGCTGTCCCTTCTCCCAAACTGGGTTTCACAAAAATCAAGGCAGCAGTGGAGCCGGACAATGCTTTAACAGCACTCCATAAAACACCATAACATTCTGTGACCATCTCAGCTGCTTCTGTTAAGGCCAGCACAGAGTTCTAAAATGAGGAGGGATAAGAATTTACAAAGCCTTGAAGAAACGGAGAGCTACGGTTTCTATATAGTGTTTAGATACCACCATGGAAGCCACTACACTTCCATCTACAAAGCTGACTTAAGAAGTCTACCTAATACAGGAATGTAATACTTATCTAAAAGTAAAATATAGACTGAAAGGGCATAAGTATAAAAAAAATGGGTGAAATCAAATGCCAGACTTCTCCAGTTTTCTAATATGTCTCACAGGATGCAAGAAGCCTTTCATTTCTCTAAGATTGCAAGAGCCATTGGAAAAGAGAGAATAGGATGCTAAAGACATCTACAGCAGGCTATGAGAAGGACAGTCAGTGGCAAGTACAGAGACAGTGCCAGCTAATAAAACACTCCTCAAAAGCAGTAAACCCCATCACCTTTGTTTTCAGTGACATTTTCCTTAAATACCAACCCCTACTGCAATAACTCCACAAGCTGGCTGATTGTAGTTTACTATAAACAAACTTGGAAAACAACCTGAAGATCTTTCTGTACCCTGGTCAGTGAACAAGAAATAGTCAATATCACTGCTTTCAGCTATACCAGTTTACCAGTACCAAGGGTGCCTTTTAACAGTCTTGCAGCTCTCCAGATGCATCTGGCAAGGGTGAGACTGTTTTAGGGAGGAACCATCTCCACAAATCTGGTATTGCCATCAAGTGACATGCTCATCTTCTCAAACAGTAAATATCCTTCCTACAAAGGCTATACTCCTACAGCATAAGCAAGTACCAAATAAAACACACAGATTTATACCACAGATTTAAGAGTTTTTGACAAAAACCTTCCCACAGAATGAGCTCACGAAAGCCGACATCCCATGTTCCCTGAGCTCTATGCCAAAATAAGGTAGCTTACACCTCTACTTCAGCAGGCTTAAAGGAAAAAGCATCCACAATTAAAAACTTGAAGTCCTCAAGAAATTCTTTAGGCTGAGAGACACAGATTGTACGGGTCTTTACCCGTACTCTATTGAACATTTCCTGAAAACCCCTTGCCACAGGAGTCTCTACCTTTCAAACTGAAAAATGTCTAAAGGGAAATCAGAGTTATTTTGCAGTACAGTGTTTGAACGCAATCCTCCCGGAAACTATGAGCTTCAACGGTACAACAAAAACCCCCTAATTTACACATGTTGTGGGAACAGAGCACAAGTTACGCATCCAAAACCATGGTAAATCTAATACAAATATTTGAACCTCCTGACTTATTTCCTAGAAGATTTCCAAGGCACAGAGGTAGATTTCAGCTTCATATAGTCATTCCTCTTGCATATTCAATATTCAAGGCATTGACATACTTTCGATGACTTCCACTAAATTGAATACAGTTGCTTTTAATACCTCAGGATCATAAAAAAAATTAAAACCACATTTAAAATACTACTAAAAAAATATAACTATTGAATTATTGGCATACTGTATGACTAAGAACACATACTTAAATTAAAGTAGAATGCATTTTCACTAATGACCTTAAACAGATATGAGATTTCATAACACTTACCACCAAATGGTATTATGCAGAGATTGTGTTTGCAGGCTAATTCCACAATTTTAACTACGTCTTCATGGCAAACTAAAAAAGTCCAAACAGTTAAAAACATGAGTTCTGATTATTATTATTATTTGCTTATTACAAAATACCGCAGTCTGAATAAGCAGCAGTTCCTTTTCTGACTGCAAGAGGGACGGCATTTCAAAGTTAGGTACTAGATAAGAGCTGAGTTCAGAACTACTGGCGTTACAGAGTAAAGTTTAGACTTCAAACAACTCTACATTTGAAAAACTAGTCTTAGTCTCTTGCTCTTCTCATGGATTTAGACCTCCTACAAATTCTCAGGGCCAGATGGGCTACCAAACAGTTAACAATTCATCTCAGTATCTTGGAGAACAAATCAAGATTAAAGCTTTTATCGAAAACAGGCTGTCCACTTTATTTTAAGTGAGAAATAAGTCTCTTCTAAAAGCTGAACACCATATCTTTTCTTCCTGGTTAACATTCAGTTTCAGAAGTGATATTGCTGATGAAATTTAGTTCTTCAAAATGCATTCTGTATCTGGACAAAGAGGGAAGCAGAAATGCTTGTGCAGAGACAAATTAAAGGATGAAAAAAGAGATCAAATACAGTTTCTACATGAGTTTGTACAAATAGCAGAGAATGAGCAGGACTAAATAAATGGTTTTCAAACTCTAGCTACTTTGCTCTTGCCATATGGAGCAGTTATAAATAATGCAGTTAATATTTTTTTTTCAGCTGCTTTTGGAGCTACACAAAACACAAGCTGTGGCAAGTACTGTTCATAGTCACCAGTGCTGTCACATAAGTACCTGCTCTCAAGTAATGAATTGCATTTTACAGTGCCTCTTTGTATGCTTTCCATATGTGATTTTTTCCTCTAAATAAAGGAGGTGAAACTGACCTAGGATTAAGTTCTTATAAGAATTTTTGGGGTAATGCAGTGCAGCTATCAAAGTTATAAAAGGGCAGGAAAGAACTGGATTGATACAGCTGAACAGAAATTGATAGGGACTCAGATCAAATGACCTTTTTGTTCACTACTGAAGAACGGCACATGAAGTAGTTCCTAGTGACCAGAGGCACATGACTGAAGCAGAAAAAGTATTTGTATCCTTCTACTAGACCGAAAGGAGCACATTTTCTGCTACAGATTATCTGCAACAGCATTAGTTATTACTCTATTTAAAATGGGCCTAGACTATACTCAGATTGCACTGCTCTTTCTTCAAGTCAACGATCCTCTGTAAAGTGTTCTGATAGGAGTTTTTACTGAAGTACAGCATGTCATAAAACAAAGTTCTTTAATACAAAGATTTCACTACCCTTCTACCACCATGTATGTCTTTAAAAATCAGAATTTGGACTGCCATTTAGACAACTACTCTTGGTGAACATACAACTTCACATTACACTGTGGTTACTTAAGTCATGAATTCATACGTTAACAGAAGCCTGAGCTATATTTAATAGTAAATTTGACATCCCCAAAAAATGATGGGATTTCACAGACAAGCTGCAGTTCAGATGTTAAATAATCATAATTACCATTCATGAGAAAACTCCTTCAGTTTCTGTAAAGATAAGTAAAGTCAGTGAACCAAGAGACAGCTTCCCCATGATTACAAAGCACTGGAGTTTAGTAAACAATGGCCTCCCAGATCAGAAGAGAGAACAAGACAATTAAAGCTTACCAGGCCATACAACTATATCAGGAATTCGCTTAAACATTCCTTCCCTGAGTACAAATATCTCATGTAGGCAGTGACCTGAAACACAAACAATAAGTTAACAAGTTCAAACAAGGAAGCAGCGAAAGCAGCACAGTTACACAAATGAAGTCCTCTTACCATGAGCTCTGAATACCCTATCTTCTGCATCCTGGGAGTATGAGATTTTAGTGGCTATAAGATCCTGAAGAAATTCTTCATTTACAATGGATGGAGGTACATCATTAACGTTTAAGGATGCCTACGATACAAGAAAATAAGTTCATTAAAGATAGGTTCACCCTTACAGCATTTCTATACAACAGAAATAATAAAGGCAGGCTAACACTGATACCCAAACACAACTATTCCAGATCAGAAAGAAATCAGTTCTCCTCCAGATCTTCAGCCACCAATCCAACTTATCCTACCCACTACTCAGCTGACTATATGCATGCAAGAAGTTTTATTTCAGTAGCACATTCTTACCTTTCTTCCTCCTGACAAATTTGGAGAAATACGCTAGCTTATGAGTGCATACTGAACAAAATACCTATTTTAAGACTTCCCAAAATACTCAATAGTATGTATATACTAAAGCCACTACAGCTCTGCAAATTCTTTTACTTTAGTTTTCAGTTTTCACTAACCCAGTTTCCCATCTCCTGTCATGTACTGTAAGTTAAATTCGAATTGGACCAAAGCCTAATCAGAAATCCAATGCAAGGCACAACTAAGTTTGATATCAGACACAACTGACATCACATAACTGGCATGCTTTAAATAGACTTCACCCATAAGACAGTTCATAAAATCCATGTTGAGTCACAAACATGAAGATGTTTCCAGAAAGCCCCCAGGTAGAAGTCCCAATAACACCTTGGAAAAAAGTTTTTCTTTCAAAGAAGCTACACGGGACATTTTGACTTACCAACAGGCCTTGAATCAAGGTTCTGTAAGTCCAGGGGGAGAACCCCTGCTTAAAGTTTTCTAATGACCCATTCTTCCAGGTCGTTGTCTTGTCTAGTACTCTTACAGCTTCTCAAAGTGCAGATCTAGCCACTTAACTCTCTTTTCTCAAGTCCACTTTAGATTATTTGGGCACATAAAAATATAGCTCATGTGTCAACCTTTTAAACACACTTAAAGAATGAGAATTTACAGGATTTGGTTCAAAGAAAAAAGTCTTTGAAGATGTTAAGTATAACACTTCTATGTGCTTTGAGGGTTCAAAAAAAAAAATCCCATGGTTTTTTTACCTTGTCCTTAAAAATGGAGCAAAGATGGGTAATTTCCCTAAAGGAATATGTCTTCTATTACAAATGGCCTCCAATTAAAGAGTTCTTTAATTAGATAAAAAGCTTGTCTTATGACTAAAATCTAACCTTTTCACTTCAAGTCCTATTTCAAAAGAAAATGTTGATCAAGAATCTTACTTCCTCTCAGCGAAGTCCCTCAAGTCTAAGAGCAGAAATGAAAGGTTTTTTACCACATCTCTTTTATTTTAAATACAGATACAAAAATCAGGAGTTGCAGAGAAATTAGTTAAAAGAGTGAATTGCTTTCACATTTCTGTCATGAGAACCTTGCTGGTAAATTAACTGACATCAACCCAAAGAGAGGAATGCGCTCGCACTTTCGTTATAGAGCTACCAGGAAAGACTACACGCTGCCTAGAAAGGCCATAAAGAGCTTGCTTACAGCCCTACCACCAAAAAGTATTTTGCACTAATGTTCCACATAGTCAAAGAATTTTTTTTCTTTCCTGGAACAGAGTTTTGCCTCTCTTTGCTCTAAATAACCTCCAGGAAAGCTGATACTTTTTGCCAGTACGTGTCTTAAGATAAAATCTTAGAAGACAGTACCAGTTAACAAGCTAACAGTAAGGAAATCAGAGATTAATAATATCCCATTTGTCACAACAGCAGCAGTCTATTCTGAATGGGCTGAGCCTCAGAGTTGTGAGAGCTGAAGAAGGAAAGATTTAAACTTCCACAGGAAAAAGTCTTCAGATAGTTAAAAGATCCATGGTGATGGAACTTGCCTACCAGTGTGCACCACAAGGAACTATGTAAGGTTATGTAGAAATTAAGAGTACTCACAATAATAATTCAGAAAGAAACAGCTGCATGAGATGTTCATTACTGATAGCCAACATAATTTACAGGTTCAAAAGGATAGCCAAATGTTCAGTTTAGAATTTTCATATGGGACACATGATGTAATGAAAATAAGAAGGACTGGACTTCTGAAGAGGATATGTGCCATCCTGACTTGCTTTAATGTTGTACTTATTGAAATAAGGTGTCAGACAGATGAGAGAAAGTCTTTTCCCTCCAATATATTCACATTGTCACCTAAAAACACAGAGGCTGAAATTAAGTGTTGTTGGGTGAGAGGCACACCACTACTGAGAGATCATGATTTTAGGAGCCAGTCACAATAAGCACAAAGAAAGTCAGGTCTTGTATTGCTGCTCTTACTGTGCTGCTATTAATGCACATTCTCATAGTGCTGTTTGCTAGCCCAAATGACAGAGTTTCAATAGAAACTTGGGAAATATGAGAAACAAACAAATAGGTACCAATTAAGACCTTTAAACCACTTCTTTTAAGAAAAATCCTTGCTAGCTGTGCTTACATTTTATATTTTAAACTTCTGTTTCTTCATGGATTTCCTTAGACAGAACTATTTCCTATCATTTCAAGCTGAACACTAACTGCTTTAAGATCTTTGTTCTCTGTAAGTGGGACATAAACTACTTACTTAAAGCTGTAACAATTCCTTGCAGATAGTTTTAAGTATCCTGATTTTTAACTCTTCCACAAGTTTTTTAATCCTTTAGTTTTTATCTTGAAGATTAAAAATTTAACATTTATTTACAAAAATCTTACACACACTGACAAACAAAAATATACCTTTATTTATTCTCATGGGAATGAGACATTTTAAGATTTGTGCACTGAAAGGCTAGACAAGAAGCCTATAGTGAACTTCTGTCGGTGTTAAGTCTGGTCTGAAAAAAGAAAAAACATCAACAGCCCTGAGCATGACAGAAGCAGGTACACTTACTGTTGTTAATTAAACAGAAATGTCACATGCAACAGGGAACCCTCCAATCTTATAGGATAGAGGCAGGAAGAGAAAGACAAATGAAACAAGAACCCCTTCCTACTGCTGTTCCTATATCAGTTTCTTCATGCTTGGATGACAGCAGAAGGCAAACACCCTACATAGTATGACAAACTGAAATATAAACTAGGAGCTACAACAGACATGAAAATGAGGGACCTGTAGAAGTACTTGAGACTAACTATGAAAAGTGCAGATAGATACTGGAGACCCCAAAGAGTCCTGTTCTGTGTCAAGATAGTCAGTCCGTTCCAGATCACAAGATCATCAGAACCAGAGGGGTACAACAAAACAAAAATGCATTCAACATTGCTGACAGAAATCCCATGAAGCTGGTTTGCAAGATGTACTATGGAATCAGGGCATTATTCAGAAATCTGTACTTGTCCTTCAACTCTACTTTTTTCTATACTTTCTTTACATACAGAAAGGGAACAAGACCTCTGCTCACAGCAAGTTAAAGCACCTGCCAGTTAAGACCAACCCTGGTGAACAAAAACACATCAGGATGAATTTTTTCAAAATACATTGGCAGACAAGAGATCCTGTAAGTCACAGCAGATGAAAGAATGTCTTGATGAATAGAAGACTGAAGAAACATTCCAAGTTTTCAGGCCCTAGGAGACTGTATTTCCTTTGAAGCAGGTAATCTTGAACTCACTCAAGGAATGGGTACAACTGTTACCCAAAGCAGAGTTGGTACAGAACGAGCACAGCCTGCTTCCAGTACTGCTTAAGCAATTGTCTAGTTTCTAGGAAACTGAAGCTTCTAGGAACTTGAAGCTTCAAAGGAATTCTAATAAGAAGGGAGCCACGTCTCCCGACACCAACATAAGATACTCCTTCTAAAAAGCAAAATATGCATGATTTACAAAACCCAGAACATTCACAATGTGTTATCTTTCAGAAAATATTCACTTCAATCTTGAGTGTTCTGGTAGCCGGTTTTCAGCACCCAGACATGTAAAAAAGAATTACTGTCAAATAAGAACTTTGACACCTTTCACATACTGAAAACACATCATAATTTAACTTTCTTGTATCTTCTGTCTTTGTTATCATGAACAAAATTGATGTTGCATAAACAACTCCATCTAGGCTAACAGTTTCTACAGTCTGGAAATGCAAGTTACAAACAGGGACAAAAAACTTCCTGTGTTGGAAACTTTCATTCCAGTAAATGTACTACCAGTTATCCTGAAACCACAAATCATGCTAAGGCATGAAAGGTTCCACATAGTAATTCTACATCAAGTATTTCTTTTAAAAACTTGGAGATATTAATACACTATATTTAAATCAATTATGTGCAACAGCTGAATCATCTTTAACAGTGTGGTCTTGATTATCACCAAGACTAATGTTCAAAGGAACTGGTTCAGCTATTTACTTACTCTAGAGGTAGTTTTGTGCTCCAGACTTGCTCCAAAGGCTTTTTCTATCCACTCCTTAAAAGTTGGTAATACCATACCACCTAATCTGTACCTGAAAAGTCAATATTACACAGGGTCATTTTAAATTAAAAGAATGTATGTCAGATACACTTCTTTCAACTCTATGTATGCACAAACAAGTTTTTAATCAAATTCTTTACCTACAAGTCTGCAAATCTTCTGCACATTTACTTTTCAAGCAACTGCACATTTTATTGTATTTAACTGTTCTGTATTTCACATAGAATCAAACTGGTTGTCACCATCTCAGGTATCACTTTTCTTTCAGAACTGTGGCATAAGGCTTTACAGATATCCCACCCCACCACTCTTCAGAAAGATCTCTCCCTTTCAGCAGTGTAGAAAGCAGTGCCACAATTTACATGCCATTTACAGAGAGAGGACGTGTACACGGACACACTGCAATGTCAACAGCAGTCTCAGACACACAAACCCATTTCCGTACACCTTATGTTTTCAAGAAAAAAAAAAGAACCAGTATTAGAGAGTCCTCCTTTATCACCAAAATGCATCAGAATCCATCAAGCAATGTGAAGTTATTTCCAGCACAAACTCTTTGGCAAGAGCTTAGCCATGTGACAAATGCAGACGTACAGACAAGGGACAGAGGAACTGCTTGTTGGCCATATGCACCACACGTGAAAACACATAAGGCTACACACTTAAAACAGCTAGAAACTACTGCTATTAATTTTACACATATACACACTTTGTGCATATTTCTGTACGCACCAGTATTCTCAGAGAAGGAAAAAAAGATCTTTCTTTGGGATTAAAAGCTTTCAGCAGCTGAGAATCTTTACCATGGTTTTCACCTGGGTCACTACATTAGGCCCAATGGGTCTTCGGTCTAAGATTATTCAGTCACTGTTAATCTAATCATGACCCTGTCCTTCATGGCTGGTGCAACCAACTCTACAGCTGAGTCACCAATTACACAGAAAGATCAATTCCTTTTGTTTCCTCATCTCAACAACCCCCCCAGCTCTTCTACTGACAAACCCCCCTACTCTATTCCCAGACATAAAAGGCCACAACCTTAAGCTAGATTCTTCAGCATGGAAGACAGGGTTCAGTCATTCCTCCTGTGACAACTGTTACTGTTTCATCATACCCACATGAAAGTTACATGAATTCTATGAAAAGGAAATGCAATAAGCAATAGAAGTTTAATGCATTCGCATCAAGAATTTGCAACGAAGGCAGAGACCCAGGTCAGCTTGGTGTGTTTTCTTCTCCAGAGCTACTTTTTGGAGTTGCCAGGCTATCACTATAGCTAGTTTGTAACGGTAACCTTAGTCATTTATTCAAAGGACAAACTAAAGCTATCAGAAACCCTGAAACTTTTAAGTCAAGACAGAGACAGAAGTCACAGCACAGAAGGAATTAGTGAGTTTACTGCACAGAGCGCAGTGCACGATTGCTCAGGAAGCAAGCTCTGTATGTATATGTTGATGGTGCAAGAAGCCCCCCAAAAGACCTTCCTTCCGCCACAGACACACTCCAAAACAGGTTTGCTTGCTCAGATTAGTAAGTATCCTCATGCCCAGTGAGATGGCAGAGTCTGCAATAAAAGGATCATTTGACACACGATAAATCAGTCTGCAGGGAAAGTCAACGTGGCTTTCATAAAGGGAAATCTTGTTTCACTAATCCTTGGAGTTCTATCAGGGTGTAAAAACAGAAAGTGAAAAAAGGGGATACAATGAACATGAAATTCCACATTCCTTTATACTTCCACAGGTGGTCACCTTGAAAGTTATTTAAGAAAATACACTGCTACAGAGTTGAAGAAGAGGTTCTTCTCCAAGCTGAAGGATAAGATAAGGTTAAGCTAAGAAGGAAAGGGCATGGGTTATTTGATCACTGGCCAAGACAGACTCAGGAATGCAGTTTGCCACACACTAGTACTGGGACCAGCTCTACTGCTCTACTTAATGCCTTCATCAGCAATCTGGATTCATCAGTGGACTCTCTAACTAGGTGAATAATGTTAAGCTTTTCTGGGGAAACAGATACTACACTGATAGGAACTCGGGACCTTAAAAAACCTAAGCAGACAAAGGAAGATGAAAGGTAAGGTAATTGCAAAAGCCAAAAAAAAAAAAAAAAAAAGGCATTATTTGCTTACTGGTAGTCAATATATAAAAAATGGCATCTTCACTGACAACATACAACAGCAGCCAACAGTGCTATGCATCAAGTGGGCAAGTATAAGAAAGAATACAGTTCATCTCTTTTTGCTGCTCTGTAGAACACTGGTGTATCCTTGAGTGCAGCAGCCAGTTTTTGTTCCCATCTCCAGAAAGATCTAAAAAGACCCAATGGATCTAGAGAGGGTGTAGAGAACAGCAACTGTAAAGATCAAGGGGCTTACAAGCAGCGACTAAAGGGCCTGGGACTTCTTAATCATGGAGAGAAAATGCAACAGAGGACATGACTGAGTCTTACATAACCAATAACACAGTAGATAGGCTGAAGAACTATCATTCGCCTTTTCCTGCAACACAGTACAGGATACTTGGTTCAAAACACAAGTAATTTACAACTGCAACCTGTAACTTGCTCCCATGAGATGCTGTACAGGAAGACAAGGCGAGCAGACTTGAGGTTATTTGACAAATTTATGGACAACAGATCTGTAAGCGGGTACTGAAAGGAAGAAGCATCTACAACACCCTTGCAGATGCCTATTCTCTTATTTTCACTTCAAACACTCTCCTTTCGCCACTGTGACAAACTATTCTATAGAAACTATATTGGTGTGGCCCAACAAGGCATTTCTAATACTGTGTCTCAGTTAGAGAGAGAGAATGTAGATGAGGGGGAAAAACCACCATTCTCCTCCCATTCTGGAACAGCAACTGGTACTAATCAATCACACAGCAGTCGATCAGCCTTGATGCTTTCTCCATTATCCCTGTTTATTCTATGTAGTGTGGTTTGACTTTCTGTGCAGCATCTCCCTAAATATTACACAGTGAACTGCCTAACAGAAGGCTTTGAATTTTAATTTGGGTCTGAAAATCAAGAAATTAACAGTTGAAGTGCTCAACTTACCCACTTAGGTATCTGCAGCTTAGATGCAAGCTAGTTCATGATAGTTTACACAAACGCAAAGACCAGATAGGAATTTTTATGAAGGAGAGTACTTATTTCAAACTTATTTCTCTTCCCCCTTCTTTTTTTTCACTCTTATGAAAAATGTATTTTTTAAGCCAGGAAAGAGACTGAAATATTACTTTCCATTCAGGCAGAAAAAAAACACCAAAAAACAGTAAAATGTCAAGTGACAGGTTTAAATTCCACTGGAACAAAATTAAGAGATCCCCAAGCAGACTTAAATTTAATGTAATTTTTAAAAAAACATATTTCTCAGAAAAACAAGCTTGCTGTACAAAGGCTCAGTGGGTAATTAATGAAGTGAAACCACTACAGAACACTGAACCCAAGAGCAGTTTTTAAGTTCAGAGGATGAAGTAGCTCCATACACAATGGTTAAGAAACCCCAAACTAATCAGAAGTTTAATAAAGCAACTAGTTGATGCTCAAGAGATTCTCAAAACTACATTGACCTGCGGTATATGATCTAAAGCTTTAGAACATGGTTAAGATTCTCAGTCTGATTTCATTCTCTAAGAAAAGTTTAATGCACGAGTATATCAAGTTACAGATACTGTAACTTGATTTGTCTTCATAACACTGATTTGTCTTTGTACCACTGTTAATAAACCCTTCAATAAGCCACATATTCTATTTTACTACATTAGACTACTTTGTATAGACTTCAATAAACCTGTTAAATGCAGAACTAATAACCTATTCTATGAGATGAAGAAACTTTTTTGCCTTCTTTGGATTAACTGTACTGTGCAGCTTTTAAACTCTTTTCAATAAAACTACTAAATAAGATACTTCAGCTACATAAATTTTCAACTTACCTTTTTCCTGTGAATTCTGCTTGACCCTTCTTATTGAAGATGAATTTGGAGTCATTATATCCCCATCCATTCCACTTCAAAAGTTCTTGCCTTAAAGGGAGAAAAATACGTGAGAATATTAGCATATTTGCATACTGCAGATTCAAAATGGTTTTCGAAAAAAGTCTTATTAGACAGCAATTCAGGAAGTCACATACATATCAAAAGTGCATAGCTTAGAGTTAGAAGAAATTCTGAAGCCACAACCATTACTTTTTCGGATTGCATCCTGTGACTTGAAAGACCAGATGATCTATAAAAACAACCACCACCTTAAGTGAATGCACACTGTGTAGAATCATAGAATCATTAAGGTTGGAAAAGACCTCCAAGGTCATCAAGTCCAACCTCTAACCAAACACCACCAAGTCAACTAAACCATAGCACTAAATACCCCATCCAGACATTTCTTGAACAATTCCAGGGATTGTGACTCCACCATCTCCCTGGGCAGCCTGTTCCAATGTCTGACTGTGCTTTCAGTGAAGAAATTCTTCCTGATGTCCAATCTGAACCTTCTCTTACACATCTTGAGGCCAGTTCCTCTTGTCCTGGCAGTAGTTGTCTGGGATAAGAGGCTGACCCACCCCCGGCTACAACCTCCTTTCAGGTAGCTGTAGAGAGTGATAAGGTCCCCCTGAGCCTCCTTTTCTCCAGTTCCCTCAGCAGCTTCTCATAGGACTTTCTCTCCAGACCCTTCACCAGTTCCGCTGCCCTTCTCTGTACACACTCCAGCACTCACTGTCTTTCTCGCAGTGAGGGGCCCAGAACTGGACATGGAACTTGAGGTGTGACTTCACCAGTGCTGAGTACAGGGGGACAATCACTTCCCTGGTCCTGCTGGCCACTGTATTGCTGATATAGGCCAGGATGCCATTGGTCTACTTGCCCATCTGGGCACTCTGCTGGTTCACGTTCAGCCAGCTGTTGACCAGCACCCCCAGGTCCTTTTCTACTGGTCAGCTTTCCAGCCGCTTTGCCCCAGCCTGTAGTGCTGCATGGGGTTGTTGTGACTGAATTCTTTGTTTGTTTATTTTTCTTCTTGGTAGAGAGAGAGGAATAAACCACTGGTGATATGGTGATCTCCAATTGGCAACAGTAAGGTGTGAAAGATGCTTGTTCTTACTTCTATACATAAATACTAACACACAAATAGGTAAACATATTTAAGACTTATGAAATGCATTAAGAATAATTACACATTAATCTAACTTTGCTTTAAAAGCTTGCTATTTATTTACATTACAAATGAAGTTACCAACCTAAAAACTGAATTTTAGTTAATAGAAGGTCTTTAGTTCAAGAAGTCTGACAACAGATCATTTACCTCCCTCCCCTGTATACAGTGAATGTAGCTTTTGATCTTTGTATAATATAAGAGTAAGATGACCAGGGGTGACCATTTCAGAAAGACCTTGTGATTCAGAGAAAGCATTGCCTCAAGACACTCCCAGCTCCAGCATTACACACAAGATAACTGTGATGATTGATTACCAAAGGCTTTCATTATAAAGGTAATATTAACACACCCTGCTGACATACTGTCAGTGTAGTAATTAAATAGCCTTGGCTTAAACAAAATCCATTTTCTTCAAACTGCCTTCATGCAAAGTTTTAATTAATCAAATGGGAAAAAAGCTATGGTCATGTATTACAGTTGTTTGAATCAGACATTTCAACAAATGAAAATTTCTGACAAATCTAGCACTTAAAGCAAACTTTATCAGTTCCCGAGTACTGAAGCTCTATACAGTTTTGTGAAATAGCCAATCTTGTTCTTCCATACTGAGGAATTGATTCTAAAATTTAAGTCAAAACTGTTTGAGCAGACAGCTGTCCAGATACAGAAGCCTCTCTGGCTGCCTCATCTCTCAAAAGACTTGGTCTTTACACATGTAGAGTTCACTCCAGAAAAGGTAAGGAGCCACTCATGTTCCATTGCCAGGGAATGCCTTGTGCTGTCATGCTGACATGACAGATTATCAAACAGGGTTCTTAAAGCATGTTACGCAGACTTATCTATTTTTACACTTATTTCTATATAGGTATATTTATAAATATTGCATATATTTATACTGAGTTCTACAAAGATACTAAGTCACACACAGTGGAGCTGTTCCCAGCTGAGAACAAGCTGACCCAGAATTGGCCAACTCAAGTGGCATTTATTTTATTTTTTTAAACTAAACGTTCCACTCAAATCCCCATCACTGTAGTCCTCCTCAAGGTAAGATTTCTCCCTCTGCTGACTAAATGTAGTATTTCTATATACCTGATCTCTGTAGTTGGTTGAATCCTGTAAAGTCAGAACAGACTTGATATTAATAAGCAGAATTCGAGGAAGGCTCAAACAGCTTTCCCCCTAATTTAGAAAGGGAAGTCCTCTTGCAAAGCAGTGCCAAAATCATTATGTCAAGTATGATGCCTGAAACAAGCTAGAGAAACTAGCTGCAAAGCTGGAGACAAAAAAAGCCAGGCCCTAAAGAAACTTGTAACGTGAGATAAACTGATGATACACAGGTTTGAAACTATCATTAGTCCTGATGTCAATAGAGACAGATACTTCCCACAAAATCGTGGGGAGATACCATTAATTAAGGGACCAAAGACAGACCCAGATACAAGGTCTTTCTGCTAAACTAACTGCAATCCTGGTTGTTTGCCTTTTCTAAAGGCCTAATTTCCTAGGTTGGTGTTAAACTACCTGGCACTTTCATTAGGCTTTAAAATACAGAACAGAGTTTGAGTTTTAACTCCAAAGAGTTTATTTTCAGGTTGAAGTATTTCTGAATAAAATTGGTTTTACATCTATACATAAATACTAACACACAAATAGGTAACATCTAAGTATTTACAGAATCCAGAAGAAATTTCGCAGTTATTTTCTAGACAGAGAATAATGACACAAAGCTGTACTCTGCCAGACAACACAGCTGTTATTGGTGTGGTGAGAATAACTAAATTAAAATCTAAAATAACAGTTTGCATGTTTGTACAAGAATAGCTGATTCTAAAACATCTTGGCTACCTCATAATGCAAAGTCAGGAGATTCCACACCACCACACACAATAGGCAGTGTTGTATCTTGTGACAGGTAAACACCAGAACAAAAAACTGAAGCATTTCATTTTTATATTCAAAACTATACTGAGCAAGTGTGAGGTTTCTTTCTGGAGACAGGAAGGGTCATTTCTGGAATGAGTCATCTTACATTTATTCTTCTGTTCCACCATACCAGAGTACTGTCAGTTTAAGAACTGTGGTTTGATTTACTTATTGCAGTTTCTCGCACTTCGTGCATACACACGAAGAGGAAATACCGCGTGTGGCTCCCTAAAACAAAGAAGCCTAAAAATGCCAGATTTTAAAAGAACAGCTGATCGGTCAGCTCTGATTTGTAACTGACACACTGCAGGAAGATCAAGCAGTTCAGATCTTCTTGCATGCCATTTGAAAGGTATGCTCTTTACAGGCAAGAGCTGGTGAACCTCAAGACTCAAGAGAATTACCTTCAGAACAAAGAAAAGCACAAGACATATAGAGGAGATCTGCAAGCCTCCATGACTACTGAGGCACTATCAGTGTCATACTAATCTAATTCAAAGACTGACCTTTTTGGAAGAGTGTTACATATTAGTTGATGTATTATTCAGAAGAGGTGCAAACAACTCTGCAAGATGAAGCCAGGGGTGTAGGCTGTTCTTCCCTAGGTCTGTCTCACTACAACTCCTTCAAGTACGGAAAATACACTGTAACACCCACCTGCTCTACATTTCCTAATCTTTCTACCTCACATTTGGAAACCAAAACTGTAATTTGACAACAAAATAAGAAACAGAAGGCAAGTAAGAAAACAAAGTCTTTTAAATATTGTAGCAGCATTCCTCCCTTGGCATTTTCATACTGCCCCTATTCAGCATTATTTATACAGTTGCCATTCCTTAGAAAATGCTTTTCACACCCCCAGCTCCAGTGCCCTCTAATGCCCTAGTGCAGCAATCAGAGCTGCCTGCCAGATTAGCATCATGCATACCTCGGCTCTAAAGAATGATCCAAGCTGCACCTGAGCAACCCATGTACCCTTCTACATTTCCCAAATTTTTCATTCTCAGCATCTCATTGTTAAATTCAAATTCCAGACAAATATAAAGGGCAGAAAGAATTGCTGAGCATCTGCAGACTTAAGCACCCATTAAAAGCTTCCCCCATGGGAGCTTCCCCAGTCCAAATACTCAATGTATCCAGCGCTGTCTCTGAGACCAAAGGACTTCAACACATGCTGATCTGCAACCGATACGTGCCACCATTATACTATACTTCAACTCTTACAAATTATGTGCCCTCTAACACATCTGAAACATCTTGCTGTAATAGTTTCTACCCTCATTCTTCAAAAATTCAAGAATTTGATTGCTAATGTTAAAGTAACAATGAAAAATCCTATCCTGGACACACTGTATAATATCTGAATACTCTGAACAATATCTGAATACATTAAAACATGTTAGAAAGTTTCATGTTCCAGCCTGGAAAAAGAAAGATGCTCAGTTTGGCACAGTCAAGTGACATGTTCATGCTACGCGTTGTGTATATAGCAAGATATAATTTACACTTCCTCCTGTTTTTCTCCCCAAATTCCTTTCCAAGAATATATATAGCTCTCTCCAACATTTTCTATTATTCCTATTTTAAACTAAATGTTACTCAGTATTGTCCCCAAACTGTCTTATTTAAAGACAACACCTTTCCTATTCAATACATTGGCTTCCACAAAATATCAAGCTCACCAATTCTCTCATTTTTTAATAGAAATATGGAATATTTTAGTCAGAGATAGTAAAAAATTACCAGTTCTTTCTTCCTTCTACTGTAAAAGACAGAAATTCACTACTGAAATGTATGAAGTAATATAAATCAAACCTTGCTTAACTTTTTTACTGTGTATATATTTTTATTTATACACACATGAAATTATATTGCCTGACGAAGAAAACCTGAAAGGAAACAAGTTACCATGGAAATAGTGATGACAGGAGATTACTATAGCGTAACTAGTTTAAGTGAATTTAAATATTCCGCTTTCATTACAACGCCCAACATTGAACTGTTAGTTTGACTCAGTGCAAAAAGGATTTTTACAGTCAGGGAGGCAGGAGGCTGGCCCCTGGCCCACCAGCTGAACTAGTGCTCCTGAAGCATCCAGTCACACAGCTAGGCAGGAAGAAGCCTTCGGACCTTCACTATTTCAACAAAACTGTACCTGCCAGCACAGTTCAAATCTCACAGTTTAGTGACCGGCACAGTGACCAGATGAAAAAGTTCTTGTCTCTCCCTAGGAAACTGAAGGACAAGCACAGGGGCTCCCCACAGGTATCCAATGCTTCTTCAGAGAAGGAAGATCAACCCAGTTCAACCCAGCTGGATAAATACAACTCAGGCAGAGCAAAGTCAAGATGCTCACATCAGTTTCCTCAGGATAACCACCAACATTTTCAATTCAATCACCAGAGCATGCTCAGCATTAAAATCATACAGACATAAAATACTCACAGACACTTCTGTTGGATGATATAAGAACCAGCAGATTCCAGGAAATTAGTTTAAAGCGGCAGTTTTAAGGGCTATCACATGGGCTTAAGCACCAGTATTTGCCTGCTGTAACAAAGTGTTGCAGTTTATAGAGTTCTGACCAAACTCAGTGCAGGGATGCAGTAATACTGAGGCAATATTATGGTGATAAGGTGTTACAAGACATTACTCTAAGAGCAACTCCTCAAAGCCCACCTCAGCTGGACTTTGGGTCACCAACTCAACCCATGAGCTGGAAATTCAGAATCCTTTCCACAGGTGATACCAGATCCCTCTCCTCTGGAGCAGTCTCTCTGGATTATACAGTCACACTTCTCAACCAAGTAACCATCACTACAGAGTGTTTCTGAAGCCAGTAATAAATTAGTATCAGCTGCCTGAAATAAAGAAAGAGAATGCAACCCCAGGAATTCCTTCAAGAACTGCTCTGTGAAAGCATCATTTCTCTGGAGAAGAATGCCATGCTGCAGGTAGAGGGTATCTACTGTGTTTGTCATTCTTATACTTTTTCCCTCTTGGAGGATCTTCCCTGAAGCAAATTTAATATAACCGTTTTCAAGTCTGAAGTCAAATAACATCTGTTTTATAACCTTAGACACATTCAGGTTCTGTAGCCCACACTTTCAGATAAGACTGCAGCTGCACATCCACTGATTAAGTTGCTATTCTGTTTGCTGAACATCTGATATGACAACACAAACCTGCGTTGATATTTACTGTTTAAATCTACAGTAAGCAGCAAACACAGACAAGAAGATTTTACGCATAAGACTTCAGGCCTTAGGTACTCAAAAGCAGTGTGCTTTCTCTAAACTACTCTGACAAAACACTTTCCTTACATTCATTCCTAGCCTTGACTATTTCATTACTCTTCATTTCACCACATGGTAATAAACAAAGTCCCAAGGAATTAAGGAAATTGGTGTTTCTCTAGTGTTCTTTCATAGAAAGCTTAAGTCAATTAGGGCAAATTAAAGACTGAGGAAAACCAAGACATTATAACCACGCTTCTCAGCACACACTTAGCCAAATGATGATTCTTATGCAACACAATACTTTACTACAAGTTCTATCCATTCCACCTACTACTTCAGTTGACACTAGCTTCATTTTTATCTGTGAAGAAACTGCTCTACTACAAAAATGCATATACATGGCTATTTCCAGGCAGTAAATGAATAAGCACTTAAAGATTTTTCAAACACCAGAGATCAGTCTTTTTAGAAGGACTTCCTGACAGCTTGCAAAACTAGGGTATCTGCTTTGCTATCTTAAAAGAAACAACTCAGTGAAGGAATCAATCGTCTGCCATTAATCTGCGAAAGCAAAATAAGTTCAGTTCCTGGGCAACATCGTTTTTACCTATTCCACAGAGGACTTTTTAGCATGCTCAGTAGCAAATATGTAATTGCCAAAAAAACCTTTTTGGTCTTCACTCTCACCCCTGAAGACTTGAACACAACAGCCCAGTTTTGGATATAACAACACTACAGAGGCATTATGCTTGTCCATCACATTCGGCCTACAATTCATTTTTAATACTCAACATTATTTGTTTTCTATGTAGAAGTACACTAATAATTCAGGAAAGTCTAGCTGGCTGCAACTTCTTACACTACTGATCTCCTTACTTTACTTCAGCTCAAAGTAGCTTCTAGTCCAAGTAATTACTCTGGTCTATTGCATTAACAGATTATTCTAATTCTATTCAGTTTAAATAAACACATTAAGTTAAAGTATCAGCTACGTATACACATTCAATTTCTTCTATATATAATGGTTCAGATTTCAGTAGATATCAAGACGCTGATCTACAAAATTCTTTCAGGTTTCACCATAAACTGCTACTTGCTTTCATATAATAATCCATATTGAACATTACATATTAACCTCACTTTACAATTTTATCTAGGTTTTTTTCTAATCAAATTTAACTAATGCATATATGCATTTCGGCTTAGTTGGTATCAAATGACCTTACCTATATATTGTATTACTTAAATTTTTAAAGATTTCTTACATTTCATCTGCCTGGCATGCAACTACTTGGACCTAGATGTCAGACAAGAATTGCTGTTGCATATGAAGTCACATTTGCCATCAGATTATGACACTTTTTCATCAGAATAATGTCTCCCTATGAGAATCTTCTTTATCTGTTCCTCTACTTAAAGCATTAACCTCAACTAACAATTAAATGCTTTGATGCAATCACAGAACCTCCTGTGAACTGCCACACCTTCCCCGATGCAACAGGCTCTTGATTTCTTACTCTTCTGATTTCTTAAGACTCTGCAGTGGCACCAGCCCTTTCCTTCCTTGCCCTAAGCTTCCACCACCTTAAGCTCAGAAGTCAGGTATACCAGGACACAATTCAACATCAAGTGTTGCTTAAACACTGCTGTCTAAAGAGTTACGTCTTTATTATAAAGATGGGTGTGAATTTTAGGAGTAAGATATGAATGCGCTTTGATGTCACTTGTTAAATTCAAGTAGTACCAATTCTTTAGGAGTTAATTCATGTTACTGCTTAATAAAGTCATAACCATTAGCAGCAAATACAGCAAGAACTGCAAGTTTATATGAAGTTATGGTGACGTTAACACATTACCCTGAACAACTTGGCTGTGAACTTGATATGCAGCAGTCAGCTGGCTACACCTTAGTTTACCCTGGATAACAGTATGCCCCTATTAATTAAAAGATACTCACAAGCCTCTCTTCATCCCACAGGAAAGCAGCTTCTACACAAAGAGATAGGATAATCAGGAGATCCTGTCCTGCTTTCTTCTGCTCCAGGGTAGAAAAAATTTTAAGCCTACAGGCTACTGAGTCAACATTTCAACTAAATCAAATTATTTAAAGTTTGACTTGAATAAGTTATAACAGAAGTTATTTTGACAAGATCAATATCAGTGAATGCTCCATTTCTGGCATATTTAACAGTTACTCTGATACAACTGTGTTCTAGGGAGTTGTAGCACCTGTTTCCAAAACAGTACCAGTTGAACACTTCATGTACATACAGTTATTTTGAAGATTAAGTAAGTTTTTAACCCAAGTCTTAACACCAGCAAAGTGAGCTTACTAATAACCAGTCAACAAAAGTCAGCAGCCTAACATGAAAGTTCAGAAAAAGTAATTTCAAGGAAGAGTTATTTTCCAGCTCAATTTTTTTACTAAGTGTTTCAGCATGCCTATCCTGTTAAGGCTTCAACACACATCGTGTAACTATGATTCCCATGTTTCACTGCATCACTCAATAAAATATTAAATTCAAGCCAAGAATGCCACTAAAAAGTAACATCTCTTTACTCTTATAGTACCTAAGGTTTCTCTCAAGGGGATGCTCAGACAAGTAGATATTTGCTTGTCTTTTGAGGAATTTTCCCATCTCGATAATCACAATTTTAAAGATTATAATACACTTTCTATTTTTAAACACATCAATTTGCAAATGTATAGCTCAGAGGCATTTTTATTTGGAAACAGGAACAGTTTGATGAGACCCACAGACTTTCAGTCAATTCCACATATTTTCCTTCTTTCCATCGCTGGTGACAAATAAAGTCTGGATAAGATCCTTAGCAGTTTGGTCTCTGAACTATCAACAAGAAAGCCATGTTACTAGAGGTCACTGTCTAGTGACTATTACAAAAGCAGTCAGAAAAAAATGTCTGTGATCACGGACCTAAAGTACTACAAAGGGTTTTTTTCATCAAAGAAAGCCATCTACTTTGCAGAAGAAATGCAACACGAGGAGAGTGCAGCTAAATCTGCTAAAGTAGTGTCTGTAGCTCTGCCACTATTTCAAACACTACAGGAAAGATGCAACAGGTGTAACGAAAAAAAATTTTGCTCAAGGTACTTTTGGCTGTAGCTTTGCTAGGGAAACAAAATAAAAGCTTAAAAGAATCAGAAGAGCTGACTCAGCATGCAGAAGACTGCAATAAAACAGCATCTGGGTTTGGATGGTCCTACCATTGCTGATAAAAGCCATGCACTACCTCTACATCAGTTACTTTTACTAGATTTTTCAATGAGCCTTCTAGGTCTCACAAACAAAAAACAACTCCAAATTAGCTAGTAGGCACTAGAACAAGACTCAGGTGTTCATCACTTGCCAAATCACTGTAGGCAACAGTATTGTCTTTATCCCCCATCACTCCAAAACCTCGATATTATCCTCAAACACAAACTCAGCCAAGATCCTCACATGCTAGCTATATTTAATGATCAGAATTTTCACATGCAACATCTTCAGCATATTTCAACTACATCAGGTGTAACCTTAAGACAGACTCCCTTTTAGTTTTTCTTGTTTCTCTACATTAAAAAAGGCTGGGCTCTAAATACAACAAGACAGTTGTACCTATTGTGCAGACCAAGCTTTCCAGCATCTCCCTTACAACCCCACAGCAAAGTATCCAGTATCTAAAGCACCATTTTGATCCTAAGTTCCTTGAAGCAACATAATTTTTATTCTGAGTAAAAACAGTAATCCATTATGAACCTATAGAAAATCCTATAGGGGGGAGCAATGCCGATATCTTGTAGAAGTACAAGTGTTAAATTCCCTAAGTCTGTGTTTCCATGGAGAAACAACCCTTTCTTTAGGTTACATGCATATTCACAAATGCTTGCTTCTCCTGCTTTTCATGGATGCAATAACTGGCCATAGAAATTACACAATAATCCATGTAAAATAAATCCCTGAAAACTAGCTAAACTCATATTTTTTCAGAAACAGTGATTTCTTTCTAAATTCAAACCAAAGAAAAACTCAGTATGGAAGGCAACATCTTTGGAATGACCTATTTGTCCCAGTGAACAGCACTGTTTGACACACCTCCTGCAAGAGCATAAAATTCCCCTCAGTGAGAACTAAAAGCTTTCAAAACTGTTCAGATTTGACTACATGTGCATGACACCCCAGTCCTCCCAAAGCAGGCAGGTTCTGCTTGTAGCCCTGGGCCACAGATGGCCTGTTAGAATAACTCAGGCTGTTCCTTGCTCTTTTCTTGACAAGGCTGAGAGCAAAGCATGGGTTCTTCTCAAAGGAAGAATAACTCTCTTAATCAACTGCTTGCCCAATCTGCCTCTCGACGACCCCCATGCACTGACATACTAATCCCTGTCCACAGCTCAATGGAGAGCAATAGGTTGTGTACAACCTAAACCTGAAAATGCTCTTATAAGATAACAAGCCAATGCCTACATAGAAAATCCACATCTGAGAAATGGAGAGTCGCAAAATGAACACAAGTCCACCCCAGCAGAAAGAGGGCCTCATAATATGTTACATGAAACTATATCATGGTATTATAATTGTATCATTTAAAAAAAATCTAGTAGTAAATACATCCAAGAGCCAATGAAACAGAGGATTAGAACTAGACCTAGAACAAACTAAGGAATTTGACTATGAGTCTTTTCTTGGTCTCACATGACCTGAGATGCCTCACTACTCGATATAGCAAAACCCAGAAAAAGAAGTTCATATGTTTAAAATTATTCATCTCTAAGAAACTTTAGCGAGAGCCTAATGTACGAGCATGCTTTGACAGCACTCACATCAGCTGAAGGTTTCACATGTCTGAGAACAGGGAGAGACTGAGAGCCCATACAGATCTTGCCCTACACACGTGCTGCATTCCTCATTAGAGCAGCCTCTAAAGTACTTCATAAAAACAAAAGTTCTCCGTCACATCTCCAGTTAGTAAGGTGACCATGACGACTTTCCATTTTAACACAAGCTCACTTACTACAGAAGCGGGTAAGGTGCCGAAGACCACCTTCCTCCGGTTTCCTTCATGCACAGTTCACCCTACAGCGGCGAACAGCGCTGACACTTCACCCGCGACTGAGATCAGCCCCGTCCCCCCCGGCCGCCGCCCCGACCCGTCGGACCCCGCTCCCCCCGCGCGGCCCACGCGGGGCCTCTCCGGGCCCCGCAGCCCGCGCCCGGCCCCGGGCGGGAGCGAGACCCCCGCCCGCGGCACGGGCTGCCCCGGTCCCGACCCGCACCCACCGCCGAGGGCTCCGGGAGCCCGCCCGGCGCGGCGCGGGGACCCCGCCCGCACCCACCGCTTCTTCGGGATGGAGCCGGAGGCCGGCCCGGCGGAGCCGCCCTGCGCCTTGCAGGGGCTCGGGGAGAGCGCTCCCCGGCCCGGGGCCCGCGGGG
>JAYRBT010000181.1:23004028-23032861 GCA_036023395.1 Myiotriccus ornatus | reverse complement strand
GGGGAGAGCGCTCCCCGGCCCGGGGCCCGCGGGGCGCCCCGCAGGTGCCCGGCGAGGATGCGCAGCCGCCGCCGGGCGGAGGACGGGGAGCCGCCGCCGCCTCCCGCTGCCTCCCCGGCCGGGGCCGCCATCGCTTCCGTGTTGTGCCGCGACCGCCGCCGGGTGAGAGGGCGCGCGGGCGGAAGGCGCCGCCCGGCGCTCCCCGCGAGGGGCCCGGCCCGGCCCGCTCCGCGCTCCTGCCCTCCTGCCTGGCTCCGGACTGCCCGGGCCGCCTGCCTCAGCGGGGCAGGGCGTGCGGGAGGAAACCGGAGAGAGAGAGAAAAGGCGTTTGTTAGGGATTTCTCGCGCCTCGTGGTGTAATTACAGCCCCGCTAGATCTCTGAATACACTGGAGAGAACACAAAGGTGTCCTTTAGAGACGGGGATTGCCTAAATTAATGATGAAATGCTAATTAATGGCAATAACATAGGTGGGTTACTTAAGATATAGGTCGGTGAGGTGGCAGATAATCCTACAGGAGTTGCAGATGTTATCGTAGCTGTTGACAGGACACTAGGCCCTGGTGAGTGCAGGGCTGCTGAGCCAAGTGTCTTTGCCTGTGTAACCTGCCTGCTCTTCCCACGCCATGAAGTCCTAGAAGGGAGGCTCCAAGCTCCTGATGATCTGCTTCCCCCGATAAACCCACACCACGAAATAATGCTGACTGCTGGGAATATACCCCTTATGCGTCTGGGATAGCCATCACTGGGTCAATCCTGACAAAAACTCAATCCTGACCATATTTGGGCCCAGTGGGAACATCTGGAATTCACCTTGTAGCATCACTTTGAAGAGGGAAAAAAAATTGGGATTTAAGGGGAGATGCAGATTTCGTGCCAACCTCCGGTGCTGTCTGCTACTAGGAATTTGCCTTCATGCACCAGAGTGCTTTGGATTTCCGCTTGGGAAAAGATGTGGGAACTGGAAAAATTTTAAAGGAGAACAGATGATAAGAGGGGTATTTTTTTCCCATCAGGAAATGAAAAAAGGCTGAACAAACAGAGTCCCTTAAAAAAGACTAAGGAAGATAGGTTATCAGTCTTCAAATATGTAAAAGACTGCTATGAAGTGAAAAGAAGCAGTCAATCTACCCTTCAAGTCCCAGCTAGGTCGATGAGAAATAATGAGCTCAAATTGCAAGATGTAACTTCAGTATTAGCTAGCATTAGACTGCTTTCTAATGGCAGTGAAAATGAAAAACTGTTGTAGTCTGCCTAAGCAGAGGGCAAGTTAGACAGCCTTAAGAACAGACAACATGCTTCTATCAGAAATAATATTATAAGCAGTTCAGCTCAGGACAAGGAGGTAGGCTAGATGACCTCAGATCAATTCAACCTTTTCCTCTGTGACATGAAGTAGGTCCCACTGGTGAAGCCTCCTCAGTTGTCACACGGAACCTACTTTCATGATCAGCTTTTGCAGCTGACAGGCACCGACCAGCTTTTTGGAAGTCGAATGGAATGCTAGTATCTATATAATGACTGATACTTTCGTAATAACATTTTGTCTATAATTGCTGATTTATTTGTTCATTCCTTCCTCATACATTTGTTATGTATATGAAATAAAATCACATGAAAATTCATAAAGCTCTCTTACCCTCTTTCAAATCTCGTTTAGGGATCTATTTCTCCCATGATACTTCAACATGATACCTTTGCATTTGCTCAGCAACCAGCAGGAAGTTCTCCAGGGAGCAGTATGAAGTGCACAAGCAGCGAGACTCTGGTTCGGTTCCCTACCTTGCATGCAATATTGGTGCTTCTTGCAGTCATAGTTCCCCATATATAAACCAAGGATAACGGTATCTCCCTAGAGAGACTGGTCTGAAAATACACTGAGGACTGTGTGACGATGTAGGACAAACCCCTGCAAGGCCTACTGATAAAAAGCAGTACATAAAAGCCAGCCAGGTGTTATTACTATTTGTTTTGCTTTTAAACTCACTATTGTTAATTGATTTTATGCCCTTTGTGTACTTTGACTAGAAAATAGCCTGCAATTTTCCGAGGGCAGTGATTGCACTAGTTGCAATGGGAACTCAGCCTTAGGTTAGGTTTTTGGTATTACTACAACATAAACAGCTGTTCTGGCAGTTTGATGGTTTGGTTATGGAGTTAAATTTCCCTCCTGTGAATAATTTGTATACAACTTTCTGGATTAACTCATGCATATCCACATTTAGCTGTCTGATGCTGTGGAGGCAGTCAGTAGGGAACAAACACAGGTCTCGGCTGAGTTTCCATTCACATTGTTTACTGAAGTTCTGCATATTGCTGGGGGGACTTTAAATCACAGCTATCTAAAACTTTCCACATTGCTGAATGCTGGCAAAAAAATACTAAATCCACTGCAGTGGGCTTCAGATTTTCCTAGAGTGTATCTTTGTATGACAGTCCCTTGTAAGGAACAATAACGAGACCATTGCTCATTTATTTCATCCTAGTCATAGAGGTTCCCAGTGAAAAATTGAATTCAAGTAATATCTGATAAGCAATATTTGTCACCACCTCAGAATTTAATTTCAAAGAAGTTCCCAATTAATTTTTAGGTATGTGTGTGGGTGGAGATTTAACTGGGAATGGTAGAGACATGGTGGTATGGTTTGGAAACCATAGAGAGCCCTTGTCTTACACAAAGGTGACACCTCATTTTTGCAAAAGAGGGGTCTTTTCTTACAGTAAGAATGCTGAGTTCCTACCAGTGCTCTGCATGCAATCCCTGGCTCCCTTGGAAGGATGGCAATCTTCATAAAAAGCAGCTCTTGGATTGTGAGGTCACTGTTTCTCACTCTCATGAAGTGAACCACTGGCATATTTTAAAAAAAAAATGTCTAATGTAATCATATAAAGCCTATCTGATAAGTAAGTGTACTGAGAAGAAAACTTAGGAAACACAATTTTTAAAGTAATATGGTTGTGACACCAAAGAGAATTAAATGAAGTCAATAAAAATACCAGCAGATCTACAATGTGGTAGTTGGAAGTACTCTAAACATTGTTGAGCCAAAGCAGCAGCATTTGTCATTCCCTGAGCTGTCCTTCCCACATACCCGAGTGGGTCTGCAAGCATGAGTGAGATGCCAGATCAATGTGACACTCCTCATGTCATCAAAGACTCGCATTTCCAGAATTCTTAACACTGGCATATTTAAGAAACATGGTTTAAAGACAGTTTACAGTGTAATACAAAATAAAGTGGGCAAAGTACTTTAAACTTTCTGAGTACTTTAAACCTTCAAACAAGGTGTTTCAGAGCTCTGTTATGCAGTGCCCCCATGGGAGACCACAGAGGTGACTTGCTGCTCAAGACAAACACTACAGTCTTGGGCAACCCATACACAGGCTGTGGAAAGAAAAGACTCTTCTGATAAATCTTGCCTTGAATGAAGTTCTGCAACAGATTTTGAGAATTACCTAATGTAGCATGAGAGCCCTTGAGATGTAGGTATCACATATGTAAAATTAATTGATGGGATACAGCAACTTACAGGTTGCTGAAATAGCAACTGTGCATGCAACTAGAAGAGAAAGTAGAGTACTGTGTTCAGCTTAAACTGTAAAAAGAATTTTGGAAATTTTCAAAGAAATTCTATTGAAACATGAAAAAGTTCCCAGTTCCAGTGGAAGCTGGAAGGAATTGCAGTGCTGTAGTAAATACCTGTGCTTTTTCTTTATTGACTAAGTAGTAGAAAAAAAGTTGTGGGATTTCTTTTTGTTTATTTTTCACTTTAAAGTAGCACAGCTTTGAGTTATAATTCTTGCTTCACCTCACTGCTTCTGAGGGCAACAGAAGAACATTATCATAATACTAGCAATTGAGAAAATGAACATAAAGAATCTTTTGCTTCCTTGAAAAATGGAAAAGTAGAAACTATTTTTTTCAAAACTCTTCATTGAGTTGCAAGGTTTAAAGCAGAAAACCTGCTTGAATAAGGGGTGTTTCAGATGTTCTTGCTTTCTCCAGTTCAGCTGCTATTCAGATGTGATTGACACTAATGTATTAGCACGCCTTGTTGCTCTGTGGCCCGGTACAAAGAGCCACCACCTACAGAAGAGGTGGAGTTTTGGCTACCCTAGGTAAAGGATGGGTGTGGGACATCCACAGCTGAGTCATGAACTCAAAAGAAGCTGCTGAGGCAACAAAATGGGGAAAAGGCATAAGCCCTTTCAATAACCTTTGGATTAGTCATTTTTTCACCAGAAGGGAAAAAAAAAAGAAAGCCTACACACATTCACGAACATGTCATTCAACACCAAGTAATTCGTGCTTTGGGAGGAGCTTTGTTGATATTTGAGTGGGCCAAGATGTTTTTCTGAAGTAGCCAATTTCTCTAAGGCCTACTTAGGCATTGTGCCATTTTTATAGCATCAGACCATGGGACAAAGGTACTGCATCCATCCACCAATCAATCCATACACTACGAGCCTATGAGCTCAGCTTGTAGGCAGCCTCAGTGCCATGCCACAGAAGAGGAAAGGCCCAGGTCTCAGAGCTTAGAGCTGGGGAGAAGCCTGCAGGACCTCAAGCCATTGGCAAGGATCAGCCTGGATTTGAAAGGTTACACAAGGATAGGAGTGAAACTAGGAAAAAAGATGATAAAAGCCTTCAGAGCATGGATCATGACTGAAACCTCCTTTCTAGGGATCTCCACTTAGAAGCTGACCTTTTTTATATGGAAGAGGTAGTGGGCAGCATGTTCTCTCTTTAAATATAAATCAACTGCAGATGTTTTTGAACATGGTGGCCAGCTCTCTCCTGTTAAAGAGAGAAAGTATAAAAGACAATCAACTATTTCAGCTTTCAGTCAATAAGGTAACCTGAAGAGCTTAGAAAAGCTAGAGCTTAAAAGTGAGTCTGTAAACAAGAGCTGATCACTGAGAATCAAGTATTAAATCCTTGTCCATAATATATTTTAAAATGTATATAGACTCCTCTGTGAAATTGTTGTGACTTCACTAAGCCTTCCACTGGTGCCCCAAGGCAGAGTTATTAGTAATATATTACTATTATCTATGCACTAATAACTCCAGACCCAACTTTTCTGTATACCACATTTTGCGTGAAAGAAAAGTACTTACTAAGTTGTAATCTGTATGCATGGATAAGTTTGTGCTTCTGTCAGTTCAAGGTTGGCCTTTGCAAACAGAATGAGATGCATCTCTGTTAGTTTCTTCTGATTACTTCTGATAGTAAAACCAGTTATGCCCTGTCACTGGTAGCAAGTGGCAGATATGTTTATCAATGTACATATTTGCAGGTTCCCAATTAATTCATTTCACCTTCTTCATTCTACTGTAATGACAGTCCTGCTGCATCCAAATAACTGAATGGAAGACAAGCAAGCTTCTTAGAAAACTCTGCATAGAAATGTATATCCCTGACCAGTTTCCACTCTTCTGCAATGTATGTAAAAGCCTGTCAAGAGAAAAACTTTAATATTTATTTATTGAGGCAACTCTGTGAATCCAAACATAGTTACCACATGTGGCTTCTTGCAGTGTGGTTGGTGAAATTAAACATAATGTGACATTTACAGACAGTTAGCTTTCAAGGTGCACATCCCACAGGAGCTCCAGTGTGGATTGCACACTCTTTTATACTGCCCTAAGTCTTTCTTTCCTTCCCTTTTTTAAAGAGAGTTGTCAATTAAAGTGAAATGTAACTGCCCAGCACGACAAGAAGGCTTCTGTAGAAACTATTTGCCTCTACACTTTTCTGGTTGTTGCAGCTCCTGTGTACCTGCATTTTGTCTTAGTGACTTCATCTCATGACTGTTCTCAGTTCTCTTTTTTTTACTTTCAGAACGCCCATGTTTTCATTACAGCTTTATGCCCTCCTGCAGAAGAGTCTGGCAGGAAGTGTTGCAACACTGAAAATCCCCATCTGCCTTTCTTAGCCCAGTTTATAAATTTATGAATAGAGTTGTTTGTTTCCTTTTGAGATATTTAATTCATATAATTATGATACTCTCCTCATTTGGATAGTTACATATGGTTGAAAAGATTCCCTTCTATATTTTCCAAAAATACATTGATTCAATACCCAGCAGACAGTAGGGAAACATTGAGGTAGAAGAAGCTGGATGTAGTAAACACTAATAAAGTTCAACAATTTGTGCTGATACTCCTATACCCTGTCAGTCTCCTGTCCCCTGTGCTCTAATGTGTATGGAGTGTGAGATTAGTTCAGGATCCTGCTAGGATTTCTATGTACATCCAATCCCCTGGGGAGATCTTAGAACCATAGACTCACAGAATAGTTGGGTTGAAAGGGACCTTAAAAGTCATCTAGTTCCAAAACTGCTGTGGGCAGGGACACCTTTCATTAGACCAGGCTGCTCAAAGCCCCGCCCAGCCTGGCCTTTAACACTTCCAGGGATGGGGCAGCTTCTCTGGGTAACATGTTCCAGTATCTCACCAGCCTGACAGTAAAGAATGTCTTCCTAGCATTTAATCTAAACCTTTTTCATTTCAAAGCCATTACCCCTTGTCCTGTCACTACAAGCCCTGGAGAGAAGTCTCTCTCCCTGCTGGAAAATAGAATATATTACAGCATTTTGTTAAATAATCCAGTCTAATCATGTAGTTTGATGCACTAAAATTTTTACACTACAATTCTCCCAATCTGCTGCAATTTCTCTGAATTTAGAGAAGGAAGAAGAAATTACCTAATAATGGCATTTGCTTAATTCTGTCTTTTCCTTGTTTATGTCCCTAGACATATTGATTCTAATAACCATTGTTACTCCTAAGTTTATACGTTTATATAACATATAAACTGTATTGTGGAAGAGAATGCTGCATTACTTAGAAACTCAGTCCTTGTGGATTCTTTTGAGAAGATTATAGATATGACAAGAGCTCTACAACTTCTGGGTGAGAATAGCATCTCAAGAGGAGGAGAAATACAAGGGTGTGAAAAGTGCTTGAATGCAGTTTAAAAGTCAGTTGGATTTTTACTTGCTTAAATAAAATATGAAAAGGGTGTTGATGAAAATCCTAGTGTATTTGTGCAGTTCTTCACTGAATCTTATTAGAGAGTTCTTTACTGCTAGAAGAGGACATCAGATAACTTGGCAGAAACGTCTGACATATTTCAGTTAAAACTGTGACACTTCAGTGTTGTGGCTAACTCACAAGAACCCTTTCCTGGATCAGATAGCAAGGCAGCCAAGGCGGCTTAACAAACAAATAAGCTATTGCAAATCCTTCCTCGGAGTTTAATGAGAAGGAACAATTTCTTCTAGTGTTTATTACATTTTAAGACAATTTCCTAAGTATGCTCTGGGGAATACCAAGGTATGCAACATCAGACACAAAATTAAGCAATATAATTGTGTAAACACCACGTTTGGGGAGGCAGAGTGTTTGAATAGACCATGCAAAAACTGTTCCCGAATGGAAAAATAACTATGTGACTTTTTAAAATGAAGAAAATACACCTTAAATATGAATTGCATTTGACTCTATTTCTAGGGTCCCCTTCACAGTGCCATTGGTTTGGTCACTTTTCATGTGAAACAATTTACTTTTCCTTCCTTAAAATGATAGGTTTTTCATGATCTTGAGGGAACTAGATGTCAAACCAGAACAAAACATCTATAGCTTAGATTAACTCTGTCCCAATAATTGTTATATCATCTTATATTATTCCATAATTATCTCCCACACAATAATACTATTGTCCTGTAAAGGTAGCTACTAGTGGAAAGGTAAGATTTTATAAGAGAGGATATTATTAAACATCTGAATTTCTAGTGCTTTGTGAAAATGGAAGGCAGTTTACAACTACTCTAAGACATCTGCGTTTGTTCTGATATATGCAGGCAGCCATATCCTTTCATAATTCAGATCCACAGTCTTTCAATACACAGCTTAGTGTGAAGACTATCGCTGTCATTTAAGGTCTGATGGAGAAATGGGTTAAGATCAGTCCTGATATCCTGCAGCAGATTTGCAGTTTATGCACTAAGCTACATATAGTCTTACACAAACAGCCACTTTCTCCCAATTCCCTGTACTTGTATCTTCTTCCAGCCCTCAGTGATATTCAGTCCCTTCTTAGTCTGTTCTCCCGAAGTTTCCTGCAATGCCATATTATTCCCTGTAGTATGGCCCACCTTCCCTCTGACAAAAGGTGTCCCTTCCCTCTGACAAATCAGAAGCACTTTCTGACAAATCCTTGTATGTACTAAGGAGATAGAGTGGACTTACACAATTTTTCAGAATGAAGACATTCAAGAATACGTTCAAAGATGATGAGAAAAGATTAGATGAGAATCAGGCAGAGTGTAAACAAAAAGAACATAGTGATATTAGGCATTTAATAGTTTCTTCCTGTGCTGTACTAAGGGGGGATTGAGCACCCAATTACATGGCAAGGCAGTGGAGGCAAACTGAACATTCAGCAGTGGCTTTTTTGAGCTTGTGCCACAGCAAGCTTCAGCAGGAGACTGCAAATGACATGAGCATAAGATGTTCTGTGTCCTTGTACCATATTTCTACTGTACCTCTGCTGTTCCTCAAGGAATGGAGAAATAGGAAGGAGGAATCACAGTCAGCAGAAGAGGAACCAGAGTCTCAGAGCTGTGAGCAGGGAACTTAGCCACAAGCTGGTGAGCACCATCCACCGTGTGGTGTTGCACTGGTAGCCAGCCACAGCAGAAAGGGAGTGATTTAATGGTTTACATGCAGCTAAATTATCATTATGCCAGTACTATACCATTTGTATTTTGTTTGGGGCAGAAGCATGCAGCTGGCATACCTTGTTCTCCTTTTCCTTGGAACTGGATCTAAGGTCTTCAGTTTTGCCCCTTCTGAGAAAGAAAAAACAAAAGGAGGAGACGTACTGAAGTCTGAATAATGAGATCAGGTAGTAAATCAAGGAAGTTTGAACAAATGTAGCTAATTCTGTCATTATGTGAAACAAAACAAATGTTGATTCAACTCTAATTTAGGCTGGGGCAGTCAGAGACAGCTGAACAGAATATTTGTACAAGTAAAAGCAATATTTCTGCTCAGATGCAAATCTGTTGCAGTTTTTAAAACACAGTTTTAGCACCAGAAATGCTGGTAAAAAGGGTTAATTTTCAGCATTTTTCAAATTACAGCACAGTATATTAAGAGAAATGAGTGGCAATTTATCTGAATATGCAAGGCTGTAAACTGGAGCAGTTCAACAGCTGCTCCACAGGCAGCTAAACTGTCTTTTTGAGGAGAGAAAGACCCTCCCAGAGAAGGGTAAATTGGACAGTCATGGGTAGGAACCACTAAAAAGCAACTTTGCCTATAAGTAAACAAGCACTGCTAGAGGAGACTGAATAATGGGAGTCACTAGCAGGCAGCCTGCCAGTCTCTCTCCCTTTCATTTTCAGAAATACTGGTTATTTGTTGAATTTGACTTTTTAAAATGTTGTTGCCTTCCTGATGATGATGTGATTTGAATTCATCTGCGTATTTGATTTTCTCCTTGTACAAGTTTAATTAAGTGTATACAACTAAAGACTGGTGTCAGTTTATCCTGTGGAATTTGCACCAGCAGGACACCTTAAATGCTCCTACTGCTGCTGCCTTGCCAGACCTGAGGACTCCAGTCTCGGGCACTGTCAGGCCAATGCCGTTCACCAGTGCTTTGTTTCAGTAGAGAAATGTGGCGCATAAAAGGGACAACAAAGGCTGCTCCTTTTTTTGAAGAACACAAAATAGATTAAGCTGGTCTCAGCTGAAAAGGATGCCATCAATTTAGACAGCAGCCTGCTCTTTCAGCTGAAAACACGGGAAATGGAGCAGCACAAATGGGTGAACTGCTTGATTCTCCAAAATATTTGTGAGATAATTAATCTCTGCTGCTTGCTTTGTTTGATAGGGGACCAGCTTACTGCTCCATTACATGCAATGATGTCGCTGAGGAAGGTAGGCATTTTCAAATGAGAGAAAAACAGAATTTATTTTCTCTTTAACACAACATTCTTTGTGTGTTGAGAAGTGAAAAAACAAGCTGTCCTTGTGTTCATGGCTCCTCAGCACTGCAGCACTGGAAGTTTAGAGGCAAAGGAACAGTTGTAAAACAGAAAGTGGGGGCAAAGAAAGCAGTGCCAGGCTTTGTTGGAGAAAGTACTACTGTAAATATACCTAATGACTAGGCATAAAAAGAGGTACTGAGTGATTCCTCATGCTCTTGTGAGCTGAAAGCAGCTTGGTGAGAAACCTCAGGGCAATCATTCCCAAGCTTGCTGGAACATCAGGACTGTGGGATAGTAGTGTTGGCTCCCCTGCTAGAGCACTCCCTCCTGGCCAGTGTATGCATTAGTTTTAAGAGGGCAGTTAAGGAAAATAGTACAACCTTGTGACTGAAGGAAGAATAAAACCATGATGATAAATTCAGCAGAGGGACTGTCAGGACAATTGTCTTGCTGTGACAATGGTAGCACTTACCTTGGACGTTTTGGTACAAGGCAGCTCGGGCCAAGGGCATTAAAACTGCCTTACTCCCATTAAAATACCAACTTTCAGTTGGAACGGAGAGGGTGAAACTCCTGGTACATAGGAAAGCAAGAAAGACAGAGCTAAAATTCCTGTTCTTGATTCCATAATTTGAGTATTTCTCCTGTATTTGAATTTTTTCTTAGATGGCTAGAGATCATTTCTCTTATTCCTCCAGTAAGCTTTTTTAATTCCTCGTTTACTGCTCACTACATCATTCAAATTCTCCAACTCTCAGAGCAGAAAGCACTGGGTTTGGATCTTTAGTGGCTTTTACAGAAAGCGTTTTAGCAATTATTTTGTAGTCAACTAAAGTGTGTATTTATATATCAGCAGAGTATTTTCTAAACATTTTTGTTGTATTTATATATCAGCAGAGTATTTTCTAAACATTTTTGTTATAGTCTCTAAATATACTTCAGTGCAGCTTCTAACCAGTTTCTAAAAAACATTAAAAATTAAAAAGGGAAAATTATTTGCCTCATATTCATTTTCCTGGTGATACCATGTATCCCAGAATTGCCAAGTGTTCCTGCCTTCCACAGCTCTTACTTGACTTGTATGGCACTGTTGGCTGTGTTAAAACAGTCACACTTGATCCTTATGCTTTGTCAATCTTACTTGAGATTTCAGTCAGTTATGTTTTGACTGGATTTAAAAGAAAAGATTTCCAATTTTCTATTTTTTTTGTCCTGTCAACCCTTCATATCTCACCCCATCTTACCCTGTACGTGCTCCCAAGACTCTTCAAACTCTACTAAGTAATGGAGCAAGACTCCAGAGGCAGCAGCCCAGCTGCTCAAGCATCTCTCAGACTTCTGGAGTGCTGACCTTTGATGAGCTGATTCGATTCAGTGCCTCTGTAGCAAGCTTTTTGCAGTGTCCTCAGCCCTGCAGATCCCTGCAGGTAGTCCCAGCGCAGGCCAGACAGGGTCAGTGGTGGGTCCTAGGGTCCTCACCTAGTGCAGACATCCCTGCCTCGTGTCCTGGAACACAGAGGCTGAAGCTGTACCCTGAAACCTGGTGACATCATCTCATTTGACCGACGTCACCTGGGGACAGCAGAGATCTTACATAGACAGCATCTCTATGTGAAAGCCATTTGAAATTGCACAGTACTGAGTTCTGATCTAAGGAGAGCTGGTAAACTATGCTGGGTGGATTAACAAGGCAATTCCCGATCTGACACAGCCTAAACATGTCATTGGGAAAGGACTGCAATGTGCTGTTTGTGACCGTTGCTTCCAAATGCACCAAAGCACAGCCTTCCTTTTACACAGCAGATGGCCAACTGTTCTTGTTAACACAAAATAAACCTAAGCAGAGGCTTTCTCACTATCGTTTATAACCCTGAAGATGGACACTTGAAAGGAAAGGCAGCTTGGTTGAAACATAAAACAAAAACCTATGAAACTTTAAATTCAGGGCCTGTTGTTTCGTGCTCTGTTGTGGATCTTCTTTTTCTTCAGACAAGTATCCTTGAGTAGTAAAATACATGTAAAGCCTCTGGGAAGTTTAGCCTCTGCTCCAGGGATATAGGGCAGTTTACTTCTACCAGGAGTCCCAAAGGCTGCAATAACAAAAATGGTAGGCTTTGTATCCCTGGAAAAGCTTAGAAATACTGAGCTGAATTACAGGAGAAAACATAAATAAATGCTGTGAAGTTTTGTTCAATGGAACCCTATTTGCCATTCCCCAATGTTTTCCTTTCTCTAAAAGTTCTTTGACGTTTCCAAGGGCACTGCTGGTTTAGCTGGACCCAGCTGTGCCCAGTGGTTGCAATTTTGCCTAATACCTGTAACTTTAGATGGTCAGAGGGCACCCCTAGATGGGAATGTGAAAGTCAGAACTTGAGCTAGTACTTTCTCCAAAGTTCACATTCAGAATTAACCCAGCAGCTCAGACGTGGTGCTGCTGTAACATACTGTAACTCTTCCAGAGGGGATAGGTTCAACTCACATGCTTAGAACTATTCCTAGTGGTTTGTCTCCCACCATTAACTTGTAGATGGTAGTTAGTTACCAGCATGGGCAGGCTGATGGACAGGCATCTTCTAGCGTCAGTAAAGGTCCCACAATGACCAAATGAACTAGCTAATGGAAAACAAACTGGGGATGGAAACAACAAACCTTCATCCATTGCTAGGACATTATGCAGTCTAACACAGTATGGCAACTGTTGGCAAGTGTTCAAAAGCTGGAGCTTGAGAGGCTCAGACTGATCAGTCACAGGCTTTGTCAGCTGACATCTCCTGGAACTGAGGACAAAAAAGACATCAGTTCTCATCCCAGACCTGCTCTGTTTGCAGTAGTTTTTCCTCTTCTGCTTTTGTTGTAACTATTACAGCCAGTGTTATTCAATCGCCAGAGAGGTACAGGTACACCCCCTTAGAGGTTACAGTAGAACAGAGATTACAGAAAACAGTTTCCTGCTTTATTTTGCATAACTTCTATCATGATTTGAGTTACTGTTTTATTATTCCTCATATGTAACCAGTTAGCTTTTTCTGTCTGAAAATCTCTTGGATAATAACACAGGAAAGAGCATAAATTAAGAAAGTACTACTCTCTACTAGAAAACTAAAAAAAACTGGCATGATCTTAGGGGCAGATACAGTAAATAAAATAGCATTAACAATCTTAGCAAAGCATTCCAGATTTTGAAATGACAAAGCCTTTTTAAAGTAAGCTTTTCCCATTACTTAAACATTGACTGCAATGTGTTGTGCAAACAGTTTTAATGTTCTCCTCTTACTGAACAGGAGGTTATGCAACCAGACCGCAATACACACGTTACTTTTTGAACACAAGCTTAAAAAGCAGTGAAGTATTATACAAGTATTGTTACAGAAGCAAAAGCCCTTTCAATTCATTCTAACTCCTCATTTCACAAGAAAGGGAGGTTGCTTAAACTCTGTGTCATGGTATATTATGCATATAAGGCATTAAAAAATAACCTTGGGAGACAGAAGGCCTGCCTGCATCAGACAATAATGGGTTCCACAAGAGTTTGCCTTTCAGAGATGGAAAATAATACTATAAGTTCATGTACAAAAGTATGTGCAAGTGGGCTAATAAATGCCAAACAGAAGGAAAGAAAAGTTTCTGGCATGGAAAGCAACTAACCTGAGGGAAACTTCTGAAACAGTAAGGCCAAGTGTGCTTCCCTCCCCTGCTAACGTTCTCTACCATCGTACCTTGGCATCTGTTACCTTGATGTGCCCTGCCCAGGTGTCTCTAAGCTTAGTATTTGATTTTTGGCACCCTTTTCCCTATCTTGCTTATGCTTGTTTCAGGCAACAACAGCTGCATGGAATAAATCCTTTGGGGTTTTAGAGAGCCATTGTTCCTAACTCTGTTTGAGAGTGCTCCTACGCATTTGCAATATTAAACAATCAAAGAAAGAAGCTAAAATTAATAAAAACATAATAAAAAGGCAGAACTAAATACTATTATACAGTGAAAGCACTTGGAAGTATGCAGGTACAAAAATACTTCTTTGATTACCATGTTAGGAAGGAATGATCATTTTTAGAGGAAAAACATGCAGTACTTATTTCATCCACCAAGATCAGTCATTGTTTGGGGGTTTTTTAATCCAATTTTGAATAAACACTGTGGGCCAGGCATGTTAGATTCACTTTCTTCATTTTGCAAGTAGATGTCATTTTAGATCATCTTGCAACCAAGTCACCAATCCTATGGTGCATACTGGAACAGCCTCAGCAATGATCTAGTTATGCTCAGTCTATAGTTGCTCCAAAGGGAGAGATTCCAGCTAAAAAAACAAGTCCTCACCCTTTTCTATCATACCCCCTTTTTGCAGAGGAGAAGCATTTGGCATACAACTCATCTGGCAACTCCACATCAGCTCAGAGGCTTCCTTGCAATGGAGCTATACCTTGGCGTCCATATTGGGCCTTATTACTGGGAAAAAACCAAAGATAATGGCTTGGGTTTTTTGTTTGTTTGTTTGTTTGTTTGAGGGTTTTTGTTTGTTTTTTTAATTAACTGGGTTACCCACAAATCACTGACTCAAAGGAATAGATTGTTAGAACATATGAATTCAGAGTCACCAGTCAAACTGGCTATTTTAAGGACTATTTTAAATTTTATAAGAAAGAAAAGAAAATGACACTAAACATCTTCTGATAACCTTGCAGATTCCACTTCTATAGCCAACTCCTATTTTGTGAAAAGCTGTATGTAGAGTGTGCATTTTTATATTATCTAGAGCTTCAGAACACAAGATGGCAGTGTACTTTCTAGTGATTCAGGCTTAGACATGCTCTTGCTATTCAGACTGAGCACATAACATTTAATTCAGGCCTATATTAATCTGGTCATGTAATTTTGCTATTAGAAATAAACATAAAAGTATTTGTCAACAACAGAAACAAATGGAATTTGCCAATAAATGAGTATTGCATGAACAAGTGTTAGGTAAAGCTTAATTCAAGATTTTATTGTACACAACAACACTCTGGAGACATTAAAAGCCTCTTATGGAACTCCTCAATTGCAATAACAAGAGGGTCTCCCTTTATGAAGGAGTGGAAGTTGGCTCAGTTGTAAGAGCTTCCGCGCAAAATTGGCTGCTGGGGAAAAGCCCATAAGAGCTGGCAGCCTGAAATGTGTGACAAGCTGAGGGCTCTCGGAGGGGTAGTGCAGACCACTGACGTGGAACAGGCTGAACAGTATCTAAAATAGAACAGGTGCCTTTCTGGGAAAAAACTAACAAAGCGGACAACTGTTTGGCATGACAATTCAGGAAAAAAAAGTGTCCACTGAGAGGCATCACATTAGAGGATAGGCCTGTGGCTGAGGAGAAAATTGCTTAAAGAGCTACAAGGAGTTGGACCTTTCTGGGTGTAACTTCTGAGAAAGTTCATTCAGAGCCTCCCTGGGTACCCGTGGGCAAAGAGAACTGCAGTTTCTTTTGTTGGGTTGAGTTGAATATTGGAATAGTAAGTGTAGCTGCAAAATTGTCTTGTCTGTCTTTCTGCTATTGGTTATTCAAACATGGCCTTGCTATGTAGTAAAAATAGCCCTAGGAAAAATAGCAGTATTTCAGAGTATAAAATAATCCTAGAAGTCATTATCCCTGTGGGGTGCCTAATGCTGACAGAATTCAAGGCAGTCCTGCTTTCTCCCTGGGGAATGTTCAGGTGACATTGCCTCCCTGTACCTAAGCTCATGGCACTAAATGGGCAAGTCAGACTGACCCAGGAGATCAAAACTTAACATCAGGGTTCATCATTTCTGGATACAGCTCTTAATTTGACATAGTTATTTGGAATTAGATCATGAAAATATATATATTTCTCTCAGACAGGTGTGATAATAAGTATTTTCTATTTTTATCTCCAGAATGGGAATATTTTTCATCCTCTATTATACTGTGCAATGGAGATCCTCACAGCAGTGTCAGTGGAGCATGGCATACAGACCTTGACCAGTGTTTCTGATAGAAGGTGGAATTCTGGGAACCCTGGTCCCCGAGTCTACTTTTGTTGTAGTCATTATCTGTGTGAAAAAACATCTCCCCATTCCCAACCCCTCAGTCACAGTAGCTCCAATGAAAAGTTGTCAAATTTTTCATGGTGGTCCACTCCTGTCACTACTATTGGATCAATTGCTGCTTGTTATTGCATTATGTTCCCACGCATAAATCACTGGATTAATACTAGACTTCTTTTCCCTCTCTCTTTCCGAGTTTGCATAAGATTGAATTTGGCATTGATTCAAATCAAATAATTCAAATACTTGGTATTTAAACTAAGGCTGGGTGTGGGTTCGTGACTAAAATAAAGTGTATTACCTAGCAGTTTCAGTCATTTGGTCTATTTGTCACAGTAGATTATAGAAAGTGTGGCATGCACAGAATTATGCATGCACTTTTCAAACATCTAAAATGGAGGATAAATTGAACACATCATGGTTCTAGGACAGTAATTTTTATTGAGTACAAGCTGGGAAGAGACAAGAGCCAAGACCTCAAATCTAAATTACCTTGAATTCCATGGAAATTTTAATCCAAATAAAAGCTTCAGACCTGTTCATTATATAATTAAGTGAAACAACAAGAGACCATGTCTCAGAACTCACTCCCAAGCTAAAGAATTTACAGCACACTTGAAGCTGTATGGCTCAATCCACAGATGCCCTATACTATGATCACCAAAGTTCTCTGTTTGAAATTATTGCCAACTGTCTGTTGTAACCACCCCACATATCTCTTTTGGCTTTGCATATATCCCTGTTCATCAAAAAAGAACTTTTTCAGTAGTGTAATAGTTCCTCACTGAGAGTGTGTTATGAGAATGCACAAACTCAAGGTTTTTCATACATGGACTATCAAAGTTTGTCTCATTGCCTGCTTTTCATTACAGGTGCTTATTCAATATTTGACTTGCAAGGTTTCCTCTTCCCCTTGGAAGAGGTAATTTCCCCCTGGAAATTACCTGCATTTCAAATTTCTGTGAATGAAGATACCACTAGCAATGTCCAGGGTTGAGATGAGAAAGGAAGACATTTTCTTTTCTTTTCATGGTCTTCCCTACAGTCTGTTCCATCTTCTTTTGCCTCTAATCAGAACCCAACTATTTGTTTTATGGCAGTAGTCAGCTCATATAGACATTCAGTGAAATCCCTTCTTTAGGTAAAATAGTTCTTACTTTTCTATTCAGAATCATTCCTAATCCAATCCTCTTTTACCACATATAACCAATTTCCCTCAAATCAAAGATAATCTACCCTTTTCTTGCAATAGAATGTAGCTGTAACAGCCCATCCCAAGATTAGGCCCTCCCTCCCCAGTTTTTCTCAAAAGCTCCTCTTTGACCTGACCCCACACAAATCAAAATTAATTTCTTTCCCATAGTCCAAAACAACTTCTTCTCCCCAAAATAAACTCTTCTCTTGACATTAAATTGTAATGACCCTTGCAAATTCAGAAAGTCACGGTGCAGCAGAATGATAGTAGTCCTAGAGACACTTTAACCTTTTCATTTGCTGCAAGCATCATCCTTCTGCCTGTCGTCAACCCGTAATGTAAAAGGTGAGCCCTGGACTATTGGGGGATGGAGTAGGAAATGTCAGCAGACTGGAGGTTGCTACCTTGCGGTCCAGCAGAGGCACACAGGCTCCAGCTGGGGCTTCAGGGCTGTTCACAGCAGGGAGTTACAGGGGAAAAGGATATTGGTGGTTATCACTACCACTGATATGTGCCCCAAGCAAACACTGATGGTAATAATGAAAGCAAAATTTAAAATTGGCAAAAGTAGTACTCCTGTGAAACATGCTGTCAAGTAGTATCTTTGAAGCCAAGTGCTTAGCAGGATTCAGGAAAAGGTTATACATACATATTCATACATTTGTGCAGGGAATTAGATTGGACCCGATAAAAATTCATAATGGATATAAATGTTCACAGTTCAAGGCATAAATCAACCACCAGCCTGAGGTTAGAAAATAACTTCCCCTACAGTCAGGCTGTTACATAATTATCCATTATAGTTGCAGAGGGGTGAAAGGAGGCTGAAGAATAGGGCAATTTTTTCAGAGACATCTGGGAATTACTATTGGCAGACAACTAATTTAGATTTTATCTGGTAGAGAAGTTCTTATTACATCAAGCAGTGTAATTTAGAATTAAAGCATGTGATTTATTTTGTATTTTTTACTATTAATGTAATCAAGTTCATGCCTGGGGGTAAGTACAGGCCTTTCTGTTACAAGCCATCCAGAGTTAGTGAAATTCTCTGTGCTGTGCTTTCTTGCCAAGTCTTCTTAAAAACAGCTTCAAATTTCGAAAGGAAGTCAGGCAGAGTCCCAGGAATTTAATTTGTCAAAGCTAGCCAACTAATACAGCCAAGTAACTGTCTGTATTAGCAGAGAAAAAAATTGCATGTATGTAAAAAAAAAAAAAAAGTTCTCATTTTGGTTAGGTTTGCATAATAACCTATTAAGACTTGCAGAGGTCCTGAACATCCCAAATTATAGCACAGGGGCTACTCCGGGCCTACTGGAGTTATCAGCTCACCTAAGCAAAACATACACATTAGTGGACTTGTTTCCATCAAGCAACACACCTCCATCTTTTGTTGCACTTGCAAACAGTCTGTGAGCTAATGTAACACACCCTGCACGCTAGGAAAAAAAGCTTTTGTGACCTTGAAAATGGAGAGCTTGATTGAAAATCAGATTCTTAATCAATTGATTAAGAAACTGCAAAAGAATACAGGCAACCATTTACATTTACTGCACTGGTATAGCAGCTGCATTCTGCTATAGTTTCTAGAGCACGTGTGATACACTTCCTTCAGTTACAACAGAAATTATCATCACAATAGATGTGGGAAACTGAGAAACATCTATTAACCAGATTTTCACAAGAAAAAGGAGTGGTTCTTGGCCTCAGTCTCTCTTAAGCATAATTTCTGTTCCTAGTGAATAGCACTAGAAACATTGCACAGTGATTGCTCAACATCTGGAAGGTTCTAGGGCTACAATCAACAAACACTAAGATCTAATTAAAAAAATCTTACTGTGTATACTTGAGTGATTTGTTCAGACAGACTTATAAAAGGAACGGCTGAAGAGAAGACAGCAGATGTATATTTTTTTAAAGGTTTCAATCATATTTTATAAAAATTTAACTTGAAAAATTAATTCAAGCTGGCTTTGTTGGGAAAGCTGTGAGTTGCTATGGACACCCATTCCCTGACAGCAGGCAGTGACTGCCCAGCTCCATGCCCAGTGCTGTAGGTGTTGGAGGTAGGATGCTTTGCAGGCTCTGGTTACCAGGCTGCCCTCGTGTAACACAGGGTCTGCAGATGTAATGCCACTGTTTTATGGCTTTCTAGGAACAAACAGGGCGACTCCCTTAAGCACAATTACCTCTTAACAGTGGCAACGTTATCAGCCCTACAGTTGAATCCCAAATGAGGATTGGGATTGTTGGGGTGGGTCCTGTTGGGACCATTTGACACCAGTCTTCGGCCAATCACAAATGCAGTTCTGCCGTGTCTCCTGCTTCCTTATGTCCTGCTGCTGCTACTATTGACAGCCTGCCAACAGCAAGCCATTTCCCTGGGAAGCTCTCTCAGGCTGCTTACAGCCCAGCTGCCTCATTCTGCCAGCTACCGAGCTGCTGCTCCAGCTACCGTACAGGCTTCTCACTCTCAAACGCCGTTTACAGTATGCTGGAAACCCCGGTATATACCAGGAACCTCAATTCAGTGTTGCAGAGACATATGATATGAACTTACTGAACTGTGAGGAGATGTTTGGGGTGTGATAGATATGGTTGTGAGGGCTGATTTTTTTTTTTTAATTATTTTCATCAGGATAATAAAGTAAACTTCAAAATGCTGCTGACGTTTACGATTGTACATCTCAAGAAGCTGCAAATACCAATGAAAAAAGACTTGGAGATAGGGTGTAAAGAAATGTTGCACTCAAAAGTAATGGTCTTGATCCAGAACAAGGCAAATTGACAAATAGTGAAGAAATAATCCAAATAATACTTCAGTGGAAGAAATAGCCTGAAAAGTATGAACTGGAAAAGAGAGTGATGGGACTGTCCTTCTCCTCCCCTGGCAACTAGATGCGAGTTTGTACAGGATATGGCAAAGCAAAAGAGCAATGTCATTTTGGACTCCACATAAGCTGTAACAACATCAGGTTAAGTAATTTTCTTTTTCTTTTTGGCCTAAAATATTCAGTTTTATCCACAACACTGTCAAAAGGCGAAAGATAAATGAGAAAGAGTTCTGAAAAAAAGCCAGAAAAACAATTAGTGACTGGAGATCAGATTTGTTTGGAAATATGTATATATGTTTAACTTGCCCAAAACTTTAAGGGTGAATAAGGGGAACCCATAATGGATGACTTCTTCTGGAGCAAGGTACTTAAAAATACAAAGTAGAAAAAAAGGATTATTAGGTCATGGGCTGCCAGAGATACCAACACTGCTTTGTTAGCTGCTGCTTCTGCTGAGCAGGTCCCAAAAGAGTGCATGAAAATGAGAGTTGCATTTACATTTTGAGAATCCAGCTTATGTTTTGTTTTCTCAGAAACTCACTCACAGAGGTTTGTTTCTCCACATAATTAGATAAAAAGTAAGCACACAGTCCAGAGCAGTGCTAAGGATCACAGCGACTGTTTGATATTGCTTCCTATTCAAATACAGTCATTGTTCCCTAGGCCTATGTGTTACCCTCTCACTATCACACACCAGCAGAGATGAGACAAGGAATGAGGATCATGGGTGGCAACACCATGTACATAATGACATATTTAGAAGAGGAGAAAGAGATGCAAGATGGGGGAAAAAACAAAACAAAACAAAATAAAACAAAACAAACAAAAAAAACCACAAAAACACAATAGGCAAAATACCAACAGAAACATCAGGACTTCAGGGTTTCTGCATTGCAGACTCTTGCCTTCATACTGAGGCACAGAGGACACGCTGACACTGGAAGCCAGGCTGTAAACTTGGCCGAGGTGTTGGCTCTGCTGCCTGGCCAGCAGTGAGGCTGTACAGGCATTCTGACACAGCACAGGTGTCTGCCCTCTTGCCGGATCCCATCCTCACAACCCTGAGCACCCCTGAAGTTAGCACCCCCCGGACAGATCAGGACAGAGCTAACAGTCTGCCTGTGTCACAGCCCTGTGGAGGAGATGCAGAGCATCCCACGTGTGTGAACTCTCGCAGAACTGCGTGAATAGGCACAGCAGGTTGCTTGGATTTTAAACATGGTAAAGACGAACTGTCTGCTGCATTAGCAAAATATATGGGGCATGACAAGAGGCTGAAGGAGTAAACAACATATTATATTCTCATGTCATGGGACTACCAGGATGAAAATATCAAAAAAGAAAGAAGGCAAGAAAAAATAAAGGGCAGTAAAGCAGCCATCTTGTCCCATTCTCTTTGAAAATCAGAACAGTAAATAATGTGGGGTCTCCCCTGTTTAGCAAATACTTTTGTTACAGCAGAGGACATAAAGAATGAGGAGTTAGAAGATAAGGAAGGTATTTCCTAGAAGAGATTATGAATGTACCATACTTAAACCCAGTTTCAGCTATATGTTCTATTTGTATAGATACTGCTAAAATACTTTGATAGGATAGATATTAAAATGGAAGTCAGAGACCTCAGTATTATTCTCACTTTCACACTTCCTGGATTTTTTTGAGTATGGAAAATCCATGAACAAATTATAGTGTGCATTTGAGAAATGTCTAGGCTGTCAGAGCTTCTGCAAATGCTTAAGAATTTAAATGGAAAGACAGGCAGGAGCTGTGTCAGCTCACCTAAGGCATAACTGTATTCCAACACTTAGAGGATGGTGGGGAATTCAACAGCATATCAAACATGGTGTTCTGCCAGGGAAGGTTTTGGTTAGACATTAGGAAGAAGTTCTTTACAAAGAGAGTGATTGGGCATTGGAATGGGCTGCCCAGGGAGGTGGTGGAGTCACCATCCCTGGAGGTGTTTAAGAAGAGACTGGATGTGGCGCTGAGTGCCATGGTCTAGTAAACAAGGTGGTGTTGGGTCAAAGGTTGGACTCGATGATCTCAGAGGTCTTCTCCAGCCTGGTTGATTCTGTGATTCTAAAGCACATGATGCACTTTAGACTCCTTGTAGTATGTTTATTTATAGTTAGTCTGTCTTCAGCAGAATCACAAAACTAAGTCTTTTAAAACTCTTCCCAACATCTCCAGTGTAATGCAGGCTGCAAACGTTTCTATTAACACAATTTGACTTGTAATTTAAATAGTTATATATGCAGGGTGATTAATTCTGGAACAAGCTCTTTCATCTATTTTAACTTATTTTAATATTTAATTCTAGTTACTCTATTCTAGACTTATTCCAGAATTGTCTTGGCTCCAGAAGGTCATAGAAGTATCTTCCATCAGAGATACAGATATTGCAGTATGCCCTAGGTGAACCAAGGTTTAGGATTCTAGTTGGGTTAGGAGCACAGCCTGTATCATTTATTATTGGCAGATGCCGAGACATTAGAACTTTCAATTGTTTTCCCACCAAACGGAATTAGGCAGTTTGTTAATACAATTACCTCTGTATAATTGGAAACTAAATCAATGATGACTGTGTGATTTGAATGCTACTTTAAATAATTTCATTTTTATGATGGTATTTTGTTGCACATGGTATCACCAAAGAGCTTATTCATTTTCTTGATGACTGTAATTTGAGTTTCTGTCTTTCTCTGTGATGGAAGAACCACATTTTCAACCTTTCTAGTTTTCTGGGATACAGTGCGCATTGCTTTTAATTATTTAGGCTGACACACATTAACACTAGAAGTCCATAGTCCATGGTGAGTGAATCAAGAGGGAAGGACTGGGTGGATTATAACTGCCCTCAAAAAAGGAATAGGCAGTTAAGGTCTTTAGCAAGGTCCTTAAAGGAAAACAAGAATCTGGGGTAGACAAGCAACACAGAACTAAAATGTTGTGAAGAACTTACCCTACTCCTTACAGAAGAGCGTCCCTAGTCGCTGCCCGTTTGCTTTTGGTTTTAAATATTTAGACAGGTAATAGAGAGAAGGGCCACAGACTGCTCACTCTGTCATGGTCTGTTTGAATCTTTCAAAGTCACAGGACAATGTACTTTACAAATTAAACTTTATTTTATAAGCTCATTAGGAAAGAGAGCAAACACGATGAAGAAGGGCTCGGTCCCCTTTGTACAGGCTAGTCTAGTACATGAATTCACTAATTCATCACTTCAGTCATGAGGTTTCTAACCCACAAGTTCTCTAATTCATAACTTGCAATTCATTAACTTGTAACTCTTGCACATATGAGCAAAATATTTATCCAAGGGTGAGAGTGCTTATCCTTCCTCCTCTGTCACTATGCAAGCATTCCCTGTTATCACACGGGAAGCACAAACATTAGTGTTTTATCAACACTGTTTTCATCACAAATCCAAAGCACAGCACCCTACATGCTACTATGCCAGCCAAAAGCCAGTACAATCTCCACACCTTATTCCATACCATTTATATCATGCTCAGATCCCACTCTATCCAACAGATCCTCATTAAGCACCTTCCCCTTTCTCATCCTTTGATATAGACACAAATATTATTTCCTCAATCTATGGACCACCCCTGTAAAATGTCCATAAAATGTTCATGAAATGAGTTCATTAGTTCAAGATGTTGGACTCCAGCTGTTCTGGTGGTCACTCAGGACAGGAGAGGTGGTGTGTTGTGTGGAGTTACTGGGCACCAAAGCCAGCTCAGGTTGGGTCACTGCTGTACATGCACCGTACTTCAATATACTGCTACCCTCGCCTCTGCTCCAGTGTGAACTTATCCATAGACACCAGTCCCTTAGGGGTGGATCTGCTCCAGCATGGATCTACTCATGGGCCACAGTCTTTTCAGGGGTGTACCAGCTGTGTTGTGGACTTACCCATGGCCCCAGATGCTTTGAGGTGTTTCTTCTCCAGTGTGTCCTTATCCCCAGACCACAATCACCTCAGGGCACACCCTGCTGTGGGATAGACATATCCGTGGCCACAGACACATCTGCTCTAATATGGTCTTATCCACAGCCATCAATACTTCAGGTTGTCCTGCTCCTGAACTTATCCACTTCAAATTCAAATCCCTTCAGTTCAAACTGACACTGGAGCTGCAGCCTGTCCAGTCCAGCAGCACAGAAACAGCAGTGACGCCCAGGCCATGAACCAGCCCGGGCGCATCACCACGGCTGTTATCAAAATGCTCCCAGGCACAGCTGGGTACGATGATAAGCCCTACAGCAAACAGCAAGAGCCAAAAAATAAAAAAGGCACTAAGAAGCACTAGATAAATGCACAGCAGGGCAAGCCCCATGGCAAGCACAGCACCCTGCAAATTAATAGCTAAATAGCACTAATAGATATAAATTCAGTCTAGCAAACTCCAACCAAACCTGTTGTTATCTCAAACCTTTTAAACCCCAAGTTTGGCACCAAAAAGGACTGTCACTTTTTAACCCTGGTAGACAGCTCAGCCCCACACAGCCACACATCCACTTACCCCCATTGGGATGGGGGAGATAATTAGGGGTAAAAGTGAGAAAATTTGTGAGTTGAGATAAAGACATTTTAATAGGGAAAGCAAAAGCTGTGCACACAAAGAAAGCAGAACAAAGAATTCATTCGCTGCTTCCCATCGTCAGGCAGCTGTTAAGCCATCTCCAGGAAAGCCATGTTTCATTGCATGTAATGGTGACTTGGGAAGAGAAGCACCATCACTCCAAATGTCCTCCCTTCTCTTCTTCTCCTCCCAGCTCTCTGTGCTGAGCACGACATCATATGATCTGGAATATCCCTGTAGTCAGTTGGGGTCAACTGTCCAGGTGTGACCCCTCCCAAGTCCGTGGGCACCCCCAGCCAGCTCCCTGTCAGGGCAGCCTGAGAAACAGAGAAGGCCATGACACTGTGCAAGCACTGCTCAGCAATAGCTAAAACATCCCTGTGTTATCTTTTAGCTGTCTTAATGCATTGTTCTCAAGAATTTTTTGACTTGAAAGGAAATCAATTTCTGAGGTTGTCATTGAGCCAGAACAAGACAGCAACTCTGACAATCATGCATTCAAAGCATATCAATGTCAGTTTATTCTACAGGATAGGACAAGTAGCAGCAGAAGATAAACCGCTCCTGATTCCTCTGAGTCCAATTTAAAGTTGAACTTTTCTCAGGAAGATTAAGGGTCTATAATCTTCTTGTTCATACTCATGTACAAAGTCTTACCACTTCTTGTATTTCCATGGGTCCTGGGAATGAGATCATAACCAGTACTTAACATCTGGGATGAGGGGAAAGGTTGTGGGTATATGGTTGCTAGCACTCTAGTACTAGAGATAGGGTTTTCTCCATGAAGAGAAGAAAGAACCAGTTACCGTACTTTTTACTGTATGTTAACCTCATCAAACTTTTAGATGGTAAGGGTTAGAGCAGATGAATTCCTGCCATCATGGATTAGAATATACCACCTTATGCCAACAGCTAAGCAAGGATCTATGGTCTATCTTAAGAGTTTGAGATGTAAGAAGAGAACAGAGCTTGTGTCACATGTGATGCAGATTCTGGGGTGCTTGGTCTACATCTCCTGCAGAGCTCTCTGTAAAACGGAGGATGTTGCCTTACCAACAAGTGAAACATAAATTTTGTTTCACTAATTCTTTTCACCAGTGTTTTTCTAGTGACATTGCAGGGATAAATTTTAAAATTAAATTCCTTATTAAAAATGTAACATCAAAGAAACTTTAGTCAAAATCCCAGATCCTCAAAGTCACTTCTCATTAGAGTCACTGGTTGAAAGTTCAGAAATTCAGTGACTGAAATTAACTTGGCAAGTCAGGACTTGTTACTGACATTTTTCAGAAGTTGGAAAGTTGTTATCCCAACAGATATTTTCTTCCATTGCCCTTTTATTTGAAGGTACGCAGACTAGCAAGGTTTTAAAAAGGTTTATTTTCAGCAGTAGGTGGCACTATGAAGTTTCATAATTATCCCAATATAAAATAAAATGCTAAGCACATACATTACTTTAAAAAGAACATGAAAATATATCAGAATAAATTCTGATAATAAAATAAATACTTTTCTAAAAATTGCAACTGACCAAAAGTCTAAAGCAAGAATAAAAATTTTTCTATACTCTTTATAAAGTACCACCATGGATTGTTCTTGAATATACTATTTAATCTACTTTGAATTTCCTGAAAATTATATCAATCTCATTTGCATATAAGCTGTAATATTACAATAATGACTGTCAATACATATAGACTACGTACGTATGTTTTTTAGGTAAATGAATGTATACCACCAGGAATAGGCCAAATCAAAATGCATTTTTTATTTTTCTTGCTTGGTCAAAAGCTCATATTTACAAGCAGAGACTAAAGCATTACCTGTGAGGCCATATTCCTCTGTGTATACAATATGGAGATGTTACTGTATCCCAAATAATCTCCAGGATTAGAAAGATGTTCTCTTCAAACTTTTTCTTCAAAACGTTTTCTTCAAAACTTTACTGTGCAAAAATCTATAAAGGGCAACTAACAAACAAACCTGTGTTTTCGGATTTCAGATTGTCTAATGAAACAAAATAACAATATTGCACAAGTATTGTGGGTACTTTGTTTCAGAAGGGTCTCAACACAATATACCTTGTTCCTCGGTGTATGGCAGGAATAATGAGATGCAGCATTTTTATTAAGCTGATTTTTGGATGACTGCCTTCTGATTAAAAATGAAGTGCTGGTCTGCCTGAGCGCAAGGGGTGAAGATAAGGAAAGGAAAAAAGAAATTAAGCAAGGAACACAAATGAAATATATAATCAATATTCTTTTATCTGGCCTGACCAGGAAGTGTCCTTGCCTTTTTTTTTTTTTTTTTTTTGCACTCCACCCTCCAAGGAAGCTACTTGGCTTTGCATACTATTTCTGCATTACGATACAACCTAAGATTCACGCTTGCTTTTATTTTGCTTTTTATTAAGTAAAGCATGTAGAAAAGACACTTTTACAGCTTCAGGACAATTTTTCAGGGACTGACATTGTGTATTACTCATTTTGTGCTAATGTGGTCTGCTTACTGTTTCTTTTATGAGACTGAAAAAAGTCAAATGCTGGTACTTAATAAAAACATATTTTGCAAGGAGCTGGCAGCGAAAGGTTTTTTAACTTGTGACAGCCTGCTTCGATTTCTCCAGAATCTCCAACAAGAGTCCTTTCAGTTGGATTCAGCTGGGGTTCACTTTTAGACCACAGAATAAAGTGGTACTACAAAAATAATACACAGGAATATACTTTAAATTTTCCTGCTTGTTCTCCATTGCAAATGATTCATTGTTGCCATGCATTCTACCTCCATGGAATCAAAGCCATAGCATCATAACAGCTACTTCAATATACCTACCTCATTCAGCACATCTCCTGCTTAGACCTCTGTAATATGTTTAGTGGGTCTGTGGAAGGAAAGTGCTCCCACTATATCTAGTACGGTTATCATATATGCATATAAGAAATCTTAAATTTCTTTTTCCTTCCAAGGGATATATCAATTTCACGTAAATCTTTGGGTAGACATCCACCTCCAACATGAAGGTGCAAAGAATTTAATTACTAGAAATTTGTCAAATTTATACACTTGTGCTATTTTTTTAAGTTATAAAGTCACACTTTTGTTCCTTGAAAGGCAAAACTGAAAATGAGATTTTCACTGCAGCTGTGTTTAAATTGCCTGGTGCACCAACAGCTGTGTTGTTGTGCATACCCAAAGCAGGCTCAGTGCACCAGCATTAGAGACTTGCAAAGCACCTGCGAAGGAATAGGTAGATCTGTCAGGGACAGTAAGTGTCCTAATTCCACTCTATTTGGCTTTATGAGATCTTTGAAAGTAGCCTCAAAAATGGGCTCAAGAAGTGACCAAAGGATCATCTGAAAGGTATATACTGACATGTACTGTCATGCAGGCTGAATACACAATGGCAGTGGTCAGACCCTTTTCAAAGCTATATTCAGTGCACTGAATTGATTAACTATTTGACTGCTGCTTATATTTTCAAGCTCTCTGAATAATGTCATTTATTAAATACCAACAGGTGCTCTAAGACACTCCAGTTACTCGGCAACTGACCCTGGGGTAGAGATCTTGGCCTGTCCGATCTAAAGCCTTCCCCCCTACTTTTAGGCGTGTCCTGGCACACGCTGCCTGTTACACCTGAGAAGTAGAACGTGTTGGTGGATGTGATGTGCTGTTAATATGTGCTGTATATTAAACAGCTCGAAAAGCCAAAAGGTTGACAAAAAGTTATCAGGACCAGTGACATTGCCGCCCGGGGCTACCAATTCCGAACAACTCGTGTGTGCCGAGCCCCACGCCCCCGATTTCTGTTTTGGCCGGTCCGGTGGCTCGCTCGGGTTCCCCGGCCCAGCGCACGCGGGGCCGATCCCGGGGCCCTGCTGTCCCTCTGAGTCCTGCCGTCCCGGCCGTCCTCCTGCTCCAGCGCCGACCGAGCACGGGGCTCCCGCACCCACCGGGAACAGGCACCCCGAGCAGGGGCTGCCCGCGGGCCGGGGCACCGAGGCTCGGCCGGCTGGGCTGAGCGCGGACGAAGTTCCCGACGCCACCGCTGCCGGGAAAGCCGCCGCCTCCGCGGGCCCCGCGGGCGCTGAGTGGCTGCGCGGCCGGGCCGGGGCGGAGCGCGGGGGCGGCCGCCGGTCCGGCGCGGCCCCGTCCCCAAGCCGCGCCGGAGCGAA
>JAYRBT010000181.1:22939257-23003916 GCA_036023395.1 Myiotriccus ornatus | reverse complement strand
CCCCGCGCCCGCCGGTGCCGGGAGAGGGCGGGGCCGCATCACGCGCCCGGCGGAGCACGTGCGGCCGCCCCGCCCCCGCGGCCGTGCTGAGTCACGGTAGGGGCGGGGCCGGGCCGGGCCGGGGTCAGCCAGGGCCGCCCCAGCCGCGGGAGCCGCGGGAGCCGAGGGGCCGGGAGGGCGACGGGGGCTGGAGCCGCCCCCGAGGGAACGGCCGGGGCGGCGCCGGAGGGGCTGCCCGGGCTGGGCGCAGCCGCGCGTCGCTGCCCCCGCGGGCCCGGGCGCTCCCGCTCCGCACTCGGGTGAGTTACCGCCGGGTCCCGCTGTTGCACAACAGCGCAGCGCCCCGGGGCGGCTTCGGGTTGGGGTCGGCCCCGCACAGGCAGCCCGAGGAGCGCGGTCCGGGCGCGGTGCGCCCCCCGCCCCTCCGGCCGCTGGGGACCCCCTCGGCGGGCTCGGGCGCGGCGGGGCGGGCCGGCGGTGGGCTCTGTCGGGGCACATCTCATGGGCGCTCGGGGGTGTTCGTGGTTTGTACTTACGTGCTCAGAAAGCTCTTCTCTCGAAGCCCGGGGAAGTTCTGAACCGTTGTGTTGCAAACTAGTTGCACAAGAGCGGGGTGAATAACTGAAAACATAACAGAACTCCATTTTAATTTTATGTAACTATGTTTTTCTTGGGCTTTTAAGTGGAAACCTTATCAACAGAGTGTTAACTTTAAAGGAGTAATACTTGAAACTTCATCTCGATATGTTTTAATTCTTTTAATACTCTAAGACTAAAACTCTAGTGTTCTGGTGATCTTCCAGTGTATGTTGGTACAGCATATGCTATGCAGTGGAGTTTCTTTTAACATTGTCCGGAATATGTAAGTAGGTGCTTCCTACAGGTAATATCACTTTAGCGGTATTGGATATACCTTTTTCTGTTCAATGGATACAGTTGCTTTTCCATCTTAGGCTCTGCTTGGCCCGTCTGTTTTTCTAGCTGTGTGTGGCACTGCTGTGACCACCACTTTGCCTCCTTCTCGGTCTCTTGGAAAATACTGTAACAAAAATCAGTTTCTTGGCCTGCGCTATATAAATACCCTGTGAATTTGGTTTTGCTTATATTATCGAGGTACTTTTGCTCTCATTCCTGAGGGACCATTGATAGACCAATTTTCGTGTACCTGTTTTTCTACCTTCTTCCTCCATCCACTGTGATTTCTCTTCCCAAAACCTTACTTTTGTTACTCATTTGCCTGCTTTGTCAAACCCTTTCTACCACTGTGTCTGTTGCAGTTTTCCTATCTGAGCTCAGCAGCTGCTGGTTTCTTCTCTTACAGACCTAGCCTGAAAAGGCACTGTGTTCTTTAGATAGGAAATAATCATCATTTTTGACATACAGTTTTAAATTTATTAATAAAGTGGAAAATTCATGTATCCTTTCCCATAAAATGTTCACTCAAAATGAGCAACGGGGAGCACAGTCTTCATTTAGCTCCTCAGATTTTGCAAGCCAGCAGATGGGGAAGGGTGTGTGCCCTTGTGCATGTACAGTACAAGCTCCTAGTTTCTATGTGCCTGGTAGCAATTGTCATAGCAGTAAAGGAGAATGTGAAGGACTGGGACTGACCTAACTCCTTAACTGGAATGTAAAATTGCCACCTTCTGCTACACACTTCTGTTGGAGTTAGCAGTGCTATTGCCTGCAATATTCTTGAAAAAGGTATTCCCTTATTGTACAGCTCTGCCTGGAAATAGGATGCACCTCTGTATGCAGAGGTGAAATGGGATGTTGCCTGTTACATGTGAGCAGCATGGACCTCAGACCACCCAAGAAAAAAGATTGCAATGGAACAAGTGTCACGATGTTTCAAATCACACATGCAAAGGCAGGATGTAGTAGCCCTTCTCTTCAGTAAATTTGAAGTTATTGAAATGGTTGCTTGTAACCTTGTAAAAAAAGCTCAACAAGTTTTCAGTTATCAAGTTTTAAGCCTCACAACAATAAGAGAGCAAAAAAAATTCCCTTTCCAACACAAAAATGAAATTGTGGGTTGCACTTAGGCTGAAGTAAGACTGCAACAACTGGCAAAACAGACAATAACTGAGTGTCCATGTAAGTGCATCTGTTAGGGTTTTTCTACCTAGAGAACTGTCCTGAAGAGTTTCCAGCTCAATTAAGTGTGACCTCTTCAGTCTAAAGGGGTTTAATGAGGACCTGCACCTACTTTTTTTCTTGACATGCTGCATTAGATTGTCGAGTGAGTAGGTTTATTTTCTATTCCCCATAGCCTATAATTTCTACATGAGGCAGATTCTGCAGGCAAGTCAAAGAAGTACCCCACTCAGGACTGGCAACAAGTAATTGCTTTTTGAGTTGGTTGGTTTTTTTGTTTTGTGTCTTAATAATGAGATTTAATAGCCTTGTTGAATAGGAACATCTGATCAAGGTATCTGTAAAAATATTTATGTATCTATATGGATAAAATTTCAATATTAAAAAAATCCACATTTCTGAGCATATCGTTATCCATCAAAATGATGGACAAGTTTGGAGGAAGTAGATGAGAGAGTATCACAAGCACTTTCTTAAGAAAAAGTGACCCTCCCAGTTGTTCTGTGTTTACCTTGTGATATCAAGCTTTACTGGTAGACTTTGTTTCCTTCAAGACTCACAAAAGAGTATCTTTTGTTTAAGCTAGTGTTAGATATAATGAAATGTAGTATGTTTGGCTGAGATGAATGTAGTGTAGTAGGAGTTGATCATGTCAGTCTGTTCAGGAAAACAGCTAATTGGATGTTATTGTTGGTGTAGTAAATATCCATCATGTGAATGCTGTTCTGTAGTGTCTCTTTCAAATGTGCTAAGAATTTACAATTGTATTGGAAATTGATGGAAGTGCAAGTTAATTGTCTCAGAAAATCTGATTTGAAGAAGTTTGTTGCTAGCATTCAAAGTTGGAGAAGAGTTTGGCTTTGAAAGTTTGTTGGGAAATGTTTGAAAGAGACTAAACTGAAACAAAAAAGAACGTCCAGTGTAAGCAGAGGGCAGCTGGATGCTCTCTGTGCTTTAAAGAACTTGAGACATTTTTATAGCACTGTGTGGGTGGTTAGGAAAGTTTGTGTACACTTCCCAATAATGTTCATGGGCAAAAATAAATTTTGGCCTTGTCTCTTACTTTTTTCTATTTTAATTGAAAAAATAGAGATGGTATCATACTCATCCTGAATAAGAATGCAACAAGTTATGTCTAGTCCTGAAAAACAAGGAAATTATTGAAAAGGTGTCAGATTATTGTATCTGTTGTTGCACCTGAATAGCCTTTTGTTTCTTTTACTTTCTTTACCTCTTAAATTTGCAAATCAGAAAAATACCTGTTTGATAGATATTGCTATTTCTGTGATACTGATTGAAATGAATGTAGCAAGAGCATCTTGAACATACTTCATTAAAAAAATCTTGAGTATCTTTGTGGAACTATCTGGGTTTTGTGAGCTAATGTTGAGGAAAACTGTAAGTGGAAGGACCTATGTGAAATATTTGTTCTAAGTAAAATCAATTTGTACTATTCTTTACTTGAATTTTTCATATATAGTTGTAAAATTTTGTTATATTTTGTCCTTTAATAGAACCAAGAAAACCCAAAACAGCAGAAGCTGTTGGAATTTATCACTGAAAATTTTTGCAATGCAGTAGACTTTCTAAGGAAAGTGAAAATAGTCAATTGCAGGTTCAAAAAAGGGTGAGCTTAGGGGAGAAAGAGATAATACAGAAAGTTCAGCTGAAGATGCCAGTAAATGAAGCCAAGTGTACCCATACTTGTAACACTGGATGTGTGATTCATCGGGAAGAAGGAATTAGATTGATTCTTGTATCTAGAACATTACTTTCTTTTTTTTTTTTCCCCTTGGAATTATAAAAATACGCTTTAAAATGACTAAACCATTCACTAAAATTAGGCCACTTTGTGTGATGTATTTGCAGTGATTGTCTTGGCTGAGGCCAGTGCAGTACAAGTCCAGGCAGTAACCTGTTGGGCATGAATTAAATATTAATCCCCTGCTGCTTGAGTTGCAGTGCTTGAGTTGCAGCCAGCAAGAAGTCCTGCAAAGTCTCCAGGTTAATCACCTGGTTAAAGTTTGCCTTGGCCTCCATCTCATTCCAACTCTAAGTAACCTATTATTTTAATATAGCACAGTCCTAGAGAACTTGAAAGAGTTTGAAGTCTGTTCAGTTTTCTGATACAGTATATTATATCAAAGTTAGACTTTGTGCCACAGAATACAGCTTTAGGTGAAGGGGAAAGAATATGACACAGTGGTCAGATTAGTCCTTTTTCAGCAATAAACTAGTTTAATTGCTTTGAAAACACTTCATCTGCTACCTATGCAAGGGTTGTAATATAGACCAATGAAAAAGTCATGGAGAAGGAGTTGGAAGTCATGGCTTTGAATTTGTGCTATCCAAGGGTGACTGATATACAGGGATCTGAAATGCCGCTCAGGATTGCTCAACTGTAATACTTATGGCATATTTGTTTTATTAAGGTAAACAATTAAACCAGCCGGTAAGAACTGAAGCCAGCAATGCTATCTGTGGTGGATAAAACTGCTGAAAACCATGGAAGGCTTATCTGAAACAGATACCGACAAATACATTTCAAGTAAAGATAGGCATTGTGTACTTTCAGCTTTCCTACCCTGTAACTACCTTCTGTATGGGAGAAACAAAGCTAGTGACAGTCACGTATTAATTGGCAACAGCAAGAAGTTAATTGCTCTTATAGCACTCAAGTTTTTCCTAACTATAAGAGCAATATTACTGCTCTGTGAAACAAGTGCAGGAACAGCTCTGTCTCTGGGTATTTTTTTGTTTCAGTGATTTTTATATATGCATTTCTTAAGTTTTCTTTACAACTTTTTAAATAAGGAAATGAAAAAATACATGCTCTAGCAGATTGTCTTCTTTTAATATTAGTTTAGTTTTACCTTGACATGCATATGCCAACATTTCAAATAGAAGCAAAGTGTCTATTTCAAATAGAAGCAGAGTCTCTCAGAACCATCCATTTAAATTAAATATTAATTTGGCACCATACATTTATCTTTACTTGATGTTGTTACAGATTGCTTGGTTACTCAAATTAATATTTAATTTAAAAGTGTTTAATTATTGCTTTGGAGAAGAGCATTTGTCTTCATCCTATGAAGGATCTTCTGTTATCTGTCTTTTGCCATTTTGAATTCTTGGTAAAGTATTTGCTCTGCTTCCTTTAACTGATACATTGATTTTTTAATGTTATGTATTGATACATGAGCTTTGTATTTGCCTTTTAATTTCTACGTTAATATTTGCTCTAAAATAAGTGTTTTGATATGTTGTTCACAGAGATCTTAGAAAGCTATTAGGATATAGTAATAGTGCTAATTACTCAAGTTAGCATTATTTTACCAGCAGAATATAACTGTTGCTCAGTAGTATATTACTAAACCTTAGCACAAGTACTAATTGGCAAAGCTCCAGTAGGATGGGTATAGCTGAGAAATACTACTTACATGAGAGCACTTACATTTATACACTACAGATCCACTTGAAGTTTTTCATTATGTCAGTTCAGATTTATAATTTTGGCCCGATCAGTTACAGTTTTTATACTGGGAAGAGGGAATATAAAATAGTGTTTATTTTTAGCGAAGTTGTTTTTAAGTTACTGTAAATTACTATTAATTGACACGTTAACTAAACCACTTCAAGAAGTATACCTTTGTTGATGCTATTGCAGTACTGATGGAGTTGACACCACCCAACCTTGTACATGTCTTGCAGTCTTAAGACTTATAGTCTCACTTCTGCAGTATTATTATGAGCAATTTTATTAAAAAAGAGAAGAGAAAGGAAAAGAAAGTTCCTTTAAGATTGATGTTGCAGCAATAAGTTATGTAAGACCAGTCTGAAACCATCTCGTTAAAACCTTTTAAGGAAGTATCTTCTGCTTTGCTATGAAATGTAAAGATATCAACTTTTCCCTCCTTGTCCCCACCTCACTCTTGCAGTTTCAAAGTTTTATTGCTGTTTGCTGTATTGATTTTACATGCTGTCTCTTGGAAGTATAACAAAAATTCCACTCCTGGAGACAGGTTGCAAAACAAAGTTTGCATACTTGGGAAATTGACTCAGAAGGAGCTTGGTTGATAGCGTGCCTATAAGAGGAGGTTTGTTTTATGATTAAGGGTGTGTCTATTTGCTGTGTTTGAAATTAATACCTACAAAATGTTGAAGCAGTGACTTTTCAACAGCTGAGTTATGTGAAAAGCTGCTGTGACTCTGATTTGCTTCCTGGTCAGGTTATGACCACCGTTTAGTTGTAAAGAGCTATGATTGAAAGATCCTGGGGGAGTTTGTTTGTTTGAACCCTTGTGGTAAAATTAGTATCTTCCTACTTATTGCTGTAATTGGAGTGGAGCAATTCCTGTGCTGCTTGGGCTGTTGGAAGATCCCCATTCAGAATTCCCAGGCAGCACGAGGTCAGTGCAGGTCTGCTTGCATGTAAGATGGCCAGTTTTTCTGTCTGCTCTGCAGCTGAGCACCTGGGCTCGGACACTTGATCATTTCTTTTTTTCTGCCCTTAGGAACTTGTTTGTTTGGATTATGTGCTGTTGGGTAAGAAGACTAAATTTTGTTATAATCGGGGTGTTCCCAGTTAGATTGCGTGCAGTTATGTGACCAGATGACACAATCATCTGGGTAGCAGAACAATGGGCAGGAGAGGGTGGCAGGGATGAGTGGGTGGCTCTGAAGGTTGGTGCAGCTCAGCTCAGATGGGTGAGCTTTTCAGACGCTTCATGGCTGGAAGGAGAACAGGGAGACTGCAGCGGCAGAGGTCATACAAGACGTGTCAGTACGAGTATTCCACCCCAGCCTATTACACTAATGCTTGTCTTCACCACTATGACAGAAGTAGTCACTGATAAATCTGCACCAGTGCAGATAATACAGTCGTTAAGTGTACTTGAAGCAAATATACTGTAGACCCTGATGCAATCTGCTATGAATTATTTGACATGAGATGCATGGACATATTTTCTCTTTTATAATACTGAATTTTATTCACACTTGGTTTTGTTTCTTCTACTGTAGATGAGTCTTGAGCAGATCTGTGTCAGCTGAGGAGTTTCTGGAAGATTGTCCTGCTGATATTTGTAAAATAAATTTAAAAAATCTGAGTAGACTTTTGAAGCAAGTAGGATTTAAGATACCTAAGGATGAAAATGGAAGTCTGAAAAAAAAAAAAAAAAAGTGCTAGTAAAATAGCATAATATGAAAAACAGAGCTTATATTTGAAACTAAACTATGACTTCTGACAGCTGGTCTTCCAAATTATTTAAATTGAATTCTTTGGCTATGGAAATGCACATCATATTTATGTATCTCATAGCTGTGTAGGTTGTAACAGGGAATTACAGCACAGTGACTTCTGATACTGTGCTTTCTATTTTGGTTTTAGTATTTGAAATAGAATATTATCAGGTCAGTTCTTCAATTAGTATGAGGAGTTGTGACTCAGTTAAATATTGTAGTGCCATGGAATGTTTTATGGCTTGATTTGTGATCCTTTATCATCTGCCACTTCAGGAATCTAGTCTGCACTGACCATTCTTGGGAATCCTTGCTTGGCTGATAAACAGTGTGCACATGTCTAGACATCTCTCGAAGTTCCTTTTTGTTGGCAGAATGAAGAATGGAAGCCACTTAAAGCACTCAACTGTTTCATTATTTAAATTATTCTGAAAAACTGCTGCTAAGGTCAGAGCCATAGAATTATTTTAAATTCAAAATGAAGCTTGGGATGAGAGTTTTTGATAAATTGTGGGTGTATGTGGCAGAGATGATGAACAAGGTCTTATAAAATGCAACTAGTAATAAAAATTAACAGTTCATAGCTGAGTCTGTCGGTAGTGATTTACCCTAATAGGATCTTTCTTTCCTTGTCTGAATTAACTGTGTTATAGAGAAACTTTAGAATCTTGCAGTTTTTTTACTGATAATTTGCTATAATCTCATTTTTTCCTAAGTGTTTACTGAGGCATGAGGAAGAAAAGTGTTTTGGTCAACAGAAAACTGTAAAATCCAAAGCTAACATTTTCTTTGCATTCCATATTTTTCTTATTTTACAAGTGATCTTAACATTTTTGCTCAACAAATTGATTCTAATTATGTCTGGGAAGCAATAAAATATTCTGTAATGTCTTCTACTAGAAAAATCAGCTATAAATGCTGATTTTAGAAATTATCTGATAGATATAGTGAACTGTAATGTACTTGCAAACTGGATGCCCCTCCTCCCCACATATTTAATATTATCATGCCTGCAGTGTGTTTACTGCTTGTGGATGAAAAAGGTGTATTGACATGCTTATTATTTGTGGCAAATATTTGTGTTTTGGCTGTCATAGGTGCTGGTAAAGTGCATCAGGGGACACATGTCAGGGGAATGGCCTCTGCCTTGATTTCTTAGGTCCATCTACCCACTTAATCAGAAGGCTGAAAGAGAGATCCCTGTGATAATCAGGTGTGTGGGCTATGAGTGTCCTGTATACTCCACGAGGACAGGCACAGAAGAAGCCCCAAGGGAAGTGGTGGGCAATGGAGGCTTTGGATGGAAGGACACAGTTACTGAGGGTTGAGTTTTGCAGGTTTGTTGTTCTTTTGAGGATATTGACAATTACTTTGGTAAGAGGTATAAAACCATTTACCTACTCTGATCTATGCCTTGGAAGATGAATTAGATCCTTTTGCTTTCAGAATATATAAATTGAAAAATAAGGACTGGATTGCATCACACAGACAAAGCTTTAGTTTTGTACCCAGTAGTTCCTTAGTGGGTTTACCTTTCTTAAGTAAAAGCTGTCACTGTGTACAGAAATGATAACTTACATGTGGATGCCTGACACGTTGGCCCTTCTTGAACTTTCTGATTTAGTTGTTTAACTTTGCAGGACCTTCACGTGGAAGAGCTTCTTGAAACCTGTGTGGGGGTTGATGACTTTTAGAGGGTTGCTTTTTGCTGAGAAATGTGTGAATTACAAGTGCCTAAAAAAATGAGTAAAATCTACCCTTGCCTCATTCTATGGAAAGACAACTCACATACATCTTGGTGTGGCTAGAGGAAGGGGAAAAGCTATACAAAGTCCTTTCATGCAAATTAAATAACGATTTCTGTGATGTTTCATGTCAACTTACGGAGAGCGTTTTTGGTCATCCGTGCACAGTTGAATGGTATTGTTATTTACTGAAGCTTTTTTGTAGTATGTCACTAATGAAGGCTGTTCACATTGTCAAATGAACCATTTAACCATGGATTACTAGTTTGGAAAGATACTGTCACCACAGTGAAAATGTGCCCCTGGGTCGTCCTTTCTGCAGTCTGTTATGATCCTGTACTGCCTGGTGGTGAGCAGTTGAACAGCAATGTAAGTTTGGCCTTATTTCTGGGTCAGTTTTTTTTTTTCCCCTTTTAGAAACTAAACAATCTTTCTAATTGTATTAGAAGTTGAACACTCAAAAAAAAAAAAAAAAGACCCTGCTTATTTAGTCAGAACTATGCACTGACACTGAATTCCCATCATTATCTATATGAATTATGTATGTGAAAAGAGCACATTAATTGCAAGACTGACTAACAAAAGTGTTTTAACACCTATGCCCCACAAACTGCAGTGGGAACTGAGTATCTACATACTCTGCCACATGTGGGCACATCACGGATCTGGCCACATCTGGAGCAAATGCTATTCCCTGCAATATAACTGTATTCTTAAGCTTTTCGTTTTAAGATAGTGCTCTAGGCTGATTTGTGTGGAATTTCCTTGATGAGGCCTTACCAGGTCTGTGCTTCTGAAGGAGGGCTGTGGATGTGTGCTGGCAGGACACGTGGTGAACCTCACTGCTCTCTAACCCACCCAGACACTCTAGTTGCTTACTCCTGTAGTTTGTCCACAAACAACAAAACCAAAGTAAGTTGCTTGTGAGATCAGTGAGATGGAACTTGTGAAGACGTGCTTCTTGTGGTACTAGAACACAGCAGTTTCCAAGTCCAGGCTGGAATGACCCACTTGGTGCCTGTCCCCTGTAACTTGTCCAGCCATCAGCAAAATGCCAGCTAGAAATGGGGGCTTTACAGTAATATCCCAGTGTGGTGAAAATGTGTGGTACAAGAAAGATTCCAAATAATCCTGGAGAGTATTTTTACCCTTAAATACCCGGTTTTTGTGTTTGGTTTGAAATGTGCTTTTCTAAAAAGTGTGAAATCAAAATAGTGGCTATAATAGGTTATAACCCAAGGTTAATACAACCTAATAAATGTTATTTGCAGTTTTGTTAGGCTCTTTCCTCTGTTCCCATGTTCATCTTTTCTTGCTTCTTGATTTGTTTCATTGAACATACGAATGTGCTGTAATTTGACTGGATCATGTTTCCCAGATGACTGAGCCATTATTATAAACAGCCATTATTATAAAGTCCTCTTGTGGATAAACTAATGAGTAACCTGTGGCAATGTCCACATGGAGGACATGCCTGGCTGACTACTGCAGGATAGCTTGAAGATACTTATTTAACAGGTAACCGTTTTCCAAGTACTGTAGGTTCAATATGGAAAATAAATTGGGACACAAAGGCTTTTGTATTCCTACAGTTAAAAGATCAGTATTTTACTTACATTATTTGTTTACATATGGTTTTTTTTAATTGTATAAATGATGAAATACAATAAATGCCCATTGTACTATGATGCAATTTTAACTTGGGAGGAAAAAAATCAAACACAGATAAAGCCGTTAAGAAGTCAACTTCATTTCAGGAAAAGATAGTCTATCTGAGATGGCTGCTATTTGAATACCTTTCAAAATGGAGTTATGTGGTGCAGCACGTGGCGATTAGACAACAGCTAGAAAGTCAGCCGCAACAGAATCACCCACTTTACTTGCTGAGGCAACACAGCAGTATTTTGTTGATATATCAAGCATGTAAAAACAAATAGACAGACTAACCCTCTCATAGAAAACAACCCTGTATTTTTGCCAGCCTCCTAATTTCATTATGCAACTTGTGTAATAGATTGTAACTTGAATATATATTAACCTTGTGCACTTATTGACTTAGTAATTTTGTAATGCAGCTGATGCAAGGGTAAAGAGTAAATAGCTTTGTTAAGCTGAAACAGGGAATCAGACTTTGAGTAGAAGGGACCACAACACTACAACCCAAATGTACTGTGGAAAAGTGAAAATTGGATTTACACAATATAATTAAGACTGAAAAGGGAAGATCAGAACCCATCTAAGTGAAAACAGCAAAGTTCTGAAAACATGTACGATTCATTGCTGTAGATACTGGTGTTCCAGAAAGCACTACAGGATGTCAAGAGATTTAAGACTAAGTTTGAAGAAGTGAGATGACACCCTTGGCCATTTTTGGTTTGTTCTTAGCAGTCAGGGTAGCACTTGAAAATATGGGCATAGTTCAGTATATTCAAGAAAAATTCATGGTCAGCAGGTCACCATATTAGACCTTACCCTGTCTTTTCCTTTCAGCTAAAGCAGAAATAGGAGAATTTGGAGCTGATACAATGCATGATAGACCTAGTCCTCAGTACTAGAGGATAACTTTGGAAAAATCAAATATTGGACAAAGAAATTAAGTACCAGTGTCAGAATTAAGATTCTGCTTTCTGTAAGCCATGCAGATGAGACAGTGGGGTTTTTTGTTTGTTTGTTTTAAATATGTTGAGGCACGATGAGTCCTGGGCCCATTCAGCCCCTCTGTATTAAACTATTATTATTTTAAAGCTACTATCTACAGTATGTATTGATTAAACAATTTTAGAAAGCACAGCTACTTCTGGAGTGTCTGAGATTGTTTCTTGTTCTATCTTCTGCGAAAAGATCTGCAGCACTGAGCAAGAATCCCCTGATCTGTTGTACCATAAATGGTCACCTTAAGGCAGACCAGATGTGGTGGGAAAAGGATATATATATGTATTTCTAACTCCAGAGATTAATGAGCCAGAGAGGAGAATGTCTCTCCTGCTGCTGTGCCCCAGGCTGGAAGGGAGTGCTGTGAGGCTCTTGCGCACATTCTGTGTTTTAAGGAGTAGCAGGGAAGTGGCGATTGATTGATTTTGCAGAAAAAGAGAAAACTTGCCAAAGTGAAAAAGTAAACTGCTCTATGTCCTTCCTTTTTCTTTTCTTTGCTGTCTTTCTGATGAAGGTGTTTTTCTCTACCTGCTGTGGTCTTGCTTTACTGTTAGCATTAGGATTTTGCAGCTTTTGGAATTGAAATAAAGTTAATGCATTAATGACCATAAACAACCTACAACAGCTGCTTTGTATTGCAGTTCCATTCCTGCTCATTTTATGTTCTTCAGGCTTAAAGAAACTTCTCTTTTCACTGTTATTGGAGAAATATACAAGGTATATGTTTTCCCTGGCAGTTTGGAAAGTTTGCTTGCCATAGGGTGTATATAAGAAAACCATCATGTTGAGAGTTTTACATATCTTACAGGCATAGCCTTTGTTGATACCATTCCTGGAAGGCGCTACTTCAGGTGAAATACATAAATTATCCACTTCTCAGAGGAGATGTTTCTGGTGTGAGGGTTGGGAGAGTGGGTGTGTAGTATCCAGAATTGTACTTCCAGCCAGGCAGAGCCTCTCCCCATTTTTGTCAGAGTAATGCCCAGACAAGGCTTGTAGCAAAACTTTAAGAATACTGGACAACCTGGCCAAGGAATTTTTCAACTAATCTAATTTATAAGAGTAGATCCTGACAATTTGGCATTTATTAGGAGAGCACGCTGGAATACAGTGGGAGGTACAGTCTGAAATATGAGATGTATGTTAGGAGAAAATAGAAATTTGCTTACACACACTTAACATTTCCGGAACTGATCTTATTGGATCTGTCTCTCTAGGGCATCAGAATGTCCCAAGACACATGGTCAGCATGGACAGCATATTTTAACAGTCTTATTTATGTAGACATGGAGTGGAAATTCTCTTGCAACATCAGTTCTTTAAAGCTAGGACTTTTCAATTCTAAGATAGATAAGTTAGCCTGCCAGGGCTTAAAAAGTGTTTCCTGATGCAGGCAGCCAAAGACTTTAGGGCCAGGAGGGGCAATGGGCATCAAGGAGCAGGCTGGTATAGTATCAAAACATACTGGTTTAGTGTCAGTCCAGTCACACCAGTAGTAAGTGGCACAGATATGAAAGACAGAAAAAGGACACTGTTAAACTCAAAATCACCCTGTTTCCTCCTTGATTGCCTGGAAGGTCTTGGTGAAGAATGTGGGACAGCAGACAGCTCCACAGGGCAGTCGGGGGTTTGACCTTGTGTATTCACGAATCTCAGGTTGCTGTCACATGGCTTTGTTTGACAGCTATCTGTTCTGTCATGCTTCCAAACCCTAGATTCAGGCATCTAAATTTGCTATGGTAACCCTCTGCCCTGCAGTGTAAATAACTTCTGCCATTCCCTTTTCTCCATTCTTCTCAATTGTTTTTAAAAAGTTTTGATGTTGGGCTAACTTTGTCTGCTTTCTATGCTTTCTCTCAAGCATGAGACTTATGTGTCCAGGATTTTTTTCCTGTAATTATAAGCTGTAATTAAGTAACTTACCTTGAAAAAGATTTAGAAAACCAACCACTAGTTATGGTGGTGCCAGAGATCATCTGAAAACATTAATGATTTGTAAATAGTTCTTTAAAACTATTTGAAGAAAATCAGTTCCTCCAGAGAATAATGAAGGGAAGATATTCAACTGTTGCTTCCATTGTTCTTTTCTTAAATGGTGAGAAGCTTCCACCTCCTCTTGCACTTTCTTTATTACATTATGGCCTCCTTTTCATTCTTGCCTTTAAGTATCTCAGATCCTTGATCCTCACTTCCTACACCTTTTTTTTTTTGAATAAAGCAAAAATGTAAGGTGCTTCTTGTTCATTGCTTTTGGTTTCTGGAAAACAAGAGTTGAGGGATACTTTGCCATGTCTGTTTGTGTAAGGTATGGGAGTGCCTTCCTGCTCCTCATGGGATGCTGGTCTGAGCTCCTTGCTGAATGCAATAGCCATTGTTTCTGTTCCTCTTTCACTGACTCATGCTGGCATGTGAAATCATCTGTCTCCTTGGGGTTAGATGCTAATGGATCACAGGAGAGGAAAATAAATCCTTATCTGGTGAGAGACTCTGCTAGTGTTATCCCAATTTATGTTGCAAGAGGCACGACTTTAAAAAGTGAATGCACAAACCCCACAATGTGCTCTGTATCAAGGGGGTAGCTGATAACGGGTTGAAGGTGCTGTCTGAGATAGCAGATTGTTTCTCTGCTGACACTTGGGCTGCTGGATTGTTTCCATTCTACCAATGCTACCTGTAAATGGCTTATATTCCAAACATCATGAAAACCGGTCAGATAAACCAGAAAGGAACAAAACAAAAGATTAACATTTTGTTTAAAGCCCAAAAGTCAGTCTATGAAAGTAACATGAAAACAGGGCCACTTTCTTTTGTTTACCCTTCTGCAAATGTTTGCTTAGGAGCAATAAGAGTTAATTGTCAAACTTTACAATGTAGTCAGAGACTTTCTCATAAAATGTATAACAGACTCTGCCCAGATGGCAAATGCTGATATGTAAATCCAAAACATGAAAATTTCCATTGGGGGACAGATGGTGTCTTAATGTGATTGTTTAACATTTATGTTTATCTTATTAAAAGTGCCATTATATGTCCAAAGTAAGCTATCAATGTGGTTGGAAGTCACTAAATGAACAGAAAAATCAAACCACCAGTACAAGGCACCTCCTGCTTACATGGATCATATGAAAGCAAAGCATGTCATGTGTTGAAAAGTTCTTTTTCTGCCTACAAAGTTATGAAGAAAGTATAACCAAAATTAAATCACTGTTTGTCTGCTTGGGGAAAATATTAAACCCATATTATATTCCCAGAAGTTAAAAATGTTGGACAACAGTAATACCCATGTTGAATACTGTAATGAATTTCCTCTCGGTGTTGGTGTTCAGCTCTAGGGGCCAGGGGGAAGCACTGTGGCTGCAATCCCTCCTGGGCGCGGGCCCTTCCTCCTCCAGGAGAGGCCTGGCTTCTCCTGCGGACTCTTGGCTCTGCCAAAGCCATCGTTTCCTCTGATGCAATTCAAGGAGTTGCACAATGGAGGAAAGAACAAGTGGGCGCTTGTGGAGTCTGTCACATGAGGCTGGTGCCTTTGCAGTAAATGTGTGATATTAAGGGAAGTGGTTAGCACGGCTCTGAAGGGCAGCAACAAGCCCTGGGTCAGATGAATCTTTCACAGGACTCTCTGTTCACGTGTTTGAGTTTAGATGCCAATCTATGCTCACTTGTCCCTTCAAATGAGTCTTTCTGAAAACAGCACATCATATTGAGGCAACTAAAAATCAGCAGGTAGTTCTTGCACAGGCAAGAAGAAAAACACCTTTTAATAGCTTTAGTTTAAATGCTGGAGACGTAAAATACACAGTTACTTTTGGGATGCTTTCTCAGTAGAAGGGGGAAAATGCTTCAGTGATAAACTTAAAATACAGTGCTGCCTGTGTGGATACCTGTGTATATGTGTGTGATGGTGTTCAACAATGCAGAGAAATAATTTAAAAAGGAAGGTTGTGGGGAGGCTGAAGGAACAAAATTGCAAAATGTTTGCTTTAGACTGAAAGTTTTTTTTAAGAGTTCTTTACCATTACCTTGTCCTGGTGGTTGTGACTCACTCCTTAATGAATCACTGGTCAACATTGACTCCATTAACTTTGACCTGAGGCTTTGGACTAATGCCCAGAATATTTTTTTCTTGAAAAGGGCAGTATTACTAAAATCATTGGCTGAAATTATAGATAAGTGTTAAATGGCAGGTTAATATTGAAATCAGTCTGCTGTTTGATGCTACATATCAGCATAGTGACCAGAAGAACACTTCCTCCATGTAGCCTACTTAAGGCTAAGATGTAATTACTTGAATTGTTATTCAAAATTAAGGCTAATATTGCTATATTTGTATAGAACTTTTCAAACTGAAAATAGGAGGGCTTCCATTTACATGGTGATAATAAAAACCCCAAAAGAACAAACAATGAAACAAGCCATGCTTTTGGTTTTTAGTGCCGCAAATACAACAAATAAATAGAATAAAAAACACTGCTCCCTACAAGCATCGCTCTCCAGAGTAGAGCACATCGCTGTTTGGCAAAGCTCAGCCTTTTGCCAGAGATAAGACATTGTCCTAAATATGGTCCCTTGAAAAATAGTGACAGGAGCCAATCAGTGCTGTCACAGTTGTCAAACAACAGCTCAAGATCCTGACAATCGTGATAAGCATGAAAACATATTCATTCAAAAAAGAATCCTGCTTGCTGAATTGACTGCTGCACACAGACACAGAGGCAGAGCTGTACAGCCACAGCAATTTCTTTGGTCAGCTGGTGTCTTTGGAGAAATCTCATCCCACAGCTGAGGCAGCACCAAAAGCTACTTAACTTTGATAATGAATATTGCCAGTAGAATGGCTGAAAGAAGTAATAGCTGTGCCGTAAGTTTTTGCACCAAGGCTACATGAATTTTCTTCTTGAGGAAAATGTGTTTTGCCTTCTGTAGCTCTTTTTTTCTGTTCAGTTTTGTTTTACAAGATTTAAACTGAAATTGAGCACTAGTTCTGATATTTTTGTGCTGCAGTCTGTTACAACTCATGGAGAAAAACAGCTCTCTTAATTCACAGCTTTGTGCATTATACACACACATCTTTGGATTCACATTTTTTAATGTTGCTTTGTAAATGAATAATTCAGAAGTGAGCCCTAAAATCCAGATCCTGCAGTTTTATCCAGAACATATTGCAAATGCTCAGAGACTAGGAAACAGTTTTGGATCTGCTGCTGCAGGAGACAGTGAGCAGCTGGTAAACTACTGGCCCTTAATGAAGCTATACCATATTGCAATATCTCCAATTACTGCAGAACTTAATTAGTTCATTTTACCCTGCCAATCTGGAAAGACCAAACATTGTCTTGGGCAGCCACTGTAATTATTGCAGCTTCCTCATTGCTGGCCATTAAAGCTGAGTTTGGTCTCTCCCAGTAAAATATTTAAATGGCTTTTTTTTTAGATTTGGGAGTGTCTGCATTGTGTTAAACACATATATTTTATGTAACTACCCAATTTTAGTAAAAAGTGATTTTTTTTAGTTGTTAGTATAAGTCATTCCTGCCCTAATTAAATATGACTGCTAATGTTACAGAATTTTTAATAAAGAAATGAGAACACTGAATTGATTTGTTCAAATGTGGACTTGCCCTAAAGATTTTTTTCATAACTCTTGTACATAAGTGATTGTTTTGAATGGCAGCATGCGTTGGCATTCAGGTTACTTTGCTTCTCTATTTGAAAATAACCTTTAGGGATAAGGGAATGTTTTAATTTGATATGGTGGCAAAAAAATTGTATCTTGGGTGTAGAGCCGCTAAGTGAATCAGAAAGGTTCTGTTTAAATGAAATGCACTGTGTGATGTATTATTTGTAGTGTGATAGTCTGATGAGGATGCCCAACACTGAACCTTATTTTTATATGCTGCCCCAAAGGGTAATTTTCAGCATAATGAAATGTGACATAAAATCCAAACTTCCAGGCACCAGATAAATGGTTGGCACTTACCATCTGAGAAATCTGGCTACCAAGTATTAAAATTCTATATCAATAGACACACACATTGATAAGTTTTGAGTGTTATAAAGAAAATAGTCTAGACTTCAGCCCTTCAGACTATTGAATATTTGAACAGTAAAAAACCAAAACAGTCCACTAACCCCCTTAGAATCATAGAATCAGATGGGTTGGAAAGGACCTCTGAGATCATCAAGTCCAACCCTTGATCCGCTATCACCACAGTTACTAGACTATGGCACTCAGTGCCACATCCAGTCTCTTCTTAAAAACCTCCAGGGACAGAGAATCCACCACCTCTCTGGGCAGCCCATTCCAATGTCTGATTATCACCCAGCCTCCAAAAAACCCCTGATGCAATAAATTAAAGGTAATTGTAGCCAAAGCAAATAGTATTAACCTATTGCTTTTCCCTAAATAGCAGGGTTTAATCTGTCTTCTGAAACACTACAGTTGCAAGGGGTAGCTGATTTCCAAGAAATTTAGGTCATTGTTAGCTGTCTGATAACGATGGACTCTGTAATGAAACAGAGGCCAACTGATTAACTGCATTTGAAACCCTTTGAGCACTGTTTATATTCAGCTACTCCAAACCAACCACATCTAGAACATCTAAGCTTTAAATTACAATTTTTTGATAATAGTCTTAATAATTGTGTTTAGTGCTACAGTGATTTTATATCACTTAGTGTCTTTGAAACCACGTTATCCTCTAACTCTGAAGCTCTGTTCTGCTGATCTTTAAAATTAATACCAGGATTGAACATAAATATTTTAAAATACATTTTGCACTATGGCCATTCTAGTTACTTCAGAAAGCTGCCATCGTGTTTTTAGTCAGCTTTTGCAGTTTTACAAGATCATGTGAAAAAAAATTTACATGGTCAAACGTTTCATTTTCTCTTCTTTGCCCTAAAATTACTTCCTTAATGTGACACAATTCATTCTATAGCTTCATGTTTTCTATAAGTTAAAAAAGAATAATATATTTATTCTCTGTATATATATAACTCTGGCTAGTTCCTGCAATACTTTACCAATTGTAATAAATTCTTGGTTTCCATGGGCCTGTGTGTGGGCCACAGAAACCAAACCATCAGTTCACACACTTCAGAAAGGTCATACAGAGCCATATTTTATTTCAATAATTTTGTAGGCTTAAGAGCATAGGACTCAGTTGCATGAGTCTACCCATTTGACACAGAGATTAGAAGCTTTGCTATTGTTCTAAGCCAGTTCTGCTGGGGAGGACACTTGCTTAAAAAAAGCATTTCTGTTACAGGACATGAACTTGATTGACATCCTTTGGAGGCAAGATATAGACCTTGGGGCAAGACGTGAAGTTTTTGATTTTAGTCAACGACAGAAGGAGTATGAGCTTGAAAAACAGAAGAAACTTGAAAAGGAAAGACAAGAACAGCTGCAAAAAGAGCGGGAGAAAGCCTTGCTGGCTCAGCTGGAGTTAGATGAAGAGACAGGTGAATTTGTTCCTGTGCAGCCACCTCAGTGCATTCAGCCAGAAAATACTGAGCCACCAGTTGTTTTTTCACAGGTAAACTCCAATATGTGTTTGTGAGTGCATTTAACCCTTTTTCCATTCACAGGAAGGCATAATGCTAGTGGCTGCCTAAAATTAATTTGCATGCGTTACTGTAATGGAAGATTCTTCAGTTATTCAAAGATGCAGTGACCTTTTTTCACAACTTTCCTATTTAGACCACAGAGCCTTCAAAACCAGAAGCAGAGGCCTTGTCCTTTGATGACTGCATGCAGCTCTTGGCAGAAGCATTCCTGTTTATAGATGAGAATGAGGTAAAAATGATCAATACAGCAATTTCATGGGTGGTCTTCCATGGGGTCACTCTCATGTCTTTTCTGAGTGAGATTTGTCTTCAGCATAATACTGATTTGTGGTCTGACTGGCTTCAGCTGGAATAAAGCAGTGTGGTAGGCTTGAACTAGGGCTGTGTTGGGAGGGAGTGGAGTGGTTGGTACTCGGGTGTTCCTCCCGCTTCCGAGTCCTGCAGCCAGAGCTCAGTCTGTCAGGCCAGCTGGTGCAGCCACGCCAGGTACTGCACACCGTGGTCATGGGCTGCTCTGTTTCTGACAGTGAGCTCAGCACAGCTCTTTGGATTAGTTCCTTCAAGGTGATTTATTTCCATCTGTTGACCCAGACTATTTGATGTCTAAGGCCCTTCACCAGCCAGTTTCTAGATTCTCCCCCCCCGCCATTTCTTTCCTTAATATGAAAACACCTTTCATGGGGATACTTTGATTTTATCCCATTGTTTACAAAAAAATGCTTTTCTTAAGAAATACCTGTCTGTCTGTTCTGCGAAATGGTAAAACTCTAAAAACTAGATTTTTGCTTTGGAAATGCAAATCTATTTTTTTGAGTGGGGTTTTTATGTGGTGGCATTTTTTGTTATTGTTGTTTTGTTTGGCTTTTTAATTTTTTAAATTTTATTTTATTTCAGGTTTCTTCAGCTGCATTTCAGTCACTGGTTCCTGCTCAGATTGATAGCAACACAGCCTTCGTTTCCTCTGATCAGACTCAGCCACCTGAATCACCTAATCTAGTTTTACCCACTGATGCAGAGAATATGCAGAACATCGAGCAAGTTTGGGAAGAGTTATTGTCCCTTCCAGAGTTACAGGTTAGTGTGATAAGCACCTGAAAAACAAAGCATGGTATTTTGGAGGACTGTGGTGTTTTGGAGGACTGTGGTGTTTTGGAGAAGGCAGTACAATAGCATCTGAACAGATGGTGACTATGACTGTTGTGTTGGATTCTACACTGTAGGGTGCCTATAACTTAATATAAGTTTTAACTTTTTCAAAAATAATGTCTTGAAAAACCTGTAGAAAGAAGGAAATGAGTTGTTTATGGATAGGCTTTAATAAAACACACTCTAACTTCTCAAACAGAACTTCCTGATGTTTAGCAAGTCATTGTTTGCCTCTGTGCAACTTATTGCAGCGATATTACATCGTTAAAATTTCAGCTGCTTAAAAATGGACACTTCTGCATTATGGATCTACAACAGGAATTGTTTTCACAAGCATTGTAAATTTTTTTTTTGCAGTGTCTGTGTGAATCATTTATGGTTACTTTTGCATTCAATTTTTATCTAAGGAAAAGGAAAAGTTTTTAAAGCTGGTAATAGAACATGTATTTACGTACATAGAAGAGTCAGGTATGTTTATAAAAATGCTGCTTATATATGTTCAGTAAGAACTACTTATGTAATGTACAAAACTGGATATTCCAAAGGAACAAAAAAGTCACTTTGCTAGTACAGAGGATATGTAGGTTTTTTTTTAATCCTATCCTTATATTTTTATTTATATTTTCATTAGATTTGACTATAAAATAGAATAAATTTATTTTCAAATATACTACTGTAGAATGTCATCATTATGCTGTTAATACAAGAGATGATTGCTAGGTGGAATGCCTGTAACTCCAAATCATATTTCAAAAAAATAAAGTGAAAATTTGCAGGAATATTGTTTTTTTTCTGCCACTCTACCTTTTCCCTTCATCTTTTTATATTTTTCAAAATTTTTTCTAGTTTCCTAACCTTATTACTGTGGTAGGCTTAAAGGCCCCACGGAAGTGAAAACGGCAATTGACTATGAAGAGGGAGCAGGAATGGTGAAAATACATTAAAAAAACAAAACAAAAGAACCTCGCAGTAATTCTGAATAGTAATTGAATAATTTTCAGGGGAAAAAAGTGAGATAATTAAATTGAGGGTGGCATTGTCTTTTACAAATTCAGTTTAGAGAAATGGAAAAACAAGAGGTCTCACATTGAAAACCTTAGCTTAAGCCGTGAACCACCTCTGGTTAAATCATCAGTGAGTGGGTCCTTTCTCTTAAGAGAAACAGAATAATTTTGGTAATTGCCTCATTCCCTGGGGACAGCAGGCCTGCTTCTTTCAGCTTCAGTTAAGAAACTTTCACCCCATTGGAAAGAACGTTGATCTTGTAGCCAGTGAAAGCCCATCAGTGCAACAGTCTGATGCTCACACTGGTGTTAGCCAGCTTAACTAAAAGTATGTGGGGCAAGTTAATATTTGCCAGGTTTCATGTTAGTACTCTTAGTTCACCAAGAATTGCATTTCTCTGAGCTGAACAGCTGCTTTATTCAGTAAATCCTACAAGAATCTTGGTTTTGAGGAAACATAACATGAAATTAAGAGTTCTAAAAGTAATTGCTTGCTAGTAATATTAAGTCTCATTCAGGAATTTCACATTTACTGTACTCGTGCCATTCCTAGCAGTGGTGCTTGTGAGAAGTTCAGACATGGCAGCCCTAGGATCTGCATTGGCAGTTACCAGAACTGGAGGGCTTCATGCAGCTTCCCTAAAGCATTGGAATGGGTCTCTTCAGCATCTTGCTCTGAGTTTGAGACACTCTAAATAGCTTTGTCCAGAACAAGTTGCTTTGTACTCTTGTTTTGATATCTGTCATCTTCCTAGATTGCCTCTCCATAGTGTGCTGTAGTCATCTAGATTACAGCAGTGTTGTAATACCCCTTTTATGTGCGTGCTGATTGCTAATGTATTTAATGTTTGGGGGTTATAGAAAAGGGGTTTATCAATCGGAGATGTGTTTCTAAACTTCTCCCTTTCATTTCCCATCTAGTGTCTTAACATTGAGAATGATAACCTGGCTGAGGTGAGCACAATCACCAGCCCTGAAGCCAAGCCAGCAGAGATGCACAACAGCTATAATTACTGCAGCTCATTACCCGTGATGAAAAAGGATGTTAACTGTGGTCCAGATTTCTTGGATAGTATTGAGGGCCCCTTTTCCGGCATTTTGCCACCAGAAGACACCAGCCAGCTGAGTGTGAACTCTTTAAATGACACATCCCCTTCAAACTCTGATTTCTGTGAGGATTTCTACACCACCTTTATCGATACAAAGGCGAACGGTGATGCAGCAAGGACAAACACTATCAGTCAATCCCTTGCGGAGGTTCTGAGTGAACCTATTGATCTTTCTGACTTCTCACTGTGTAAAGCTTTTAATGGCAACCTCTCAGGGACCGGACCAGAATGTAATGACTCCGACTCTGGTATTTCACTGAATGCAAGTTCTAGTATAGCATCGCCTGAACACTCTGTGGAGTCATCCGCCTATGGAGATAAGACTTTGGGTTGTAGTGATTCTGAAATGGAAGACACAGATAGTGCTCCTGGAAGTGTGCTGCAGAGCAGTGCTAGTGTGCACTCTATGCAATTCCAGGATCAAGTGTTTCCTTCCATGGGGCCAAACACTCAAACACCAAGTTTGTCATGTACAAACACACCAAAGAAAGAACCCCCTGCTGCTCCCGGCCACCCCAAAGCTCCTTTCACAAAAGATAAACCTTCAAGCCGCCTTGAAGCTCACCTCACAAGAGATGAACAAAGAGCAAAAGCTCTGCAGATCCCTTTTCCTGTTGAAAAAATTATCAATCTCCCTGTTGAGGACTTCAATGAAATGATGTCTAAGGAGCAGTTCAGCGAAGCCCAGCTCACCCTTATTCGAGATATACGGAGGAGAGGCAAGAACAAAGTGGCTGCTCAAAATTGCCGTAAAAGAAAACTGGAAAATATAGTGGAACTGACACAAGACTTGACTCACTTAAAAGATGAGAAAGAGAAATTGCTTAAGGAGAAAGGAGAGCATGACAGGAGCCTCCGTCAAATAAAAAAGCAACTAACCACCTTATACCTCGAGGTCTTCAGCATGCTGCGTGATGAGGACGGAAAGCCTTACTCTCCTAGTGAATATTCACTGCAGCAAACTAGAGATGGCAATGTCTTTCTTGTTCCTAAGAGCAAGAAGTCAGGGACTAAACTCTGAAGGGCGGTACAGCTGGTTCTTTACTATTTTTGTATCATTATCCTGATAGTTTTTACTGTGAGGTGGAATGCAGAATTAGGTAATATTTTTCAAATATGTCTATGCAATGATAATTTTAAAGTTGTTAATTAGTTTATGGAAGATGCAAGTGGAAAATTAATAGTGTAATGCAGATGGATGTATGCAAAATTTGTAATCTCACTTTTATAACAGACGTTTCCTTCTTATAGCACCACTTTTGACTAGTTTCCGTATATATGTAAATATTTAAAGATGGCATATTTATATACTGTTCCTATCTATTGTTATATTCATAGATTTATTTGATATATATATATAAATGATTTTAGCCTTCTAAATATAATTTCTTGCAAGACAGGTTGGCTTCTGATACTTTTTTATAAATATGCAATAGTGTGTTTCACACTTTTCTTACACATTTATACTTGCTTTATATTTAATACATTATTTCAATTTAGTATAAAAGTTGACAGTGTTTGATTTTGCTTTATCAGTTCATTAAACATTTAAACTCTACTTCATGCACGTTTATTTCCCTAAAGAAGAGAAATCCTCACTAGTTTTCCAAGGCTAAGCCTTCACGTAGCAGATGTGCATAATTAACCAATTGCTCAGCCTTGTCAGCATTACTAATGCTTCATTCAGCATAATTTTAACTGTCATTTGGAAAGATCATGTAACACAAAGTTTCAAGTCTCTGCTAAGTTTACATTTTTGTTTTGCTCTTTGAACACTACTTAAATTTGTGAAATCTTCCCTCCAAAGGCATTTAAAATCTGTTAAGAAATTGTCATCATTATGCCTTTTTCCAGCTGAAATTTCTGTACACTTTAGAGTAATTCTTCTAGAAATACGCTCTTGTGTCTCCGACTTTAATCAATGACCATCACTTGTCCCTGCTGTTACTTTGGTGCTTAAGTAAAACACCATACTAGTTGCCAGGTAACTGCACTGTTTGGAATCTGCTCAATGAATTGAAAAGTGTTGTGGAGTTTAAATTATGATTTATAAAAGAATAAAAATTGGGCAAACAAATAACATTGTTTTGTTTACTCTTCAAAGGAATTCACTGCAGTTAATAATTGTGGATTTTTTCAGTACAGAAAATGCATGATTTGTAAGACACATTGATATGAACATTAAAAACCATATCTTCTTACAAAACTTCTAAAAGGCATGCTTAATCTGAAGTGAGTTTTTTCCTGCTACTATTGCTCTGTATCATTTTAGGAATATTTTGCCTATTGCAATATTATGCATGACTTCATTTAAGTAATCATGAAACCCAAGTTGTTTTGCAAGATCTCATGGCACATCTATTTAAAAGAAGGAAATGGAGATGCTGAGAAAGGGTAGAGTAGGATCCACAAAAATTGTTCAATAATACTATAGGAGAAAGGGTTTAGAGAGAGACATCAGATAGGAATTCAGCCTTCCATTAGCTCATTTTTATTCACAAAGTTAGAGTAATGCTAAATAAAATGATACAGTTGCTGGTGACTTTAGTCTTGAGATTTTTATTTCCCAGACTTTTTAACCATGCTGGATTTGCATATCTGTGAGAAAGCATCACATGACTGGACATGAAAGCTAAAGAAACAATTTTAGATTATCCCAATTCCATACTATATCATGTTTTTTGAACCTTCTGAGTGTCCTCAACCCCCCACGCAATTAGGAAGTACAGAAAGCCATAGTTCCGACAAGTATTATTGTGCCCCAGGATGCTGTGGCACAGCTCCTGTTTTCCAGCTCTTCTATGCTGTTTACTGCTTTCATGCGACTCTCCAGTAACTCCAAGCCCTCTCACCTCAACAGCAGTACTAATTTGGAGCCAACAATTATGTTCTTTTGTTTTTCACTGGATGCACAGAATGTCAGATGCTCCTTTAGTGTCGGGCTGGTCACAGTAGCATCACTCAGTCTAACCCTTCACAATCAGCTTTTATTTTTATTACCCCACAACCTTTGTCACCTTGTCATTCAGCTTCCTGTCAACTCACTCCCAGTACCTTGTGCAAACACACACACACACACACGCTATCCCTCTGCAGTGCAGTCTTGGCTGAGTAGAGCAGGAGTAGGACAAGCAGAACAGTAACAGCTTCCCCACAAAGCTGAGTTTGCTTCGGGGCAGTGTAATGCCAGGAACCATGATCCTATTAACTGTACCTGAAAAGACACATGTACTGCCAAGTGCTAGTACCAGAAGAAAGCCTTTAGTACTTAAACCTCGGACTACCAGACGTTCCAGCCCTACTTACCTCAAGAGAAAAGTAACATAAAAGTTTCATAGTTCTCATACTGTGTTACTTGCTGCAAACTTTCAAGTGAGGCTCTGCCCCACAAAATGTCTTGTATTTGACACTGCAGATACAGTGAAGTCATGAAAAAAATTAATCTCAGATTTGCAGCATCTCTGCAGTGATAGAAGCCATGCCTGTTACAGCAAGTACTAAGATATGCAGTTTTGCAGAAGATGTTAGGAAATGCAAATCTAGGTGACCCAGCTTGCATTTTGAAGCTGCTTACCGTGGTTATACTGACCTTCCTTGTTAACTGTGTGCCAGGCCATCCCCCTGCCCAGTCCTTATGTGCTCTGAACACAGGAATGCTCCTCTGCTTGGAACAAATGGTCAGTAACAGTGGTTGATAACTTAGGAGGCTAAATTTTATGGACAAAGTAGATCTATTTGCTCTAGATAGGGCAGCCAGGTACCAGCTAAAATCAAAGCTACTGCAGCAGTGAGAGATACTTTTCCTTCTGCTGTTGTTCAAATGTGCCTCTTGACTTTGCTGCCATCACTGTTTAGGAAAACACTCCTAACAGTTGCCAAACTTGGGTGAGCACTAGGGGAGTACCAGACACTGCTGCCATTTAAAGCAAGAGAACTGATCCGTATCTGAGGATGGCTGTTTTAGAGCATAGGCATTAAGGAGAAAGCACACTGAGCCTTGGCCTGGAGAGTCTTTCAGCACTGATACACAGTAGCTCTAATACACAGGCAGGTCTGATGGCAAAGCAGAGAGAACCTAAAGAGCTTCTACGTTCCCCCTGCCACTAATTAGGCTATCAAATGTCTGACTTACAGAGAAAATGTTCTCTGTAGCTGCAATATAGATACTTGAATTACAAACTGGCTATAAAACAGACACTTCAGTAAACCCTTGCCCTGAACTTCAACTGGTTTCTTAATTTGTTCACTAATGTGAGAGCCAAAGGCAAACAGCATCCTTACAGCCTTCACAGGGGCTGTTGCATTTGTACTACCCATATGCCTAAAACATAATACAAGGATACCATTACTAAGACAAAAAGTGCAACAACAAAAAATCTGCAGTTAATGCAGACACCTTGTTTGAATTTCACCAGGCAAAGAATCAGGTTAAAGGAACTCAGACTGTGCCAACTTGCATTCCATCTAAACCAGTATTCACATCATGAACAATGAATGCTGTACTCGCATTGAAACACCCAACATCATTACGGCAAAAAATTCCACATCACTCATGTATGGAAAAGCTTCATATTGCAACTATAACCTTTATTATTATTACTGAGGTACAGACTATGTTCCCAAACCTGAGAGTGGCTAGAGACATTGACAAGTCTAAAGCATCACAATGCTGACCTTATACGCTAACAATTTTCCACATGGAGACCATTTATTTCTTGATCAAAACATCGAGTTTTAAAACTGTTAAAAGTACAGCTGAAAAGATGGGCTGAACCAAGGTTTTCTGACTTGCAGTCAAGTTGGAAAGATGATCCTGTAAGAAAAGGTGTTGCAGTAATTCAAGACTGCTTTGTGTTCATCACAGCACCAAAAAAAAGGTGATGGCAATGCATTTTAGATTGTAAGTCATTTGACAATATACACTTTATTCTGATACAAAATTCAAATATTTTAAACAAATATCAATCCATTATGGACTATACTGAAATTTTTCATTTCCATGCTATTTTAACTTGTTTAACCACAAGTTCTGAGATTTCAGCACACTAGCACCATTACTCTTGAAGTCTTTGCCAGTTATTATACCATTTTATTCTGTTTCCAATCTTGCGATATTATCTTCTACATGAAGGCCATTTTTCTTCTACGGAGGTACTTGCATTACTTTAGTTCAGGAAAAAGCTAACAGATAGAGATGGCAACCTGTAGCACCCACAGCAGAAAAAGAATCATCCATCAGATATCTGAATTTCAGTGACACTCAAGATCTTACATGCTCCACACAATTTAAGATACAGACACTTGTCAGAAACCACAGACTCATTTCTAAGAGAACATTCCACCCCGGTGCAGACAGCATATGAAAACATGTTAATGTCTTAAACACAGGAATCAAAGACAGCACATCAATACATCACGCAGTCAACTCTTGAAAGACTAGGAGCTTTAAATATTAAAAGGATATAAAAGATGCTGTGTTCAATTTCCATGTTAAGTAACAACATACTTATCACATCTGCATCAATATGGGCTCCTTTTGGGGAAACCCTCTTTACTACCTGGAAGTACCATTTTTGTTTTCAAATAAACTTCTGTACAACTGCAGCTTAGGGACCAATGCTTTTGTTAACTTTGCATCTTTAGATCTCCATCTTTATTTACAGCTGCTATTTTCACCAATAGGCAGTAAAGAAAAAAGCTGGCCATAAAACAAATGTTCTTAACTCTCTGAAGTGCCTCTTAGACAAAGCTAAGACCAAAGTTTGACCAACGTACTCCCTTTAAGAATGTGTTTATCTTCGACAAAGTTATTTCTGAACAAATTAGGGTATGAATGATTGAACTTAAGCAAATTAGTCTAATAAGAGTGTTATGAAACAGAGTGTGAAAATAATTCTAACAGTGAATATCTAGTTCTTTATGTGCTGCAAAAAGACCTGTCCAGGGCACAGAACCAGTCTGCAGCAATGTGGAATCCTCTCATGTTAAGGAAAGGTAGAATTTTGCTGTATATATAGGATAGTAGTAGAATGCAAATTAAAAGTTTTGGTAAAAATTACTTTCGTTGAAATATTTTCAAGATTTCACTATTACAAAAAAAAAAAATCTTAAGATACCTGCAAGCACAACAGCATTTGCCCTCACCTGAGTAATTGTGAAAACACTAATGCTGTGCCCTGTTACCTGTTGCTACACAAATGCCTGGGGGAAGCTCTGCCTAGCACTTTTTCAATTTCCAGGTGTAAGCAAGCAAGCTTGCCACCTCTGCAACAAACTGTCTGGCACAACACACTAAGGAGACTGTGACTCAATTGCTGCAGTTCCAAATTTTGGCTCAACCTTGGCTAAGCAAAAACTTTTGTCAATGTTCTTTTAAAAAATATATAGTCGTTGAGAGATTTTCCATTAAGTAGCTCCTGATTTTATGAAAATCTCTGTATATTACTTCCAAATTAACTTTTAATTTTACATTACAAAGTCACGAACTGCTTTCTGGAAGTTTACAGATGGCAGACAGTCAAGTTTAAATACTTGAACCAGTTTGTGAATATGCCTCAGCCTCTGGTAAACTGAAATGCACACTCCACTTGACTATTTTCAGAATAACTGAAGTAGAACCAAGACTAAAACAGACTTCATAAAAATGATGCACAGGCTCAGAAATGTATCAGATCAAAAAGATGCTGGACTACTATATGAAAGGACCTTTAACTATCAAGGATGCAGAAAAGAGTTAAGAACTAATGTGCATAAAATCCAGTTCCATGAGTTTTCACCTGTACAAATGCTGTTGGGGTTTCAGGGTATCATGTGACAGTATTGGCCTCCACTCACATACCCTGCCTGAAAGCACACAGAATCTGAAAGGGAGCTCTTTGATTTGCACAGGTAATATAATCCCACCTGGTAAGCCAAGCTCCACTCACTAGGAGGGAAGTCCCAGCTCCTGAAGGGTGCAGAATGAATGCAGCAGCAGGTCAGACGCTGCTGAGAACTGAAGAACTGCTTCAACGCGGCCAACTTTCTGGGCTTCTGTGGGGCTCTTTTCATCACATGGCACTGAACGCCTTCCCCCCACCCCCAACCCCAGCACATCCCCTGCAGTAACCAGAGTGCGCATTTCAAAACATTTACAATTGGTCTTGTTGACCTGGAACACACACCAACTTTGTATCTGCCAGGCAGAAGATTCTTGGATAGGAACTGGATGACACATACTGGAATACTTGCTCCTTATTACTTATGGCTTTCCTTGATATTAAAAGGCTGGCAAAGGAAAGCCCTAGAAGGAAAGAAGGGTTAAACAGATGTTTTACTATACACTACATATCTTACCCAGTCAGAAACCTTCAATTGAAGAGGATGTGCAAGACATTCCCCATTTTGTCAAGCAGCAGCTTCTCATTCAACCTGAAAATTAAAGAAATTACTCTTACCTTGTTTAAAAACCTCCCACTACTCTTTATAATTCATGAAAAATTTTAAAGGCAAACCTTACCTATGCTCATTGCCCTTCCTTTCAGGTCTAAATGCTAGACCTATTGATTTTGAGTCAACTCAAGTAGCTATCACTCAAGGAGGTTCCAAAAGGTGAAGAACTCTTGCTAGACTTTCTTCGATATTTCAGCTGTGATAAGCAGATTAACTAGCCTTGGGAAAGCTGCTCACTATCAGCACAGTATCTTATGCCTTCACTTTTCTGGAAGTTGAAGCTGTTGCTCCTGCTGCCTTGTCATTCTTTTATTAGGCTGACTTCTCCATACTCAATAGGCTGCTGAAGTCCTGTCTTACGAGTCTCCTTAGCAATGTATGGATCAAAGAAGTACATCCTAGGTTCTGAAAAGCTGGTCAATCACTGTCCTCAGGGCTTACACTTTTCCGCATCACAAACAACAGCTAAGCTACCCCACCCACCTACAAAGCGGTCACTTACATCCATCTCTTAAAAGGTTGCATACAGATCTTGTTCATAAAGTTTATTATGACACTATTTTTCAAAGTTAACATTGTTGTCACAGTACAGCTACAAGAGGCCCTGTTAAAAAGAACACTGTCAATACATTCTAAAAAAATTTAGAAATACCAGGATCAATTGTCAGAAGGGACATCAACCCCATCCTCCAGTTGTCCCTGCAATCAGTTGCAAGCCCCAGGTGCAAGTCTACACATCTTCTAGAGCATAGTAATGTACAAAGCAAGTTGGGTAGGTGTCTCACTCCCTAGTGAGCTGTGGTTTAGTTTCCCATGTTTTCAAACTCCAAATGGGTTGTTTAAAAAATGCCTTTATTGAAGTACAGCCTCCCTCCCACCCCAAGCCCAAATGAATAAGTACAACAGAAGCGTTCACTAGACCACCAATTCTTGCTTTAACTTTTGAAATCTTTGAAAACTCCACAGAAAATAAGCAGCAGACTTTGAAATCCATTTAGGAGGCTACCATCTTGACACTGGTTCCTTGTTTTAGTGTACTGCAGTCTAAATACACTCCAATAACAGTGTTTAAATAACATGTTTAATTTTTTTCAAACAACACACTCATTTTTCTACCACTTTTTAAAAATTATAATTCATTATTAATGACTGATTATGCCTTGAGTCATTTCATACATCTTTGCAGATTCATTCCTATACTGGAATTGCATTTACCTTATACTGCACATTGACCCAGAAGTGAAACAGGTGTGAGTAACTCCAATACATATTGCCAAGTGTCTGAGTATTTCTTTTATTGACTGGGTCCCTACTCTTCTGAGTCTGAATTGACAGCAAGCACTGGCCTGGCAATAGTCAAGAGAATTCACATCAGATGAGGACAGGACAGACTGCAGTGCCTTAATTTGGAGGTCAGAAGTGAGAATAAGTACCATCTCTAGCCATACGCGCTAGTAACATTTGCTACTCCAGTGCACCGAATCCAGTTGTAGCACACTATCCCTCTACCTGGGGGAACTTCAGACCATGTCATTCTACATTGTGGGAAGTGTTTCTAACCAGAAAAATTCAACTAGATGGTGTTTTGTTTTCGAGCTCTTAGCTGAGCGCAGACATCTGCAATGGAAACAGCTTACAAACTATACTACTTCAGAGCCCATGGGGAATGGGCTTTTGGAACGCATTACCTGGGACTGTCAGTGATTACACCTGCGCTACCCTTGGCTCCCAGTCAGAAGAATGTGTCCAGAAAATTGCCTAGGGTGCATGCAAGAAAGTATACAGCCATTAAATTATTGAGGAACATACCTATTACTCTCACTATGACACCTCATTTAATTGAAACAGTGCAGTCTGGTGTGAGGGAGAAGGAAACGGGGACAAAGGAAGGGGATGAAAATTCCAAGCCACCCTCCCCAAAGTATAGTTTTATTGAAACAGATTCATTGTATATCTCAAGGAAACAGGCACTTGATTCCCCCCACCTTAACTTCTCGGGAATTACAATAAATATAAAGGTAAAAAGCAAGTTTCTTTTTCTCTTAACCCAAGACTTAAACAACTTCAGTTATCCCTTATGCATCTCAAATGAGACGGGAGACAGCTTTCACGTGTCTAAAGTTGGTCTTGTTAAAATATTTATCATGCCTTATTTTCTTGAAGCGCTAGTACTAATACAGAACTACAAATTAAAAAAATATGCACAAACCAAAAAGTAATTTTAAATTTTCATTAAGGTAAAGCTTAGTTCTATGATTCACAAACACTAATTTTAGTAACTCAATCCTAGTTATACATCTAAACAAACTATAATGCAACATACAGATGTTTTCCCTCTGTATGCCTATGTAAGTCATGTCAATGACAGTTACGTATATACACTGAGACTAGACCCTTTAAGACTGCAAATCAATAGGTGTTTCTATTGTTAACTTTAAATTAATACAAAATAGTAATTGAGAAATGCATTAATCTTCTCTATTAACTAACAAGGAAACACCCTAAACTACATTTTATTTCTGTTATAGTTCTCTGTACTAAATGTGGAAAAACTGAACTACACAAATATTGAAAAGTTAAAAAATCATTGATTTGTTTATTCCTGGTACCACTACCACAATTTACAGGGCAATATACCTGATGTAATGGGAAAATAAAAAGAAAAAAGAAAGACAAAGCTACAACAGAGAAAGACCTCAGGAATGTACATCTAATCGACACTACATTGCATTAATCAATAGCTGCACTTTTTGCAAACTGTGGCTATGACAGTCCTGATCAAGAAGGGTTTCCTGTTTAAGCTGCAGTAACTTTTCTGACTATGGATCATCGTTCCTTCTGTGGCAGATTTTACAGTTCCTCTAATTCATTTGGGACGACTGTCTCAAAGTAACCTGCAGCTTTCCTGACAACTCCTCGCTCTCTCTCCTGCTAAGAACTGTAGCCTGTTGAATACAGGATAAGAAAATTATTACTCTCAGTGAACAGTTGCACATTATTAATCATCATTTTAAGTATACATTACACCTACCCTTTTTCTGGTAGCATTTTTAGAATCTTCTACCACCATAGCCCCCGCTTCCACTTCCAGATCCATAACCACCTACAAAAATAGGATGTATAATGAAATACAAGAGTAAAAAGGCGTTTTCACTCAAAAAAACCCCATCTTCTCTACAAAATCATGCTTACCACCATAGGGACTGCCTGAACTTCTGCCACCAAAGCTGCCACCACCTTTCATGGGACCATAGTTAGATTGCTGTTGTCCACTGTAATTGCCAAAATCATTGTAGTTTCCACTTCCACCGTAATTACCTGAAACAAAACACAAATTCATAAAGTCATGTTTGATCAACACTTACGGCATGAAGCTTCCCGAATTCTGATATTCAATGTAAAAGTAACAGTTTAAAACTATTTAAAATCAAGTTCAAGCATTTTGCACGCTACCTCTAGGCAAAATGTATGAGTAACAAAAAACCCTTAACATTGGAAAATTTATCGATTTGAGTAGGCAATTTGATGTTAACACAATTTAAGACCCTTAAAGTAGGGTCATTCTTCCACTGCCCAACAAACTGCATGTATCACAATAATGTTAATTACATACTAATTATTTGCTCCAAAAAGTGATAGAAGTGTAACGGGCATGCTGCAAATGTATATCAGAAAGTATAATAAAGTATGCAGCAGATTTTGCAGCTTGACTCCCCAAATTTGGGGCCAACAAAAACTTACATTCAGTCCTTGGAAAGGAGGACAAGATCTACATGATGTGAACTGATATTTGAAGAAAACAGCTTATTTAAAATGGTCAACATCTTTAATACTCTACCTCAGCACACAGAAGAGTTATAGCTGAAACTTTTTGAAAAATACATCCCAGGCAACATAATGTTATAATGTATCAAAGCTGATCCACAGAGAAAAATACTTTTCTTATGTAACATGGCATTTTATGTTAAAATCTACTTGTACAACTCATTTTATATATATTCCAGTACCATATTTCAGGCATTGTAAAATGAGACCTGACTAAAAAATATAGATGTCTAATTAAAGCTGGCATCTTACCACCACCAAAATTTCCTCCTTCATTGTAGCCATCATATCCTCCTCCACCACCTCCATATCCACCACCTGGGTTTCCATATCCTGGTCCTCCACCACCACCATAACCTCCTCTGCTGCCATAGCCAGGACCACCTCCATAGTTGCCACCTTTGAATAAAAAAATCAAACTAAGCACACCAAAGCCAAATACTGGTAAGGAAAGGTCCATTTAACAAAAAAACCCAAACCAACAGTATTGCTCAATAAAAATCTCCCACAGCATTTCCCCCTGTATTATACTCATTGTGGTTGCAAAATTTATCTAAGCTATTTAATGGAAAAACCCCCCATGTTTATAAAATCAGGACCCAAGTAATCATATACTACTTCCCTTGTCCCTTTCTGACTTTTGATAATTGCCCTTTTTGGTAATGTACACATTTCTCTTCAGATGCATTCTGGATACTCATCCAAACTTCATCATGAAAAAGATACTGCTGAGCCATGAAAAGTCTTACAGTTGACTGAAAACACTTCTGGTATGATAGATGGCCATTGCTTTGTTCAGTTTTCATCATCTCAACTGACAGCAAAATCTTCATTTAGTTCTCAATAATCTCTAAAAGCTGTCTCACGACCTCACGATACGAGATTATTTACTGGGTAAACACAAAGCAGTATTTTTTTTCCATCCATTATTTTGTGGGGAAAACAAAAAACCCACTAATTCTTCACAGCCGTACAATGCAGACATTTAACTTCCATTATCACTATTATCACATTATCAACAAGTAGACTTTGTTTTGAAGATGAATGCAAGACTTACAGCTCGTTCTAACAGTGTGGGGAAAAAGAAAGTTAACTATTCACTTACCATCACCAAATCCATTGTATCCGTCACCACCCCCAAAGCTTCCTCTGCTCCCACCACCGCCACCACCACCCCCATAGCCTCCTAGAACACAAAAAAATGAGAATGTTTTCCTGAACACACATGTTAAATGTTTAAGCCAAATGACACAGGAAATAAATAATAATAAAAAAGCCACACCAGAAATCACATTGTATATAAATATTCCTGTCATTTACCTCTCCCACCAAAGTTTCCTCCTCGGCCAAAGTTCCCTCCACCGCCTCCAAAGTTTCCACGGCCCATGAAGTTGCCGGAGCCACCCCCACGACCTACAAAATATTTCACTTGAATTACATTAATTGAAAGCCCGTTACATAAAATAACTATGCACAACTACAACTCACCTCTCTGAGAGCTAGCAGTCTGCATCTCTTGTTTTGAGAGTGCTTTTTTCACTTCACAGTTATGTCCATTTATAGTATGGTATTTCTGAACTACAGAAAATTGTGAAATAGGAAAAGTTAGAAAATGGCATCACCGTAATATGCTGTAAAACTCTCACTGACAGCTACTGTAAGGCATGAGCAGACTTTTAAAAGGAAAATGAAACTGACCCCACTCTTACAACAGTAAAGCCGCTGACTATGCAAACACCTCATCACACACTGCTGTTCTGAAGTCTTACATTAACACTTTTATCCCATAGAAGTAGTATTCTCACTGAAGAGTTACATACCAACAATTTTATCAACTGTATCATGATCATCAAAAGTTACAAAAGCGAATCCTCTTTTCTTTCCACTCTGCCTGTCTTCCATGACTTCTATGGTTTCAATCTTGCCATATTTTTCAAAGTACTCCCTTAAATTATATTCCTCTGTATCTTCTTTAATTCCACCAACAAATATTTTCTTTACTGTGAGATGTGCCCCAGGCTTTACAGAATCCTGCAATGCCAAAAATGACATTCAGTGCTTTACATGATTAGGTAAACATCAGAAAAAAAGGTTAACTGAAACACTAACTCACCTCCCTTGAAACTGCTCTCTTTGGTTCAACCACGCGCCCATCAACCTTATGTGGTCGAGCACTCATGGCAGCATCCACCTCCTCCACACAAGAGTAAGTCACAAAGCCGAAGCCTCTGGAACGTTTTGTTTGGGGGTCTCTCATCACCTGCAAGAACACAAGAGGTATCTGCATCTCTGTCCTAGATTAAGCACCTATACCCTTTCAAAACCACCAACTATTATTAGACACTTTACCACACAGTCCGTGAGTGTGCCCCATTTTTCAAAGTGCTCTCTCAAGCTATCATCTGTTGTTTCAAAGCTGAGACCTCCAATGAACAGCTTTCTCAACTGCTCTGGCTCCTTCGGCTCATGGCCCTACAAAATCAAAAATCGAAAACATATTTTGAATACAAATTACAGGATCAAAATTTCACAGAATTACAAAAAATTATCTGTGCACATTATACCTATAAATAGGTGGAATACATTTACATAAAAACAATGACTTCTAATGGGGATAGACAGCAGCATAGTAAATAATTAATGAGGTGTAATTTTATTTAAAACACTAACTAACAACTTAAAGAGAGTGCTCAAATGCAAACAGTAAAAGGATTTCAATACATTAAATAATTTGGTTGCTCCCCATCCCCCAAAGTGCATTCATTCTATGCCTATCTTTGGGTTGCAGATTGCTTTGTAGGGACTAGGGATGAAGCACTGCTGGATGAAGTTTTAACACCTGATGAAGCATAATCACAAAGAACTATAAAAAATTTAAGGATACAGTATTCAAGAAAAAAGGGTTGTTAAAACTGAGTGTCTACTTTTTGGAAATATCCATTTTGAAATAATTTTATTATTTTTTGAAATAATTTATAATTTTTATGCATTTTGAAGAAATGTATCAGTTCGTAATTCCTTAAAATTGTAAATTTTGTACTTGGATAATTTTCTAATTGGAGTACATGTAAGCAAGAAATTAGAAGTACTTATGCGGGTTTCAGTGTTATGAGAAGTAACTCTCAAATGGGAAGCAACATGGACTTACATCTTACAGATAAAACAATATCTTGAATAACTTATTAATGACTAGTAGTGGGTACAACTACTGAAATTAGATTGGTAACTTAAAAACCATTACAGAACAAATGAGTTTCATTGAAGCTTTTGACAACATTCCCTATATATGAATAGTCACATTTTAAAATGAAGTTTCAGAGGCCAGTTTTCTATAGAACGATTAAAGTGGGCTTGCAAGTACTATTCTGTTTCTGCTTTCAGTGCTGCATTTTTTTAGTGGGCAGGGAATTTCCCCATACCTTTGACAGGAATTTATGAAAAATTATTTTAAAACTTTCTCCCACTGTAAGGGAAGTCTTATTAAGACAACCAGATTAAAACCTTGTTTTGCAATCATGAACTTTTTTGCATGTGAAATACTCCACAACAAGGTGCTGGCCAGCTATGCTTCTGTTCTGCAGCACGAATGTGCAACAGGCTTCAGTTTCTGCTGCAGTGCGCTGAACCAGACTAGATGCAGCATTATTGTGAGAAGTGAACTACATAACAATCAGCCACAGACTTCTAAGCGTAGAAATTTTGCTTCAAACCTGAGGTGCTTTAACCTCTGCCAAGGTGCTAGGGATAGCCAGGAAAGCGTACATCCCTCTAAGTGAGATTTTCTGATTAACAAAGTCCTTTAGCAAATTGTTGGTTTATAACATTCAGGTTGTACTATAGGAAACAACACCTATGACTATGAAAAGCTAACTGAGAAGCAAATCCCTGCCCTCATACCTGCTAAACTTTGTGAGAAACAGCCCCAGCATTCTCAGTTACAGTTTTCTATTTATGGCTTTGTTACTGCAGGAACATTATATAAATGATTAGCAGTCACTGATCCTGTGACTACTGTCTTCTAAGTGGTTTGAACTACAAAAGTTAAATAAAAAATCTCCCTTCTAACTAAATGTGAACTTAAAATTTTATAGGGTAGCACACCTACTGCATATAGAAGCTGCTTTAGGCCACCTGTTGTTTTCTGTTGCTGTTTTTTTTTAAATCTACAGACAATACATAATTTTTTTCTGCATGTTAAAGCTGGGAACACTGAGTGTTTTAAAATCTCTTACATATATTAAAGGAAATTTATTTTGTGAAACACCAGAGTTTATAATCCTCCAAAGCAAAAAAGGAAAGGAAAAACTAGACAAACTTTTTACAGTTCTCTAACATCCCTCAAGGTTATGATGGTTTTCAGCTAAAAACTCAGACTGCTTTTACCTTAAAAGAATGACCACACAACTTTTCAGGTCACTCCTGAAAGGAAAAGTGAAGTCCTTCTCAGCTTACTGTTATTATGTGCACATGAACTGCTGTTCCCATACGGGAGGAAGAACACCTGCTTTTACAGCTTCTCTCTTCCATTAGAGAGAAATTATCTTGAGGGCACATCTATGTTATATGAACTCTACACAGAAATAAAATGCAGCATTTTCTTAGGGAATTAGGTTTTTTTCAGGTAGTTTGTTCTCTCAGTGCTGTCCTCTATGACAAGACGGTGTTTTCTCAGTCATTCTGCTGGAGTTTACTCATAGCAGCAGTCTCTCCTGGACAGCAAATGCTGTGCAACACCGCTCTCCCTTTCTCCTTAGTGTTAACTACCACAATGCTCCAACAAAATCAGCAAGCCGCCTCCTACTCAGCCGATACCGCAGGCCAGCACGCCATTTTGCAGTGCTCCTCTGGTCGGGGGCAGGGAATGGAGCTGTAAGAATGCCCAGCCTGCCTTTAGCCGGCAAGAAAGCTTTTTTTTCTCCCCCAACACTGCTTACGGGGCTTCCAAGCACATAAATAGGCTCTGCGCAGGCAGAAAATTTTCTTTCCTGCCTCGACTACGGCCCTCCTCCCTAAAGCCAAGGCTCTGCGCAGCCCCGACCGCCTCCATTTTGTGAGCGGCCGCGTCTCCTCTGCCGCCAATATGGAGGCGTGGGCGGGGCGGCGCCGCCAGACCCCAGCGCCGCAGTGGCGCCATGGGCGGGGCCCGCCGGCCCGGCAGGGGGACACGGACAGGCCGGTGCCGAGGGCACTGCGCGGTCCCCTCTGCTCACCTCCTCCCGCCAGCAACATCCAAACACCGGTTCCTAGGTCCTACCTAAACCCCCAAACGCTAAGCACAACCTAATCGGACCTCTCATAAGAGGGGAAGAAAAGATGGCAGCTAGAATCCCCTGGGATTCCTGAAAAAAATACTAATCTTTGCAGAAATCCTGACATCTTTTGGCAGTGCTGCAGATACATACTGTCTCTATCCCGATGTTGCTATCAACTGAAATTTCTTATGGCAGGAATTTTGAATAATCGACCTTTTGGAGCTGCAGTATTTGTCTCTAGAGGCACAGGTTTCAGGTGGAGCCCTCCCAAGCATTATACCTCTATGAACAGCACCAGGTGTCTACAGAATGCCTGGCACCACACCTACATGCAGCTGTGGCTAAACCTGAGACCACCCCTACCCCGGGCAGTACAATCCTAGACTGTCTTCTGAAACAGGAAAGGTGACAGGCAACTGTGGCCTCAGCACCTTTCTCTGTGAAACAAGTTCTCTACAAACGCTATAGGTTTAAAAATAATTCCAGGGCAAGCTACTTTTGTGAACTAGAAGAGCTTCTTTAGTATGCAGCTGAGCAACCCCAGATACATTCTATCCAAAGTCCAAGTAAGTGAGAGTTTCAACATTCCTTCCAGAAGGACTTTACACACATACCCTACCAGACGCGTGCAACTCTAACGAGGTTTGTTCTTAACTCAAGTGTACAGGCCCTCCCATATTGCAGTAATATATAATTCCAGAAATAAGTTGGTTTCAACTAGCTATTCAGGCATCCTGAAAAAATGATGTTAGAAAGCAAGCAAATCCAAATAAACAAACAGAAACCTCCTGTTATAAACTATATAGGCATATTTAAAACCCTTTTTGCTGATCTTAAAATTACCTTCTGAACGGTATCAAGAACTCCCCCCCTCCCCCATTTCCACACCCTGCCCCAAAGTAACTAGCTCCCATCCTCCCAGAAACAGCCCCAACATCTTCTCTATACTACGCACCTTATTCAGTCTACGGTATTTCTGCTAGAAGCAAAAGAAAACAGTTATTTTTACTTAGTACAGCTCGCTTTCATTTGCAGTGACTATCAGGCAACCATTTTTTCATTAAAAAAAAGAAAAAAGGATAAAGGAACCTGTCTTCATTCCCACTAAAACCAGGACTTTGAAGATATGAAGTAATCAAGCTCCTGCTGATACTCTGAGGATACACGAATTTCTTAATATTATTACACCTTGCTTTAATCAGAAACATATATTTAATCGGTTTTGTCTTAACAGAAAACTAGAAAAGCAAAAGTTCCCCATTACGCTTAACACCCCACCCCTTAAAACTGTAAGCAATAAACTGCAATTTACAGTTAATCTGTTAACACAGGGATGAAGAAGGTAGAAAAAAAAAGCCATTTATTAATATATCAGATAGAAATGGGTATCTTGGTTTTTTTTTCTTCCCCTTAAAACTTCTTTTTTTAAATAAAAAACCAATCCTCTCACCTGTGAGGATCGTCTTCCTTTCCTCTTGTAGTCTTCCACCTCTCTCTCTTCCTTAATAGCAGCCATTTTGGAAGGGTATTTTAACTCAGTCTTTCTTTTCAGATCTAGGAAACCTAGAAAACAGGTTGGATAAGTCAGTACTTACCCCAGTTCCTGTGACACAGGGCCTTTTCTGGCTGAAATGCACAGGTGTGGCTTTACGAGATGAAACAGGTGAAAGCAGAAAAAAAATAAATCCAAGTATTTAAAAGGGTAAAAATCCTCAGCCTATTTTGCTGATGATTATGAAGAGCTGCAGAAGGAACATCTGCCATCCTAGTAAAGCTCGTTTTACAACTGATGGAATACCTAGGTACAATGCTAAAATCTGCAGAAAACCTGTATCTATTACTGTCTTACATAACTATCATGGATACAACTGATAATAGGGCAAGCAAATTCCACCTCTGATACCCAGACCCACTATATAAATCCTACGTCTCCGGATTTTAAACCCCAAAACACTTAATATTTTTCAAATAGTGCCTGTAAGAACTATCTGATGGCACCTTACTGTAATCACCAATCCAGCATCGTGGAACACTAAACGATGTCTTGAATGTTTTCTGTACTGAAAAGCATTTTCCACTATCAGCAGTGGAATTTACTGATTGTCCCTGGCAATATCAGGAAATTTCAATATCCGATCCTCAGCTATATGTAGCACTAGACATTTGCATTACTTTTGCTTCCAAATTATGTATTTAATTACTGTACTATATAAAGTTATGTATGTATCATTACAAAAATTACACCTTTTACAAAATAAGCTCAGTGGATGAACCCATACCTACACATTAAAAAAAAAGTTCCCCATAGCCTTTATTCTTAAAATTTTTTGAGATCTTCAAGTTACTTGCCTTAGTATTAGTGTATTGGTATCTTTGGCCATCATCAGTACTTTGGATGTTTCCTGAAACTTTATTACAGTTGCCAAAATGCAATACTGTACATTTTGCAACATACTTCAGTAAAACTATTCTTGTGCTGTATTAAAATCACAGGTATTTACAAGATTAGATGTGTATCTGTGCAGGTTGTTTGTTTGGGTTGGGGTTTTTTAAAAGTTTTCTTCATGCAAATACTGCATAGGGAAAGGCAGGCAGATCTCTATTAATGACCAATATGTGCTGTTATTCGTAGTGGAAATTATTGATAATGTAATTCCATGTTAAAATACAGCTTTAAATAAACTCAACTGTGAAATCTTGAGTATCAGGATTTAAGGCATTAACAATTTTAAAGGTTTTATTAAGTAACGTCAAAGTGTTTGTATTATTTTAATTCCTTTCTACATAATATTAAACCTCCTCTTGAAATCCTTTAAATCAAACACCACTGTGACTTAGGAATTATTAGGATATTATGTGCTTTAACTGAGTTGTTCAGTTCTTGAAGTCATACGTGGCAGGTATGAAACAGATCATTAACAGTTCAAAGGCTTTTTATAATCTGACTGTATGGGAAAATAAAACTTCGCAAACTGTTAGAGAGGAAAGGGATAAACTTATTTAAATACTTCCTGTCAGTAATGGAAAGTATGCAATCCCTCTCTAATTTTGTCACCTGCTGCTTCCCCCAGTGAGGCTCAATGCTGGCCAACATAAAGCTCCTGGGCATGGTCTCTGCAGGCCATGACAGTCAGAACAGCATTGTCTCTTTGCTAATGCCATACCATCAGCTCAGCTGGAACACAGCTATCATTAAATGCTAGTTAAACTAGCAGTTATATACTGCAACTTCACTACAGAACTGAAACTAGTCTCAGAGCAAACCTATTAGCTTATAATGAGAAAAAAGTTACTAGGAGATTTCTCACTACTCAAAGGAACTTACAGTGCTGCTGTATCTCTTACAGGAGACAAGAAACTAACAGAGGCAAAACAGACATTCCCAAGATGGAAGTTTCCCTGTCTAATCAGAGAATACTATGGAGACGTATCAGTCTTTTCTGTAAATAACTGAAGTTGGACCTAAAGTGTATACACTTAGTATACTGTACTAAACCTAAAAGTTAAAGCGGGAAAACAATTATTTTCAGCTTTACGTGTGTTGGTAGTTTATTCCCAATGCCAAAAGGAATGTCTACCTGAAAAGAACTCCACCAACATAAAAGCTTAATATCTCACGTGATGGATTTTCAAGCTTTACGGAAGCATGTTCAAATGCTTTGAACACACCAACCCCTCCAGTTAAACCCTGAAGCTGCTTACATGGAAAAGCTATTTTTAGCTGTTTTGCTAAGGGATCCAGTTTCTTCTCTGCTTTTAACGTAGGAACAGAAACTAGTGTGACCTGTTGGTTTCTGATCCTCATTTTGCAGGATTTCATCTTGCAATGAAGGGAATAAACACCACACAAAAGAATCTGCACTATTGTTCTTACCACACTCCGAAATACTTTAAAAAAATCCTAAGGTTTTGAGGAAAAAAAAAAGCAAAGGGAGAATATAATGACTATTTCCCTCCAGGTAGGGCAGAGATGATTGTTCCAGTCTGTATTTGATCTCAGCTTCAATGAAGTTCAGGATATCTGAACCAAGGTTTGTACAGGGCTGCCTCTTCGTGCTGCACACCAAGATCATGGCTGGATGCCACGGAATGTCGTGGCTTTTCTGCACGTGTGGTTAGGAGAGCGAAGAAGAAGAGAGCTCTATACTTTGCTTTCCCCCACCTCTCCGGGCAGCAGAGGCTCGCTACAGGTGTTAACTCCCCCTGAGAATTGGTGAGGAATATTAGGGAGGTGTCGCAACGTGTACCAGCATTCCTCCAGGTAAATCAGCGTACTGCACTAAATGATCTTAATGCTTTAAAAATCTGTTCCGAGGAGAATGAGTGTGGAAAGACTATCTCTGGCGCACTACTCCGGGTAACTTACGTGGGGGGAGGGGAGAGAGAGAACGCAGGGAGGGCAGAACAATGACACAGACGCGCGTGGGGCTCGCCTCTCCCTACTCCTGCCCGAATCCGCGCCCAGGTGTTTCGGTGTGCCCAGCAATGCTGCGGAGGGCCCTGCTACACACAGCCCTGCCCGGGCCGGGCGGCTCTCGCCCACGCGCCGGAGCGCTGCAAAATGGCGGCCGCAGCGCGCGGGGCAGCGCGGCGGAAGCGCCGCCTTCCTGCTCCCTCCCTCTTCCTGCCCCCGCCATTGCGGAATAACGCGCCGCCTCGCCGGGGAAAGGGGTCTGGAGCGCGCCAGGAACGCTACGAGGAGGCGGCGGCCGCGAGAAGGCGAGGGGCTCCGTGACGTGCCCCACATCCTCCCGCTCCGCGCCCTCCCGCCCGCCTGCGCCCGGGGGCTCGGGCAGAGATCGAGCTGCTCCGGCTTCGCGCGACAAGCCGCCTGGCCTCCTCTAGCCTAGCCTCCCCTTCGACCCCCGCCTCGGCCGAGCCCGGCGAGTCCCTCTCCCCGTTACCTCCATTTTGTGCCCGGGCTTGGCTCGCGCAGCGCCAATATGGAGCCGGGCGGGAAGGGGAGGAGGGCGCGGGGGGCGTCACGTGGCGGGAAGGCGGGCTCGGGCCGCGCGCGCGCGCTCCGGCCGTTACCGCTTTTCTTCTCGGGGCCCGCCGCCCCTTCCCCCCCGCCCGCGCGCCCCGCCGGGGGGGGCGGAAAGGGCCGGGAGGGAGGGAACGTGGGGAGAGGGAAGATGGGCAGAGGGGTCAAGAAGCGAGAAAAGATAAGATATCACCGTGCCGGGCGTTCAGCGAAAGCGCTTTCTCGCTCCCGTCGGTCCCACGCCGGCCCCGCGCACGAACCTCCGCCCGCCCGCTGTGGGGGTGGCGGCGCCGGCGCAGCCGCGACTGGCGCGCGGGGCTGCCCCGCCCCCTGGACGTGGCCCCGCCCGCGGGCGGTGCGGCGCGCGGGGCGGTGTCCGCGCGCCTGAGGGCTCCGCGGGGAGGGGCGGGGAGGAGGAACAGAGCGCTTTGTGGGAAAGGGAAGGAAGGAGGCCATGCGGGGTTTGCGGGGGACTTCTGCGGGAGTATCAGGATGTGCCTGAGGCGCCTAGGACCTTCCAGGAGAAGTTGTTTCTCTCCACGTATTGCTTTTATCCTGGAGATGCTGCAAGGACGCAGCTAAGGATTGGCTCTCCAGGGCCTGTTCGGCGCTCACCCTTTGAACTGGTGTTCCGGATGAATGCCGAAACAAATCTAAGCAATAAGTTTCACGAACTTTCCCATGCAGACACATTGCCTGTCTCTTTTAATGGCGTTTTTAATGCCTTTATAGAAAATAAAAATCATTGAAAATTTCATCAGTCTCCATATATTCTTTGCACTGAGGTCAAAACCAACAATTTCTCATCTTCTTTCAATCAAGTAAACCACCCAATTTCATTTTTTATTTAAAATAAAATTCTTCATATACGGTGTTTATTCTCTTGCCCATTACCCACAAGGTGAGAGTATCAAGAGACAGACAGTGGTACTGGCTAAATACATATCTTAGTTTCAAAGGTTCCTATAGTTTACATGGGAGCTGCCTCCCTGATTTTGAAGAATTCCATGCCTTTATTAGTTTGATTGCCATTCATTTCACATTTAACTGTTACTCGTGAAGGCTGATTGTCTTGCAGTTCCATTTGGTTGCACAGCCATGGGCAGATCACATTTGAATTCTACAGTTCCAGTTCATGATCACCCTCCCCTATCTGCAATCAACTGTACAGAATGTAATAATTTATAATACCATGCTTACTGCGCTGACATAAAAGACAAAACCAGTAAATGAAGGAGATGAACATTTTATAAAGATTCACAGTTGAAAGTGAAAATTATCCACAAGTTTGAGGGCTTAGATAAAAAAAAAAAAAAATTATTTCAGGCAAACAATTTTCTGCTACTAAAGTGTTTTCAGATTGGTTATCAGGTTACCTAGTAGAATTGCTTACCATTTTGGGTCACCCATTTCCATAAGTAAAAATTTAGCAATTAAAACACCTGTATCTATTCTTGCTGATGTAGTGTCATAGTCAGATGAAATTTCACATTATCTAACAGATGTGGTATTGGTCATCTACGCATGTGGCTTACATGCTTTTCTTTTTACTAGCAGTGTTTGCAAACATGCAGTCTCCTCTTTGTAAGCCAAGGAAACAGTAGTGTGAATCTAGTTCAATAAAAACACACCCCAAAAAACCAGCGGAAAAGGCTTTTTGCTTTCATATATTTCTGTGGCTGAAATGTCAGTTTCTCTTCATTGTCCTTTTTTGTTGTGGGTTTGCTGGATGTTTTTATTGCTTGATTCTTATACAGCATTTGTTGTGAAGTGAATCCTTGCATAGGTAAATATTGTTGGTGAAATTTTCCAAAGTGTATTTTAGTGTTACATGGAGTTTAAGATTTGAATATGAAATTGCTCTCAAATTCTAGTCTCTAGAATAGTAATGTTAATGGAGCCAATTCCCTGAATTAAATATGTTTTCTATAAACCTCTGGGATTACAAAAAAAACCGGACTCATTATTAATTAAATGTTACTACTGTCATGATAATTTTGCAAATGTAGTTGATTTAGATATATTTAAGTTTCATCCTTTAAGAAGGATGCAGACTACAGTTTTGATAAGAAGGCCTGAGTGCTGTGTAGCAAAGCATTTGCATGAGCTTCAGGACAAGTTTGTTTAACATTTTTTCTGGGTTATAGAAATATGGTATATTTAAACATAGGCAAGTGTAACTGCAGACACTTGACTGTGGTGCAAGCTTCCTTGCACAATAAGACAACAGGACTGCAGCTTCTGCTATCTTCTTCATTTGGAAACAATTGTTCTTGTCTCTGAATTTGATTTAAATTGCTGAACTTTGCTGAAAAAAAAGACAGGATAATATATTAGTGTAAGGTTTTTTAATGTTTTTGCAATTCTTGTATGCAGTGTAGGGTGCATGGAAACCTTTTACTTCATTGATTAAAAAATACATAGAGCCAATAAACTGATTATTTTTAGTACAATTATTCTGCGGTATTTGCTCTATTTCAATAATGGTTAATAATACTCTTTACATATATGCACAGAAATATATATATACACACACAGACATATGAATATGAAATTGCTCTTCTACGTACAAATATATGTATATATACATACATATATTTGTATACACACACACTCCAGAAACAACAAATCTAAAGGCCCTTTCCACTACAGATTGTGCCAATCAAATATCTTGTGCCCCAGAACTCTGGCAGTCTCTGCAGGACTTAGTTGCAGTGATTTGAGAAAGCTTTCTGTCTGTTTTTTTTCCCCATGGAAGTTACTCAGTGCATGCAGACACATCAGCTGCTTCAATGTGCACTCTCCTATTTTAATTTTAATAATTGATAAGGGGTGTTTGAAGTAATATGCCAGTCTATGAGCTAGTTTGAAGAGAAAACACACATACTTATCTACCAGCCTAGTACAGGTTTAGTAATCTCCAGCAAATAATTTGGAAATAGCACCAAACTCTTGTGACTTCATCTGTCAGAGACCCAAGATCAATTTGCATGACTTCTGTTCCTTAAGAGCTATGTCTGAGAGCTGTGATCCAGAAAATGAGAGAGATCAAACAATTTTGAGCATGTCAATTAAAAATACTTTTAAAATGCTTTCCTTTTGTATATTTCAGTTTCATTCAGGGTCATTCATTAATTCTTTCTACAAAGAATTAATCTCTATATAAAATGTTTATTTTTTACAATATTTTACATTTTTACCAGACATGTAATATGGAAAATAATCCTGCATTTTGGATTGCTATAAATATGGATAGTTTCCTAAACACTTCTTTTTCCCTTTTGTTCTGCTCTTCTTTGTATGCTAATTAAATCTGAACCTGTTAGACTCTATTTTACTCCATAATCTGCTTTGCCTATGTTGTATCTGATTTTTTTTAAAATTTATTTTATTTTCTTGAACCCTTCTGACAAAAATGAAGGGAAGAAGTGTGTATTAGCAATGATAGTAGGACTAACCAAAAAATAAAGCCACTAGCAGTGAAGGAAAAATAGCTAGCTGAGATGCTATTATAATACAGCTGGCTCTGTAACTTTGTGCCCAAGATTTTCACATTTACTGTCTATCGTCTTAGGATGGGGGAATTCTCTTACAAGCAGAATTATGCCCTGGACAAACTGTAAAAGTGTCATGTTTAAGTGTCAATAGTCATATTTAAGGAGCTTACTTCAGATAAAGAATCCTAAACCTAACATTCTATGCTGTGTGATTTAGAAAAGGCTCTGCAGTAAATTTGGGTAAATGGCAATATTCTTTGTTTATGTTAGAAGATTTTTTTGTTAGCAAACACACATTTTCTTTAAATAGATCAAACAAAAAGGAGTTTATGTATTGCTGGGGGAAAAAAACCCCGCGATTTACAGATGAAAACTGCAGGTAAAATGAAGTTTAATGTATTACGTCTGAGATGCCAGTGCATGACGAGTCAGCTGTTCTAAAATTTGTGTAATATGAAATGTAGAAGAAAGAAGAAAAATGGAGGATGTAGCAGATAATATCTCCTGTTCTTGAAATCAAAATTGTAAAAAATAGTATGTAATTAAGCTTGATTGTGGTGTTCATTCTTTGTTACTAAGGTTTGTAAAACACTAATTAGAGGTAATTGTACAACTAACTGAACAGTAAGTATTATTTGATACGTTTTATGGAGGCGAGGAGGTGCATTTCCTGCTTGCGTATGTATCTGTGCAAGAGAGCAGAGCAGAGGAAATAAATCTTGTTCTTCCCTTGACTGCAATGCAGATCTGGCTCTGGGAGGGGTTTTCGTACCCGCACGGCTCGAACACATGGCCTGTGCTCAGCCAATCGTTCGCTGCACATCTGGCACTGCGTTTGTGTGGCTCGGCATGGATCTCCGACTGCTAAACAGGAAAACCTCTCGCTGTGTTCTTTTTTTTTTTTTTTTTTTAATTGGATTTGCACACATTCTTCAGACCGTGATTTATATCAAACATAGTTTTAGCTGTTTTTCTGGTATACACTGTAGCTACCCTAACAGTTATTTTGCCGAAACTTGTCACAGACTGAATTTTTTAAAAACACAGCTACATAGATGATCCTTTTCCTGACTTGCTCTCCATGCAATGCTCTAAGCTGCTAGGATCATGCTTTTTGGTAGTATACTGTGTTTCAGTCTCTTTGTAAATTGTACTCTACTTTTAAGTATTACACCTCCTCGCAAGTCAGGTATATCAAAATGCATTGAGTTGATTTTTTTTTTAACATGATTTTCTGGTCTGTTGCTGCTGAGAAACAATTTATTCTTTTTATAACATGTATTTGAGATTTTTAGATTACTGTGACATAAGGACATACGTACATTTCTTTATTTATGCCATGAAACATGTGAATAAGACCATGTTTTTCAAAAGCTGCCAAAATAAATTTAAAATTCAAGAGGCTAGTACCACATATGCTAATGATTGCATTTGGAACAGGTATTAGGAATTTGGAATTAGGGTATATCTGTTTTAAAAAAACTGAGTCTTCATAATACATTCCATACAAGTTGGGTTTTTTTCCCCCAACACAGAAATTTTGTATTTAGTTAGAAATAGATATTGCTAAATACAAAATATTAAGCCCTAAAATGGGAGAGGTTGTAGTTTAAACCCGTATCATAAGGATTACAATAGCTTCTGCCAGGTATCTTATGGTTCTTTCTCCCTACTCTTATAATGATTGTACTGACCAATACCAGGAGTTCAGTGGAGATGCTGGGCAAGTAGAATAAAACTGCTGAAAATGTCAAGAACCAATCTATTCATTATGGCTGATTAAATCACTTAATTAAGAGAAATATATTGAAACTGCAGAGAGAATATAGCCAAAGGTGAGGAAACTACAGCTGGTAATTAGTCATTTGTACATTCAGAGACCTCAAGTATACGAGCTGATGTATTCCATGGAAAATCATGTTATTAGTTTACAAAAATGCCCTGTAATGCTAGAATATTTGCCAGGGAAATGGCTCCACATGCTTGTTTGCCAAATATTGTAGGTCATGAACAATAAACACCGTTTGAGAATGCTGAGTAGTGGAAATATTTATGGCAATATATAATCTGATTCCACTTCTGCCTTCAGGACAGACATGGTTTGAATTCATTGGATGTATTATTAATCGGTTTCTATGTCTTAATAAGAGGATGGTAATATAAGCAGATAGATTAAGCAAGAGAAATCTCACATAAGGTCAATGATCTAATTAAAAAAAAGTATTAATGTTTAACTTTCAAACAAGTTACTTCATATAAATGGGAACAATTCAGATTTTAAGTGTTGCTAATTTGCTTTTGAAAAAATGAGAATATTTTTTGTGCAGGTTCCCCTGACACCTGTCAGTTGGTGAAATGTAATGTAAAAACGAGTACCTTTTTCATGATTGCAACCATAACATTGTTGTAGTTTTTTCATCTGCATTTAATATGTATTTCATCAATCTACATTATCCAGATGTCAGAGGACTTGGTTACAAGATCTTGTGCCATATGTACTTAAAACATAGTGTGATTTTGTGGTTCTTAAGGGATTTAATAAACTGTCTAGAAATGTGCCCAGTGCATACAGAAAATTCTGGATACCGGCTCTAGAACTGTGAAATCACATTCTTTTCTGATGTTGATTCTTGCTTGTGCTTTATGTTGGCTGAGGGTGAGGCCTGCAGTCCAAGGAGACACAAGTAATTTGCAAATATTGTCCATTCTCTTGCTCTTCCTGGGTGCCATTTCTGAGGCTTGTTAGTAAAAACATGCAGATAAATGGGTCTGTTTGCTTCACTTCAGTGACTTCAGAGTTTCTCTGTAAATTTAGTCAATAGACATTTGCTTTAGTGAAAATTGAATTTGTTCAATTTTCACATCTATCAGTATATGAGATTTTATTTAAAAATAAAGATGCTTAAAACATCGAAATATAGTAAACATGCAGCTTGCTGTTTCTGTCAGTTAAAATTGCCATTTTATCTAAGCAAGAATGAGCTGCTTTTTTATGCTCTAATATGGGCATGTGCTAACCCTCCAATACATCTGTTGCTTTTACCTCCAGCTTGTGAAGTTAGCTATGGGATTAAATTAATTAGTTATTTTTTCTTGTATTCTGTAGTCCAATGCCCAAACAAAGCCTCTGTCTCACCTAGTTTTTTAGATTAAGAACCTTGCAAGTTTCAGAAAGCCCACTGATGCAATTATATAGCACATCCCAGTGGAAAATTAGGACTACTGTGTCAGACCTGGAGCAGCAAGGCAATATTCTGAACTGACTGCTGGAAACCACAAATCTTGACCATTATTGCAAAACTTGTGATAGGAACACAAAGAAGAATATTATTAGCTAGTCATGGAGTATTAAATTATACATGGACTGCAGCACTGCTGAAACATTAGCTACCAGCCTAAAGCTCTTCCTTTTTTGGTTTTGTTCACTTCAATAACAAGAGGCAGATTTTTCTGGTTTGACCTTTGAATTAAATCTGTCAATATTGATTTTAAGATCTGCCTACAGTCCATTTTTTGAACCCAAGTCCTTTTTTTTTTTTTTCCTGTGGAATCAGTATTTGAAGTCTCAGCCATGTATGTTTTCAATTGCTTTACATGCATTTTAGCTTTAGGATTCTGAGGGAATTGGCAGTATGTAAGCTGAAAAATGTCTGTGCAAGTTTCATTCCATTTTTAGGGTTTTACTTTAGTGGTATTCCAGTAAAAATAATACCTAAACTTTAGTCTGTTTTAGAAAGACTCCTATACAGATATGCAATAGCAAGCTTCTTTACTCTAATGAAAGCTGATTACTGGACCAAAACAGCTGTTGCTGAATTACTTCTCTGTGAAGGATAATGAGGAGAAGGGAATATTTTGGTATAAAATAGTTTCTTTTGGCACGTGCTTGTCCCTACTATTTACTGCTAGGTATTATCTCAGCTTGATAACTGTCCCACAAACCTTTGGTTCCTCATAGCAGGGGCCATGTTGCTTGTTGTCTGCCTTTCGTAGATGGTATTAGTGTGCTAGAACCCACATTAATTACTACTGTATGAAACCAACCAGTGCAGAAGGTCTCCCCAGACCCTTCCAAAACTGTCTCAGGCCTTCCTGAGAGTCTCCTGGTCACTGCTGCTCTTCCTGCAGCTCTGTGAGTGTTCCTGCTTCCACTGAGGACTGCATAGGAAATTTGCTACATAATATTGTAGGACTGCAACCTTGAAAGTTCATAGTCTGGGTAGGATGATTTGGGAAGAGAAGTAGATTATCTTTGTTGTGATGGTCAGCTGTGCTTTAACCATTCTGGAAGGAACTGGGTTATAAACACACACAGAATACGCACAAAATTGTGAGTATTTTGAAAAGTTCAACTAATATATAATTGGTTATTGTTACTCCAGGAGGGGGGGACTGTGTTTCTAAGAAAATAATGCAAAATGCTACTTTTGTATTGCTGAATTCAAATATTTTTTGGTTTGGTTTGGGTTTTGTTTGTTTGTTTGGTTTTTTTGTTTAGTTTGTTTTGATTTTTTGTTGGGTATTTTGTGTGTGTGTGTTGGTTTTTTTAGCTGGTTGGTTTGGGTTTTTTTCTCTCTCTTTTTTTTTTCTTTGTGTGTGTTTGGTTTGGTTTTTAACTACAGTCGTATTGGCTATGACTTCTGTTTTCATTGAAATCTACATGCCATGTTTTACAATGTTGGATTGTGAATTGCAGTGTCTGAAGGGTAGGCCCACATTCCCCTCTCCTTACTGTTTTCTGAAGATGGTAACTTCCAGCAGAGGAGGTACCAGACAACAGGCAATGTGCAAATGACTTAAATCTCTGCAGCTGTTGGCTCATTTCTGTTCTGGTGCCACATGTTGTTGGGAGTAATTTGTGGCATTCATCAAAAGTGGAAAGTGTGTATGTTTTTCCTTTTTCGTAATGTATGTGCTATAATTGTAGTTAAGCTGAATGTTACAGGATTAATGCAGGGTTTTTTATTACTTTGGCAATACTACCCCAGCAATTACTGCTCAACAGGCAGACTTTGTTCAGGGAAAAGCAAGTCAAGGTGAGGCACAACAAGGAAAACATTCATTGGCTCCTACCTGATCAGAAAGAATACCTTATTTTTCTTCTTTATTTTTCTCTTCTTTTTAAATATAATATATAACATAGGAAAGTGATATCAGAAAGAAGGGGTTTGAGAAACTTAATGGGGACAGGTTATGGAAACAAACTGCTTGTTTTCTTTCTATATAAATGGTTGGTGATTGTACTTACACATGAGGTAATTGGTACTAATCCAGCTAGAATTAGTATAAAGTTTGAGCAAGGCACAATAGAATAAATACCAGAGTCCATCTGGAGTTTACTTAAATATTTTTACGTAATAGGGTAAAAGATTCCCACAAAAGATTACATTTATTATTCTAGTGATATGTCCAGGCTCAAAAAATTTGGATTCCAGGATGCATTTTTTCACAGTCTGGAACTGTTATGTTACCAGGTTTGCTTTCTGATCTCTCAACAGACATTGTCTTTTACTTTGCTTTTACTTATGAGTGAACTGCCTTGTGCTTTTTGTACCTGCCCTTTTTTTTCAATTTTTGATTATATCTTTCACTTTCATTACTATCATCTGCTTTAAAAAATAGGTTGTAAAGAATATTAAGTTAATAATAATTTTATTTTTATATTTATAATTACAATTTGTATTTTTTCTTCAAGCTCTACTTTTGTTTAAAAATAAGATGGCTAATATAACACAAAGTAAATTTAATTAAATGTTAATTAATATTATTATAATTGCATGGCATGCCCCTACAGTTGACCCTTGGTAAAGGGGTCATTCTTTACAAAACTGGTTGGATGACTAGGATCCAGATTATTCCTGGATGATGGATCTAAATTTTTCAGTTTCATAATAACCATGATACTGATGTAATATGTCAGTTCTATTGCACACTTTTGACATCACTACAGTAGTACTGTCTGAAAAAATACTGAATTCTTGAGTATGAACTCTTTGGGTTTTTAGTACTAAGGCTGTCATCCAACCAACTTGGGGATCATTAGATATGAAGCTGTACCATAGGGCTCTTGTTAGAATAGCATCTACTAGTACTGAAGGAAGGGTTGAAAATTCCTGGAAAGAGGATGAACCTGACTTGAAAGTATTCAGTTAAAAACGATGCATTTGTCAGATCAACCTCAGGTGATGACGTATGCATTTTGTTTTAGTCCCCAAACAGCTCTGTATGCAATTTAAAGCAGTGAAAATTACTGGCATTATGAAGCCTGGTTTAGCTTTGTGAGTGAGTCACCCCCCCTCTCACCCTCCCATATAAATAGTGAGAAGCTTGGCATAAAGAATGCAGCCTGGGGCATACCCCATAAAACTTACAATGCAATTAAATGAACAATTTCTACTGGAAATAAAATGGACATGTTGAGTAGAATATGAATTAAACCAGGCAAGAACAGTCAGACAACCTTTCGTAGTACTCCAGGCTTTGGAGAGAACCCCCAGGGTCAGCAGTACCAAATGCAGCTGACAGGTCAAGGCCAATCAGTAAAGAAAGATAACTGCAGTTTGCAATGAAAAGCAGGTCATTCCAAATTTTGATTAATGTAGTCTCAATGCTGTGGTGTCCACTCGACTGGGTTAGCAAAATAAAGACAGATAGCAGTGGATTAACTCTAACACTTCTTTATTATACTGCAGCTGTTAGAAGCTTCTCTGCTGCATTCACTAAGACTGGTGGGTTTTCTCCAATTTATGATTCTTCATCCCCCACTGCTGCCTGTCCTGAATTCTGTGGAATTGACTCAGTTACGGAGGGCTGCCCCACTGACTACTTGCAGGTCTACCAAAATGACCTCAAAATAACTTTGGAACAAGGAAAACCTACCACATTCTTAACATCGTGATTAGTTGATGTTGGCAGTGTTCATCCTGTGGAGCATATATCGTGAAAAGGTGTCAACTTCAATGGCTTTGTAAAAAAAATAGGGGCAACTAATTTGTTTATTGACAGTTTTTGTTACATAAAACAAAGACTCAAAACCTTTGGCTACAGAGTGGACTTTGGAAGTGTTACATGCAAAAGGCAGGAATCTGAGAAGTCCAGATATGATGAAGAAATGTTGCCATGTAAAGTTTCCTCTTATGAAAGAACAAATATGATCCTAATCTGTGTTCTTTAGAAGGTATTTTTTGAAGTAGGAGAGAAATAAATGCGCTTTCTTAATTATTCTTTTCTCTTCCAAGGTAACGTTACTTTTGAAATAACACTTTACAAAACACAAAATATCTGTATCAGCAAAGAATGAAATTTACTAGCAAATATGAAGCTATTGAAGTGATTTAAAACACCAAAAGAATTTGTTGTAGGTGGGTTCCTTCCATTGCTTTCCAGTCTTCTGTTTGATTGTTTTTTTTCTTTTGGAAGGTAACTATTTGTGTCATATCAGTTTGAATATATGTTATAGTGTTTATTAACCCAAATCTGTCCATGCACAATCTCCCAAATCAATCTGTTAGTTAGGACAGACTGTGTAATTTCAGACAACAGCACTTCCGTGACGTCAGTGATTGCCCTGGAAACACAGGTCTGTGTGCATACTCACCTCTGTGCTGCTGGTGGGAGCTGCCTTCTGCCTGCAGTTCACCGGGGTGGAAGTGCAGTGCTTAAAGCAGGCTGGAGACTGGCAGTGCTACTGTGGTATGCAAATGGCAGAATCTGACCAGGGTAGATGACAGTGAAGGTGTAGGTGAGGTTTTCCATTTCCCTGTTAGGTAGGACAAAAATGTCACTGTAAAGTTACACAGGAGTAAGAGTTAGAATGCTGTTTTCCTTACGTAGCTAACAGCATAAGCTAATCCATGATACTTTATTTATTTTTTTGTTATTATTATTATTTTATTTTATTTTTTGGTCAGGAAGAGCGAGCCATCAGCTAGCTGTGTTAGTGAACGAACTGCAGAATTCATAACATGTATAGGACTATTCAAAGTGTACATTCCCGTTTCTCTGGTCCTATGGAAGATTGTGAAAAAGAATATGTGTAACTTTATGAGCTATACTGTTTAATGGTGCCAAGGCCAGAATTGCAGGGTCCTCTTGAAATGACTGCTGTTACTCATGCCAAAATCTTGTCAGTATGTTCTCTCTTTCATAGTGACTTTTGATTTGATTAACAGCTGCAGAGAATCTGTTCATAGTAGGAGAAAGCTTTATTTTCTTTGTAGGGAAGATTTTTTTTACATTATGGAAGTATTTCTTCTGTTCAGACCACATCTGAGAGATTTGCCCCAAACATGATGTATTTATAAATTATCAGTTCTTTGTTGTTGGTATTAGGTGAGTATTTATCATTTTCTTTGCCCAACCTGTAAATAAATATAAAATTTCATTGACAGTTTGGAACAGTTTTCTTAATTTTTATTTGGTCTCTTGTGAGGCTTAGCAGAAGATGGCAGGTTTGTAATCCCTGCTTTGACCTTTGTGTGGGCCTGGATGTGTGAGTGCGGGTGGCAGTGCCTGTGCTGGGTCAGCCCACAGCGGCTGGTCTGAAAGAACTGGAGCAGAACATGGCAGTGAAGTCGATTGCAATGTCAGAACCACTGCAGTGAGAGAATGGAAACCAGGACCCTGCCTCTCAGGGCATCTGTATCCAGCCAGCAGACAATGAAAGCAGCAGGCTCTAATGAGAAAAGGGAAGCCAGTGAAGGAGACAGACCCTCTGAAATTTATTAGCTGGTGCAATAAAGCTGCTGCTTTGGGAATGAACCTGAAGTGGCCTCTGAGTTAATTTGGGATGAAAAGCCCAGTAAGGGAGGCAGTTTATTGGGGTTCATCCTCTTCATAACCCAAGATATTGACCCCTACGGTCTCCCAGCCAGCAGCAAAAATATCAGACTCTCCCATTTGTGCACAGTGCCATTTATTTTCATGTAATAAAAACACCCCCTGAGTCTGTTAACTATTATCCATTTCCCTTTGCAGGATGTATCATACCAGTCATCATTGAGAATATTGCTTTCAGACTCATTTTAGTTTATAGCCCGATATATTTCTTGTTTGCTTTGAGTAATTGTTTTCTGTTAAAAATTAGGTAGCTGGCTTGTTAATTAGTAAGATATAAACCAGATACTTCACTGCATTTTTAAAGCTATGGTGCCAGCTAGTGGTGAGAGATGATAGACAGCGTCTCAAGTGTGACATTTACGTAAGTGTACAGTCTATTTTTATTTGCATCATGATAAGGTGACATTAAGTTTTATTTGTCAGTTATCAGTACCTTGTGACAAAAAAAAAAAGGGCGAAATAAAATGATCCACTACTATAATTTTCCAGTTGGATTTTAATTTGGTATTGTTTATTTGAAACCTTTCTGCCATTATTGATGAAGTAATTATATCATTCATCAGGCCATTTGCCAGTGAAGCCTTTTAGTCCTTAGTTTTTCATGTGTGAACATCAGTTCTTATGCAATATGAAGCTGTAGGTGCTCTTTTACTTTTCTAAAAACTGACTTTCTTAAAAAATGCAGTGGAGTTCAATTGTAAGCAGCAGAAAGATGCTTAGAGGGTTTCTCAAATTGATTCATTTGTGAAAGTTGAGAACTGCAGTGTAGCCAGTACAGGGTAAAACTCTTTATTGATTCTATTCTATTTACTTAGCTCATGCACCCCACTAAGATGAAAATCCTGTATTTTATTAACCTGTGGGAAAATTCAAACAATTCATTATTCACATGCACTGTCTGTATTCATATAAGCTCACAACAGAAAAGAAAAAAAATAAGCAACCCTTAAGAACATTTGTAAAGAAATGTAACAAATAATATTTTTAATGTTTGGGTTTTTTTTTTTTTAATTTTTTTTTTTTATTTTGGACTAGGAGTCATTGACAGGCCATCCTTTCTAGTTTAATTAAGCAATAACCGATCTCAGTGAGGTTGTGGAAGGCTCTTGAATACTAATAAATAAAACTAGAAGATCAAGCATTTCTTTCATTAAATAGTAGAAGCTGTTTATAACTCTATTACTTACTTCTAAAATCAATTATTATTACTAATACTCTACAAGTAATTTATAGCTGAAGACACACTGAAGGTTGTAAAGCAGAACTTTTCTTTTTAAATGTCAGACATAGCCATGAAGGTCAGCTATTGTGAATAAGGACATCTCAGATGAACACACTTGTAATAATATTTGTGAAGATAGATCTAGTGTTAGTGACAGCTGCAGGCAGCAAGCAGAGCTGTCACTCTTCCAGTCTAATGTGTGTGACTACAGTGGTGTATAAATGTAGGGATGTTGCTAATCCAAGGGAATGAAGAAAATGGAATGATTTTTTTGTATGAGATTGAATCAACTCATTTAGATACACAGGCAGTTTATTTAAAAGAGACACTTAAAATATTAACCTATGAAAGGAATAGTTTTCTGTTATGAAAATAAATTGTATTCTAATAGGTGTGAAAGAATTTCAGAGGCCCACGGTGCATGTGTTTATTTCCACATAACTGCTTGAAATATACTGTCATAGTTTCATCATACACTTTCTTCTAGTCCCCCTTTCCATACCAGTGTGTTTGTGACAGATGTGCACTTTCTGTTTTTTCTCATGTGCTGTTACAACCACAATTGCTTTAATTTAATACTACAGGGAATATTTCAATTTAAAAAAGCCCTATATCTCTTAAAATATTGAAGTGCAAGTATGAATTTTAACTGATTTCTTAACTGTAGGTTTTATAATATGTCTTTAATGCTGTTTCCTAATTTATTACTTGAATTATTTGGTTTATTCTGCAAATTGGTAGTCTCCTAACATTTGCATAACTTTGAATTCAATAAATAAGGGTTTAATTTTTCAAAGAACATATCATTTGTTGTCCAGTTGCAACAGTAATAGAAAATTAAGTACACACTTCGAATGTGAGGTCAACAAATGACATTCTCCAGCTTCATTTTTCTCTTTTTGTGCTTTAAATTAAATAAATCTCCATAAACATAATATCAGTGTGTAACTAACCCACCATTTTATTTTATTTTATTTTATTGGAATTCCACTGTCATTTAAGTAAAAGAAGTTGCTCATTCAGACTAATGGCTATAATGTTGTCAGTACTGAGATTAAATTGCCAAGGCATTTGACTTCCAAACAAAATAATGTGGAGTTCAGTGACATAAACACAGGGACCAATATTTACTATGTTGATACATTCATTTGGATTGGCAGTCCTCTAGCTATCATGGTATTAGACTCCAAATGTATTTCTTGTCCCAAAAGAATAATTTATGCAGAAAGCAGATATTATATGAAAATATTCTTTAAAAAACATTTTAAAGGTGTTTTTAAGTTTATTTTTACATGTTTACTGGCTAAGATATAGATTTAGCAATTTGCATGCTTTACCATTCTAGAACATGCCTTGTTATTATAGCACTGAAATAATGCACATTATGTGTATTCTAAACTGGATACCCTTGTGCATCTCATGGAACTCTCTGAAATTTACTTATTTTAAAGTCTGTATAATATGTTAAGCTCAGTGGAATTTGAAAAATCCAGATTTTAGACATAAAGCTTGATTTAAAAAAAAAAAAAAAAGGAAAAAACCCTGCCTAAATGTAATTCCTTTACATCCACTGATGCTGTGTTGGAGTTGGTGGAGTTGAATGTGATACCATGGCTGACAAAGGGGGAAAAAAGCTTCACAATAGTTTTGAAATCAAAAGGAATGTGTTTAGAAAGCCCTTTGGCAATAAAACCCACAAACAAATGAAACCTCACAAACCCCAAAGTAACAAACAAAACCTCCAGCAAAACCAACCGACACCTAGCTGCTTTATTATTGACAAAGAGCTCCCACATTTGAGTACCTGAGGGTGCCGTTTTCTGCCTTTCCCTTGGAATGCTGTCACTGGAGCCCTCCACCCAGCTCTGTGTCAGAAGATGGAGTGGCCTGGTATGGGAGTTGGCCACATCTGTCAGGGAACTGCTACAGATGGTTCAACTCATTAGCTGCCAGAACTCAGAGCAAACATCATCCAAGAGTATGGGGACCTCACTTGGACTAAATGTTAAGCTTGCCTCCTGTTCAGTGTCATTGCATTTTTCTGCAAAATAAAATCCTTAACCATTTCTGTTGGAGCCTGGATATCCCTGGATGTAACCAGTCTGCAACTCTTTTGTACTGGTTCCAGCATTACAGGTCCATCCAAACACTGTCTTCAGCATAGCTCACCATATTTTTTTAAGTTTTGGCTGTATCTGCTGTTAGTATATCTCCATAATGATACCACGACTGTGATGCAATGATCTCCAGTATAGCCTACATTTGTATTTGCAAAACCTTTCCTTTAGTATCGTGTCTATATTGTGATGTGTGCAGTCACTCATGCAGAATTTCTCAGCTTACCTGTCTTCTTGTTGCTTGGTGTTTCTAGTGAAGTTGTTCCATATTTGTGTCAGTGTTTTTGGTAGCAGAGCAATCACAGCAGGTGTGTTCCATGGTTAACTTTGCAACAGAGCCAGCAGAGGGAGCAGACACATTGGTGTTTTATGGTACTGACAGATTTTTGCCATTTTTCCCCCCTGTTTTTGCACAGATATTTTCATATTCATGGTCATTATATATGAGAACATGGCCAAATATTTGTGCTTTGAAAGTTCAGTAACTGTGGAGAAAAGCCAAGCTGTTGTGGTTTTTTCATGATTACAAAATTATCTTTGATTTTGCAAAGATTTGCAGATATCAGTTTGTGTACTGGGAGTAATTATTTCGACTCAGTTTTTTTGTACCCTAGAGAGAAGATACTTTCCCTCCAAAAATCCCTTCTGTTATACTGCAAAGTACACTGCCTTTAGGAAAACCACAACATAAATTTAAGGACAGGTTAAGATGACTTCACCCACTTGCAAGGTCAAGCCCTTAATAAATCACTACATACATTGTGTGCAGTTCACCTGTGTGAAATAGGCTTGAAGAGACTGTTCTGGTCTGAGCTGATATTTGGAGATACATTTTTGGTATATGCAAAATATACTATACGAAGACTTCTTTTGCACTTCTATCTAAATGTGAAAATTGCTCTGAAATCATTTTCACATTCACAGTCCTTGTGCCTTGGGCATGCTCCCAAATTTGACAGGAATTTTACATGAAGAAGTAACAGGGTAGAAAGGTGGGGTTTTTTTTATACAATCTTATGTGTGTTTAAACTATATGGTGAAGTAAGTATTACTTTGTAAATGATGTTGTTTGCATCATGATTTAAACTTTGTTTAAATACTTTTTTTTTTTTTTTCTGATAGTATTATTGCACTATATGCTTGGTTAAGCCAGGCGGGGTTGATTATCATTAAGTGTTATTTATTTCTATTTTATTAAGCCTCCTTTTACATTCATGTTACAGGTTAATTTATACTTTTATTTCATGCACTACTTGGCTTTACTGATTAATATGCCCCATGGCATTCAATAAAGCCAGGCAGTGGAGGAAATAAGAGTGGTATTAATTTCTAACATTGCTATAAATTTGCCTTAATAAAACTAGCTCAATAACACTGCAGTAGTAGTACAATGGATGCTTCCAAATTGTTAGCAAAGGCACAACTGAAAGAACAACACATTTTTTTTCCAGAATTTAAGAATGCTGTGCTGTCTTTTTACTAGTGTTCAAATTAGGCTACCTGTTATAATATTGAGTGCTCTTACACTGTGTCCTAAAAAGTGGTATATCTTTTTCCAAAAGATTTATTATTTTACTTAGTCATTTAGTTCAATAAGATGCAAATAAATCCTCTGGATCCTTTCAAATGCCCTGTGGATTTTCACGACCACTGTTACTTAACAGACTGCCTAAACCCCAGGTTTCAAAATACAAAGTGAAAAAGAGAAAATTCTGGAGTATAAGGGCACACAGCAAACAAGAAAAATTAGAACAATGGATTTTCCTTTTAGTAGTAAAATGACTATTGATTTACATTTTCCAATATTTTTCCATTGATTTACATGTTGTTTTGTAGTAGAGGAAAATTCATGAGAAAGAAATGTAGATAGGATTGGTGAATGTTAGTTTTAGATGCACAAACTACTCATTATAGTGGAAATATTTTTGCTATATATTATTAATTAACTCTTTTTCCAGGTCTAGATTATGAAATCTGTGTAGTATAAAATTCTCAAGTACACTTTGCCATGTAACAGCTAGCTGTGACAAACTTTTTACTCATGCTTGAATTCCTTTCTTACTCAAACTCATATTGACTTAACTGAAAATTTTGCTCAGAAAGAGGGTTTTGGATATATTTGTTATTTGGCTTTAGTATAAAATGAAAGCATGATAAAGCAAGTTAGTACAGAAAAATCTGAACAAAACCATAGCCCGAAAGGATTGCCAAATACTCAGAGCTTGTTCCTGGAAGGTTCATGGAGAAGCCCTTAATTGTTCCTCAAGTCAGTGGGATGTGAGCCTTCTCTGAGCTTTGCTGGGTCAGACCTTAATAAATCACTCAACATATTTTGCAGAGATCACCTATGGGGTGAAAGGCAGCAAATGTTTAAAAGGATTAATGTAAACATTATATATCAAATAGAACTTATTTTTACATTCAGGCAGCTATGAAAATAATACTGTCATTTTGATAAGTGTATTGGTTAGTTAAAATCAGATGGGCAGCAGACGGGCTACTATGGTTGGATTTTACTAAATAAATGCACTTATATGCATTTACATAATGCCTAGCCTAAAGATCTACCAATGTAGATTCTAACTCAAATTTTAGGCTTAATGTGAGGATCTTTGCTTAGGATGTCTTTCTAAATAGTAACAAACCCTGTAAAATTGCCTTAGTTACTATAAAACTCATATATGTCCAGATATACTATTTAATTAGCTTATTTGGTGCTGCTATAGTTTAACTATGTCAAATAACTTCAAGTGATCTGTAACCCTGTTATCATAGAGTCACTGAAGTTAGAAATGGCAATGCTGCGCTCGCACGTGCAGGGCACAGCCAGGCCAGTTCCGTGTCCTGCATAGACAGTGTATGGTATTTTGTCTGGGCTACTCCTCTTGCAGAGTTCCACTTTATCAACTGTTTTATCAGAAGAGTATTTCGTTTCTAATGGAAAACAAAATGTCTTCCTGGATCAAACTTTTAAACAAGATAGTAGCCAACAATAGGAGTAACGACATTCACAGCCGTGTTGGATTCAGTTTTTTAAGCAGGGATATAAACTGTGATGCTTTGGTGGAAATTTGCTAACTGCTGTGTTAAGCTGGACAGCTTAGTCTAGAACTGTACTTCATGCAAAGCTCCTCTATAGGACCCTGGAGCAGTGGAAAATTAGGTTAGATAAACAGGCCATTGATTAGGTCGTTTGGCAATTTAGTTTGCCAGAAATTATGAAAATCTGTACAGTGTATTAATATTGGTGATCTACGCATCCAGTGACTGCTTTCTGTCTTTCATTGACAAGAGCAGAAGTTTGGGCTACTCATTAGTGCTCCGGGTATGGCATTTGGGGGTGTATGTAAAAGATACTGAGAACATTTTCTTCCTGTCTGCACACATAAGCAGCAAAGATTATAAAGGAAAATTCACAAGAGTAATTTTTCATGGTTAACCCCCTGATGCAAAACTATAGATCACTTTTCTTCTTGTATCACCACAGCCAAGTACAATAAGCTGCAGTGCTTGCAAAACAGAAAAATATGTGTTTGGGCTGTGAGGCATAACACATGCAGTTAAATATGAGCAGATCTCTTCAGCATTACCAGCAGGTCTGGCGGGTGGGCTGAGTGAGAATGTCAGCCTGGGCGCTGCAGCTAAAGTGGGAAGGGTTAAGGCAGTATCTTTTCCTTTGAGAGATTTAAAAAAAACAGTCCATTTTAAAGGGATATCTATAAATTAAAAGATTAAATGGAGGAAGGGTGAATCCTTCTCCCCATCTCTTGCACCATACATGCCTTCATGTGTTGAAACAAGAATATTCACTTCTGTTTCAACTTTTATCCAACTGTCTGTCATCAGCAGGGATAAACTGATACTTTGATTTCTTTTGCTCTCTGTTCTATTTTGTTGAGTGTTGCGTTTTTTTCCCCCTACGCATATAGCACACCTGTGCTTTTGTAGAACACAGAGAATTCTGTACTTTTGTAGAAGGAAATACATACTGATTTTCTATTCTGCCCCTGCACTAAATGTTTCTTCTCTTTCAATGTATTTTTATGGAATTAAAGGGTGTTGCCCTTATTTATTGGCTGGTGATAAATATTATTTATTTTTACACCTTCTTTACAGCACAGTCTTGGAAGAGAAACTGTGCTCTAAACATTGTTGTTTTACATTTCCAGCCATTCATTTAAGGGACTTTTGTTTCAGAAGGAATAGATCACTTTTCAGATGACATTTTCTGGGAACTAGAACAAAAAATCCAAAACCAATGTAGTCAAATCCCTGCGTGTATCTATGAGAAGAACATAAACTGATCACAAGGAACAGGCAAAACACGATCTTAATTAGGATCATTAAAATATTTTCTGGACATCCGAGGCAAATATGAATGCAGTAACACATAATAATAAGAACAATACATCGTGTATGGAGCGTTAGAGAGTGTCGAGCAGTTCTGCTGCTGATGCTCGTGAGGAATTTGAGCAGTGCCTTTGTTTAGGCCTTCTCACAAGCAGCAAATTGTGCACAGGTGGGGTGTTATCTGCCTGGGATATGATGTGCTTTGGTTATGATGTGCTTTGGATACGATGTGCTGTGGATACTCTGTGCTTTGGGTAGGATGTGCTGTGGATATGCTGTGCTGTACATGTGCTGTGGATATACTGGGCTCTGAATATGCAGTGCCATGGACACGGTGTGCCGGGGATGTGCGGTGCCGTGGATATGCTGTGCTGTGGATGTGCGGTGCCGTGCGTGTGCTGTGCCGTGGGTGTGCGGTGCCGTGGATACGCGGTGCCGTGGGTGTGCGGTGCCGTGGGTGTGCGGTGCCGTGGGTGTGCGGTGCCGTGGGTGTGAGGTGCCGTGGGTGTGCTGTGCCGTGGGTGTGAGGTGCCGTGGGTGTGCTGTACCGTGGGTGTGCTGTACCGTGGGTGTGCGGTGC
>JAYRBT010000181.1:22912356-22929206 GCA_036023395.1 Myiotriccus ornatus | reverse complement strand
TGGATTATTTTTTGAGAAATAGTAGAAATGTTGAGAGCAAAGGACTGGAAAACTGTTATTCTTGCTTTTATTTGAGTAAGAATAAAAGGATATGACTACTATTTTATATTTAATTGTATACCTACACAGTCAGCATTCTGTAACTAGGCTCAGAATCTGTCTAATAGTAGACAAGATTTATTTTTTTTTTATATAATTACTGCACTGTTTTAAATGTAAGGACATAGAACATCTTTACAGATAAGTAATAATGGAGGGTTTTTCCTGTATTTTTAAAGCAAATTTGTCACAGCTGTGATGTAAAATTGGTTATTTCCTGGCAGTTAACACTCAGGTTTCGCATAATAAGATTTGTTTTCCTAGCAAACTGATGCCTTGGTACTGTAGGATTAAAATTCTAAATCATCTCAATGAAATGCCTGTTTCCATTTTTAATTGTTTGAGTCAGAAAGGGAATAAAACTACATAACTGCAAATGGTTTTGGATTTCAATTTTAAGAGAAAGCTGTCATTTTAAATAAGTTCAGTAGCTCCTGGGAGCCAAGATAATTTTCAAAAGATAATAACTTGAACAAAAAGAAAAGCCCCAACAACCCAGCCTCAAGTGATGTATATTTATAAACAGGAAAATCATTTTCAATTGAAGAGTAGTCCCTAGAGATCACTCCATTTCCACAGTAAAACAATTCTCAGCTTGAATCCAATCCACTTTCATAGCTTTCCACTGTCCTAGCATTGTGCCCTTATCAGTTAAGATGCTAATTATTTCCCCTCCGACCATATCATCTGATTCTGGTGATATCAAAGCAAACCCAAGTGACTAAACATACAATTATTGGACATTTGACGTCATCAAGTGGCAAGGTTCACTTTTTTCTTCTGTTCACTTATACTGCTATTGTGGCTGTACAGTAAAAATACAGTAGAAGTCCTTTTATATTGTGATGCAAATGGTGCCATTGCTATAAATGCTGTACACATCTATTTCTTTCAGGAAGCAAAGGAGAAAAAGAAACTCTTCATGCTATTAAATTTGCTTTTTACACTCAGTCTTAACTTTATAAAATGAAAAATACAAAGTCAAAAGGTAGTTATGTTGGAAAGTATTCACCTGGATTGCTGTATTGATTCTCTCTCTTTTTTTTTTCTCTTCTTTTAAAGGGGAAGCCAATAGCATATAGTTGCAAAATGCATTCATTAGTCCATGATGTGTTTCTAACTCCAGTGCTCTAACAGTCTTTCCCTTCCCCCAATTACCTTTTTAGTGGTTAAAGTGCAATATCTACTAGAGAATAAATTACTCCTTCTTGTCTGTAACATAAATAAAAAATTTGGTGCTATACGTGAGGTAATATTTTCATTTTTAGTTGTTTTTCTGAAAAAATAAAAACAGAGAATCAGAAACTTCTAATTAACTGTTCTTGGACTGTCAAGAACATGTGCCTGAGCAAAATGGAGCACCTTTGGGCACCAAAACAGTAGGACAGATTCTCATCTTGGTTTTATACCTGTTTAAATAGTACTGGACAATATATAGAGAACTTAAGCAGAGAACAGTTTACACGTGTATTCACCTTTGAAGTCTTTAGATCGACACAGTAATGTGGAGCAGTCCGTAGGTACACCTGTGACCAGCAAAAGCCGATAGTAAAGGCCCAGGGATGCATTTTTGAGCAGATGTACCAGGAATGTAGAGAACAATAAGTTAGTTGTGTTGCAGGATGGGCACTAAAGTCATGTGAAAATGGGAGTTATTTTGGAACCTGATAAAAAGCCTTTGAAATAAATAGTTTCTTTTTTTTTTTTTTTTTGATTTTGAAGTGCTTCAGATCAGCAGCAACTTCAGTTTTAAGCCTCATTCAACTCACGGTACCATCTGCCAAATGCTTTCCTAACGCTGCTGCCACAGTGTTTCGAGACCGATTTGCAGGAGAAAGAAACCACTTACTGAATCGGTGAGACCACTTCCTGAACATTTTCATTTTACAGGAAAAAGAAAATAGCCATAGGATATTGAAAACAATAGGCACCACAGCTTTTTGCTGAGGGAAGTCTGACAATAATGGGCTTTGATTTAAATGCTGTTATGCAAAAGAAATTTATCTTTCTTTGGGAAATTTAAGAAAACAAGGAAAATGTTACTGAAGTTTCATCTGATTTTTTCCCTTTGCGTTTACAAAGTCAGATTTATGATGTGTTTGCATCAGATGTATAAATGTGAGTCTGAAATATGCTCTTCTTGAATATTGCCTTAAAATTTTGATTTTTTTTTTCCCTGAGGAGAAATCCAACCCCAAACCAGAAAACTCCAATCCAGAAAACAAGCAAACAGCTGGAAACAAGTTAGTATCAAGATTTTCTTTACTCCATTTGGTGTTGTATTCTCTAGAAAATTTTGAATAAAATCTGAGGAAAAAAGACCAGAATTATATTATATCCAAATCCCTTTATTAAAAGATATTTGTCTGATCTCAGAGAGATATGGACCATGTAGCAGATCTTCAGAGACTAATTCAACATTCTGCTAACTTAGAAGTTAGCTACAAATATTTAAATTTGTGAACTGTTTTAATTCTGAATGCTATGTGTTAATGAATACTGTGTTCTGTGCAAAACAGAATTTGGGAACCCTGACTGTATTAGGATCTGTTTCTGTTAATATAAATATAATGTAAATATAGACATAGATATAAATATAAATTATATAAGGCTTATGTTACATTTTGCTGATCAGCTAAAGCAGACACTGACCAAAGCAGTATCCTTGGCTGTCAAAAATCAATAAACAATGAAGGACTTGGTCTTGAGAAGAATAATCTGATATTACAGAATTGGCATACTCGAGTATTGATAGCTGTATCTAATTTAGTCTTGAATATTCATTTTCATATACCTGATCTCTCTAACAACGTGGCAATTCTTCATGTTTTGTCCCTGCTTACCTATCTGTTGTGTTATGTATGATTAAAAGTTTGCTATTCATGGTACTAAAAATGAAGGTCCAAAATCAACCTATTCACAGTGGGAATAACACTTCATCCACAGAGACGTCATGGTTCTCAGTATTATCCACCAAGTGCTTTTATGTCCTATAATTAGAAGTTTGTGTATGTTTATATATATATATGTATAAATACATAGGTGTGTTTACATGCACATATTTACGTGTGTATAGACGCGAATGTACCCACATATAACAACTTTGTGATTGGTTTTGTCTTTGATGGTATGACCTTAAACATTTGTGCTTCTTTAACAGCATTCAGAAAGATGTCCTTAAAATTACCATGTGAGTAGTTCCATTGACTTCAAACAAGCTGTCATATTTTGATGGAACATGAATATATACATTGGGTATTGTTGTTACTGAAGGTGAAGTAACCAACTGCTAATCATTGTTTCCGTATCTTCTTAGTATACTTATTTCTACTTCTTAGAATTGAAAATATCAAATAAATTTTCTGTTGAAATTTTTCAAACATTTCTGGATAACTCTAGGAAGCATCTTCTATTAAGTTCAGCTGAATGCTTCCACTTACCAACAATTATCATCCTAGAAATGTTTTATTAAGTAATAGATTTGGATTTCCTTACTTAATGGCCAGAAGGTCAAACCTTTGCTTTTTTTTTCTGTTTGGCCAGGATTCACTTTGGGAACTTTTGTAAAAGCATGGTACTTTGACTGTTTCTTCAGGCGTAGCGGGAATAGACAAGCACTTCTATGGGTTGATTACTGAATCAAACCAAGCTTTAGGTCTAGTCACCTGAGTGGAGCAAGTCAGTTTAAGATTGCTACTTTTAGGTTTTTTACACAGTTTGTTACAATATCAGAGAATCAGATAATAATGTGGTGCATGAATGGGTGTGTGTGCAGCCTGCATGTTTGCTGATAACTGTGTCACTGCACAGCATACCCTGTTCCTGCTGGAAAGACTTTCAAAAGAGAACACCAGTACTGAAAGCCCTTATTCACAAGCCTAGTCTGCATTTATGCAAGACAAGGAGATACCATCATATTCATTTATTCCAAACTGCCTGTGTATGCCATGCTACTTTTACTCCACTTGTCACTGAAACTCTTAATTTCAGTGTCAAGACCATAATATCTTTTAGAAGATACAGCCACACAGTTGCACAAAATAGTTGCATATTTCTACAGAGAGGAACAAAAGAAGATACTAAAACTTCTTGGAGTGCTGGAGCAGATGTTGTCTGGATCTAACACTAGAATCCCCAGGGAAATAAGTAATCTCCTCTGAAGTAAGTGTGCATCTGCCTGCTGCTTCTCCTGCTATGATGGATAGTTACAGGAAACAAACTGACTCAGCAATGATACCATGATTCTCACTCCCTTCTCTACTGCTACTTCCTCCTGTTTAGAATTAGTAGATGGATACTCCAATTAAAACCTACTGTTTAGATACAAACTATAACACTGATTAAATGGATTGTTTTGCCAAGGGAGATGTAGCTGAATTGCCCATTTTTCATTCAAATGTTCAAGCCTAGAGAAGTAGCTTGCAGCTCTAAATATATTGAATCACCATTAACCCAATGAAGAGGGTAGGAACACAGATGTACGCCTCTTATTAGATGAGCAGTTTCTTGCCTGATAATATGAACAATTAAATGGTGATGTTTATTTAGATCCTTTTAAAATTAGTTTGATTCCAAATGACAAGGTGTTGATTAAACTTGCAACAGCAAGAATTCAAGGTACCTGTGTTAAATTATTTGTGCAAGTCTGGAAAGGTCCCACTAAACAAATGCTGTGCATAAATAATCTGTTGAAAAAGAAAAGGCCGAGAGACTCACCAGAAATCAGGCTCACCAGAACTATTAGTTGTTCACAGTTGAAAAGAAGCCACTTCCCATAGGAATCAGTAATTGAGCTCTGTTCATTCCACTCTGTAAAATGATCATGACTTAGAAGTAAAGCAAAAAGCTTTGAGAACAGAAGAAAATGCACATACAGTTTAAGATGGTTGAGTTTTGCTATGTGGAATACATTTCATATGGGAAGAAATTGCTTTGAAAATATGATAGTATATCTCAATTTTATATTTGTAGCTCTATTTATTTCAGTTTTCAGTTTGGGTTTCTTTAGTACCTAACAACTTACAATATATTAAAAGAGAATTAAACTGATGTATTGGTGTTTATTAGTCATGATGTTTTAATGTAACCCTCCAGATTTATAACAGCTTTTAAATGGATTCATAGAGTTTTAAGGCTAAAAGAAATGGTTATGATTATGTAGTTTGACCATAGACCATTTCCCCTGGTGATTCCTCATTGATTCTGATGACCTGTAGCTGAACTACAGTAAATTTTATAGTAAGATAGTAGTAACAGAATATGAATAATTTTCAGATTTTATATTTCATGTTATAATCTCTAAGCACCTTGTATTGTTTTTGCATGCCTGAATATTTCCATTGTCTACTGCTGGATATTTAAATACACATAAGAGTTCAAGGCTAACTTCATAGTTTTTTGGTTTATTCGTTTATAGATGTTGCACTTCCTAGTACACACTAGTAAATGACTTGCTAAACAGAAACAGACCTAGGACAAAAGTGATAACAAAACCCTTTATGTATATTGAATCTGGTCCCACCCACTCACCTTCCTCAAAATACTACCTCCATTACAGTTTTTAAATGAGTAGGGTGTTTTCCAACACTTTTAAGGAGATTTGAATGAGCAAATTATATGAAAGGAAATATCTCTTAAAATAACATAATACAAAAACATAAACATACCTTCCTCATATTAAAGAGTATATGGTATAGAAACCCATGGGCTTTTTCAAGTGCTCAAGGAAAACATTTAATGTAATAGCCAAACATAGGCTGAATTTACTTGTGTGAAAATTGTGTAGCAGCAATTTATCCAGCAGTGTTTGAAACGGAGTGTCTCATACTTCCATCAACTTTGTGCTAAGGATATCAAATAGGAAGCCTGAGAAATGAGTACAGTTGACTTTGTCAAAGATATAGGAAATAAGGAAAATGGGATTCCAATTGTCAAGATTTTGGTGGGAAAGCATTTCATTCAAATTATACTGTTCAAATTAAGGAAATACTATTTAGAGTGAAGAGAAAATACGACAATTGTGGAAAGTGGTATTCTCTCTAAGGATGGAATTTTAAGAAAGAATCACAGTCATGAAAACATGTTATTGCTCTCTATGTAACTGAGAAGAAATAAAATTTCACGTGAAATAAAACTAAAAATTGACAGTACCCCATTAAGTGTGAATTTAATATTATCCTCTTGAGTCATTGCTAATTGTTGGGTTTTCTTTTTCTTTTGTATGTGTATCAGCACCCCACCCAACTTATTACTATTACTAGTAATATGTAATGCCATCAGTTTCATGTTCCATATATGGAACATGAGAGATTGTGCTTATTTTATGAATGAAGTCCCCAGCAGTGGAGATTCTTGAAAGCAACAGTGGTGACAAATAATTTTTGTTTTGACATTGCTTTGGACTCTTAGGAAGTTCAGAGGTTAAGGATAAGTTCTGTTCAAGACAGGAAGAGAATATTAGCATACATGTTGAAGCCATTTTGTCCTCCTATGTCTGGCTTAAAGATAAGGAACCTGCATCTACAAGAGACAGTAGAAGTCCTCTTTTGTAAGCTCAGGCCTGTATTTCTTGACCTCAAAGACAATGATTGAAGTCTGAAATCTTCTTCAGGTGTGTGTCCGTGTGTTTGTCTGTAAAAGATTCACAGAAAACGCAACTGCAAAAAATAGTTACATTGATTTAGTGGGGAAAGCCATATACAAAATGACCATTACTCATTGGACAGTAAATCCTCAAACACTGAGGAGGAAGAATGTTACTTTCATCTCAAAAATAAGTTTGCCATTTCTGCTTCACTACAAAATCATTACATAGTGTGATGCAACAGAAGTAATTCCTTTCCCCTCCACCATAAGTGGTGAAAAGAGAAATTTCACTAAATAATGCTTTTTGTAAAGCCTTATGATCTCAGTGCTGTGGATGTACACTAAGATGTGAAATGTGTATTTATTGCTTGAAGCAAAGCCTATTGCAAATTGCATTTTCTTCTGAAGTAATTTTAAGTGAATGAATAAACACAGAGATCCTGGCACTTTTTCCATGGGTATGAAAAGGAAGGAAATGCATGGTTTAATTGTTTACTACCAAATTGCTTTCTGGTGTTTTGGCTGCTCATAGGGATTGTCATTTTCTTTCTTTTGACTGGGCAGCTAATTAACTAAACTTTCTATAAATATTTATTGGCGTGTGAGTTACATGTGAAATTCAAGTCAATCCAAAGGTAATTTTTAAAATTCTGAAGGATTCGGGTCTTAAATGTAAACTGAGCAACAGAGATTAGCACACACTGTGTGCTAATCCCACACTGATTGGAAGCTGTAAATTTTCATTTCAGCACCACTGGGTCAGTTTGAGTTCAGTACACTGCAGAAAGAAGTAGTTTACATGTTGCACTACCACTGCATGCTAAGTCATTCTTTTAGTATTGAAGAACTGATTACCAGATGTAATTTGTAGAGATAGAATCTCAACAAGTATGGAAGTCCTGTTCTATTGACAAGATAGAAATAGCATTTTGGGGAAAGTATTTAAGCAACTAAATTGAGATAATTATACTTTTAATATATATTTTACATTTCAATATTATTAATATTTTAATACTAAGTAATAATAATTTAATGTTAATAAGACACTTCAACAACTTGTGACTTCTAATAACATGCTTTTTAAGTGTTAGTTTGAAGTTCAAAAGGCCCCCTGGTTACTTGTGTGTACTGAAAATAGATTTTAACCATTATTTATGATTTTAAAAAAGTATCTATTAAATTTATATTTTGAAGTGCTATTTTCATTTTAGTGACATGATCTGTAACAAATTTAAAAGTTCATGCAAGAAAGACAAATCACTTTCTCAGCCTAAAAATGCATCACTGGTGATGCATCATGGTCTTTTATACCTTTGTCATCATATCTCATATGACTAATACACGAATTTGTGCACTACTCAGAGGGTTGAGTAAACTTTATTTTTCAGTGATTTATGACTATTGCTCCTTTTTTGCACGATTCTGCAGAAGAAAGAACCTCCAATGTAATTTAGATCATGTGTTCAGTGCCAGGAACTAGTTCATATGTAAATAGAACCTTAGGGCTGATTTCAGAGAGTGCTGATCAGCACTACCAAGTGTAGCTATGTGGCAGTAACTAACAGTGTATCCCAGGGGTCAATAGTGGGCCAATACTATTGAATGGCCTTATTAATGGTTTGGATTGTGAAGCAGAGTGTACCCTCAGCAAGTTTGCTGATGACACCAAACTGGGAAGAGTGGCTGATACACCAGAAGGTTGTGCTGGCATCCAGGGGGACCTCAACAGGCCAGAGAAATGGGCCTGCAGGAACCTCATGAAGTTCAAGACAAGAAAATCTAAGGTCCCACACCTGGTGGGAATAACCCCAGGCACCAGCACATGCTGAGGACCAACCATCTGGAAAACAGCTTTGTAGAAAACCAGGGGATCCTGGTGGACACCAAGTTGAGCATGGGCAGCCATGTGCCCTTGCAGCAAAGATGACCAGTGGTATCTTGGGCATTAGAAGGTGTGTCACCACCTATCAGGGAAGTGTTCCTTTCCCTCTACTCAGCACTGGTGAGGCCACACCTGGAGTACTTTGTCCAGTTCTGGGCTCCCTGTTAGAGGAGAGACATGGACACAGTGGAGAGAGTCTAGCAAAGAGCCACTGAGATGATTGTGGAACTGAAGAAAAGGCTGAGAGAACAGGGGATGGTTAGCCCAGAGAAAAGATGGGTTGGGGGGATTTCAGCAGATATTATAAATATTTGAAGGGAAAGTGTAGAGGTGGAGCCAGGCTTATTCTGGTGGTGTCCAGTGACAGGACAAGGAACAGTGTGCACAACAAGAGCCAAGGAGACAGGAGGTTTTGTTTGAAGGTGTGAGTGAGGGTGTGTTGGCACAGGTTGCCCAGGGAGGTTGTGGAGTTTCCCTCCTTGGAGATACTCAAAAGCTGTCAGGACTCTGTTCTGGGAAACCTGCTCTAGGTGATTATGCTTGAACAGCGGGGTTGGACAAGATGAGATATCTCCAGACATGCCTTCCAACTTCCAAATCATTCTGTGTAAGTTAACCTCTGAAAGTTAAATTACTCAGAAATAACTAAATAAAATAAAACCCTCACTGCCAAAAATGAGGGTAACTTTGATGAATCACTATTATGTTGCTTTACCAAGTGTTCTGGCAGAATAATGTGCATGGAATATGATGTGTTCTGAATATTCCTTGGCCTTAATTTCTTATTTTTGTGCCTGCTTTTTTTTTTATTTTTTTTAAGTGGCATGACACTGCCTTGTAGTAATAGGAAAGTCAGCTGAGGAATTACAGACAACAGAGCTAGACTTGATGATCTTGGAGGTCTCTTCCAACTCAGATAATTCTATGATTCTACGACAAATTGCACCTTGGTAGAATTTCATCACTGTGATAGCAGTCTTCCTCAGTCAAGGATTTAGTGCTCAGCATCAGGAAGCATTTTTAGCGAGATAGATATTTACCAGGCAATCTCCATTACTGCAAATGCTGAACAATGCCAGCTGAAAACCATGTGTACCCATGGCCTGGCTCATGACTATGGTTAAATTTCTGTCTGCTGCTGTTTGAACTGCTTGAAGACAGCCAACCACACCCATTCTGGTTAAGAAAATACAGTGAAGAAAAATATTTCCAACTTTTCTATCCTGTTTGGAAGCTGGCAGAGATGTTGTACTTACATGCAGAGAACTTCATAAAAATCAGCCTTATTTTGATTCTTCCTGACTGGTTCTCAGTTAGAGAACCTGGAGGCCAGCTGCTGCAGGGAGGATAGACTTCTGGCAACACCCCAACTTTAGAAAAAAGGAAAATGCTCTGCAGAGAATGAAAAGCTGGCTTTCCAAAATTTAGAATAATTTCATCAATTTACAACCAGAGCATGACCAGTGATAGTTATCATGTACTTCTATTACAGCAAGCAAAATAGATAATAGTAGTCAGCTGAAGTATCCTTATTCCAAACTGTGAATAACCAGAAGAATGAAAAGTCAGAAGTTTGGAGGAGAAACACGTAGGGAACTAGGTGCTGCTAGTTATTAGCTGACTCACTGATATGAAGGCTAGTAATAGGTCCCCTTTAATATCTTGTCTTGCTTTACAGTTACGAAGATCTATAATTTCATTCAAGGAGTCATGCTTCTGAGGACCAGTCACTTGCCACAGTGTTGAGAGGTGGTAGAGGGAGAAATACACCAGCTGAGGTGGTTAGAGGTGACTGAGTGCCTTTGTTTGTGTGAGTGCTACCTTAGGTTTTCAGGAAAAAAAGCCAGTTTAGCTCTGCCACATGAAGTAATCTGAAGACCTTTTAAATTAAAATAAAGTGTAGAAAGCATCAATTTATACAACCCCCAAAATATACAGAACTGTTTCATTACTTTGAGGTATTTTCCAGGACAAATTCATGATTTTACAACTATGGCAAGTCCTTCTCAGAGAAATTTTCCTCACATATATGGTTCATGATGAAAAATTGTAAGAAAAATATAGTTTAATACAGTTTAATGGATGTTACTAAAATAATAATAGGCAAACAAGCATACATAGGGAACACTTCAATAATCAAACTAAACTCTTTTGTAGCTGTGACTGAATCTGTTAACCTTCATAATGGCAGAAAAGATGTGAAAACAAATTATGGAACTGATGCAAGAAAAAGTTGTTTTCTTTTTTTTAGCCCCATGTCAGAACTTTGAACTTACTTCCTTTAATCCAAGACCGTAAAAAGCTACTTAGTGTTATAACACAGGTCTTTATGTAACTGGTGAAAGACACAACTATCAGTTCTGCTCTGAAAAAATTTAAAAAAATAGATCACTTAATATATGTGATAAAATTGATCTAGTAATGTTTCTGAGAAATGTAGAGGTTATCTATGTTTCTTTGTGACCCACAACTTGAGTTTCTGCAAATCTCAATGCTGTTGCATTAGCAATCCCTATTTTCCTTTCTCCCTTCCTTAACATAGCCTCAAACAGAACTGAGAAAAGGTTAGGTAGAACAGATGTCTGCAGAGCTTTGATTTCTGCAGCTTAAAATAGAATCTTCTAACTTGTCAGAAGGTACAGATTTGGGAGCTGTGATATTGTTCCACCAAGTGTATCTGTGCATACACTGTCTGTCTGTATATTCACATGAAGATAGGGGAAGAATGCTTCCATCTCATCTGCTTAATAAGCAATCATTCTTACCTTTTCTAAATATATTGTCATTTCTTCATTTTTTTACATCTCTCTTATGAGGAAAGGATGAGAGAGATGGGCCTGTTTAGCCTGGGGAAGACATGTCTGAGAGGGGATCTTAGCAATGCATACAAATATCTCAAGGGCAAGTGTCAAGAGGATGGGGCCAGGCTCTTTTCAGTGGTGCCCAGCAGCAGGGCAAAGGCAACAGACACAAACTGACACAGGAAGTTCCATCTACATATGAGGAAAACCTTTTGTACTTTGAGGGTGATGGGGAACTGGATTGGGCTATCCAGGGAGGCTGTGGAGTCTCCTCTGAAGATACTCAAAACCCACCTGGGACATGATCCTGTGCAACCTGCTCTAGATGAACCTGCTTTAGCAGGGCAGTTGGACCAGGTGATCTCCAGAGGTCACTTCCAACAGCAGTGATTCTGGGATTCTGTTTTCTTCAGAAACTTTGCTCTCTCATGTTTGTTGTTCCTAAAATTCAGTCAAAGAACAGTTTCATTAGACAGTGATGGCAGTAGGAATGACACAGGCAATGGTTGTTAGCTGGCATAGCTGTGACAGATTTTTCACTTTTTGGTCTTGCAAGAAGCCTGGAAGGGGAGGTTTCAGGGTTGTGGGTAAACTGAGAGACCGCAAACTGCTTTTATATGTTCAAAATGTCCTGGTTTGGGGCATTCTACTTTGTTTTCTGTGAAGATAGACTGTCAACAAGAATAAGAAAAGTTCATGTGGCTCAGCCTTTCCGCAGTGCATAGGCTTCAGATCTCTTGTTTTACTCGGAGAGCCCTACTAGTAGCTTCCTACTAATCTTGCAAATTCAACTGATGTGCCTGTCTGTTTGGTACTTTAAAAATACATCAGCAGTGTCAGCTTGACCCTTACCAGGAAAAGAGCACTCTCCATTTGATGCATTTATCATAGAGACAAATGCTTAAAAAGATTACTCAGTGACGACATCAGCATCTACATTTCATTTACAGTCTTTTTTAATCCATGACATTTACTTCCTGGCAAGAAATGAGGTAAGTAGCACGTGTCCAAAATCAGAACGGACTTTACTAGCTACTTCAGTGGCTTTTAACTTAGATACGCAGGACTGCTTTATCTTTCTATCAGAATTAATTAAATTAAAACAGTTGAGTTTTTTTCCTTTTTGTCTTCCTATTTGTTTTTCTATCCTATTTTTTCAGACAATAATTACAAATCTTTAGTGTCTTCATTTGGCACGGTATGTTGGCAGGTTTCAGACACTATTTTAGCTCATTTCAAACACAATAATCAAAGAATAAGAACAAATTCAAGGAGAAATTTGCCTTCATATCAGCTGGTTCTAGATGAAAATCTAGCATACTTATTGACTGCTCAAGTTCTTCACATCCCTTTGGCACTTCTATAAGAAAAAAACTTCGAGCACTTGTAAAATTTCTATCTTTCCCATATATTGATTTGGAGCATTAGGCTAAGCTGAATTTCTGTAACTGCTTCTTGAAAGTAGTAGGCAGAGTGTCTTATCAATCTTGGAAGAAATCCAACAATTCTAAATACCAAAGTACTTTTTAATATTCTCCTTGGGACTTTTTATCATGTGTTATACTCTGTTATCTGGGTTGTTATCTTTATTCCTACCTTTATGCTCAAAATGAAATCTAATCAATAAAAAAACTGAATTCCAAACTCATTTCTTTCCAGCATCAGTAGACAGCTCAGCTGTAATTCATTGTCATATCCATCTTACATGCTATACCTGCACAAGTTCAGCAAATGCTCTCCTCTTAGAAAGCTTTTTTGAAAAGTAAAGCTTAAAGACTCTCCTGGAAATTAATAGGAGCTAACGAATTTTCAAGTTTTCAAATATTCGACATTTATGACTACTTCAGGTAAACCCTCCAGTTATTTACACCTCGCACTCTAAGATGGTTTTTTTTTCTTATTAAATAAAAGGGTTGCATACAAACACCCATTGAATTCAGTGACCACTGACTTTCCCTGAAGAAAAGCTGTGCTTGGAACTCTACAGGCATAAACATTAAAATAGTAATAAAAAACAGGCTGTTGCAATAAATAGTTTTCATTAGCACATCAAAGCACTACCCTCTCCTTTCCTTGCTTTGAGTTTGACAAACAAGGACAATGTCAGGAGATCTGCCTTCTGCTTGGCTTATGTGGGTGGTTTAGTATCATCTTCCTGAGTTCCTGTCTATAAGAATTGCCTGACAGGGGTTAATTAATTTTTATTAAAAAAAAAAAAGAGATTTTTTGGATGGAATTCGTAGAAGAATTGAAAATTATCAATACTACATTTTGGAATCTTGAAAATAAAATCCTTTTATAGAGACTTTATTCTTAATCTTTGCAGACAAAACTATTTTCCTCCTAGGTACTTTTGTGAGCTTCAGCGTGTTTGAAACAGAGCATGAACAATTACACGCAATAGGCAAAAGTTTGCATTTCAGACTTACGGATTTTAGTTGTGTCAGTGATAATGCTGGTCTAACATTTGCCTCATTAAATGAGAAGAATTATTTTTTTCTTCTGTTACTAGGTGATAACATAGGAGAGGATATTTTTATGGAAACCTGAGTAAGACTCAGTGCAGGAGAGACATATAAAATGGCTACAGTGTAATAAAGAAGTGTTTGGGTTAATCCGTTGCCATCCATCTTTATTTTCTATTCCACTCCATTGCAACCACAAATATGAACTTGACAGATGTTAGTAAAAGGCTGGATGTAGTCCAGGCTACAATGGTTGCTGTGGATAGAAAGTTTAAAAGTTTTGGCTCAGGGCTGCAAGAAGCTGAGGAAAAAAGAAAGAGGAAAAAGAAGAGAATTTGGGTTCAGGGGCTGATGGAAAAAACATGAATTAAATTGATGAACTGTAAAATAAATTCATATTGAGAATGCAAGGTTGATACAGCTTTGAGAAAGTAAGAAAGTGGGCAGCTTGATATCTGTTATTTGTTGTTATGATTTATACCGTTGTTGAGAGATAAGTAATTTATCACTCATTTTACATTGTGTGGTGGGATTTTCTGTGTTGGGATTGGTCAGCTGAAAAACAAAAGAATGGGATTAGTGAAATGTACAAGAATTAGCACTAAGGGATGGAATGTCATAATTCTCATGTAAATATGAGTCAAGAGTTCAAGTTTCAAAAATTATATTTGAAAATCTGCACTATGGTCCAATATCTCAGCTTAAGTAAGTGTTTGTGATTGTCAGAATGAGAATAAAAATTACGAGCTTGGAACACAACTCACCCTCTCCTGCCAAGGTAAGCGAAAGCATACTTCTTTCTTTCACCTCCCCAGTGCCACTGTTTTTTTTGGCTAAGTGCATGGAAAATATATCTACCTTAAGAATACAGGAGTGTCTTTGTGACAGTTGATCTGTTCAGCTATCTTTAATAATGCTGTCTTTGTTCACTAGACTCCTTTCTCACCTGTCACATGTTGTTATGCTGAGTTCAATGAAACCTATATGGTATTAGAAATATTACTGCCTAACTGAGCTACTCTGTGCAACTTAAAAAGCTGTTTCTAGAAAAATAACAATAGTTTTCTTACCCTTGCTAATATTGTACACTTGTTTGGTTCAGGAACGCATGAAAACCCTGGACCTTGGCCAGAAAATGTTCCTATTGTTTTTTTTTTGAAACGAAGAGTTGGCAGAGAACAGATATTTTATTTTAACTCAATCTTCACTGCTCTGCAAGAAAATGAAATCTAGGCCTTTTTACAAATAATATTTTAGAAATAAGAAAATAGGAACAGTAGACACTTACGTGTTTGTAGTCAAGTCCTATATCTTGGCTTTTTCCCATTTGTCCTTGGCTATTTTTCTAGTAGCAGGGCATTATTTTGTTATCTGCTCTCATACATCTGTTACTCAAAAGTCCCTCTGTTTTTGGGGTCAATAGAGCTAAAATCCAGAACTTCATCTTTCATGTCAATGCCTCAAATTTGGCTGAGGCATTTCTTCCATTATTGGGAAGAAAGCTGTTGAAGAAGTCCTACAGACTGGTTCATTCTCCAGGAGGATAACATCTTTTATGACCAGTAGGTATTTTTAGAAGTAAGACAGAATGTTCCTTCAATAAAGCTTGCAATTTTTTTCCAATAGAAATATGCTTGTTGGTGGAACAAAAATGTTCCATAGGAATGTTCATTCTGTCATAGCTATCAACAGAAAATCAGCAGGGAGGTGAGCTTTTATTTTCTTGCCAGGTTTTGTACCAATCAACCAGCTTGTCAACAGCTGTGTGACCTCTTTCCTAAGTTCTCTAGGCTCTTGACCTGCAAGCTCTCAAGCTGCTCAGTATCCCAGTTCATCACTTGATGGGCAGCCAGCTCCTTCTCTGACTGCTTGTATGGATCACAGAATGCCTTGCCACTGGCTCACCTAAACTTCCAAGTGTCTTGCTAACTGTTTTTTTCCCCTTCATCTATTTAGCTCCTCAAATGCTGTTTCCACAGACTACCTCGTTCCTCATCTCCTTAGCTTTTGATGTGTGGTTACTGACTGCCCTATTGTCCCTCTAGCTGGCTCCCTGGTGGATAAGCATCAGAAATCCAGCTGGTTTACTGTCCAAAGCTGTTGGTTTTCTGTTCAGCTGCTGTATGGATTCTCTGTAAGGCTTGCCATTGCAGACAGTTGGTTTCTACTGATGGCCAGCTCGGTGGTGTTTGCTGGGCTTTCTTTTTAATTTTCCTGCCACAAAACCAGGTGGGTTGTTGTTTTCAGTTGGTTTTAGTTTAGGGTTTGTTGGTTTTATTTGTTTTTGTTTGGTTGGTTGGTTTTTTAGATTTTTTTATAACATTTATATCACATTTCATACAATGCGATAATTCTTTAAACAATTACTTGCACAGTTTTCACAGAAAAAAGATACTAGAACTTTGGCTGCCTGTGATCTTCAGTGAGCAGGAAGTTTTTTAAGTAATGCCTTAAATTTAAAAAATGGAAAAAAATTTGCTAGCTGGCATAATTTGTCCTATTATTAAAATGTCCTTCTCCTATGAGTTCCTAGAAAGACTCACAGGAATCAGGGAAGGTGACTAACTTTTCAGGGTTAACACACTATGTACCAATTAAACAAATGCTGACCTCAAAAAAATACCCTCTGACATTTGTAAGTTTTATCAATGCATGTGCTAAAAGTAAATGCAATACAAAATACTGCAAAATGGTATTTCAAATGATGGATTTTCACTTAAACTATCTTACAACTAAAAATGTCATCTGGCAACAGTATAACAGTTACCTCACTGTGTCTGGCCGGTGGAGGAAGATGCAAAACTATTAATTAGGAACATCATAAAACTCATTTAGGACATTGCTATTTAGGAAGTGTTGATTTTTAATTTCCCTGTTTTCTATTGCTTGAACTTCTTTCTGGTACGGGTGCTATTTTTTACTCTATATTCTTTTGTTAGCGGAGATAAAAGATGTGCTGGTGATACTTAACACTACTGCAGTATTCATGATACTTATGATGGTGAGACTTTACCCACT